>JAPDEK010000006.1:0-621463 GCA_027569065.1 Aspergillus cavernicola
TGCGGCGGGTGGGGGTTTTTGGTTATTATACGTGGTTGTGGGGTGCTTGTTCGTGGGTTTGGGGGTTTTTTTTAACGGGCGTTTTTTTTTTTTTTTTGGTTTATTTTTTCGGGTGGTGGTTTTTTCGTTTTTCCGTTTTTTTGGTGGGGGGGGTTTTTTTTTTTTTGTTTCCGTCCCCCCCCCCCCCCCCCCCCCACCCTTTATTTTTTTTTTTTTTACGGCACCGTACCTACCTCGTCTTGGCCGATCGTTGGTGCGAGACCTCAGATGAATGCAGCAGCAGGAGCGAATCCTAGGCCTCCTTCATCAACACCATGTCTGTCTCCGGAACCGATACTGGCAGGCTGCTACAACTCAGCTGGGATAAACGGGCAGATTCGCGCAGCCCCTCAAACACTCTTACACCATGAGACGGCATCGAGAGACAGCAACAAAAATAGCAAACGAATACGGCGCCCTCAGTACGGTATCCGGTTGGACCGATGTCCCATCAAACAGCAATGATAATACAATGGGCCTGCGGAATCAATGCAAGACATTTCTCTCAGGCAAGAACAACCCTATAGTTTCGAACAAGTCACAGAATAATAATCTAGCTATCGAAGGCAGAGGAGAGCGAGTACCTGTTAACTAACTGTTATGGCCTGTGTAAACAAACAGATGATGCAACCATGCCAAAATCATGTCCACCGCTCCGCGTATAGAAGGAAACGTGAGCTCAACATGATTCAGAATATGGCTTGGCAATAATTGCCACACATCTCTTCTTAAACACACCACACCTATTTTGCAAGCAAAGATAAGAAAAAGTGCCCTTGAATATAGGGGGGTGGGGTCCCTCTGATATACCTGAAGAGGATTGAGATGCGAATAAGATAAGCAGGGGTAAACCCCTGTAGTGTCCTAGTGACGGGCAAGGTCTATGTATACGGTGTGGAAATAAATAAGTAGGATGGGGTGGAATTACTCTGAACCACGTTTGACCCTCAACCCCACTGAGCTAGCAAAACCATTCGAGAAACTACGTATCAAATGCGAGTATGACTGGATAAGGAATCCAAGACTGCTTCGAGGCCTCCATGGAGCCTTATGCAATGCTTCTGAAGAAGTTAAGTGTGGCGGTAAGGCAGATCGAATGCTCCACAGGGCACAGAATACGAGTACGAGCTCCACCAATAAAGCAATAGTCGGCGAGTCGCCTACCTGGACTCTAGACTCTGGACCTGGGGCCATGGTTCAGTCGGATTATTTAAAGACTTTGCCTCCCTGGTCTCGAGCTGAGTTCTCACTCCGGAGAGATCACTCGGTGGTGATCTAGATACCAGGCAGCCAGCATGGATTCACCTTCGAAAACACTGTTCTCCAGTGGAACGCAAATCCGCGGTACGTCATTATCTTCGACAGAGTAGGAACTAGGAACTGACGTGGCGGCACAGACGATGGTCGGATCGAGGTCAATGTAGACTCCAGAGCCTGTAGGGCTGTTGCGGAGCTCATCTGTCCGCCGCCTCCTGTCGATGAAGTCTACCCTGAAGGTCCACCACCTCCATACGAGGACTCCGAGTCCAAGGAGACCCAAAAAACGATTGACATCAGACTCAACATCGTTATCCAAGTGGTCGGCAGCCGCGGGGATGTCCAGCCGTTCATCGCCCTAGGGACCGAACTGCAGAAATACGGCCACCGAGTCCGTCTCGCGACCCACGACACATTCGCCTCGTTCGTCAGGGACTCGGGCTTAGAGTTCTACCCAATCGGCGGCGACCCGGCCGAGTTAATGGCGTACATGGTGAAGAACCCCGGCTTGATCCCCCAGCTGCACAGTCTGCGGGCAGGCGAGATCCAGAAAAAACGCGAGATGGTCGCGGAGATGCTGGATGGATGCTGGAAGTCGTGTATCGAAGATGATCCTGTCTCCGGCACCCCGTTTGTAGCAGAGGCGATTATTGCCAATCCTCCCAGTTTTGCACATATACACTGCGCCCAGGTGCTGGGGATTCCGCTGCATCTCATGTTTACGATGCCGTGGAGTAGTACGAGGGCGTTTCCGCATCCGTTGGCGAATCTGCGGTATTCCGAGACGAGTCAGGAGAAGGCGAATTATCTTTCGTATGGGATTGTTGAGTGGTTGACGTGGCAGGGGTGAGTTTCGGACTGTTTGTCAATAGTATAAGAGCTTTAACTGATATGGAACAGGCTCGGGGATGTTATTAACGGATGGCGCGCGAAGCTGGACTTGGAGCCCGTCCCGGCGACTGAAGGGCCGATGTTGGCGGAGACATTGAAGATTCCGTTCACGTATTGCTGGTCACCGGCTTTGATGGCGAAACCTCAGGATTGGCCAGCACATATTGGTAAGTGCTCCTTGGTTCCAACTATGCATAGGCATATGAGGTTCATACTAAGACTGTCAGATGTGTGTGGTTTCTTCTTCCGCGATGCTCCGGCGTATACACCACCCGAATCGCTTGATATGTTCCTCCGAAGCGGACCTCGACCTATGTACATCGGCTTTGGCAGCATTGTTATTGACAACCCAGAGCAGTTTACTGCAATCATTCTGGAAGCCGTCCGGTCAACAGGGACCCGTGCCGTTATCTCTCGTGGTTGGAGTAAGCTAGGCGGGGAGCCGTCTGATAGCATCTACTATATAGACGATTGTCCGCATGAGTGGTTATTCCAGCATGTTTCCGCAGTTGTACACCATGGAGGCGCTGGGACGACGGCATGTGGTCTTCGAAATGGTCGTCCGACGTCAATAGTGCCGTTCTTTGGAGAGTATGATAACAATCCTCCTCTATTTAGAAAGCTACTAACGATGTGTTCTAGTCAACCCTTCTGGGGAAATTTGATAGCAGCCTCAAGTTCCGGTCCAAAACCAATCCCCTACCGCGAGGTCACCTCCGATAATCTCGCCGACGCTATACGATTCTGCTTGAAGCCGGAGACATTGCGTGCAGCACAGGATATCGCCTCAAGGATGCAGTATGAATCAGGAGTCGCTACTGCGGTCGATTCATTCCATCGCAACCTACCAATAGACCGAATGAAGTGCGAACTCCTCCCGAACCGGCCGGCTACATGGATCTGTAAATCCCCTCCAGTGCGCTTGTCAAAACTCGCCGCCCAGATATTAGTCGAGCATTTACGGATTGATAAGAAGAGCTTACAAGTGTTAGTCCGATCCTCCCTTTCCTTCCCATTGCCTTCTTCACACACTGATATTCAAATTTTCGAACTAACAGCTACGAAACCAACCCGATCATAATCGAAAACCACCGCTGGGATCCCCTCACCGGAGCCACCTCCGCCGCCATCGGAACCGGAACAGACATGGTCAAATCAACCAGCGACATCTTCCTCAAACCCTACAAAGAATATCAAACCTCCCAGCGTGGCCGTCTCGAAGTCCCCCGCCCTACCACCGCCCGCTCCCTAAGCACCCCACCCCCAAACACCTCCTCCTCCTCCTCCACCTCCTTCAACCTCTCCAACCCCCCAATCCCAACAGAACAAACCCCACAAAGAGCCACAACCGGCCTCCAAATAACAGGCAACATGGCCGCCGCATCCGCAAAGGGCGTGGGCAAATTCCTTGGCTCCTACTTCAAGGGTATCATTGTCGACATCCCACTCGCAACAACCGAGGGTCTGCGCGCCGTGCCCAGGTTCTACGGCGAAGAGACGAAGGATTATGGTACAGTTAAGGACTGGAAGTCCGGTGTTGTCGTCGGATACAATACATTCTCGCACGGGATGGTTGATGGCGTGACGGGGGTTTTCGCTCAGCCTTATAAAGGCGCCAAGGAGGATGGGGCACTCGGTGCGATTAAGGGATTAGCTAAGGGGACTATTGGCGCCGGGGCGCATATTGGGTCTGGTATGGTCTTTCTTTCTTTCTATCTATCTTATTTTTATTTCACTTTCCATTTTCCCTCCCTTAATTTGGTAGGCTGACCTCTCTTTTAGCCGCGCTAGGTCTTGTAGCATACCCAGGCCAGGGGATTTGCAAGAGTCTCCATACTTCAGTCCGGTCTAAGAATCGAAAGGAGGTTAAGAAGGGGCGGATCAGGGAAGGGGGGTATCTTGCGTCTAGTACGGCTGGGAATGAAGTGATGGATCGGGGGGCCGTGATACGGGCGTTTGAGGGGTTCAAGCGTCGGGATGGAGGAGCTGGGCAGAGGTTTGATACTTGGGATATTGCGAGGAATCAGCAGATTCGTTAACTTAAGCAGGTGGCGGCTGTGTCATCGGGCCTTTTGCGAAGAACTCACATTCCTTCTTGTCCTGTCTGTCTCGATGTGAGATCACTATAACCGCAGATGGCTGGATATCTAGATGGATGCGCGGGAAACCTAGAAGAAGCGTATCTGAGAATAGTGGTCAATAATTAATTAGAATACTAATATCACAAGTCCTTACTTTGGCACATTCAACATCAAATCAAATCAAAGACCACCTTCCCCCTGGCATGGCATGTCCAGTATCCAACCGAGCATAAGCAGACTCAAATTGAAATGCTGAGAAGAGTACTTCGGAGTATGTGTATAATTCGTATACTCCCATGATCACTTGTGTTCTTCTTAAGCATGAAACAGACTTACTCTCCCGGTTCTACAGCAATGATTTGACTGGTCTCTAAAGCAATAGGTACAAATACATCAAACAAGCCAAAAAAAAAAAAAAAGAAAAAAAACAGACGATGAACAAACTCCTCTCCGTCACACACTCCTTCCCAGACAAACCGGGCGTGATGCCTGCACTAGTCAAGATAACACTCCGAATTCTCAAGCAGATAAAGATCGTTGATCGACATCCACGGCTCAGGCTGAAGGTCTTCCAAGGTAAAGCGCCTCTCCTGAGCCGGATCAATCAAAAGATGCCACTGGATCCCCGATTTCTTCGAATTCCTGCGTCTCGCCACGGGAATGGCAGCTGAGTAGTTCCCTCTCAGAAAGTAACCCTGCTTATTGCCGGTTCTTGATTTAAGTCCATCGGCAAGCGCCAATCGGTCTGCACCCACCATCATTGCCATTAGGTGGCATGGCATCTTCAGGCCATTGCCCCATGGTCGATCGATCTTGCATTTGACGATCAGTCCTACTGGGATAGCCCGCATCCAGTTGTTACCTGTTGGGAGGTTATTGGTGTTAAAGCGCTCGATGTTTGGGAGCACGTAGATGTTACAGAACTCGCCGGATGTGCGTTTTATAGGTTCGGGGGATATCCACATGCCCCTCTCAAGGTAGGCCTTGAGACGAACGCTTTGGCAGAGCCATCGGATGGCTTCGTCGCGTTTTCTCTCGTGCGCTGCATTCTCGGCGGGGAATCGCTTGCCGAATATCAAGTGATGCTCTGTCGCCATAATCATGAACTCACGGGTTGATAAGGTTGCACCTATATACTTGTTAGGTGGGCACAATGAAGGGAAGTGCTGGTTTCTCTGTAGGTACTCACCTAATGGTTGCCCGAAGTTTAAAAGAACGCTCTCAATATCCGCCAGAGCGTCCGTCCCAGCATGTCCGTACAATTCACGCAGGGAACCCCGGAGGGTGTTTGCTTCGTAGCGATTGTCAGAACCGGAAAATACCATCGCATTTCCAAGTTCTGCGATATTCTGTGCCGGTAGCAGGCCGTTTCCACCCTGTATTGGTGCTGGGTCATGGGGAAGGAGATAGCGAACCGCCTGGGGAATGCTCCACTCAATGATAGTGATGGAGGGGGTATCATTGCCATACCCCCTAAACATCTTTCTGAAGAGCATGTGTTGCAGCCACCTGTAATTCAAAGGATTCATCTCAGCCGTGGCAAACATGTTGGGATGGATTTTATTGAAAGCCTCTACCAGGCCCTCTTTGTCTGCACCACGCGTGGCAAGTTCTCGAGCATTCGAGGACGTACCGAAGAACAGGGCGTGACAGAAGGTTGTAACCCCAAGGCTATCTTTCGCATTGATGTTGGCACCCTGGTCGAGAAGCACTTGCACAGCCGGAAGTGCCGACTGGGCGACAGCGAAATGCAGAGCTGTTTTGCCAGCCGAGTCCGTACTCTCGATATCTGCTCCACGTTGGAGGAGCACAGAGATTGCTTGGTGCGAGCCTGAAATTGCTGCCACGTGAAGCGCTGTTTCGCCCTCCAGGCCCCTGGCAGCGATATTCGCTCCAGCCTCAAGAAGCAGAGAGATTGACTCAAGCGAGTCTGCCCTGGCTGCCTCGTGGAGTGCTGTGCGACCCTGTGCACCTTTCGTCTCGATACTGGCTCCATTCTGGATGAGTGCGGAGATCGTCTCCCGTGAGCCTCTACTGGCAGCTTCGTGGAGTGCGGTTCTCTGATGATCGTCAACGATATCCATTCGAGCTCCCTGCGAAATGAGATGAAAAACAATATCAGTCGCACCAGCATAGGCTGCATCGTGGAGCGCGGTTCTTCCATCATTGTCCTTAAGGTTCACGGTCGGACCGAGCTGCATGACCTGATAGACAGCTTGGATATCATTCTGTTGCACTGCGTAATGTAAGGCACTTCTGTTCATCTTGTCGGAGAGCTTGACCCTGGCACCTGCCTGCCCCAAGCACTTAATCACATCTGCATTATGTGCTGCGTAGTGGAGAGGTGTTTTGCCCGCCTTTTCATCAATCGCATTTACATTGGCACCTAGACCTATAAGCCTTTCAACTATGGGTCGTGCTGACGCATGCGCAGCTGCATAATGAAGGGGTGTCTTTCCGGTATTACTTGTTGTCTTCACTTGGGCGCCGGCATCCAAAAGATCGCACACGGCTTTGTAATTAGGCCAGTAGGTTGCATAGTGAAGGGGCGCCATGAGACACCTATCCTTTGCATTTATGTCGAGATTATGCCCCACGAGGTATCGAAGCTCCCAATTACACATGGCCGCGTAATGGAGCGCTGTCCGTCCGAACCTGTCAACGATCCCATAGTTGTTTTTCGCTCGCAGGTTATAGACCTGGCGTTTTTTAGGCGGTGCTTCGAAGATCCCAGTCGTACCCAGCTGGGCCGCATAGAATAGAGCGGACTTTCCATGTTTGTCGACTGTGTTTGACACAAGATCAAATTCAACAAGCAGTTTGACCACTCCTCGCTGTTCGTCTCTTTGAGCTGCGCATTGAATTGGCAGCCTGCGCTCTTTGTTCATGATCCACGGGTCGGCATCGTGGTGAAGAAGTAACTCGACGAGCTTCTCGGAATAAGGAGGAGTGCGGGCTGCTGCGAGATGAAGGGAAATACAGCCATCCTGATCTGCGAGATTAGGGTTGGCCCCGTTCTGGAGGAGCAGCTTGATTGCCTCAAGCCCAATGCCTTTGTTTATTGCCAGATGGAGGGCGGTTTGGCTGGAATCGTCTCGTAGTTCTGTGTTGGCGTCGAATTTGAGGAGTACATCGATCATGTCGATTGGCCTCGGAGGGAAAATGATGGCATTGTGAAGCGGGATCGAACCATTCGAAGTAACTGCGTTTACATCGGCGCCTTTCTTTAGCAGAGCTTGGGCATCGGTAGTATTTCCAATCTTCACTGCTCGATCAAAGAGGATTTGAACACTAGGCGCGCCCTGTGCTCCTCCAGCATTGTGCACCGGGGATGCGTTCTCTCCGGCATTCCCCGGGTCCATAACAACGTCTGTGTCCAAATCCATCTCTTAGTTTAGATTCACGTAGCTCAGAGAGTGGAATGACGTTCGTCGGATGATATCGATTGCTCCAGTTCTTTTCGGGTGGTTGGGCACAATTAGAGTATTAAAAAAAGGACTTCGAAAGTTTCAGAGATTAAGAAGTCAAGAGAGATTGCATTCTTTTACGTCGAAAGTGCACCCAATATGTTCAATTTGCTAGTCCTTTCAAACACATCTTGTCGGGGGTGATGTTATATAATCGGTATTCTTTGTTAGCGTTAATAAAGGATCGAGAACGGTGTCCATGAACTCGATAGTGGAACAAAGAATCACACACAGCCCATGGATTTCACCCGCCCAGCCCATTAATTCCTGGTGAATTTATTTTCGTTCGATAATTCCGTGTCAGAAGTTCTTTGTCCTCCGTATTATCTGGTTGACCCTGGAGACCGATGCGCTGGGTATAGCGCTACTGGCTTATGCAAAATGAGGGTTCAGCAGACTGAATGATCTTGAAACATAGCGACCAGCGATTGACCGAAGTGGGATCAAGGAGGGCAGTAATTCACATAACCGTAGGTCAGAATGCTGGATGTCGTTGCCAAGATGGATTGACAGCATTTTTTAGGCGTGAGAGTCGACATCAATGTATAGAAAGAGTACTGTTTTTGCCTCCTCTGAAGCCTATTGATGTCTCGTGTTGGAGCCTACTTCTGCAGGATATACGTTTCAACATCTTTGTGAATGATTCGGAGTATCGTGATGGCGTCGGTCGGTCGATATCCATAGAATCTCTGTTGATTGCAAATCTCCATATCATCTCGGTGAATGCAGAGCTCCGGTGGACCTATATCAGCTAAGAGGAGTGGCCATACGGGCCCTCTCTTAGCCACAGACGGAACAAACCCAACTTCATTGCCCCTTATTGTATAGGGCAAGCATCTCGTCGGTTTCCTATACTCCTCTAGGCTGTGTTCCGAATCAGGCCATCACTGGAAGAATATCACTTGCTGGAGATCTTCCCGAGGCGAATTTGCAATGGACAAGTTTGTTAGTCGCTCTTGATCGATGAGATAGCGTCATTATCGATGTCGCGGTAGAAATCACCCGGGTATAGGGCCGCGGCCACAGCAATAGTATTCGACTTGTCAATAAGCCCGTATCTGACGGTCGGATTGTAGGCAGGCCTCAATGGGGGGTTAGACTCATTGTTGTTGGTGGTATACCTATCCTGGCCTCATTCATGATTAGAAACAAATATCCAGATGGGGAAAGAGACGAACGCTATAGAGAGACGGTGGGGCTTTGTTGATTCCAGGTCTTTGGCGATTGGTAAAGGAGGGGAAGATGAAGTCCAACTTAAACAATGCAGGATGGTGGCACTGGTAATACTAATACCCACTAGGCTGCCATCCATCTACATCTACAGTGCTGCTGCCTGTCATTACGCGTATTCAGCACCCTCCAAGATTACAGCAGTCAACAAACTTCTCAATGAGCTAAACTTTCTTCATTGCTTTCATTTCCCTCCTATTGAAATCATCCATGAGCCTCCCCATTGACATGTCATCGAGCAGACTTTCCCTCCTCTTCTGCTTCTCCTTTCACCCCCTGCAGCGCCCGGTCGACCAACACTCAACTCTCTCTTGCTGACACTGTCTCTGCATACCCATCCACCATGCCCCGGAGGGACTTTAGAGACAATCTTGCTCAAGCCTGCCGACCTGGACTATTTCCCAGCTTGACTGACGTCAGATATGGCCTTGAAGATGGAGCTATCTACTTTACCTACAACAGTCCGTCCAACGCTCATGCCATCGACTTGCAAGCCACAGTCCCAGGTAAAGTTCAAGCTTATTCTCAGATATAACGTCACGACTGACTTATGGACGCAGAACTGTCGGAATATCCTAGAGACCACTATTACTGTGTTCTCACCGTCACGGAAGATGTTCCCGCGGCAGTCACCGAGATTCTAGAGAACTCACCATCTACATTTCAAGGACTCCGAATTCAAAAATTTCTTAATACTATATCTGAGAAATTCGACGCGGCAATCCTAGATGGAGATGGCGAAGATGGTGAAGATGGCGAATATGATGAAGAACCTGACGAAATAGACTGCGAGGATACTATTAACAACACGGAGACCCATCTCAACGTGCGTGAAAGTATCCGAACTGATCTCCGCAAAGCCCGAGATGCTGGCTTCCGTGTTGGGCTCTTGGGTGATACGACTGGACCTGTGATAATGTCCGCCTCACGCCACATTTCGAAGCTCGGGGTCTCTGACGATGTTATGGAGGCTTGGAGAGTTTGTCCGTCGGACTATCTTGTCCTTCTCGTTCGTTACCCGTATGGCTACCGTCCGTTGCCAGACGTGGTCTGCAGTGGAAGATCGACTGATCCTAGGTTTGTTCAATTTTATGCTGGGGTCTGCAAGTCTTATAAGCCTAGTTTGGACTCGGCACAAAAGGTATTTGCGTCTAGATGTTCAGATATGGCGACACCTAAGAAGCAAACAGAGCCAGTTATGAGCGCCATCTTTATCGGAACCTCTCTCCAATCGCTGCTGAACGATCGCTTTACGGACATACTCAAATGCCGTTTGGATTATAAGTTTACGTGGACAGGAGCTGAGTTATACCTTAACGACGGTCAAGGGAAGCTCTTAGATGCCGATGGCATAAAAAATCCGAAGTACTCTGAATCCGATACCTGGCGTGTGCGACCGCCAGCTTTCCTTGAAGAAGACCATCTTGCGAGAACAGAGACAATATCTGATATGTCCTTACTCCTGATCGCCATGCAGTTCACCCTTCGCCGCTTCGTGAAGTGTACGGACTTCTGCCTCAACTGCTACTGCAAGATCGAGACCGGATTCGAGGCTCTGAAGCCTTTTGTGTGCTCAAAGGAACTATGCTTGTATCAGTATATGGCTCTAGGGATGGGCCCCAACCTGGAATGGGAAATATCGTCCCAGCCATACGTGGTCGACCTGCTCATTAGTTTCGCGTACGCCCGCGCTGCTTGCCAGCAATCCGCCACCATGAAGCAACTCGACATCAGCAAGCAACTAGACAGCTTCCCTACCGGTTTTAAACTCAAAGTTCCCCATCCAGAGAGACACAAAGTTGATATGCAGAACCCGAAATCCCGTGTAAATATCTATAAAGGGCACCTGACGCAAACTGAGCACGGGCCATGCCTTAAGTCAACGACTTGTCCCGTCATCAAGGAAATCAAGGAAGGCGATTGGATTATTATTCTGCTGCCGCACGAACCCAGGCAGGATAATCTCATGCTATCGCAGAATGGAAAGAAAAATTGCGAGCTGCATGCGCGGGTGAAGGATACTTCTACATCGCCAAGCATCATACTCTCTGGCCTTCTTCCCGACGGCCATCCGCCGCATGCGGACCTCGAGCACAAAGGGCCCGTCTCATTCGCATTGTACGATACATGTCTCGATTCGCTCCCACTAGAGCAAAGACCCAACGTGCTACTAGACCTTCTAACCACGCTTCCCAGGGTATCTGAGATGAAGGCGTTCATCGACCAGAGGGACGGTGGCCATCTGGAATCACTTTCCCAATGGCAGGATAGGATACATCCATCTGCATTATGTGTACTCCAATGGATTGTCGGGTCAAACCGGTCAGTCATCCTGTCTGACGATAACCCTCGGCACCAAGTAGCCGGCATGGAGACATACCGTCAGTTCAGATTTGCACAAGGAGCGCCTGATAAGGAACAGCGATTTGTCAAGGCTGTGAACGATACCGCTTCTCGCCTTAGGCTCGAGCATCCAACACTATTTGCCTGGCACGGAAGCCCATTGTACAACTGGCACAGCATTCTCAGGGAAGGCCTCCATTACAATAAACGATTGCACGGTCGAAGTTATGGGGACGGTATATACATGGCCACGGACTTTAAAACCTCCCTTGGCTATTGTGGACACCCGGTAATAAATGATCGGACTTCATGCCAATGGCCGAACAGCGAATTACAGTGCATATCAGCTGTTGCATTAAACGAGGTGGTCAACGCACCGACAGAATTCACATCCATGGATCCTTTCTACGTGGTACAGCATGTGGACTGGGTTCAACCAAGATACCTTTTCGTTCAAGGCCAGACGAGCACGGGAACTCCGAATTCAAAGCGGCAAAGCTTGACAGATGTGTACTCACAGGATCCTAAGCGTATAGCCAATGGGTCTAATGGGTCGCCTCTCCGGATCCCGATTTCCGCCACAAACAGCCACCGAATTGCCAAGCAGGCAAGTCAGCAACAGGTAATATCCACTTCCAGCAAGGGATACAGCAAAGATACTGACGTGGCCAAGGGCGATGCTGCTGATGATGACGCAGACAGCGTTGCGACGCTCCCGGAGGATCACCTGCTGCTGCTCTCCTCAAAAGTCAGTTCCTTCCACCCCTTTGTGTAACAAGATCTAACCGCCCACAGGACCTCGTAACGGATTATGAGCCGGAAAACCTCGACGCATCATCCGTCCAGTTGCTTGGTGCTCCGACATACGCAACGCAAGAGGGAATCAATAGCCTCAGCAGGATGCTCAAGGAAGCCATGAAAACGCAAGCCACCACGCCGCTGCACGAACTAGGATGGTATATCCACGGAAACATCATCGAAAATATGTACCAATGGATCGTCGAGCTGCATAGCTTCAACAGAAATCTGAAAGTGGCCAAGGACCTACAAAAGGCCGGATTGACAAGCATCGTATTGGAAATGCGTTTCCCATCCCAGTTTCCTCTATCACCCCCCTTCGTCCGCGTTATACGGCCCCGTTTTGTCAGGTTCAGCGAGGGTGGTGGCGGGCACATCACCGCTGGCGGAGCGATGTGCATGGAGCTTCTCACCAATTCAGGCTGGCTGCCCACTTTGTCTATTGAAAATGTCCTTGTGCAGGTCCACTTGGCAATCACCAATGAATCTCCCCGGCCGGCTCAACTGGACATGCGCTACCTAGGGAGAGATTACAGAGTCGGCGATGCGATATCAGAGTATAAGAGGGTTTGCATTACTCATGGCTGGACCATACCCCGTGACATTGATCGAATGCGATGGTCGTCACCTTCCAACAGTCCCAACTAGAAATATCTAATTCTATGCCACTTAATTAGGTATCTTATCTTTATTCGAAAATTTACTAGCTGAGCTAGAGAATCTTCATCACCATATCAGTCACCTACCAACTTTATTCAACATATTTAATGCTAGTTACTACAACCTCCCCTACCATCGCCCCCACCCTCCCTCCCCTCTCCAGAAACCTCACATGCCCATACCCCCTCCACCCCCGATTATACAACCCCAAAACCACCCTCCTGCGCGCAAAATCCCTACTGTGGTGATAAGCATCATGGTGGTGTATTGAAACTGTTTGCATGCCTTCTTTATTAGTGGCGTGTCCTAGACAGGCAGGCAACAGTCACAGCACAGCTTTATTAATCTAAAGACAACATAAAATTAGCCTCACGCTGCTGTGAAATTGAGTTACTGGGAGCCTGGTATTATGGATAAAAGAACTGACAATTATAGATGTCCAAATGGAGGAACAAAGGCCTATGCGAGTTCTCATCATCATCTCGGACAGGAATGCATACTGGGAGCAGTCTTGGTGTTCTTCGGAGGATTTACTCCCAGTAGTTTTCAATATCCTCAAAGGCAATCATTTACTGAAGGACACATACAACCACCAACCTAGAATGAAGCTGTTGGCAAAGCAGAAGTGGGAAACTCGCATCTTCCTCGTATTTGACATTTCAAGTACTTCTTATGGTCCTGAGCTAGGGCATTTACCAGAGGAAAACCCGCTTCCAGTTGCAATTATTCGGCTACAAGCTTATATGGCAAGCCTACCTACGCAGAACAGGTTGAATATGGATGTTGCCCGAACTCACAACAACAACGGTATAAATAGCTTCCCACCCTTTGTTGCAGGTTATACCTGTGGACCACCGTTATATCTCAATCCACGCGACCCGTCATTACTGCTATGACCTCACATGTTCTATTTCGCTATCAGTAGGTATGTCTTATTGAAACTCTGGTGTAGGCAAACTACAGGGCCCACAAACTTCGCTTCGAGTTGATATATTGGCGAATGCTCATACTACTTTTGAGGCAAACCTTGATAGTAGATGCATACAGAAGAAACTCATTTGAATCGGTTGAATAATGATGTCACGTCTTTTGTACCCATGTTCGTATCGGTGGATGTGTTCGAGGATTGTAGTGAGATTGGTGAAGCTTTAGTGGTTCGATACAAGAAGGATGAGGCACGGAATCGGTGATTCTCAACCTGGATTAGAGGTCATTTCATCACCTCGTTTATTTCTTCTGGTCATCGGGCGATCAAAAGGACTTAGAGGTGTGGTAGTTGGTAAGAAATCCAACTGTCCGAACTTGCTCTAGGATCAGGGTATTCATATCAGTCTTCTAATTTAGAGTCTTGAATCGCATCGCCAAAGAAAGGAAAATAAAAGCCCATGCTATTGTGAAAACCCCATATATGCGCCAGGGACCCGATTTCCGCCCTAAGGAAGATGATAACCCTTGTGTCGGGCTATCCTATCTCCAGGCGTTATATGATAGAGCTTTCCCCGCCAAATGCCCAATACTGTACATATAATACAACCTATGTCACACCACACGGTGGGACACAATCTAGTGGTTGTCCACATCACCACTCTTATACCTGTAATTCGGTCAGACTCAAATTAGCGGAGGATTACGGGTATGGGCCGCCATACCTGAGCGATCTCTTCTTTCTTCACTTCATTCTCCTTGGATTCAGCTCTTTGGCGAGCCGTCTCCTTGGCTGCTGCTTTCCGCGCTGCCCAGTCCGCAGCTTTTTGCGCTTTCAATGCCACTCGCGCTACTTTCTCCTTCGCCTTCTGGTTTCGCAATTCCTCCGTGAGAACCTCCTGACCGTTGTCCGATGCCCACAGGCTAAGATAGTCTGTTGCACCGAGGGCCCGTTCCACCGTAAACGGCTTGTTACTCCTCTCGATATCCTGCGTGTATTTGCCCTTCGTCGGTGCCATGAGTTTCGTCACGAACGGGGTAAGCTACAGACGCATTAGTCTCTACCCATCAAGCAAGCGGACAGCAGTTGGGTTATAAGAGCATACCTTGAACTCGTTCAGGTTCTCAGGCACAACGTATGTGCGGACCTTTTTCCAGTCAATCACATAAGATCCGTTCTTTTCGAAGTAACCCATCGACCCGGTTCGGTTTCCCTTGTAGTAGCCACCATTGACCTGTTTCGTTGTTAAGCGCAACCGCGCCATCATGGGCTGAGAAGGTTTGACCATCTTAACAAGTGACGGATGTGTAACAAGCGACTGCCTCCTATCGTCGGATGGAATGTGGAGGGACGGAAAGTCGAAGTTGGCTGGCGGTCGGAGAAAGCTCTCCGCCTTGCCAAGACATTTTTTTTTCTGCCGCTAACGATAAGGAAAAAATTGTTGCACCACATTCTAAGAAGCTTCCAGGGCGAATTCAAGCTTGCGGAAAGGCACTTGATTCTTTATTGTCTTTTCTGTAGCGTCTTCTGTATCAAGAGACGCCAACATGCCTCGCAAGCAGACCCAGCAGCGCGGTCCTCGAGATGATTCGACCAAGAAACAGAGAGAGCCCGGAACGAAGAAGAAATCCGGAAAGATCATCAACGCTCTCGCCATCGCAGAAAAGGAAAACCCGCAAAGATTCAAGATCCGACGAAGCCGACTAGGTGACGAGGATGAACTTTTCAAGCGCAAGCGTAATACCCCACGAGATACAGAAGACTCCGATGGCCCCGACAACAAGCGTCGTCGCACCGGTGACGAATCTGACATGGGCTCGGATGAGGGAAGCGACGGTGAAGGTCACCGGTGGAAAATCGGGGTAGACAGCGACAACGATAGCGAGTTGGACAGTGACGAAGCGATGGGCTCAAGTGATGAGGAAAAATTTGAAGGCTTCACTTTCCGAGGGAGTTCAACTTTCAACACCAAACCAAAAGCAAAACCGCAAAAGTCGAAACGTGAACGTGAAATCAACTTGTCGGAAGGTGAGGATTCTGATGCAGATGAAGTTATGGGCGATGACGATGACGATGACGACGACCTCGGAGAGGATGCAATTGACTTGGTCGCTGCATGGGATATGAATGCTCAGGAGGAAGCGGAAGAGGCCAAGAAGGCATCATCCAAGTCCAAGAAGCACGATAAGAGTGAAGAATCCGACGAGGATATCTCCGAAAGCGGAGAGAGTGATTCTGATGACGAAAAGGAAGGGTCCGAACTATCATTGACCGACGACGAGCTCGGGGACGAGGATGGCCTCGCAAAACTACTAAGCTTCGTGGATACATTGAATACAGAGAATTCTTCAAAAGTACGGAAGTCGCGAAGCGGGCAGGAGCATCTCAATCCGACCGAATTTGGGTTGACATCCACACGAAAACTAACAGTCGCCGACCTCCTCCCATCAGTGACTGATTCGCGTCTTAAGAACTCACTCAAACACGTCGACTCGGAGGTATCCGCCCACAAAACTTCAGCAGGCATCCCCGGGAAGTTAGATGCACCTCTTGCCAGACGACAACATGACCGTATTGAGCGAGCAGCAGCGTATGAGAAGAGCAAAGAGACACTCGGCCGCTGGATTGAAACGGTCAAGGCCAATCGCAGAGCTGAACATCTGACGTTTCCTCTACCTGATCCCAACGCACAACTACAACATCACATGGGTGTTGTTCAGCCGCATACTGATCTCGAGAACGCGATCCAGAATATCCTGGTTGAGAGTGGCCTCGCTGATGCCCAAGGAAAATCTGCCGAAGCTCAAGTGCAAGAATTCGAAGAACTACAGGGACGCCAACTGCCTATTGAAGAAATTCGAGCCCGGCGAGCCGAGCTGCGCAAACACCGTGATCTACTATTCAGGGAAGAAGTGCGATCCAAGCGAATCAAAAAGATTAAGAGCAAATCCTACCGCCGTGTACATCGAAAGGAGCAGGAGAGGCTAGACCAGAAAGAAAGGCAAGCTTTAATAGAGGCCGGGGTAGACCTTGAGGAACAAGATCGGGAGCAAAATGAACGACTAAGAGCCGAGGCAAGAATGGGCAACAAGCATAAAGAGAGCAAATGGGCAAAGAGTCTAAAGCAGACTGGCAGGACAGCGTGGGACGACGAAGCTCGTCACGGTGCGGTTGAGCTCGCACAGCGGGAGGAAGAGCTACGGAAGCGCATTGAAGGAAAGCGCGTGACCAGGGGTGATGACGACTATCTTGGGTCCAGCTCCGAGTCCGAATCCGAGGATGAGAATCCCTGGGAGGAGCAAGATTCCGATACTGAGAAGCGCAAGATCCTCAAGAAACTCGACAAGCTCGAAGGGGGCGGCGAAGCCGAGGAGGTCAAGGGTCCTCATTCCAAGTTGCTGTCTATGAAGTTTATGCAAAATGCAGAGGCTGCCCGCAAGGCGCAAAATGATGCGGAGATCCGCCACCTCAACCGTGAACTACATGGGGAAGAATCTCAGTCTGAGGCCGAGTCAGAGGGGGGCCGGCGCAAGTTTGGCCTTTCAGACGACAAAAAGGCTGGAAAGAATACGGACAAGAAGCAGACTCGCAACGAGTTTGAGGAAGCCCCAGCGTCTGATGAGGAGCCTGGACGTGATGCGGATCAGAAAGCCGGGCCCAAGGTCAACTCCAACAACAAAGCAAACGCTAGCCCGAAAATCAACAACAAACCCCTAGCCCGCCCAGCAACCGAAGTTCCGCAGAACGAGTCTGATGGCGACGAGGAAAATCCTTGGCTCATGCAGACATCAAAGAACGGTCGTCGCGCCAAGGTTGACTCCCACCAGACAGTCGATATCACTCCCGACAGCACGGGACCAGCAAAGTCCAGCTCCAAGAAAGCCGCCGCAGTTTCAAAGGCCAAGGCCCGTGCGCCACAACAGGACGATGCGCAGGGTGAGTATGACAGCGATGATGAGCGTAGCATCCCGGTGCTTCTCAAGAACCACGACCTCGTGAAGAGAGCCTTTGCTGGGGATGAGGTTGTGCAGGAGTTTGACCAAGAGAAGCTCGACACCGTCAAAGAAGAAGGTGATCAGGTGATCGATGAGACACTTCCGGGCTGGGGCAATTGGACCGGAGATGGTGTGAGCAAGAAACAGCTGAAGCGACAGAAGCGGGTCTTGACCAATGTCGAGGGAGTCAAGCCTGAAAAACGCAAAGACGCCAAACTCTCACGCGTCATCATCAACGAGAAGCGCATCAAGAAGGTACCAAAACCCCCACCCCCCCTTTTGGTTCATCCTGCAACAAGCTGACATTTTTTTTCTCGATAGAATAACAAGTACCTGGCTACTCAGCTTCCCCACCCGTTCGAATCGAAGCAACAGTACGAGAGATCTCTGCGTATCCCCATCGGCCCCGAGTGGTCTACAAAGGAGACCTTCCAGTCGTCTACCAAGCCTCGTGTCATGGTCAAACAGGGCGTCATCAAGCCGATGGAAAAGCCGCAGGTATAACTTTAGTTTTGGCTGCTGGTCAGTTGTTGGCATGTGTTGTATTTTTGTTGGGGGGGGGGGAGGGGGTGGGGGGGCAACAAACGGTTTGCATCATGATGCCGAGCTATATAGTAGGAATGAAAATATACCCGTCATGTATCTTACTACTGTATCTTCCACTACCAACCACGATAATTGGTCCTATTTAATCTGACCACTGCAATAGTAATTCTTGGTTGTCAATCAAACCTGCTCTATTATTCAACCACGAAACCTGGCCTATCTTCGGCTAGCTCCCCCTCGGCTCCAGAGTTTCCCATCCCCCAACGCCGAAGAATATCCAGACACTAACGCAGACCGCCTCTCTCGGCTTCCCCCATTCCCCATAGATAACCCCAGTCCGCCAGAGAACCGGGAATACATCGGGAGCAGATACACGAATTCGGTAAACTATCCAATCCTTACGTAGCGACATCCCACGTCCTCCCCACCTCATCCCCAGCAAAGGGACGTCACAATCTCCCAATGTGCAGGGATCCGAAGCCGAAGTCAGGTTCCGTCCCCTGCTTTCTATACCTGCCGACTCATTTTATTGGTGATGGTGGGTTTCTTTTCCCCGCCCCCACGCAGTTTTCAATCCGCCCCCACGCAACACGCGACCCCCACGCACACCCTTCCCGACGCTTTGACCCGGCAAGCCGAGTAATTTGTACTGGGACTCTGGAGTTTGCGCTGTGTTGTTAGGGCTTGCCGGGAAAACACAGAGCCAGCCATGTGTATCGGAAAAATATCAAATACCCCCTCCATTCCCCGGACCCCACGGGGTGATACTTTCTTCTCCTCAAGAAATCTTCAACTCATTTCCCTCTCTCCCCCTTCATCCCGGACTGGCAGGCAGACCCAACCGCAGCCATGACAGATGAAATCTCCAAATCAGGCCCCGGTGCCCTTCAACTCGAGAACTGGAATCTCGAAAACCCCAACCCAGCTGCTGCCACAAGATCCCCGGCAGCAACAATGGATCCAGCCCGCCGCGCCGCCGTTGAGAAATCCATGAAACGCAAACTCGACGCCCGCTGCTCCCTCTTCGTCTTAATCTACATCATGAACTACCTCGACCGCAACAACATGGCTGCCGCCCGTCTCAAGGGCCTCCAGAGCGACCTAGGTCTTGACTACGACCAATACGCCACATGTCTTTCTATTCTTTATGTCGGGTACATTCTCATGCAAGTGCCCTCTAACATGTTGATCAATAAAATCCAGCGTCCTTCTTGGTATATCGGTGCAGTCATGCTTGTGTGGGGTCTCGTTTCAACTTTATCCGGGGTTGTGCATAACTTCGCGGGGATGGTGTCGATCCGTTTCTTTTTGGGGTTCGTCGAAGCGGCGTTTTTACCTGGTGCCTTGATGATTCTGTCCAAGTGGTACACGCGACGGGAATTGACGACGCGGAACGCGATTCTGTTCTGTGGTAATCTCATCTCGAATGCGTTTTCGGCGCTCATTGGTGCGGGGGTTTTAAGTAATATGCAGGGTGTGTTGGGGCATGCGGCTTGGAGGTGGCTTTTCTGGAGTACGTTTTTCCCTCCCCCTCCTTAATTGAAGTACAAGTTGACTAATACTGTTTAGTTGAGGGGGCGATCACAATGGGCATTGCGCTTTCTGCTGCTTTCATTCTTCCTGATCTACCGCATAACACTAGCGGGTTCACCAAGGAGGAGCTTGAGGTTGCTCAGCTGCGGATGACAGAGGATGTTGGAGAGGCGGATGTTGATTCTGAGGATATGGGGCCAATGGATGGGCTGTATATGGCCGTGAAGGATATGAAGATTTATATCATGATGATTACCTTTACTGCTTATGTGGTTGGGTTGTCGTTTAATGCCTTCTTTGTGAGTTCCTCTCTTACCTTTTTTGATGCTGGGTCTTGACTAGTACTAATTTGTGTTTCTAGCCATCTCTTACTGAGACTCTTGGATTCAGCTACGTGCCGACGCTGCTGATGAGTGCGCCGCCGTGGTTGTTTTCTTGTATCTTTTCGCTATGTGTTGCGTGGAGTTCCGATCGGTATCAGGAGAAGGTAAGCTATCTGTTCCGGTGTTAGGTATGAGGGAATCAGACTGACTTATGTTTAGTTCTGGCATATCGTTGGACCTATTCTCGTCGGCTTGGTCGGGTTCATCATCAGCATGTCGACTTTGAACGTTGCTGCTCGATACGTCGCCTTGTTCCTCCAAGCCGCTTCTTATGCTGGGTAAGCCTCTCTCTTACTCACACACGTAGGTATACCATGGCTCATACTAACGAACGTCATCAGATTCATCGTCTTCTACTCCTGGATTAGTTCATCCTTCCCCCGTCCTCCCGCCAAGCGAGCCGTCGCAATCGCCATGATCAACGCATTCAGTCAACTGGGTAACGTCGCTGGCTCGTACGTCTGGGATCTCAGCGAGGACGGATACCGGAAGAGCTACGGTATTGTCACGGCCATGTTCGGCATCACGATTGTTGGATGCTTTATCTTCAAGAGAGTGCTCTCCGACTTGAACAAGAAGTTGGAGGAGCAGCAGATAGTTCTTGATGCGCAGTCGGACCAGGCTCACCAGGTTATGGATGAGATTGATGAGTCGTTGAAGATGCAGAAGGGTTTCCGGTACCTTGTTTAGGTTTTGGTTTTGGTTGGGCGGTGTTGGGGCCCTGGGGGTCTTGTGGTTGGTTTGATGGCCTTGTTCTTGGATATGTAATATCTGAGTCTGGGGTTACCGGGTTTGTGAGCCCGGTTCTTGATAGAATAGGCGGACGTCGGATACCCATACTATTATGTGGTAGTATCGACTCCTAGGAGAAGGGAGCCGTTCTTCCGCGACCAGGACTGGCCATGCATGATTCGAATGAATATTATGACCTCAGATCGAGATTTCACGAGCATATGATTTCCCTGTCTATAGTAAAAAAAGGGCGGGGGATTTTGTAACTGTACCCTTGAAGGCGAAGACATCTGAATGTGAAGGTGAGGGGAAAGTGAGTGCTGAAGGGGTCGTGTATGCGCGTGGTGAGGTCACATTTCGCGTATAGGAGAGTAAGGTTTGAAGTTTCTGACATGCAGTACTCGATCTGGGTAAATGTCCCAAGATGATCAGGTCGGCTGAGGATGCGGGGGAGAAACGCGACCAGCCACTGTAACCTTGCATCAACCTCAGTCTTACCTCGCATCCTCCACCACCGACCATATGGTTATCATGAGGCTTTAAGATGATACCAGAATGTAATCTGACTTCTGTTATACTGTGAAAATATCGTCATGGAGGGCAGAGCCAAGCTTCAGAGCGCATTCCTGGGCGCCACGCTCTCCTCTCGATTGAGATGGATGGTAAACAATCAGCAACCAGAAGCCAGATTCAATTCTCGTGTGTCATGCTCGGTCTTTCGAAAGTCTTTGTTGTTACGTCTTGAGGTGTTCTCTGGAGTTGACAAGAAGCTGAGTCTGGGGATATTTTAGTTGCCTGTTCTGCTCCACTCCCCGTCTCTCTTCTTCTCTTCCATCTGCGTCATCTTCAACTTTTATCTCCTCATCTTCACCCTCGGGATTGTAATAAACTGCATCAATACTCTATCAGAAGATTCAGTCAGTCGCTCATTGTAAGTTTATCCTCGCCGATCTCAGTTGCAACTTGTGGTTTCAGGCACAGTCAAGGACCATGGACATTACCCACATTCCAATCCCTCCACCCTGCATTGCTTTCAAACCGTCCCTCTTTGGTGACCATTGTTGTTTGTTTTGACTCGAGGCTATCGACATACTGACCTCTGCATAGATCAACATTCTCGTGGTACGTTGCAGCCTCCGAACTGCGTACACCTCCCTAGCCGAGCATACTTCCACATCGCAGCCGAGTTGTTTGCTCGGACCTAGCAAGATTCCCATCAGGCGTGCTGGAATCTGTTGATAACTGGGTCTGGTGAGCTATTCCTTCTTATTCAAGATGTTTACCTTTGTTGTTTCTTCTTTCTGTCCTCCACTCCAATCCAGATTCCCCGCTCATTCACCCCCTATACGTGGGCCAACCGTCACGGTTCCCATCACGCTCCTTTACCCTGCTTGACTCTTTTTTTTTTCACTGTCCCGGGACACATCTGGAGGCAGGTGGGATATCGATATTCACGTTAATCATTACGGAAGAGACTATTCTATATATTGATCGTGTTTCCCGTGTCTACCTATTCGTTTTCTTGTTTATATTCAATAATTCGCTATCTACATCCGCAAGTCAAGATGGCGTCGGTCTCCAGGCTGTGCGTGTCAAGCATGCTAATATGGCTACTCGCAGCAAAACCAATCTATTCTGCACCGGCTCCCACTCAGCTAGCTACTACGTCCGAAACGACCCAATACCCTCCATCTACCCAAGGTGCTAGACTGCTGTTACCCGAAACTCAAGGTGTAAGTGCATGAGATCCATTGGCCAAGTTCTTACTAACCTGAGACAGTTCTACCCTACCAAGCTTGAACGCGAGGGCCACGAACTGGAACAGCCCACCTCAACAGAACCGGCAGGGATTTTGGGACTAGATAGTCTCCTTGAACCTTTGAGCCACCCTGATTCTTTGCTTGACTGGCTGCTGCCCAACTTAGATACGCCGGACGCTCCAGAACCATCAGCCTCGCCTACCCCAGACATTCCTTCTTATACTGTCTCTGATATCGCATCGTCCCCTCATCTTACATCTAGCCCGTCTGTTACCCACGATCTGATCGACACTTCTACTTCAATCACCCTGTCGTCCAGTCCTGATTCTACCACAAGCGCAGCTTCGGTAACTACATTATCTACGGAAATTGCTCAAGGTCTGTTACCTACAACTCATACATCCGGATTCTGTTAACAGGTGCATGGTGCTAGATCACTTTACGATGGCTGCAAATCAAGACATATTTCTGCCGGTAGGAACTGGTGCGATTCCATCAGCAATCGCTTCCCGAAATGACCACCCAGTTCCCAAGAACGGAGTTGTAAGTGTTCTGCAGTCACACCCCTGTCAGAGATTAACAGTGGCAGAACTCCTCGGGCCCAATCGAAACGAACAAGTTCCACGCTGCACTCTTTCTAGGAAGCCAGACGAACGCCACCTTCACCCATCCCTACTCACTAGCATGGGCGAAAGGGAGTGGAAATCTCAAAAGCTTTGGCATGGCTATCTCGCACGTCGAATCGAACGTCGTTGCAAGCGGTCCGACAAACTCTCAATTACCGGGAAACCCTATTGCATATTATATCAATCCAGTCGGGATACAATCACTCATATTGTCG
The DNA here is from genome assembly GCA_027569065.1 of Aspergillus cavernicola. Lineage (NCBI taxonomy): Eukaryota > Fungi > Ascomycota > Eurotiomycetes > Eurotiales > Aspergillaceae > Aspergillus > Aspergillus cavernicola. The sequence goes on from JAPDEK010000006.1 coordinate 23,482, forward strand.
GCTACGGAACTCACAAGCTCTACGGTACTCACTGCAGAGAATCATCGGCCATTCTCTGCGAATGCCGTCCTGCAACCCCAGAAGGGGTCTTCCCAGAGAATCACTATCCCCGTGGTACAAGGCATGGGCTACGTGACGGGACTCTACACTCAGCTACAGCCAGTGGTTCAAAGTGCCGTCCACTTCCGTCAAGTTGTCACCGCCGGTTCACCCAGGGCCGGCATCTTCAAATACCGCGCTACTCTAGAAGACGGTGCGATTTGGCTCATCTACGCTATTCCACAGGACGGGCAGGATCCCAACTTCCAGTTGGTGTCCACCACCGATCTCCAAGGACCTGGCGGATGGTCAGGCACTATCCAAATCGTGAAGAATCCGGCGGGACCTGCTGGAGAAAGCCTCTATGACAACTCCGCCGGTGTCTTTGCTGTCGAAGCAACCGTTTCTGGATCAGTCAACGGCCGTAATGGCACATACCGCCTCGCCTGGGCCAAGTCCGGCAAAGATGTCCAAAGCACCCCTTTACTGATGTTTGCTCTGCCACACCACGTCGCGTCGTTCGACTCTCAGACCAGAGGTAGAGCGGTCAATATCACCCTTCGGACTACTACAAAGGGAATGGCGAGAGCGGTCATTGGAGAATACTGGACTATGGCAGAGCCTGACCTCCCGACCACGATGGATTTTGCCCCGTGGTCCATCGTCTCCGGCAGTGCCCCTCAATTTACTCTTGCAACTCAGACAGTGATTCGGGATGCGGCTGTGGCAGAGCTCCAACAGGACATGGATGGCCAGTCCAATCTTAACAGCATGTATTTCAGCGGCAAGGCTTTGAGCAAGTTCGCCACCATCATCTACACTGTGGACAGGCTTCTCGGTGATGGCGCCACCGCAGCGCCTGCTCTTGATAGGTTGAAGCAGGCGTTTGCTCGTTTTGCGCAAAACAGACAGCAGAACCCCCTGGTTTATGACAACGTGTGGAAAGGTGTGGTGTCTTCTGCCAGCTACGGCGGCGATGTAGGTGCTGACTTCGGAAACACCCTCTACAACGACCATCACTTCCACTACGGATATTTCATCCACGCTGCTGCCATCATCGGAGCCCTTGACCCGAGCTGGCTTCCGGCCAATCGTGACTGGGTCAATATGCTTGTTCGCGACGCAGGCAACGCTGCAGCCGACGATCCCCTGTTTCCCTTCTCCCGCGCATTCGACTGGTACCACGGCCACTCATGGGCCAAAGGCCTCTTTGAGTCTTTCGACGGAAAGGACCAAGAGTCGTCGTCGGAAGATGCTATGTTTGCCTACGCGCTCAAGATGTGGGGAAAGACAATCGGAGATGGCAGCATGGAGGCAAGAGGTAATCTCATGCTCGCGATATTACGGCGGAGCTTTAGCAACTACTTCTTGATGGAGAGTAACAACGTCAACCACCCTCCCAATTTCATCGGCAACAAGGTGACTGGAATCGTGAGTGATAGAAACAAGTGACTTGATTGCGACTCCATACTGACGAATTTGATAGTTATTTGAGAACAAAGTCGACCATACGACCTACTTCGGAGCCAACCTTGAATACATTCAAGGGTACACCCAACCCCTCTCCTCTCTTCTATTTTAAATACTTAAAAGACTTACTAACAAGTGAACTCAATAGCATCCATATGCTCCCCCTCCTCCCTAGCTCTTCCTACGTCCGCAACCAGAATTTCGTGCGCGAGGAATGGAACGCGATGTTCGCATCAAACGCCTCCGTCCCCGCCGAAAGCGTGCAAGGTGGCTGGAAAGGAGTCCTCTACTCGAACCTCGCTCTCATCGACCCAGCCGCATCCTGGCAGTTCTTTGCTCAGAACAACTTCGACAATGGCTGGCTCGACGGCGGTGCGTCACGGACTTGGTATCTTGCTTTTGCGGCAGGTGAGTTTCTTTTTTCTCCATCCAACTTTCTTTCCTTTCCGTTGCTAATTGCCCATAGGACTTGGGGGTGGAGCGTGACTTGTCTTCTTTCTTGGAAGTGAAAGTAAATCCCATCCTATCCTATCCCATCGTGTCCCCCTCTTGTTATCGACACGGTGATGTCTCTCTTTGATAGATGATTTTCAGGACGTGGGGGGGTTTTTTGGACATGATATTTTGGATACGATACTATCTCGATCGTTATTATTTCTGCCAGGTCTTGCAGAATTTTTGGGGTCTTTCATAGCATACATTCGCTAATAGACGAGGCTCCGGTCTCTGTCAGATGTTCTCGCCTTTCGGATAAATGATCTAACTATCATCTACATAGGCCATGAGTTTGGCGGTTAGATCTGCTTTCTTGGTGTGCACAATAGTATATATTGTATGATTATAAGCAAATTCCGTACTATAGTCTACCTAGACTATAGCCTGAATAAACGAAGCCGATGAAGCCTTACTCCGAGTGGTGGTGTACGTATAAGCTGACGTCATGCCACTTGTGGCTTGCGCGTCAACATATATTGACGCATGAACACCCCCCATTCCAAGCACATCTGAAAGTCCTCCAAATTCAAAGCTCGACGCGACACTAAGATAGCTAAAAGACGGATTACCCCAACAAACAGTTGTTGAAAAGCCACATGAGTTGTCAAAAGCCAGCAAAGTGAGGCTTCGCTGGACAAATTAGCGGCTAGGGGAGCCACGCTACTGGGGCAAATAAGTCATGCACGGGACAAATCATACAATCGCTAGTGGGATTAAGCCAGACCCTGGATTTTTATTCGTTTGTTACTGGTTGAATTATTAATATTGGTTTTGAGAATTTGAAGTTTTCGACAGGGTTAGTTGAAGTTAATTTGAAGTTAGGAGGTAAGTATTGTGGCAGTGCAAAGAAGCAAGAATGGAGGCTTTACTCTGGAGTACATTTTAAATTTGACTTTGTGATTAATTGGATCTACTGCAGGAAGTGTGGTTGAGGTATTTCTTTAATTTGACCGGTCTTCTGCTGCTGAGGACTTGAGTGTTCTGGTGGTATAGTCTACCACCTGGGCATCAATTTGAGATGACAACTATTTAGGTATGTTACCCAGGTTCTCTGAAAGAGAGTCATCCGCCTTTTGCCGAGAAAGTCCAAGACAGTGGAATGCGGCCGAGGAGAACTTGAAGTTCATGGATCCATGTTTCGCCGGGTGGAGGTGGATTGATCGAGGCTGTGCAAGTGTAGCTTCCTTCCAACCCACCAATTGACGGCCATGCCCAAAGCTAAAGACTCTGCTTGAAGGTCAAACTTTCCAGCCACATTATAGCGAGCTCCGTCACACTACTCCGGACAGTCCTAAGACCCTGATTCATTCCATGTCCATTGTCCACCCCCTCTTGGATAATAATTAAAATCCCCTGTACTACTACTCACCGGCAATTATCCTCAAGCAGCAGAAATCCAAGACTCAAGCCGTCCTACTTATATTAGCGGTCGTCGGTTCTGAACCCAGCGTCCGCCACAGCACCGTCGCTTCCAATGTGTAGGTGCTCTTACTTTCCCCTCAACCTTCTACCATCAATAATCTTTTCCATCTAAATTGATTCAACCTTTTCCTTTCCCTTCTTTCATCATATCGACGTCTCCAAAAGGTTCTAAGTTCTGTACCATTCCGTTTCTCCGGATCCACACACTGCTGGTCTCTCAGTGTTTGACTCTGGATCACACACTCCTTTGCGGAACCAATTCTTTCTTCTCTTCCCCTTGTCTCTTTATTGAATTCTTCCCCTCCTATCTTCCTCCTTTAATGCAAACATTCTAAATCCGGCTGGATTCCATTCGGTCCGAACCCTCCCAAGACCGCCGAGAGCTAACACTCCTGGCGCAACTCCCACACAGCAGCATCAAGAAGTATCTTTTCTAGTTTCCGCAGGCACAGCTGGGGTCCAACGAGAAGAATGTCAGGTCTCGACATAACCAATAGCCTTCCAGAGGCTGATGAGAGAGAGGCTTTGATTGGCGACTCCCGTCGGAACTCAACCCAGCATAAGCGTGAGCAACACTGGTCCAACTGGCCGGCGCAAGCCGTGCGCTTGACTTGGGCGACTCTCGCGAGAGACTATGTCAATATTCTTCTTGTATTCGTCCCACTTGGTATCATCGCGGGTGCGCTCAAATGGGACAGCACGGCAGTCTTTGTCTTGAACTTCTTAGCCATTGTCCCGCTTGCTTCTCTGTTGAGCTTCGCGACGGAAGAGTTGGCAGCTACTCTAGGCCAGGCTCTAGGCGGATTGATGAATGCGACTTTTGGAAATGCTGTTGAGTTGATTGTACGACTTTTCCCGCCCTGTGTGACGCTTTGGGCTAACATTCGCGGTCAATAGGTCAGCATCGTTGCTCTGAAAGACCACCAGATCCGTGTCGTTCAAGCTAGTATGCTTGGTAGCATCCTTTCCAACATTTTGCTCGTCTTAGGATGCTGCTTCCTTGTTGGTGGACTCCGATTCCCCGAGCAATCGTTCAATACCACAGTGGCGTCAACCATGTCCTCCCTAATGACCGTCTCGACCGCCTCGCTGATTATCCCTGCCACTCTCTACGCCTCCTTGTCCTCTGCCAAAGATACCAGCCACAAGACGGAGGATATCCTATTCTTGTCGCACTGGACCGCTATCATTCTCCTCGTTCTCTACGTCATATACCTCTTCTTCCAGCTCAGATCTCACGCGCATTTCTTTGAGGAAGTCAACAACGAGCCTACTGGTGATCTCGAGAACGGAGAAGGCGAGGGGGAGCCCGAAGAGGAGCACATACTCAACCCTGTGGCGGCCAGTGTTGCGTTGGTTGTTGTGACCGTCCTTGTTGCCCTCTGCGCCGACTACCTAGTTGGCAGCATTGATAGCATTGTGGAAAAGACGGGCATGAGCCGTACCTTCATCGGTCTAATTCTGATTCCTATTGTCGGAAATGCTGCGGAGCATGTGACGGCTGTTGTGGTCGCCTACAAGGGTAAGATGGATCTTGCCATTGGTGTCGCCATCGGAAGCAGTCTTCAGATTGCTCTGTTCGTCACTCCGTTCCTTGTCATTCTGGGCTGGATTATGAATGTGGAAATGACCCTCCATTTCCATATCTTCGAGACTGTGGCATTCTTTATCTCGGGTCTGGTTGTGACGTTCCTCATCCAAGATGGCAAGTCCAACTATCTCGAAGGCTGCATGTGCTTGGGAATGTGAGTAACTCTGTTGCTTCTGTAATGGATTGCTTTTGCTAATTTGCCATAGGTACTTGATCCTAGCGCTTGCCTTTTACGTCTACCCAGACAGCGTGGATGAGGATGCTCTCTTTCACGCTGCGAAGTTGCGGTGAGCGCATCACAACGTCCGATCTATGGAATCTCTTTTTCATAGCTAATACGCATTGGATTGCGATATGGCTCTTGATCTATTGGAAGATCTACCTCACTCTTTGTCGTGCTTTCTTGTTCCCACTGAAACACTAATGCCAAGCTGCTTAACTTGGTGCACTGCGGGCCAGTTACTATACGTCAGCGTCTGCTGCTCTAAAGGCTTCCGCCTATCACTCACTTTCTTATTGTTGCTATACGCGAAAAATGTATGGGGTAAACCGGGTTGGGGTTTTGATCAAATTACGTCTCGTTTCTGAAGTACCAGCGTCCTCTCACTTGCCTGTAGGTTACTATGGAGTAGGAATACAGCGTAATCCGTAGCTGTGGATCGATTCTTGTAAATCATTTGCCCGTCTTTGCTGTGGTAATTTCTATGATTTCACTTTGACGCCGATTTCTTGGCAATATTAGATGACTAAGCGCCCTCACTGAGGAAAATCGTTCTCCGGCGGAAACCAGAAAGTCAACGAGCAAGACGACCCTCCATCCAATCCACTCACTGTCTACAATTGTGCCGTGTGCTCAATTTAAGAAACACATAACATGCCACCTCGACTCAATCTCTTCGCCGCCAGGACAGCAGTCCCTGTTCTCCGCCAGCCTTCCGCACCCTCCGCTTCCCAACGTTGTATTGCATCGGCCCTCCGACGCAACGCCGCCCAAGGCACGAAATCCGGTTTTCAATCTTCAGTCGGTGTACGAGTACAACGGCGATGGAACTCATCGGCTTCTGATGGGAAGACTCCCGAGGAGGCACAGCGGCAGGCTGAGTCGATGCCGCATGTGAGTGAGGAAGCTGCGGAGATTAATAAGATTATGCATAAGGAGGGGAATGGGACGCGGTCGAGTCCAGAGTTGGAGCAGGGGACGCCTGTTTCTGAGGTATTTTCTTTCTTCTTTTTCTTTCACTTTGGTTTTTTGGTTTAGACAGTTTGTTGGATGGATAAGATAGGAAAGCTAATGCGTCAATGAATACAGATCCTTCAGCGCGATGAGGAGGCCCGCAAACATGCCCCCAAGGTGTTCCAGGATCAGATGAAGAACGGATCCTCTGGGTCTGGGTCTCGCTTTTTCTCAACATCTGCGAGACGCGGACAGCTTGAACAGCAGAGTACAGGACGTTCGGAGGACCAGGCCTCTGCTGCTCTCGTCGAGAGCATGATTTCCCAGGTTACCCAGCAAGCGGTGGACTTGACTCCCGGGTTGAAATTCGACGCCCCCGGGACACTTTCCCGGTCAGACAACTTCCGGAAACGATACGAGCCGCTTCTTGAACAGTTTACGAAGCTCCTTATGCGCGATGGGAAGTTGGCTATGGCTCAGAAGGTATGACCCTCCCCTCCATCCATCCCAAGGGGAACCCTGTTAACAATATGCCGTATAACAGAACATGTCCATAATCCTCGACCATCTCCGCTCCTCCCCACCCCCCTCAATAAACTACAAACGCAGCCTCCTCCCAGGCCCCCCACCCCCACAGCTCCCCCTCAACCCCGTCCTCTACCTAACCCTAATCATCGACTCCGTCGCGCCCCTCATCAAACTCCGCAACCAAAAGGGTATCGTCGGCGGCGGTGCCTCCGTGCAAGTCCCCGCGCCTCTCCCCGAACGCACGCGCCGCCGAACCGCAATCAGATGGATCATCGACGCCTCGGATAAACGGCGCGACAGTAAATTCGCGCAGCGCGTTGCGGCTGAGTTGGTTGCTGTTGCGGAGGGAAGGAGTGGGGTTTGGGAGAAGAAGGAACATGCGCATAAGCTTGCTGTTGCTGGGAGAGTTAATGTTGGGTTTAAGCAGAGGACTGCTAAGTTCTTCATGTAGTTTTTTTTTTTTCTTATCTACTTAGGTAGACTACTTACTCACCTCTTATTTCAGGGGTTAGGTTTGGGTTGTATGTTAGGTTTTAGTGGTTGGGGCACTCAAGGCTTGTACCTTCCGAGTTTTCGTTATTTTGTGTATTTTAGGAACTATTTTAAGCTATCTTTTTCTCTTCTTTCTTGTTTTTTATTTGTTGTAAGCTAGATGTGGATATATTGAATCAGGACTTGACTGGATTAGAAAGATACCTTTTGCTTTAAGGTCCTGTTGGGATACAGATAGTAAGTAAGGTTAGTACTACCTAGGTAACCGGGTCCGAGCAATAGCTAACTATATACAGTACATAGTTGTTTTATATGATAAAGGAAATCAACTCCTGAACACCGTAATTAATGAGAGATCAACATATAGACCAGATATCAAAAGAATGGAGCTGTAAAGAGAGATAAAGTCAAGGCAGGGGCACTGCACATATTCCTAGGACTCTGTACCACACCATTTACTGTACTCAATTTGGAGTTTGGGTTCCATGGCCCTTCCCACCTAGAGGCTGACTCGTGCTATCTTTGGCTTCGGCCAGCTGGCTCATTTGCTACACCGTTGAATTTGAAAGACACACGGGGAGGTACTAACTAGTTCATTCAGAAGCTTTGACCTGGCTATGGAGTAAGCTGTTAGAGCTATCTTTGTGCTAGATTCCACGTGGATATCAAAATCAATCTGACAAGAATGCTGGTATCATACAATCACTTTACATAGCGGCAGGTACTGCATGAAATATGGTGACATGCTATACATACGGTTTCATGATGAGAAACTTTTGGGCCATCGCCACAGTTACACTAGATCTTGGTAAGTGGGCATATTCAGGTAATGCACAGTAGGCTAGAATTAAATGATGCTTACACATATCCACATTGATATCTCTAAACCTCCTCCACCGCCGCCCTCATATGATGCTCGGCTGTGAGATTGACGCGACGATCGATCCAGTAGTTGTTGCAGTTGTTGAGATATTGGCTGACGGATTGGTTGAAGTGATAGTTGATGTGATGGTTGCTTGTTTCTTGCTCTGTCTGGGGCGTTCGTTTCCGTGTTTGCACTTGCTCTCTGAGCGATGATGAGAGACATCCGGTTCAAGCCGCTGATACTATCTTCAAGGTGCATGTAGATATCCTGAATGACAGTTTTGGGTTGATCATCCTCTTGCTGGTCGTCCTCCTCCTCCTCCTCCTCCTCCCCCTCCCCGATGTCCGTGTCCATGTCCATGTCCGATTTGTGTTCTTCAGGTTTGCGTAGCTCGTCTTCGAGGTCCTTGAATAACCGTTGGATCCTGGCCAATTGGCGAAGAATCTGATCTTTAACCACTGGAAGCTTGCGAAGTTGCTCGTCCAGTGATAAACGGGGGCTATTGGTTTGATAAATGTTAACGTCATTAGCCCATATTTGAAGTCGTGCGACTTCGTCTTGCCATGCTGAGAATGGGATCCCAGGCTCGCAATCGGGGTGTGGTGTGTGCAAGCAGGTGCCCAAGTGCAGCAGATGCTCGGCGTGCTTGATGAATTCTGTCCAGCCAGGGACGGTCAAGATCCTGCTGTCCATACTGTCGCCAGTGCTGTTAAGCCTTTACCATGGACGAGATTGAATGGTACTGCAGTGGAATGCGAGGCTGAGGACGTCACGCAAAGCAAATAACAACCCCGCAGTGAAACCCCTCTCTCTAAGCAAGAGCACTTGCTTCTTCTCTCCCTGACACGGGGGACAAGCCAACAATAGAAGCCTACCATGGAACCCGCAGGCGTCATTTTGGCCACGATTCCACTCATCCTAGTGGCGCTCGATAAATATGTCGAGACGCTTGAAACGATACGCTTATTCGGCACAGAAAGTTATCGCCGATACCTCGAGAGATACTCCAACCTCCTGAGCGCACATCGAGCATCTCTCCTGAACGCCATTGAGATCGCACTCGGTGTTACAATAGGCACCGAGGAGGCAACGGGCCTCTTGAGCCATCTCGACGGTTCAAAATCTGTCTGGGGAGATCCTAAACTCCAAGCCAAGCTGCGGAATAATCTGGGCCGTGACTATGAGGCGTTTTCGAATGTGATGGGCGAGGCAAACCGTGTATTGCAGGAACTTAACCACAAACTTGAGAAGGAAGTCTCCATTTCTGTAGGTCAGCCTTTGATGCCATGGGCCCAATGCTGACCGGCTGTTCAGTCTGCCAAGAGTCACTCATCTCGCACAATGCGAGAGATCCGAAAGGTCAAAAGCATACTTTCAAAGAGAAAATACGATCATTTATTTGAGAACTTGGACGCGTCAATCAGTTTGCTCAATCGCCTCGTTGATCAGTCACTTCACCGTCAAGAATGCAGTAGAAATTTTCAGGGCTCGCGATGTGAAATACCTACGTTCACCAGCTGCAAGCATTCACAAAGCTCTTCTCCAAGAAGAATACTGGCGCTGTCCATGTCGTGATAATCATTCTATCCTGTTCATGATCGATATGGACTTCGAAGCAAATAGGAGTTCCGAGATAGTATTCCATCTAGCATTGGCGACGCTCAACGATCCCACCAAACCTCTCTACTGCTGGCAAGAGATTGAAGTCGAATCATCCCGGAGACTGACCAGAACAGTTCAAATCTCGCAGATGTGTTCCACATTCGCTGCAGTGGGCGTGATGAATGGGCAACGAACAATAGTTGGCCGTCTCTCAGAAGGGGGGTACCGACATACAGTATTCATCGCAAAAAGCAACATTGGGAGCCTCGAATCTCAATCATTAGAGGACATACTCATGTCCTCTACATTAGCTCCATGGATCCCAGGGTTCTATTTCAGAAAAAGGGATCGCCTTTACCTCGCAACCCGGCTTGCGTGGAGTGTGCTCTCCTTTCATGGAAATTGGCTTCCTAAACACTGGCGGACCCGCGACGTCATGTTTCCGAAGAGTCCTGGAGAGGGAGAACTTCAAGTATCTTCCCAACGCCCATATTTGGCATGGAATGTCTCTCATGGAGGCATGACAGAATCAGATATATCATCAGCAATCTCATGTCAAGTTCTTTTCCCCCTCGGGTTGGCGTTGATAGAACTATCGCTGTGTCGCCCCATTTCTGCGCTGCAGCAACCGCAGGATGAGAACGCCGAAGAAGCTGTATCGCTCCTCAAGACTGCCAATCGCTGTATAGATACAGTCAGCAGTGAGAGTGGAGAGCGGTATGGAACCGTGGTTCAAAGGTGCCTTTACTGGTCAGAGACCAGAGAAGCAGATCCAGATGATGAGATTTTTCAGGCTGCTTTCTATAAGTTGATTCTCACTCCTTTGTTGGATAATTTGAAAGTATTTGATGGCAAATGAGCACCTGAGAGATTCCATGGAGTGGTGTTATCTAGTAGGAGGTTATAGCTAGGCAAGGTCAAAAGTAGATGACAAGAACAGTGGAAACCAAAAGATGAACCAAATGAACCACTGGGACGGCAGGATTTGAAAGCTCAATTTGGTGCTTCTGCCTTCTGGAGCCATGGATCGTAGGGTTCATCTTAGGTTCAGGGGCTACAATGATTGCGATAGCATTCAACAGTGAACACCAAGTGTTTGATCTCGATGGAACTATTACTACTCAGTTCAACTACTACTGAGTAATTATATAGCTAGTAGTATACTGAGTGTAGATACTAGATAGTATACGTGGTCGACCAGTCCAGCCCTCGCAATTCAATTTGACTCCGCCTGAACGACGATCAACCCTTGCGATCTTTTCTTTCTTCTCGCTCGATCTCAATTCCTCGAATTCGCATGGATTTCTACTTTCAATCTTAACCTCTAACCTCCTCCTTCAGACGATCGCTCCTTTTGCCTGTCCATCTTTTCCTTCCATTCCTTCCAACTGGTATGCTTCCCTCTCTCCCCCTTCTTTTGTGTCTCTCTCCACCGTTCCCGCCAAGGAGAGCAACAGCACTGAGCAGTGGACTTGACTGGGGACTCCACCTCCGCCCACCACATTATTGCTAGGGGTTCAGAAATTGAACATCTTCAGAGACGATTCGACACTCAGCTCGTGTGTACACTTGCTGTGGCCACTGTTCTGTCTCTTGGGGTCGTTAATTTTTTTCTCCTTCCGGTTGATCTCTAAGCTGTGGTCGCCCGGAGTTCGGTTTCGGTTTTCCCTTATCGGAGCTTTGTCTTGAATGTGAACCCAGAAGGCTGATCGCACATTCTCACAACCTAGGTTTCAAGCTATAACCTTCCTTGGCCGAAACACTTGTCAATTGCTGCCCTGATCTTTACAGTGTGCGAGTTCATTCACATTCCTCCAATCTTCCTCGAGCAGCATACCTGCATGTCGCGGCCCCCTTGATACGACGAGAATTCCAATTCCCCTTCGACCTCCGTTAATCGTTGCTCCCCCATTCCTCTGACGGCCTGTTCTGACAACTGCTGCGGGGCGCGCTCTGGTTCCCCTCCATAGCAGATATGCCCTGGCGGCCTCTGCCTCGAATCGCTTTTGCCGTCGCCATTTACCCCTTCCAACCCTCCACCCCAGCCGACTTGCCCTTAGAACTCGGTGATGAGTTATATATCATTGAACAAGGCGGGAGTAGTGGTGAATGGTGCCGTGGCTACTTGGTTGCTCCGCCGTCTTTACTGGCAGGCCTAACGAGCACTAAGGGTCAGACACTCGAGGCGCGAGTCTTTTCGGGCATCTTCCCGCGCAATTGCGTCGAGGTTCGCGAAGTTCTGGGCGATGGGGATGGACATAAGGCTTTGACAAATGGGGATCAGACGATTGGTGACCGGGTGGAGGATGCTGAGTCGGACGTGAGGAGCAGCCTAGCTTCTTACCCGGACGATGACCATACTCCTGGTGAGGTGTCGGATGTAGTGATCGCGAAGAAAGAGAAGCCTTCTCAGATATTCATCTACAAGACAGACGACGATGATCAGTCAACGCCGCGTGGGGCACGTGCTAGTCCCTGGGGGATGGGCTCCCTTCCACATACGCCTATCAGCGTAGCCCCTCGGGATCCCGATGACCCCAAGCCAGCTGCGCCGGTTCCCATGCTTAAGATTGGCGATGAAACGCCCACATCGTTCTCGGAGCCTTTGGTCGACGAAATTGCGTCGTGTCTACGCGAATGGCACTCTACCAAGCTACACGAGTTCCTTCTTTCCCAACAATATCAAGTCGTGGAGGAAATGTCAAATATTGTTCAAGAACTCGACTTTTCTCGGCGACAGCTTCTATACAACGTGCTCACCGCGCAGGAGAAAGAGGCGCTACGGCATGAGGTGGTTTGGAAGCTCGTGCGAGGTAACAAGATCATGGGTGGAGAGGTTATTGTCAGGGATCCTGAACAGAGCGGTCGACTGTTGACAGGCGACGATTCTGCCATACAGTTGGCAAGACTCCAGTCCGAGATGAGCATGCTGGAGAGTACCCCCATCAATGCTTCAGACGCAGCAGCTCTCCATCATTTACTCCTAGAGGTCAACGCCGTGTCAGGAAACGCTCCCGGTCCAGTGGCTCTCACGGTTCATTTGTGCTCCCTATCAGAAACAGGCGCTTTGAGACCTTTATCCGAGACGTATATTCTAGACATCCCGTCGCCTGAGCAATTTGCAAGTTCAGGGCAGAGCAACAAACTCAAGACGCTCTTTACCGAATTATCCAGTACTGATATCGGTGATGGCTCAGCAGGTGGGCCCAAGCTATACCTTGTCGTGACTGTTCGAGCGCCAGAAGTTCCCTCTACGGCAGTAATACCGGCTCAGTCAGCGTCTACCGCCTCTCGTGAAGGAGTCGTTTCCCCCAGACAACCTCCTACCGCCAGTAACTCCGTCAAGGGGGGTCTGAAACCTCGCCGCAGCATGATGTGGTCTTCCAAGCAGCGCGGTCTTCCAAGCCCAGACCAACCCAAGGAAGCCCCGAAGCCTCCTCCCCAATCCTCCGGGAGTATCGCCAGCAACAAGGGCGGGGCTGTTCAACCAGCAAAGGAGTCCACCCAGCTTCGTACCATAGGCATCGGCCTCTTAGAAGTCTCCCAGGTTCTCCGCCAAGATAAAGACACAGAGCAAGTGATCAATATATGGTCTCCGTCCGAGCAAAATGAGGATGGAGAAGGCTACATGGACGGCTTTGACGCATTGGTCCGTGCATTACTGCCCAGCCCGAGCGGCAAGTATGTGAGGTCCCCGCAGGCCGCTCGTGTTCATCTCCATCTACATCCCTACGTCGAGTCCGATTCAGATGCACTGGTCCGTAAGAACCCAACGATCATGCATAATGTCGTTCAAACCAGGAGAATTGGCTTCTCTCAAGCTCCGACCAAGCCTAGGTCCGATATTTATATCACCGTGTCGCATGCCACCTTCCCTCCCGAGGCAATCCTCTCACATCCGCAGTCTGGCCAGATTACAATGCCATCCTATACTGGGCTTCGCAATCTACAGCTAACCCTTGAGGTACGCACGGCATCCGGGGCGCGAGTAGATAAATGTGTCTTCCCCGCCTCATCCAACACGTCCCCGAATACAGCATGGAGAACCACCATCACCGAGAGGGGAACACCGTGGAATCAGACCATTCGCCTCAATATTCCCACTGATCAGATCCCGGGGTCCCATTTGATTATGAGTATCGCAGATGCTCCCGAATTTCCGTTCGCGCTGTCTTGGATGCCTCTGTGGGACAATCAAGCTTTCATCCGAGATGGACCCCATTCTTTGCTGCTACATGCCTATGACAAGTATACCTCTAGCATCGAGAATGGAAAGGGTGCCTATCTATCTCTCCCTTGGAGTTCCTTGGGTAAGAATGAGTCTGCAAAGGACGAGGCGCTAACTGGACCCCTCGCTACCCTCCGCCTTGACACGCATTTGTGCAGCACAGAATACTCGCAGGATCAAGTGATATTGAGCTTACTGAACTGGAAGGAGCGGCCCGTGGATGAGGTCCTAGACACTCTGAAAAGGGTCCTGTTTGTGCCAGAAATGGAGATCGCCAAGCAACTGAGCAGCGTGTTTGACGCGCTGTTCTCGATTCTGGTAGAAAATGCCGGGAACGAAGAATACGAGGACCTCATTTTTCGCAACCTCGTTACGGTCCTTGGGATTGTTCATGATCGACGCTTCAACCTTGGGCCGTTAGTGGACAACTACACGGAGAATCAGTTCAACTTTCCTTTCGCTACACCGTGCCTCATCCGAAGTTACCTCCGTCTCTTGCAAGCAAGCTCCGATTTGCAGCACTCGCGTAGTCTTCGGGCCACCTTCAAGGTGGGACGACATGTCCTGAAGTTCATCATAAACGCCCGTCAACAGCAAAAGTTGAAGGAAGAGGGAATCGGCATTACCCGGGTTCAGTCAACATTCAATCGAGACCTCCATACAATTTTCAAGTCCCTGGAGGCGTTGATGAAGAATCCGTCTCCGGCGATGGTTGGAAGCAAAACTCTTGTTGTCCAGCATTTCCATACTTGGCTTCCGGAACTCTCGAAGGTGCTTGGGAAGGATGAGGTGATCATGATTGCTCTCAGTTTCATGGACTCATGCGCCGATGTCAAGGGAATGCTGGTACTATACAAACTGATCCTCATTCAGCACTACACTCGCCTTGATGTCTTCAGCTCAGGCTCGGAGAGGGAAAGTCTTGCTTCTAGTTGTATTGGTTGGCTGGATCCGTACTGGGGCGCTTCAGGCGCAGTGTCGGATCAGTACCGTGACCAAGTCCGTTTGACATGCGCGATTGTGGCGGAGCTATTGGCCCAACCAGATCCACAGCTCTATGCCTTCATGCCGAAAATCATTTCGTCCTACTACTCTATCATTCCAGATGGCGTTGATGATACCAATTACCTGTCTCTCCTCTTCAGCAAATCATTCCCGTTCCAGCTCAAAGCGTCAAAAACGAGTCAAAAGTTTGACGAGGTTTTGGTGGAACTGTCGGCTATAATGGCCGCCACTGCGATGATACCTAACCCCAAGCGGCTGCGGTTGAAGGACTTGGAGCTTACCAATTTCCTCTCTCAAGCGGTCGAGGTTCATACTTCAGTATTAAACTGCGAGGCGTATCCCGAAAACTGGTTCAGCCTCCACGTCTACAACCACCGAGCAACGATCAAGAGTCTTGAATCCCTTGCTTCGCTCATGATCGAGAATTTACTTCCCGCACCAGACGATGCGGAGACATTCGACACTAGGGCATGGGAGTCTTTCTTTATGACGTTACTCAAGGTCGTCTCGAGCGATGCGCTTGCTTTGGAGACCGTTCCAGAACAGAAGCGGCGCACTATCTGGAAGATCGCTGGCGATGTTCGAGAACAAGGTGCGGACTTGTTGCACTCTACATGGGACGCCATTGGTTGGGAGGCTACTGATGATGAGAAAACACGCTATCGTTTGAAGAGACTGGGGGGATACCAGGTGCAGTACGTACCAGGACTCGTAGCTCCTATCATCGAGCTCTGTCTCAGTGTTCATGAAGGGCTACGCCATGTCGCGGTTAACATCTTGCGAACCATGATTCTCAGCGAATGGGGTTTGAACCAGGATCTATCCATCATCGAGACTGAGATCATCTCCAGTCTGGACAATCTCTTTAAGACAAAGAACATGAACGATAGCATTATTCAGAAACCCTTCATCGGAGAGCTTCTTGATCGCTTCGATGGCTGCGAGGCGTTCGACGATGATCTTGCTAAGGCAGTCAGGGCTCTCATCGCAACCGTAGATGAACTTCTGGATCTGTTTGTGGCTTCTCAAGGCGGTTCCATGGCTGAAAGTCTACATACCCTTCGACTGATGGAGTACATGAAGGATATGGGTCGAGAAGATATCTTTATCCGTTACGTTCACGAACTCTCTCAAGGTCAGGCTTCAGCGGGCAATTTCACCGAGGCCGGCCTTGCACTACAGTTCCATGCCGACTTGTACGACTGGGATCCAAGACGGTCCGTTCCTGAACTCTCTATCCCTTCGTTCCCTGAACAGACGCCTTTTGAAAGGAAAGAATCGTTGTACTTCTCGATCATCCAGTACTTTGAAGACGCCAAAGCGTGGATCCATGCTCTCGCTTGTTACAAGGAACTTGCGTTGCATTACGAAGACACGGTGATGGATTTCACCAAGCTTTCGCGAGCTCAAAGCTCGATGGCGAAAATCCATGAGTCCATTGCCAAGGAAGACAAGCAGTTTCCTCGCTACTTCCGGGTCCTGTACAAAGGCCTTGGGTTCCCGTCTACGTTACGTGATAAGGAATTTATCGTTGAATGTGCCCCGACAGAACGCATGGCTATGCTTATTGATCGCATGCAAAAAGAGCATCCCGCTGCGCAGGTTTTGTCATCGGGTGGTGAGATACACGATTATGAAGGCCAGTTCCTCTATATCAGCCCAGTTAGTGTGCATCGGGATATGGCCCATCCGGTGTACCAGCGATCCAAGGTTCCACCGTCAGTGAGAGATCATCTCTTGATTTCAGAACCTACCCGGTTCAGTTCCACATTGAGGAGACATATCCGCGACGCAGATGTTCAAGAGCAATGGGTGGAGAAGGTTGTCTACACGACGTCGGAACCTTTCCCAAATATTCTTCGCAGAAGCGAAGTGGTCGCTTCTGAAGAGGTTGCGCTATCGCCCCTACAAACTGCCATTGAGCGCACCTGGCGCAAGACGCAGGAGTTGTACTTGCTATACAGACGCGCAGTATCCGGCGAAGATACGAGTCTGACGAACCTAACTGAGGCTATGGAGCAATTGATTGCGCTCGATTCATCTTCCACGAGCTGTGTCGCTCATTATCGTCAGTTCCTGACCGACGAGCCTGAGGAAGAGGAGGACGAGGACGAGGATGCAAACACGCCTAAGCCGGTTGATCCGTTGAAGAACGCCCTCGCTGTGGCTCTCATTGATCATGCCTTGGCGATCAAGCACGCTCTCGCATTGTACTCGCGTCCAGCATATCAAGCTACTCAGAATGAGCTAACACGCCGTTTTGAAGAAGCTTTTGCACCAGAACTCTCTTCTCTCCGTCCTGTGGAATTTACACCTCCCCACTTGCTCCCAGTCCAGTCTCCAAACTCCTGGGACAGCCGTCAGGTGACTGCGCTTCCGCGGTCTATCAGCCCGGAGCAGGAGCTGATCCGCGCTTCCCGGAAAAACAGCCAGGTGCGCCGGCATGTTTCGCGGAAGCAATCTGTCAGCCAACGAATCAGCGTAATGAATCCGTTCAAACGGTCTAATCACGGAGCCAGCAGCTCCGTTGCAACGATCCAGGGACATACAAATGGCACCAAAGTTAATGGTCACGTCCCTGCGTCGGGCCGAAGCGAAGACGTTGACCTTGATGACGCTGCTACGATTCACAGTCGGACAACCAACCAGTCGCGGGACACGAACCATAAGCGACGGAGTTTCTTCGGTGAGGTCTTACAGAAGCATGCTTCCTCGTTATCAATAAGCGCCAGTACCAACGGAGACGACTCCAAATCGCAGAAGAGACAACGGTCGCGAAGCGCGTCTCGCGATGCGGCGGGCAAGTCCATGGAGAATGTCAGCCGCACCACCTCTCGTCACAATGGGATAGCAGAAGATCGACCAACGCCGTCAATCACCAGCCCCAAGGGCGGATGGTCAACCATACCTTCAGTCGCCGAGCACCCCCGACCAGTGACACGAAGCAGCATGGCTTCGGTTCAGAGTCCTGAGCTTCGAAGCCCTGGTGCGCAAACCAACAGTTCTAATGCCAGCGGTGGCGTGCGAGATTCCGTCATGAAGCGATTCAGCTTGCTCAAGGGCGTTGGACGAAAAGCCAGCCGTCTAGATTTTAGAGGCGACCAAACGGTCCACGAGGAGTGATCCTCATGCTTATTTTCTTGTAATGTCTGGACATTATCCTTCCTTTCTTCTCGTTTCTTTTTCTCCTCGACCATTCTGCATACAGCGTTTTTAATCGATTTCTATATTTCTTTATTTAAAAAGAATCCCGCCTGGCTTGTATTTCTCTCCTTCATTTCTTTTTTTTTTTTTTTTTTTTTTTTTTTAACTTGGATATGAACCCATGTGGCGGCGATATCGATATCATACATCTATGGGACTCTGATACCTCTTTCCTATTTTATTTACGTTGATACCTATTTTATCTTTTTTTTTTCTCTTTTGTCTAGGGTTTGTAAGATACCTTTTAGTTTTCTTATTGAGTGCTTCTATTTAAGTTAGATTTGCATAAAAGCTTGGCTTACCCGGATATATATCTAGTACCTTAATTAGACGAGCGGCCTATATTCTTGAACCTCTACACAGATACCGAACACTAAATGACAGAATATATATTTATTTTTAGGACATCATACATTACCCCTCCATTTCAATCCTCAACGTCCAAATCCAAATCCAGCACCCACGGCGCATTCAACGCCTGATACTCAACAGTAACAACACTCGCATTCACAAACAGCGTCTCCTCCCCTCGTCTCAACGGCCTCTCAGACCCAGAACTCAAATCCACATACGCACGCCCTTCCTCCATTACTTTCTCTTCATCCAAAACTACCTCTTCTATCTTCTTCGTTTCACTTCCAGTCCCAGCTTGTGGACCAGAATCAATATCCCACCCCACCCGCCTCCCCCCATACCCCTCATGAATATGTCCAAAAACATGCAACGCCGGCCTCGCCCTCGCCACAGCACGATATAGATGCTCACACCCAACACTCTCACCAGACCCAACAACCTGATCTAGGATTCCATGCGGCGGGCCGTGCGTTAACAGGATATCTACACCCGGGTAGGATGGTATAATACTATTCCGTCCTTCTCCTTCTCCACCATCTCCTGCCCCATCTTTACCCCCCTCAGAGGATAAAGTCGAGTATGGAGAAGGATTATACCGATCCTCCCCCCGCGGATAGGCAAACGCCCACCGACAGAATTCCGGCGTGTAGGGACTCGCGTAGACCGTGAAGCGCGCACCCGTGGAGGGGACGCTGAATGTATGTGTTCCTTCTTCTATGTATCTGATTCCGGCCTTCAAAGCTGCGGGGTTGGTGTAGAGAGTTTTTATTTCCGCGGGGGTTTCTAATCTCCCTCCACCATCCTGTTTCGGATCCGAATCCGAGCTTGCAAGAGTAGGAGAAGGTGTAGGTAAAGCAGATAAATGATCCCGCCCATCCGCCGTCCGATATCTATGTCTCAACCACCCAGCTTTCTCATAATACCCCTCATCAAGAGTAATATCGTGATTGCCCGCAATGACGATTTTGAGTGCGGCTGGGTGCGCCTTTAGGACTGAGAGCATGAGCTCATGTTCGGATTTGAACCCGACTTTGGTGATGTCGCCGGCGTGGAGGAGGATTGTGGCTGCTGGGAGGGGGGTGCGGTAAGGTGTTGATTGTGTTGGTTCTGGGGAGGGGGGAATGGTGTGTGTGTCTGATATGAGGAGGAGGCGGGTACGGGTTTGCGGCATTTTGATTGAGGTTAGAGGGGTACCTTGTATATACTGAGGCAGGTAGGTGGTAGGTAGAAGGGTGGTTGTGAGGTTGAGGGGGGGTGTGGGTATGGGTTAAGGTGTGTGGGGAGGCTGTCTACTCCGAAGTAGGCAGTGCGTCATATTTGAACTACAGGACATGCTACAGCGATTGATTGTAGAATTGGTAGTACGTGTCATTCATCATCGAAGCTCATCTACATCCTAGTCAAGCATGCAGCTGGTAGGGAGAAGGTTGGTAAAGCAGGTCAAATTGCTAACTCCGATTCCACACCTTTTACATGACAAGTCAAGGCTTCACAAATAAATAAGAGAAAAAAATTTAATTTTGTGCGATATCTCTCTTCTCAATTTACTTGCGTTTACTTGCGAGTCGCACGCTGGTAGAACGCAAGCTCGTCACCCTCCAGAATGTAACCGTCCACACGGCCGCTCTGGCCAGGACGAGAAGCAATCACGGCGTACAGACGGCCGGACTCGAACTGCCTCTCGATGGCGGACTCGACCTTGCCGGACTCAGCGAAGCGAGCGGCCTGCTTCTTCACGATGCTGTTGCTCTTCTTCTCCTCGGTGGTTTCGGTCTTCTGCTGGCGTCTGCGGCCGATGCCCTGGCCGTAGTGGGCCTCGTACCATTGTCTGAAGGGGGCGGCGTCGATCTGGACGACAGCGGACTTGGTCAGGGTGTTGGTGCGGACCAACTCGTTGTTGGAGGGGTGGTAGGCGACAACGATGACACGGGTCTTGCGGGAGATACCCTCGGAGCCCCAGGAGAAGTTGCCGGACTCGAGACGGAGGGCACGGAACTTTTGGTTACCACCGCGGGTACGGACCAAGTGAATTCTCTTGGTGCCGATACGGGTGTTGGCGGGCTGGCGACCCTTCTCGAACGCCCTGTTTTGGTCAAAGTCAATACGCCGTCCGTCTGGTTGACACGTCGTCCAAATCATACCTCTTCTTGCGGTAGTAGGCCCTCTTAGCACCGGTGGCCGAGCGCTTGTGGCGCGAGTCGCGAGAAATACCCATGTTGGCGGTCTATGAGGGGGACTGTTCAGGTAGAAAAATATTAGCACGAGCTCGAGGCCAGTGAAGCTGTGGATCCAATTTTCCAATTGCCTCCAGTTCTATCCCGTCGAAGCGTGTCGATGTCGGAACTCGTGGTGCAATCTCTGTCTTGCAATATTCGATTCGCGAATTCTCCAGCCATTTCGAAAAAAAAAAATCTGTTCGCTCCGATCCAGTCGGGACAGCAGCAACTCGAACTGTCCCTTCGCTAGGTATCAAGCCCCCTTCCTTTCCTTATTGACACCGACTTGACGACTTGACAATTTCGATTCAAAGGCGACTGACACGGCTCGACGAGATAGAACAGACGGAACCGAAACAAAACAATCCAAAGCGCAGAGAATAAGATACTCACCACTAATCCTGCAGCCCTTCACCAGAATCGCAGCGGCAAGGGTCGTCGTTGGGTGGTCGAGGAGGTTGAGTGCTTGTCGTCGGCGTTCGTGGATTCCGTGTGTGTCTTCGCTTGTCGAAGTTGCCCTATTTTCGTGGATGCTAACCGAACTAAGCTAGCGTTGTCCCGTGACCTCGTCTACGCTTTGCCGCTTTGGGAATAATTCTCTGCCTCGTCCCTCAGGCTACAATTTTATCGTGCCTCGTTTATCAGGCAACAATTTGATAACAAATTTGATTCTGTACAAAGTTACGAATATTATTATCCATTAATCAACTACGTGCATGAAATGTTTAAGCTTAAGCAGCCTTCGCATGCTCCCCCTCCTCCTTCTCCTTAACCAACTTATCAAACCTCCTCCAAGCCGGAGCGCCCTCCAGAAACCCTAACAAAATCCAAGTCCACCACAAACCCGAAAACAGCCTTACGCCATGCTTCCTCAACCTCATCCACCCTAATAAAACCGCCGCCTCAAAACTATGCGACACCACAAGAGCCCCAATAACCCACGGCTGATACTTATAACTCAATTCCGTAAACCCAGGGAACCGCGCTAACCCAACACTCTCGTAGAGCAAAGCCCCCGGCAGAAAATTCCCCTGCCTCGAGTATCCTACCATCGCCGCAAGAACAATCACGAATCCGATATACTGCGCGCCCTGCGGGGGCACGTATTCGGTGACTGTTATGTCGGAGAGGCCGAGGCGGTGCAGGGAGTCCTTGTGCATGGCGACGACGCGGGCGCGGGTTTCGGAGAGGGATTGGAGGGGTGGGTCGAAGGGGATTGTGTACCGGGAGCCTTGGGCGGATATGACCATGTCGGTTAGGCGGATGTCTTCGAGGGTTGGGGATTGAGAGGCGCGCGAGGAGATGGTACAGTAAGCGCGGAGGTAGAGGGAGAGGGAGCGGGTGTGGTCGGTGTTCATGTGTTTGATTATGAAGGCTTTAAGGGATTGGTCTTGGTCGGCCATTTTCTTTGCGTTGATGGGATAGGGTAGAACTGGGGTATTGTAAGTTTGTGACTGGGGTTTGGGGAGGTTAGAAAGGTACCTTGGAAGGATCGGACATGAGGTAGGTATGTAAATAGTGATATCCGACCTCGGTAATCGGGTGTGCCTAGTAGACTCCACCCTCTTATACGTAACCACGTAGGACTGTACTACACAACGAAAGACTTGTACAACTTGGAAAGCTCACAGCTGGTTGAGAAACAGATTCACCATATATTCAAATTAACGCTTCTAGAACCAATTACAGAAGACCATAGCCAAGAATGATACGAACTCGACAACTCCAACAGCCATTGTCACATTATCTGCAGGATGGGCAGGAAAGGAATCGTCAAGAATATACCCTCATAACTCGTTCGGAAAGAAGAAGAAAAAAACCCCATTAAGCAAGTCGAACTCGAAACCGGCGAGACGTCGTGTCGGATCTCACGCACTGTTGTCGATGTCGTCAGATCAACTCCTGTTCATAGATTGGCGACAATTCCAAAAGGTATTTATTTATTCATCATGACCACACAAGTCTATGATAAATAGTAGGGGATAGAAAGGGGTGGGGTACTAACAGCAAAGCAAGTGTCAAGTCACCATGAATCCTCGCCTTAAGTTCGACCTCGATGTCAAGATTTACATCCAGCTTCAACTTCAACCCCTCCTGGTCGTCGATGCCCTTCTTGCCTCCACCAGCGCGGCTTACCGCTCCGTTCTGGATAGGCTGTTGCTGGTCCTTGCTGCTTATTGACTGGCCCTGTTTCGGAGGTTGATATGATTGCATTGCTTTGCCAGAGTTGGCCTGGTCGTCGCCGTCGTCGTAGTCATCGTCGTAGTCGTCGGAATCGTCGTCGTCGTCGTAATCCTCAGAGTAGTAGTCATCATCCTCGGGCTCTTCCTGCTTGGGCTGTTGGCGTCTTTGGCGACGCTGTTGGGGAGGTTTCTGCTGGTCATCGGAGGCGTACTCCGAGTCGTAGTCATCCTCTGGCTGCTGGGTAGGGGGTTTCTTTGCTTGTTGTTTTTCTGCGGTTTCCATTGTGATTGATGTGTTGTGGTGGTGGTGGTGATGGTGGTGGTGGAAGAGAGGTTTGGTAACGGGCTTGTGTAGTAGTTAGCAGGATAGAAGACGACTAGTAGGAGTAGAAGCGAGGATTTGAAGAAAATGGAAACTAAAAATGACATAAAATGCAAGCAAAAACTCGCAGTATATTAACAAAAATAAAAATAGCAAGTGGCCAGAAAAAATATACTATGACTTCAGTATCCAGGTTCCAAGTTCAAGTCAAGCCCATACGTCAGAGGCAGAAAGAAACACCAACATCGAGAACAGCTACATCATCAACCACAGAATTAATTAGTATGATAGTACTAAATTAATGCAGAGTCAACTCATGACACCATCCTGCATCGCATTCCTCTTCGGGCCCGAACATCGTCATACTCCATCAAGCGGGTTACAAATTCTTCTGCCGAATTTCATGTTCAATAAAAATCTACGCAAGTATTTTCAAAAATTTCACATCCCTTAGCGAGATTGCACGCGTGTCGTGTCAAGACCCAAGGTTATCCCCCGTCAAATCGCAGGGCAGGTCATGGCAAGTGCCGAAATTAGTAATAACCAGGCAATGTCCATGCCTGGTACACGGTACAATGTATGAAAAATGCAGAAAGATGAAAACAATGACAAAGTTTGGTTCTGGTAGATGATTGGTGGTTCGGATATCAATTCGACTGGAAATTCTGTAACAGTCGCTTACTCCGTAGAAGAAAACAACCTGGAGGCTTGAGCTTCCAACTTCCAAGGAAGTTGATCTGCAACGCCGTTGGAAATTGACTGACGCTATGCTGCCCTGTGATTAGCACGGAGTATTTCGCTGTGGAGTCTGGAGTAAGTAGCGCTGACAATCCCTGCTTACACAGACGTCATGTCATGTTTGTGTTGCTTCTTGTCCACTAGACCCTTGGGACTTGAGAGGGGGGTCTGGACTCTGGATTCTGGAAGGCTGGAGAGATTGCGTTGTTGAGGGGCCTCTTTCATCATACCCTTCTACAATCTTCGCTATTCATGGAAACAATGACGCTGTTGCCTCCTTGGAACTCGTGTGAAGTAATTGCAATTAATTTATCCCCTGCAGCGTCGTTGAAAAGGTTATAAATAAATTATCATTTCAAGGTATTAGACAAGTCAAGAAACTAATCTATTTCTACTACTACTTACTATCTACTATAATCCTACAAGGAAAACTCATTCATAAACTACGCTCCTCCCGCCCACAACTCAACTTGAATTTCTTCTTTCGTCATGGCCGATTCAAACCCTCAATCCCCCAACCCCAAAGAAGAATCCTCAGACAACGAGTCCTCCCCCCAGCAAAACCAAACCCAACCTGCCCCTGAACAAGACGCAACCCCAGACAACCGCCAGCGCGAACAAGAGCCCAACGACTCGGCAGAAGACATCAAGCGTCCTGAAATGGAGAAGCAGCCTCAAGAGCAACGACAACGCCGCCCCCGCCGTCAGCGCCGGCCCCGCCGAGAACAGCAACAGCAACAAGACGGTGGTCCCCTCGGCGGTCTCGGCGGCGTCGACCAGGCCGGCGAGCTGGTCCAGAACACAGCGGGTAATGCTGTGAATGGTGTCACTGGGAGTGCGGGCAAGGCTGTTGGTGGGGTCCTTGGTGGTGGTAAACAACAAGAAGAGGAGAGTGGTGGTGGTGGTGGTGGTAAGGGAGGAAGTGATGAGCAGTTGAGGCTAAGACTGGATCTGAATCTTGATATTGAGGTGCAGTTGAAGGCTAAGATTCATGGTGATTTGACGCTGGGATTATTGTAAGTTCCTTCCTTCACCTTTCCCTTCTCTCTTCTTTTAATATCACCGGGTGTGATACTGACTGACTGATCAGGAATTAGTGCATGATTCCGATTATGACTCTACCGACTTTGATGCTGGTGTTTAGTTCACCATTCGATATGTTACGTCGTCTACGAATTTTGAATGGATTATTTGCGATGGATTTTTTTAGGACTGCTAGATTCGTTTCAGGTTCGCTCTATTATTGTACCGTTTTAATCGGCGAGCCATTTCTATCTTGATAACTGCATTGCTTGAATTCTATGAGAATGGGATCAATATTTCTGAGAATTAATCCATATATATATCTCGCGTACCCACCAGATCTCGCGCAAATGCTAGAACATGTAAAAAAGGATACCGTCTATAAGCCAGCAACACGCATCAGTCCATATCCGAGAGTAACGATCACTCCAAATGACATCAGACTCGCTGGGATGCCCCGCGTCAAAAAGTGCCGTACTTGCAGGTATCGCTGACCAGTCTGCGGCACTTCCGTCATAATCGCCGCTAGAAGACCGTTAGCTTTCAAGTCGCAACCCCAACAGTACGGAGTCAACCAAGAATGAGGCACTTACTCATATTTGGGAATCCGCTGGTGGGCAGAGCCATGGCCACAGAGCACATTAATGCGCTAGCCATCACCAGCAGGTTCGGATGTGGGTCATCCATGCTCACGCCGATTTGTCGGACAAGGGGAAGGATAATCAGCGCCGCAACGGTGTGCGAGATGAACGTCGCGATGACCAGGATCAGTGCCGAAAATACAATCAATACTCCATATAGACTGAAGTGCTCGACCCGTACCCGGATATCCTCCGCGATGGTATGCAGCAGCCCCGAAGATGTCACGGCCTTTCCAAGACAAAGCCCTCCGGCTGCAAGAATGATAATCGTCCACAGAAAATTGTTAAAGTCCTCCTTATTCAGGATTCCAGTACCGAAAAACAACACAATCGGGATGATTGCAATCACCCCCATGTCTCCAAAAATATGCTCGAGCTGATGACTACCGCACCATAAGGCTATTGTGACTAATGTGACAAAACTGATGAAATATTGAATTCCAGAGAAATTGTCCTTCAACGGGCGAATAGGCACAATGGTAGTGTCGCGACCCGGGCGGAAGGTAACCAGTAAAAGCACCCAGATCATCAGAATGGAAATGATGCAAACAGGCAGCGAGATAAAGAACCAAGTACCCCAGCTGATGCTGGGATACATGTTCTGCAGCGCAATAATGTTCTGTGGGGAAGCAATGGGCGAGGCCGCACCGCCAACATTTGCAGCAAGAGCAATTCCAAGGACTAGAGCCCTGGCAAAACTGGAATCAGGCGCGAGGTTGCGCAGTAGAGGCTGCATGAATTAGCTGGAGAATTCGCGGCTGGGATAGAAACACTGACCTGAATGATCGAGTAGCATAGAACAGGTGAAGCTACGTTGCTGATCCACATGCTGAGGAACATGCTCACGAACATATTGGTGAGAAGGACAGCGCGGTGGTTAGAGCCAGCTTTGCTCAATACGAACATTGCCATCCGTCGAGCAATATCGTGTTTGGATAACGCTGCCGCTATAGTGAATCCGCCTAGAAGCAGCATGATCACAGGAGTCCACATCGCGCCAAAGGCAACGGTTGTGGCCTCTTTAGGTCCTAACCGTTTATACGGCTTATCTTCCGACTTCATGATACCGAGTATCACGACAAGGAAAGGGATGAGCAGGGAAGTCACGAAAAGGGGAATCACCTACATCGTCGTCAGCTTTGTGAAGATGAAGGGTATAATTGAAACTTACTTCAGTGGCCCATAGTAAGCTCACAAAAACGAGCATAGCAAGGCAGTTTTGCTGTTCTGGCTTCTCCATGATCGGAACCGAGAGCAGCACAGCAAATATAACTAGTACGGCAACTAGAGTGGCGAAGTTCAAGCTCCAGAGCCATGTTGGAGCGCGAATCACACCAAATGGTGTCCGGAGCGCCTTGCTCGGAGAGACCTGCTCATCACCCTGTCGACGCGCCGTTGCAGGATCCTCGTCTCCTCCCAGGAGGGTCCGGCGGATACCAACATTGGCGGCCTGGGCTTTCCTTTCAATGCCAATCATCTCCCTCCAGACAGTATTTCTCTCCCAGACAACATGTTCTCTGAGATGCAAGCGAAGCTCACGTCTAGCCAGAGACAGATCTCCAGCTGTGGTCAGATCCGCACATAAGGTCTCAATTTTGAGAATATGGGCGTCAACCTTTTCCATAGTTGAGCCCAAGAAAGGGTATTTAGGCGATACAGTAGAATTCATGTACTCGCGGCGGAGATTGCGATCAAGGGTCTTGTCGTACTTTTTCAGAGCCTTGGAAAACCCAGTCTTATTGAGCTGAATGTACGATTTGAGTCCACAAAGGGAGACATAAACAGCAACAATCTGTTGTTTGAGCGACGTAGCTGAGTTGTAAAGGTCCAAAAGTGTTGGATCGGCGAACTGTTCATGATGGGTCCCGCGACGACTGAAAGACTGACTGTTCATACCATATCGGGAGTCAGCCCAAAACGAACTTCTCATATCATCCGTACGGTCATCATCGGAGTGGCCAAAGGGGGCACTGTGCGAATGGGCAACTGAGGGCCGTGCCGTTGAAGGATGTTCATCACTATCCTCGTCATAGTCGCCAGCCGGTTCGCTAATTGTGCTCTGGCGTCTTTCGTGATCTAGTCCAAAGCTGGTTCGGTTATCCTCTCTAGAGCCCGTGCTCACCCTCCTTCCTTTCGTCATGCTCTCGTTCATAGGATTCATGTCCACCCCATCGGCCTTGGCCGTGTATTCCTCAGCATCTCTCATGACATCGTCAACTTCGTCATATACCTCCGTTTCCTTTGCGCGGAAGAAAGAGCAAATTTTATCCAGCTCCGCATCGAGGGCCTGCCGAAATATCTTGTCCGTGTTCGGAGTGTTGTCCAGTAAAGGGGCATACTCGACGTCGTTGCTTTGTTCATTCACCCGATGAGACTGCTGTTCCAGGGAGTAGAGCCTACAAATGAAGCATGTTAGCTTGATGTCAAGGAGGAGCTGCATCACTCGGGCGCGGCACTCGTGTCACACACCCGCGATTCGAAACTAACGGATGTAAAAAATGAAACAGCAAAAAAGATAGCCGCTCGGAAAATTTCCAACGTACAGTTTTTTGAGATTGCTGTACGCGATATAATACGCGCTCCAATCCGGAACAGCGTTGAACTGAATGCTGTGTGAGAACTTCATCTTGGAGGTTGTGTCACCGTCCTTTGGGGATGCCGTGCGACGACGGAGAGCCTCTGCCCAGTATCGGAACCTAACAGGTTTGCCCCAACGGAGATGTCCTCGATATGAAAGCTGCTGCGGTTGACCTGGGAGATCGCGACCGGTTTGTCGAGGACGTGGACGTGGTTGAGCGCCGTGTGGCTCAAACTCTGCGGGTAGACTGCGTGGGGGTTGTGTCGTCGGACGAGGCGGGACAGGATACTCGACGAGTTCGATGCCTTGCGGGAAATGCGAGTTTATGTCGCTATTAGTAGTCGAGGCACCCGTCGCAGAAGCGAAGTGTGCCACAGTCTGTCTACCAGCATTCGACGACACGGTGCAAGGCGGACCTGAATCGCTGGTCTGCTGAACCGGGGACCGCTCAAGAGTGGAGTTCGGTAGCTGTTGGGTGGCACTTCAGGATTCAACAGCTTGAATCTGGGACCGCCGGCATTGACGATGGAAGAGAGCAACTGGGGATTGTAAAGGTACCTGTGAAGAGGTTATGGCTCAAGCTGAGAGAAACTGTTCACGTCGACAGTGTTAAGGAGTAACTTGGAAGCTCTGAGTTTCTGCTGCACCGCCCACGGGCCAGCAGTCTTCCTAATTGGGAATAGTCATCGATTTAGGGGACTGGCTTGAAGAAGAAGATCCTCCGGAGTACGGAGTATAAGGCTACGACCTATGGTAATAAAGCGGCAGAATATGCATATCCAACCCAGACGCCCATTCTATAATTCATACATAGTAAGAAAATACCCAGTCCTCATCATGCAACAAAGATATAGCATAACCGTAAACGCAAGAAAGTTAGAGAAGAATACAGAAAAATGCATCATTACTTCCTGAACATGGCAACCGCATCCTCCTTGCGCCAGTCAGGTTCAAGTTGGCCTTCGTACACCGCATGGAGGACGCGTCGCGTCTGGTCGTACGCCTTTTCATAACGGCCCTCGCACTCGCGAAGCACCTTCAACACCAAGCTCCGACTCAATCCAGGGTCGTCAGCATCGCCAAAATGTTTCTCAACCCGCTTCTTAAGCATTTCAATCCCGCGACGGATCTCTTTTCCATCATATGTGGCCAGAACTTTCTTCGCCACCGACCGTGAATGGCTCGGGCGGCTTGCGATGTCCGCAGGGTTGGTGGTCGTGACAAGAAGGCTCTCTGCCGATTCGACAAATTCGACTAACTTTCCAAGTGGCCTGTGGATGACAGAGTCCAGATACAGCTTCATATGCTCCTCGAGATCTTGCTGTGCCCGATCGCGCCAGCGTTCTAGAACCGGTAAGTTTCGAACCTCAACTTCCTCGATATAATGGTTCATATTCTCGATCAACAGAATATGATAGTTCAAAATTTCCTTGTCTTCGGGATCACCGGAACCTGATGTTGCTGCTACTGAAGAATGGCCTGGCGCCTCTTTGGCGATGAACTTTAGCGACTCCCACATCGCACGGTTGATGCGGTCATACGCTTCGTTGACACTGATGCGGACGTCGTAAAACTCGTGTGATGGATCGGAAAGCATGTTTTCAACCGCAGCAGAGAAGTTAGGGAAAACTCGCATGAACGAGATGACGCCT
Organism: Aspergillus cavernicola; assembly: GCA_027569065.1. Lineage (NCBI taxonomy): Eukaryota > Fungi > Ascomycota > Eurotiomycetes > Eurotiales > Aspergillaceae > Aspergillus > Aspergillus cavernicola. The sequence continues at coordinate 53,304 of JAPDEK010000006.1, forward strand.
TTGCGTTTGTTGACCTTGACCTTGGTCTCCTCGATGCCACGAATCTGTTCGTCGACGAACCGATTAAACAGGCCGATCAGGCGAGAATGGATTTTTTGAAGTGAGTGGATAATGAAATCTTGGTTGGTTTCATCCAACTCGGATATGGACTTTTCCAGCGCAAATAAGATGCCAATCCCTTGTCTACAAACACTGTCAGCTTTGACACATCAAGGGAAACCGAATATGGTGTGAGTTATCAACTTACAGAGGATCCGCCTTGATGGACCAGTCCACAAGGTTTTGCATATCTGTTGGCCAGAATGAGAAAAGCTCGTCCATCACCTGCTCAACCTTCCGTGCCATTCCTCGATCTGGATCGGGCGATTGTTTGGCAGTAAAGTCTGGAAGCGGACGCTCCTCTGGGTTACCAGAAGCTACTAGGTCCGCAAAATCCATGCTCGACAACGAGGTCAAATGAAAGAAACGCACGGCGAAGTTCTGCTCCTCCACTATCATACCAATTGTCTCACGAAGAGTGCCCGAGAACACCTCATAAGATTCGACCTTCCCATGCTGCTTCTCACCAAAGGAAAGCCTGAATCCTGCAGCAGCCTTAATAGTCTTGCCCCTTCTTACGGTCAGCTTTCTTGCCGCCGTTGTAATGCCTTCAGCTTCTTTCTCCTTGTCCTGATGCGTAAAGAGAAGTTCTTGTTCTTCGCCAGATGGTTTCCTTGCTGCCTTTTTCCATACCATGTTATTGTCACGGAACTCCGCTTGATACGACTGTTTACCCTGTTGTTCGTACAGAGCAATTAATCCCTGCCACTCCGTTCCACTAACTTCCCTTGCGAAAAGCGTCAATGCGTTATAAACCCATAGCTCCCGACGAGAGTAAGCTCTGGCCTGACCATCAAGCTTCGTGGGATTTTTCGGGTCAATTGTTGGGGCATCAATCCGCTTCTGTTCCGCTACCTTATAGGCAATGGCCATAAATTGTTTGAGCCGTTGTAGGAAGGATGAGCAGTGAAAGCGGTACTCCTCCTTTTTGTCCTTGATTGCACGCATCTGCCCAATCTCGGTGTCGGCGTACACACCCGCACTGCCATGGTCGCCGGCAGCATCTAGTCGCTTTTTGTTGTGCCAAATATCCGGGTCAATCATCAACATGGCTTTATATAAAGTAGAAAGTGTAACCTCGGTCTCCCTTAGCCCATCTGGATTGCTAAGCGAGGCCTCTTTCAAAGGTTGCAAGGACTTTGCGGAGATGGAAAGAGTCTTCAATAGATTTTGTAGCTCAGTCTGAAGAAGCTTCTGATTGGCGGTCTGCACCTGTAAACCTTGAGATTGGGTCTCTATATATGATACGTCGTCGCGAAGAGTCTAAACCAAGGTCAGCAAAGCATATCCACCAGAAAAACAAAACATGGGGACGTGGGAGAATCTCACATTGAGCTCGTGCGAATACAAAGTAAGGAGGTTATCTAGCTCCTCACACTCTTCAACGGTTTTGTCGATTAGCTTAGCAAGCTGATCTACCTTGCCTTCTTGTTGCTCGAGGTTACCAAGCCAGCTTGTTGCCTCCACACGTCCGATCTCTCGGCGTACGTCTCCTTCTAGGTCTTCAATTCCTTTCTCATCTGAGATACGACCATTCCAGCCAAGGTCGGTCAGGATGTCATCAAAGTCCACACCGCGACCTGCAAGGACTTTCGGATCAAGCCCGAGCGCCTGGCAATACTTAATAGTATTATCTTCATGACGCCTGCGTCGACGATCGCGCGGAGAAGGTGACACGGATCGGGATCTTTCATCTGTTCCAGCCGTCATCGCTCCTGGTACATCAACGGAAGGATTCGACGATGAAGCCGCTATGGTGACATCAGCAACAGGCTCTGTAATCTCGACCTTAGGTGGTTCTGGTGCAGCAGGTACGTCATTTGGCGGAGTCTGTAGAGCCTCTTCCGCCCATGAAGACGCGGTGGGCTCTTCCGTGGTGGTGTCCTCAGGGGATGCCATGTTATCAGACTCGTTTCCTTTCCGGAGAAATGGCGCAGGCACGACCCCGGTGATACCATCTGGTTCGTCCGAGGCGGCTTGTTTCTTTGCAGCAGCCAGAAGCTTCTCACCAGCGCCTCCGGGCCTTGGCTTGAACGCTCCATAGGTAGTGGCGGCCTTGCGGAATATACCCGCCACGTCTTTATTTGATTTCTTCTTAATCATAGGCCCAAGGCCTGGTCGGTGAGCGTCAGCATCGTCTTCCATGGCCTCTTTAGGGTCTTCTGGAGGACTGGTGGGAGGAGAAAGAGGTTTACTCTCCGTTATGGGTTCGCTTGGCTCTGCTTTCTTCTCCGAAACTGGCTGCGGTGCCTCAATAGCCTTGGCTGCCGCATTGTTACTCGCGGATGAACCTGGCCGCAACCCTGGTGGTACATCGGCAGGATGCATATTTGCGCTGCTCAATTGGTCTCTCACAGGGGGTATCGGTTGCCCTGGTGAAGTGGACAGCATAGCGCTGCCACCTTTTAACGGCTCTTTCACTCGCAAGTCGCTCGGAGCCAATCCCGGAACCATGTCTTCTTTGGCTCGCCTAGCCTCGGATATACCTGAGCTCGAGTCTTGACCACGTAAGATAGGACGGGGCTCAGCCAATGCTTTCCCGCTGCGTGACGACGGAGGTCGGGGCTCCGTGTAAAAGCTTGATAGGCTGCCATCTTCAGAGTCTTTGCTTGTCTTCTCCCTGGAAGTTGCCGAGGGTGTCCTGAGACTGCTAGGGATTTCCTTGTTCCTCGACTCTGGCGGTGAGAGTGGGGAGCTTTTTGGTGTCCGGGTGTCAGCGGCGAGCCGCTCGATTGCACGCGGAGGTGGCTGATCACCTTGATCGATGGGAGCGACTGGGGGGGGGTGTGGAGGTGGTCCAAACGGAGGCGGGCCACTTTTTCCAGACTGTCCAGTGGAAGGTCTACTCATTTGTTCTCGACTTTTCTGAACTCGTATGGGTAATTCTTCGTCGGTTGGCCTTCGTTTTGGTCCATCGCGGCTACGTGTCCCACCCCAGTGGGGTGATTGGGGCCGACTTCCTTGGGACGAAGGTGGACGCGGAGGTGGAAGAGACCCCTCAGGGTGCGGGGGGCCTACAGGCCCCTTTGTGCCAGGGGGTGCAGACGGTGGTGTCCCCAGAAGAACTTGACGCTCGCGCTCATCGAAACCTATGAGATTCGGCACCTTCCCACCAGTGTATTTCTTGTAGATTTTCACCAAGCTGCCTAAGAAGAACTCCTTCTCTTTTGAGGTTTTAGCGTGCCAGTAGTAAGGTTTCCCAACCGTTATAATGAAGCCAACGTTTGATGCCCATTGCTTTTGCTGCTGTTCTAGCGGGGTGGACGGTACCCACGCATTGAACGATTGAATTGCAGACAAGTCATCCAGCATCCATGTTTTGCCAATCGAAAACGTTCCATCATTGTTCTCCCTCGCTTTGTGCATGCGTACTCTTCCAGAGCGTCTCACAGCAACGATTATGACCCTCACCTTCTTGTTTTCAGGGGAGGCATTCGGCGGGGCGGGCGAGGATGGGTAGGCGCCATCTTCTATAATCCGAACGTGCGTGATGTAGGACTCAACCACTAGAGCGAAACACGAGAGAGAGGTCAGTAAATCAGTTCCAGTTTCTTGACATAACCCCAAAGGAAGCTGTGATTATGACGGGTGGGAAGACTGGCGACACTGCAGCCTAGCTGCTCGTGGAAAAATGGAGCAAAAATGTCCGTGAACGTACAAGAGCCATCACTATCCTTCTTTGCGAAGGAACTTTGGATGATCCTCTGCTTCTCATCCTCGAATTTCTCGGCCCTCGACGCGGTAGTATCACCCGGTCCGGCAAATCCACCATTCCGACTATCAGCACCTCGTCGAGGATCTCTTTGAGGTGGAGTTTCACCAGGAGGACCCCTCGACCGATCACGACCACTCATTGTTGTAATTCAAATCGCCGACAGCCTGGATCACTCAGGAGGTATCTGAAGCCCGGTGAACATGATCGAGATGTCGGGAAGAACAGCGCAGGACAAATGCGCAGTACGGGAGACGATCGAGTGATAGTGCGTGATTAACGCGAGAAGCTAGAGGACATGGGCGGGGGCAGCAGAGACGAATATAGCTTGTTTGGATGAAGCCAGTGCAAATGGAGGGCCAACTTCAGTGGACTCTTTAGTTAGCTCATTACTGGAGATTGAGGAGGCGGGCGGAGAGCTTGTGGCTGTTACGGCCTTGTACATCAAAGCTCATACTTCCCCATACAATTTCTTAGATCTTGCAATGCTTTGGTGTACCATTGTGTAACATCACTGTACTTGGGGCAAAACACTAGTTATTGCTATAGAGTATGTAAATGTGAATTAAAATCATTCTAGCTTAACCCTATATCTTCTGTTTGCCTAATACATAATTCAGGAAGAAGACTTCAACTGCAAGTCACCTTCAGCTGAGTAAGCCTTTTGCTGCCAGGCCACAAGGTTTATGAGTTTAAGCTGCGGAAGATGAGACAGCCAATGATGAGACGTCCCCTTGCTGACCGCCCTTTTGCCCAAAATTTTTCTTTTCTGCCATTTTTTTTCTTTTATCATTTTTCTTTCACGAGGGGAACAAATCAACAGAATTGGGTTGCGCTGTGGGATAATTCTCAATCAATCATTTCACACAGCTTACTGCAATGGTTACCGATCCCAGTAAAAAACGCTCGTCTTTAAAGATGAATAAATCCGGGAAGAGTGTAAGAGAACCCCATCCGAGTTGATTGCAATTATGGTTTGTTGACAGCTTTTTCTCTGAAGCAGGCAAAGGCCAGGAAAGGCACCAGCACGGCGCTGCCGACAAATTTGGTGGTTATTATCACCGATTTTCTCTCTGAACATGGATTCTCGTCTACGAACAAGGCTTTTGCCGATGAGCTGGCCAAAAGGTCCCTCACAGTCAAGGCCGAGTCCAAAAACGTGCCATCTCTCCTAGAAATTTTCCAGCGCTGGGAAGCCGAGACGGATGGCAAGACGAAATCTAGCCCTACTTCTTCAGACGGGGCAAGCTCCTCAGGCAGTGACAGCGACAGCGACGCATCCTCGTCTTCTTCCTCATCCTCCTCATCCTCCTCATCCTCCTCATCCTCCTCATCCTCATCCTCCTCGTCTTCCTCGTCTTCGTCTTCGAGTTCTTCGAGTTCTTCCGATAGTGATGCGGATGATGAGGATGAGGATGAGACAGTTCCAGCTCCCGCTCCTGCATCAAAAGGTGTCAAGCGCAAGGCAGAGTCGAGCTCACCCTCTTCAGAATCCGATTCGGATGAAGCTCCGAAATCAAAGAAGACGAAGGTGAAGGCAGAAGCATCGTCTTCATCCTCTTCTAGCAGTGAGAGCTCATCCAACTCCAGCTCAGACTCCGATTCCGACTCTTCCGACTCTTCGTCCTCCGGATCATCTTCCAGCTCATCCTCCAGTTCCTCATCTGATTCATCTTCTGACTCGTCCTCTGATTCTTCATCCGACTCTGGGTCTGAATCCGACAAGGAGAAAAAAGCCGACAAGAAGGTCCTAAGGACCGCCAAAAAGACACCCCTCCCGCCTTCCGAATCCAGCTCCAGCGATGACTCCTCATCCGACTCTTCATCCGGCAGCGGTACGCTCAAGAACTCCGATTCGGAACCCACTAAATCCGCCATCGAGATCAAAACCGAAACCTCTATCTCCTTGAGCGAGAGCCCAGCCCCTGGATGTCATTCAGCCAAGGCAAAACACACAGGAACTCGCCCTACCCCCTTAGCTGCACTCAGCGAGCTTCCCCACGACCACCCATCCAACACCTATATTCCTTACGCATACGCCGAAAGGGCCTTTAATGACCTCTCCGTCACTCGCGGCAAGGGCTTCACCAAGGAAAAGAACAAGAAGAAGCGTGGCTCGTATCGCGGCGGACCCATCGACACCTCCGGCGGGAAGTCCTTCAAGTTCGACGACTGATCGATCGATTGCAACGAATGATACCATTTTAAACAGAACAGACAGCTGTTTCTCTGTTGTTATTTCCCCGCAAAATTAATTTTTTTTTCTTTCTTTCCGCTTCTCGTCTCTCGCGACGAAACATACTACCTGTGGAACAAAGTCCCTTCGTTCAATTTCAACAAAAGCTCGGTCGTTATCTTAGGGGGTAGATCTACTATAGTTCTATATCATACCTACTACTAGATCTCGTTTACGTCGTTTACAAGCAAGGCGCTGATGGAGCTGGGAATCAATCATAATTTCTGTTATAACATTTCTATCTTTTCTCAGAGTGCTCAATTGACTCTATCTCATAGCCATCGTATTCTGCAATGAATTTCGAGTCAGATAGGGCTAGGGATGGTGTTGGATGTGGCCCCGGGGGGGGCAGGGCAGCTGGTTTTAGCTGTGCCATTCTTGGTTTTACGTTGTATGAGCTCCTTGATGGTTTTTATGACGGCTGTATGATGACTTCGAAGTTCTTGCTTTCATCTAAGGAACAGATATCTGTATAGCATCTGGATACGTGTTGAATTGACTTGACGCAACTGTACAACTCTTCTAACCCTCTAAGAACGCCAGGTGTGCTTGGTACGACCAAGAGAATGCCACCAATAAGTGAACCGTGCTCGAAAAGAAGCTGGTAGGAACTATACTTCCCCTCGAGTTCTCTTGCACTTCCATTAACCCGAGGTGGCCACGAGTGGGGGAGGCTACAAGCCCATCTGAAAACCAGGTTCAACTCTTCTTCTCCAACAGAGTGTTCAACTTCTTGGCGACGTTGAAAACACCACCAGTGTCGGCTTCGCAGGCTGCGGAGGATGGGTTCTTTCGGTAATGCTGCAAAGCACAAGACTCGCAGAAGTAATGCCCAAACTTCGTAAGGATAGGTTCTTGGTACGGTTTCTTGCGAATAATGCAGGCGAAGGGGATATTCTCGAATTCCCCCTTGTCAACTTCGTTCTCATCAATCCCGACGCCTCCAAGCACCAGGTTCATCAAGTGGTTTCCACCTTCTATCCCAGCCTGTGAGTTCCTCATTCGCAAAATCTTCGTCATCAACCGCCCAAAACGGCTGCTGGGTCCTCAACTTCGAACAGGTGGTTGTATCTTCGCTATGCGGCCGCTCGTACCCAGACAGGTCAAGCATACCGTTCATATTCCTGCCCCCTTTGTTGTGCTCCAAGTCCAAGTCGAGGATGTCGCGGTACCAATTCTGATGAGGCCCGGTCAAGTCGTCTGTAGACGCGAAGTCAAGCCGAATGACACTACCGGCGACGCCTGTGTAGATTGTCGGTGATAGGAGGGACGGGGAGGACATGGTGTAGATCGGGCCGCGGTAGCGGTGTCTAGAGAAGCGCGCTCGAGGTGTATCATCACGCGAGCGATAATTGAAGGAGAGGAAAAGCGAGAGGTCTTTGCTGGGATTGCCTCCTGTGTACGTTTGTCTCAGGGGGGTATTCTTAGAGGAAGAGCCATTGCTTCTTGAAAGTGACTGTCGCTTTGCAGCGAGGTGGCTGTACATGTTTGGCATTCGGAGATCGAATATTTTGACCAAGGCGTCGCCTCCTGCACCAAGAACGAAGCGGTCATGGCCGAATGGATGGATGCAATACACAGGGTTCTGGTCCGCTATATCTTTGTATACCATTTCGTATGGCTTGTGCGAGCGAATATCATGGAGTCTGCAAACTATCAGCACAACTGAGCTTTTGGTGTTGGAAGAAAACGTACCTCACTGCGTCATCACCCCAGGCTGCGAGAAACGCATTCCCCGAAGAACCGCCAATATTCTGTCCATTAAGAGGTGCGATTGCGGTGACGGTGGCTCTTTTGGCGAGCCCGTTCGTCTCTCTGCCCAAGAAGTCTGCAGATATTTCGCGGTCAATCGATACCCGCTCTTGAGAAATTGTGGAAATAGTAATCGCATCTTCAGCACGTCCCGTTCCCACTGCAAACCGATTTGGAGATAGGAACTTGGAGCTTCTGTTGCGTCCCGAAGTTCCTGCTTGTATTTGAAGACGTGCGAAGTCTTGGACCTCAGTGTCGTCCGAGGTGGTACTATAGAATGCGATTGTTCCATTGCTTAGATGGGCAGCTAGGATCGGCTCTGGGCCGTCGCCTATGTCGGTCCGTTCAATTTCCAAGCCGAATGTTTGAAACTTTTGTTTATACTCATAACTGTGACTTTCTGGCGTGATTGCAAGATGAACAAGGTCGCCACGCATTCGACCGAGAATCAAGTGTTCCTGGTTCGGGGCCTTCGCTTTGTGCTCGGGTCGCAAAAGATGAATACCGCGTATATCATCAAGGCTGCTGATATGTTCCAAGTCGTTGAAAACAAACCATCTTTGGGATTGTTGGGACCCGGTTTGTCTGATTTGGAGTACTAGTTCGTGTGCAGCACCCCAGGCCAACACTTCTTGTCGGTCATGCCAGCTCGATCCAGTCCAGATTTCATACGAGTCAATGGCGGGTCGATGACCATGGGTAGGGTTGTCACCTCGAGTTGCCTCAGGGGATCCGCCAAGTTTCTCTGCTGTCGATGGACGTACGACAAACCGACCTATAACAGCATGTCTGTCCAAGGCTCGGGAGCGAGAGGTGAGGGCCTGGGCTGCATCTTTCCAGAACGGTGGTGAAGGTACGTTGCAGAATCGACTATTTACGAAAGCTTTGAAAATCCTCCAGTCTTCGCTGGCAATAATCTGGTGCAGACGCCGACAGGACCGAGCCAAACAGGCCAAGGCACTTGCAGTCGGGAGATGAGTTGCAATGAGATAGATTATCTCCGTCGGCAGCGTTGAAAGAAGCATGATAGATGGAATCAAAGGATGTGCTTGTCTGACTCGGATATTATAAATACTACAGCATCCTGAGAGTGCATCAATTGGTCTAACCACTCCAGGTCAACACAAGGCTGTGCCGAAGCAGCGATGAGCCATGATGTGACTCATAGAAAAAGCATCTTGCTAAGCAAAAGCGTGCATCACAAGAGTGAATCAAGCAGCTGTAATGATCAAGGGAGATGACCGTCCACGAATAAGAGAAAATAGACCAAAAAATCCAGACTAAGGAAGAGAAAGAGGAATATGGATGAATGAAGTACTCCGAAATAGGTAAGTGAATGAAATTCTGTGTGTTAAGTTTCTTATGTCATCCAGCCATCATCTCTTCGTCCTCCAAGTCCTGCCTTTCCTTTTCCTTCATCTTTGCTGCCACATCAAGTGATCCTCTAGGTGAGGCAATGAGTCACACCAGGCCATGCTCTAAGAATACTACGAACTCCACGAGGTAGCAGTGATTCTCCAATTCAGGGTGCCACAGCACCGTCGCAGTTAGCGACCTCTCGATGCGGGGAAGCACTAGGAGGGCAGGTCTATCCGGCGGAGGAACTGTTGATAGCTCGTCGCTCCAATGGTCGAAGATAAGCCTATAATATAAAGTCGGAACCTCGGGTTTCTTCACATATCTTTTCCTGCTTTTTTTCTACAGTAGGACTTCTTCCAGATACCAGGGCTGATCTTCACTCAACCTTTTCGGATACCCTGCACCATGGGGCTTCCCATCCTCACCGTGATAACAGCGGCAGCGGTCGGCATCTTTATTCTGTACAAGGCTGTGATCTATCCCGCGCTTCTGTCTCCATTGTCGAAGATTCCAAATGCGCATTGGACAGCCTCAATATCTCCCACCTGGATTCTTTGGAAGCGCTTCAGCAGCCAGAACAATCGGACAATACACGCAGCCCATGAACGGCTAGGACCCATAGTGAGGCTAGGACCGTCGGAGATTTCCATCAACTGCGTGGAAGGCGGCATAAAGCCGGTATATACAGGCGGCTTCGAAAAGCATGACTGGTATCCGCGTGTATTTGGTTCCTTTGGGTAAGCGTCGTTGGCGGCAGATGCTGTTCCATGGCCAGGGTTGCACTAAAGTAGGATCAAAAATATAGGACTGTCAGCATGTTTACCATGACCGGTAGCAAAACTCATTCCACCCGGAAAAGGATGTTGTCCAATATCTACAGCAAATCCTTTTTACAATCATCCCCTCATTTACGGCTTATATCCACAACCATCGTCTTTGATCGGCTCCTACCTATCCTCCAAGAAGCTTCTACTTCAAATGCGGAGATAGACGTCCACGACCTTAACCAGGGATTGACTATGGACTTTGTCTCGGCGTATCTCTATGGTTTAGCTAATGGTACTAATTTCCTCCAGGATCAGGAGTACAGACGCAAGATGTTGCATCTTTACCAATGCAGAAAGCCATTCGAATTCTATCACCAGGAAGTCCCAGATCTTTTAACCTGTTTGAAAAAAATAGGTATTCGTTTGATCCCGAAATGGTGCGATGTTGCGAATGAGGTCCTCGATTCCTGGGGATTGGGACTCTGCGATAAAGCAGAAGCTTCTCTTCCTTCCACTGACATTAGTGTTGAGCCTGTCGTATACAAGCATCTCAAACAAGCTATATCGAAACAGCCCACCCTCAAAACAGACAACCCAGAACTACGCGAGCGGTATCTCGAGCAGCAGAGGCTCGATATTGCTTGTGAGATGTACGATCACCTTACAGCCGGCCACGAGACCAGTGCCGTCGTCTTAACTTACCTTCTATGGGAACTCTCTCGGAATCTGGACACCCAGAAGGACCTCCACAACGAACTCCTCACTCTACAGCCAAAGATCGCCTACCCTCGTCCTTCTCAATCAGCCGAACTGCCTTCACCAAAGTCCATCGACTCTTTGTCTCTTCTAGAGGCAATCCTTACAGAAACTCTGCGACTCCACGCCTCAATCCCCGGAATCCAACCTCGGGTAACTCCATATCCCACCTGCACGCTTGTCGGGTACGATAATATCCCCGCCAACACACGAGTAAATGCCCAAGCGTACTCCCTCCACCGCAATCCGGAGGTATTTCCAAACCCAGAAACATGGCAGCCGAAGCGATGGCTCAAGGAGTCTAATTCAGCCTTCGATTTGGAAGAGAGAAAACGGTGGTTCTGGGCGTTTGGGAGCGGTGGCCGGATGTGCGTTGGAAGCAATCTAGCTCTGCAAGGTAATTTGTTCTCTTTGTGCATGGAAAGCAGCCATTCTAACGAGCTTATAGAGATGAAGCTAGCTATCGCGGCTATCTATACCAACTTCAGAACCTCCATTGTCAATGATGACGGTATAGAAGCAATCGATGCTTACACGGTCAAACCAAAGGGAGAGAAATTGATACTCAAATTTGAACATGTGTAGACAAAGGTTTAACTGGCTATTCGGCCTTGCTCGGATTTTAGTCTACTTGAAGCATGCACATGGTAGATACTTCCACTCCCTTCTTACCTGCCTAGGCTTACAGTACAAACAACCAGATTATTCGTTCAATACATATGTTTCTTCTAGGAAGTAAAATCACATAATATACAGAAGATGCGTATGTATACAAAAGGTCACATCAAAAATTTTGCTCCTCGCAACCCATAAACTCCAGAACAGCAATATTTCCCCCATACCAGAGTAAGATGAGATCTAACAGCCGGCTTTCCTTCGAATTGAAGTTGGGGCCCCCATCCCACCAAGTCAACAGGTAATGGAATGCAATTCCTTAACCAAGAGATCCCTGCTTCTTCTTCGGTCCCACAACCTTGGGGTACATTCTCATCATGTGGTAATTAATACTGTTCGTTTTCTTGGTTTTGGGTTTCTGCAGTGTAAAAAAAAAAGAATAACAAGTTAGCAGGGTTCTGTCTCTTACTCTTTGTATTGGATTGAATTGGATTGAATTGAATGAGATAGAAATGAAATAAGATAAGATGAAAAAGAAAATATATCGAAATACGCACCGGTTCATCCATGCACTGTCTCAATTGGGCTTCAAGAGCTATACAGCCCGAGGCGGAATATCCGGAAGAGGCCCAGCAGCCTACAAGTGAAATAGGTTAGATAGAGATATTTATTTTGTTCTTGGTTCCGCGGGTGGACGGAGGGGGAATGGGCTGATCTGATCTGATCTGATCTAGGCAGGGCAACTTGTGATTCTGTATAATGATGTATATCCAACCACGAGGGAAAACATACTCAGCATCAAAGACATAACAGCTGTACATGGATTCCGTTCACTCTGGTTTGGACGGCGCACGCGGAGATGAGGGATTGTGTTGAGACGAACGGGGTTGAGGCGGGTCGAGGGGGGGGCCTTGACGGGCATTTTGGCGAGAGAATTGAGAGACTGTCTCTCGTCTGTCGTCCTGTTATAGCGAGTAGGTATCGGGAAGGGGAAGTCGGTGGTCGCGGGGATTGACAATGGCGATGTCGAAGGATTGGAGGTCGGAATAAATTGCGGTGCTGGTTCGGAGATGCAGTGCCAAGAAACCTTTTTCTCCTCGATTCTTTGGCCGCGGAGGTTGCTGACGTAAACATTGGACGACAATGGCGATTTACCAACTGCTGCTTTCTGGCTTGCACTAACTAATATATAATTTATGTTTCTTGTATATTACTTTCAGAACAGATATGACTGGAAAATATCCTATGTCTCTTAAACTCAACGCATTACTTGCGCGACACCCACTAACCCAGAACCCTCGACGCTTTTCCTCGCAGAGTCGATGGCAAGATGCAGCCTCCGAAACGAAAGAGAGAAACAACAAGCCAATAGAAACGCAAGATGAGCCCGAGGAAGGCGGTGCAATGACACGGCGCCTGTCTGAAATGACAGAGCAAGCTATACTCGAAGGAGGCCGGTCCACACGAAAGAATTTAGAACACGCGGGGTTCTCGGAAGAGCTCAAGAAGGAGCTCGAGGAGAGGATTGCTGCGGCGGCCTTCAAGAGTGAGCATGCGGCAGCTCATTCTATCGTTGATATGCCTGTATGTTTAGTTTTTTTCCTAGAATATGTGGTGATGCTGACCGGTTTAAAGGAAAGCGCAGGTCAAGGAACACGAGATATCGCCGGCTCTGCACCCTGGACAGGGACGGAGACAACGAACGATGCCACACTACGGATGCTCGATAGTTCGAAGAAACGGCTCCGAACGCCGTTTAAAATCCCCCAACCCGGCCCTGTCGATATACGGCTTTCCCCAAAGCCGCTACGCTCGGCCGGTCTGCGCATCGCCGACGCAAAAGAACGTACCGCTACCTACGCACTGAGTCAGAGCCAGGGAATTTCCGAGACTGAACGAGAAGCCATGAGGCAGGAGATGCGGGAACGGTTCACACCCGGTGCTCGACCGATGCCCGCGACACTGCAGGGTCTCGCGTCGTTAGCGAATGAACGGATCGAGGACGCCATTGCCCGTGGTCAATTCGATACGATTAAACGTGGAAGAGGCATTGTGAGCAAGGCAGACCATAACGCCAATAGTCCGTTCATTGATACGACGGAATACTTTATGAATAAGATCATCCAGAGCCAGGAGATTGTTCCGCCCTGGATAGAGAAGCAGCAGGAGCTCGCGCGTGAGATATCTCGGTTCCGACAACGGCTCAGGGTTGGATGGAGACGGCACGCGGCGATGTTAATATCTAGCCGGGGAGGATCCCTAGAGGCGCAGATGCGACGAGCTCAGGCTTACGCCGCTGCAGAAGTTCGACTAGCTAGCCGGGTCAGCATAGAGAAAGCCTTCACTGATACCGAATCTTCTTCCTCCACCGAGCATAACACCACCGATGAAAATCCGGAACTTGAAAGCGAACCTGGAGTTAAACTACCACACCTCTCCCCCCTCCGCGACCCACAATACCTCACAAACGAACGATCCTTTCTCGAACTGTCAATAAAAACCATCAACGGTTTAGCGCGCTCATACAACCTGCAAGCACCACCTGTTGCGCAAAAGCCATATCTCAACCTCGAGCGCGAGCTGGCGGCTTGTTACGCCGAGGTCGCTCCGACTTTAGCTGAAGAAATCAAGCGGCGTGCCACTGAGAGGGCCCGCACGCCGTCATCCTTTGGAACAAAGGCAACTAGCGTGCTCGACTCACTAGCCCCGGCTCAGAATACCCGGGTGTATGAAGAGGATCAGACCAAAGGTTATGGGTTCAAGCAATTCTGGCAGGACATGTTTTCTAAGAAGTAGCGTATAAATATCGTGCGAGTGTCCAGCATGTATACAACTTGTGGGTACTTAAAACCATAGACGAACTTGAAACACGGTATCTTCCGCATGTAGGCATTCTCCCTATACTAACTACCTCGATAGCTATAGTCTCAACCCAGTAATTATGAATAAGAATAACATGGCAAAAAGCCGGTCAAGTTTTCAGTCAGGGTTGACATGTCAAAAAACCAACAAGACACAAAAGAACCATGCGACATTTAACCAGAGATTAAACCAGAGATTAAACCAGAGCGTGTAACTGGCTAGTCGTGTGAACCAACGGCTTCTTCTTGGAGTAAACGCCAACAGTCTGATGGCCATTCCACTGGAGATCGACGACTCGATTGACTCTCTTCCAATCTATCCAAAGTGTATGCACGCAGTAAATAGTACTACCAACATCGAACAATGCTCCAAGCGGAATGAGGACTTTCACCGGCGGGCACTCCCACCACCCTGTGCACCCAGATATTTGGTAAAGCGACAATAAAGCCAGCCCAGCGAATACCCAAGTCACCAAGCCGAGTAAGAGACACCACGTGGCCAGACATGCCCTAAAGGCAGCGAGTCGCACATCTTCTGGTTTATAACTCGTCCTTGGGTTGAACCGTGGAGCGCTCATTTGGACGTTCCTTGCCATACTCATGAATGCCAGGGCGGTGATTTCAAGAAAAAAGGCAGGAAGGAAGTGTACGATTCTAAGGGGAACTTCGATTATAAGAGGTCTGTAAGCCAGACATTCCGCTGGCGTAATCGTCATGTTATCCGGAATAGTGAGGTTCAGGGTAGTAGCATCGAAGTCACGTTTCATCGGTATGATGAAGTTATGCCACGGTATTTTCGGTAAACCGTCTTTCGGCCAGCTGGCCTGAGACATGTCGCTGTCGCCAAATGGGAGATGGGAGATGATCTCGGTATTTCCAGCCCAGATCTCGTTGATAGCGTTTCCTGGTTGCGTGAAGTTCAGGGACTTGACACCAGTGACAACAGACAGTTTCTGACCCATGCAGACTCTAGAGGATACAATTTAGCAAGAGAAAGTATAAACGAACGAGTTGAAACGAATGATGGTAGATAATTGTATCCGAAAATGATATGTGTAGTTGTGATTCGAGATTTCGAGGTCAGGGAGGAAGTCCATTGAACCAATATGAGAGCATCATGACTTCCGATCTGGTGATACCTAGGGAGCTCAATATTATCTCCAACTGACTGGGAAGGTGCGACTGATGAAGTGTAAACTTCAGATGGAAGTCACAGGCTTCGTCATCAAGTCTAGAATCAAAGAGTGAAGACGAGGTTGCGATCATCGACGCTAAATCAAGGAACCCGCGATCGAAAAGGGGCGAAGGAAATAGTGGCTCCATGAAGCTATTCCCAAACCACTTTAGCTTCTCCCACTTCACGAACCATTCCATCATCAGTTCTCAACTTCTCAGAGTCAGAGAGACGCAGGATGTCATAATTTTCAACAGATCTAGAGTATTAGAATAGCAGGGAATCAACAATATTTATTACAATGTCTGGAGGTGCAGCAGTTTTTGTTCCTGTCAGCTGCGGAGTTGCTTTTTCCTTCAGGGACAGGTTCAGGCACCGTCCAATCAAAGGATCTGATGTAGAACTTTAGTATAAATGTCACGCTGATCTATCCATCTGCCATCAGCGCTCACTGCACTGCTCAGTGCTCATCTTATAAATCTTCCTCCCCCACAACTCTTCTCGATCTTTTTGTTCAAATAACGTCTACCAACTGTCAATATCTGATCCTCATCTTGACACTTACATTCCTTTCGACGTACTACCAAGTATACCACATCACTCGTTCAAAATGCCTTTCTCTTTATCCTCCTTTGGCTTCGTTGCTGCCCTTGCAGCCCTCACCAAGGCTCTGCCTACCACGCCCACTGTCCCGGATCTGACCTCCACTGGCACCTCCGATCACCCTGAGATCCCTCAAATCCCTAGTACGTCTCTTCGTTCCTCTTTCAGACTCAATGCTAACATAGTTCTCCGCAGCTTCCGTATGACCCCTTTAACTCATCGCTCCAAACCTAACCCGTGGAAACCCCTAAAATGAAAGTCTTCACAAACCATGCTAACAACCGTCAGGTTCCCTCCGGCGTTGACCTCCCCGATCTCGAATCAAGCTTCATGGGCCTCGCTTTGAGTAACGACCTTGACCTCGGAAACTTGGAGGAGCTCCCCGAGTCCGACACAGATTTACTCATCGGCAGTCTCCAGAACCTCAATAACGACAACGAGGAGAGGTCTGACCCTGATTCCGATTCCGATTCCGATTCCGATTCCGACTCCGACTCCGACTCTGATATTGACCTCCCCAATCTCGATACGAGCTTCATGGGCATCGCGTTTAGCAATGACCTCGACCTCGGAAACTTGGAAGAGTTCCCAGAGTCCGAGACGGACCTTGTCATTGGCAGCTTCCAGGGGTTTGACAACGACGGCGAGGCTGATGAGTCCTCCAACTGAATGCGATGTATTAGAAATTAGCTTCTAGGGAATTGGAAATACGCACAGATACATCAGTCGGGTGTCTGCTGGGTGGGTAATTTATCTTCTAATCTATATATCGACCAAGGCCGTCCATGTGTGTATAGGCTATGCATGGCTGGTTATAATACTAATTGCGATCCTAACATGTGATTCCTGAGAATCGTATAGTGCTAGAGAGTCTCCATGTGATAGAACCAAACCTTTTCTTAAACAAGGTCTAATGCCACAAAACATTCGTAATCCGTCTAATCCGTCCAGGTATATAACATAATATCCAAAACCAACCGATCCAAGAATCCAAAACCAACTCCCAACCTATTCATACAGAGCATATATGATAGATAGCCAGCAATTCCCTATAGCTAAGATGAATCATCCCCGAACTTCTCATACCCCTTCCTCGTCCCCCTCTCGATCCCCCTCTCGCTCCCACTCCTCCTCCCCCTTTCCATATCTCTATCCATCTCAACCCGACTCTCCCTCTCAACCTCCGAATAAGCACTCGTAGTAGTCATAAGCTCCCCCTGCCCATAAATCGGCGCAATGCGCTCCTGACTCTGACTCGACTCAAAGATGCGCGTTATCTCCGTCTTTTTGCGAATTCCACGGCTCCACGTTTGTTGCGAGGATGGCAGTTCGAGGTTTGCGCTATTGGCTGTGGATTTTGACTTTGTGTTTGATGAGGTGAGCTGGTGGGTGGTGGGCGCAGTAGGATTGCTTTTGAAGAGTTTGGGAAGAGAGGAGAGGGAGCCGGATGTAAGGGCTAGGTTGAATTCGACTTCCATCCAGATTAGGGATGTTGCGGCGGAGTCTGGAGGATTTGTTAGTGGGTGAGGATTGGGGATTGGAGTGGACTGGGTTGGCTTGGAGAGGGATGGGGACGTACAGGTGAAGTTTGTTTCGTCTTTCGCGTAGGCGAGGGTGCTGAAGCGGACTAGGGCTGCTATGCATGCTATGAAGCCTATTAAATGTAAATAATGATACCCATCCCTTAGATATAGAATAGGTCGAACGAACCAATAGCAAATAATCCCAGAATCATAATCCGTCTCTTCAACGGCATCTGCAATCTCCAGATTGGCCAAATCGGGAGCGCCAGGATCAACACGTCCAGAGCGAACATGATGACGCCCTGCGTCATGAGGACCGCGAAATTCGTATCTGAGGACCAGCACTTCGCGTCGAGGATGCTCTTATCATAGGATGCCCGGAGTGGTCGGCACTTTAATGTCAATGCGAGGGTCATGGAGATTGTAAAGGCGCCGATGAAAACCATGGTGGATATGCCTGCAATACGGATGAATTTGGTGGGGAAGAGACGCATGATGAAGACTGTGAGGCTGAATTTAACGAGCGCGCTGACTGTGAGGTAGGTGCATTCTGAACCAAAGTAGATCGACGGTTAGATGGGAGGTGTAGGTTGGTACTGGTATGGTGCGGCTACCTTGAACCATATTGCGAGGTCTTCTGGGGAGACATCTTCTGTGTTTGCCCCGAGGCCGTAGTAGGTGATTGTGTATGCGAGGGCAGAGAAGCCGTTCACTGCGATCTGTAAGGGCCAGTCAGTACCAGCCAGGGCTGTATCGAGATGCGCTGTAGGCGTACCAGAGCGAGTATAACCAGGAAGTCGTCGAGTCCGAAGCGGTGCAGGATAAACTTTCTCAAATAGAGCTGTTCACTTTAGCAAGTGATCTATCCACACCATGGTAGAAATGGACATACTCGCAGACCACAGACCAGAGTCGTTGAGATAGCCAGCACAAGCACGACAGCACGCACGACAATGGCCATTCTCGCGGTGCCTTCACCCTCGACATCTGCATTCTTCTCCATCATCGCGGCTCCGTCCATGGTAGATGAGATGGCGCAGGCGTAGTCACGAAGCAGATTGACAACTTGACCTAGGGATGTAGAACGACATCGACATAGGGACCTGGAGCTGGCACTGGGACGGAGTCAGCGGAACCCATGCAGGGCGCCGTTTCCTGCGTTTCCTGGGGAGTCGGAACTGGGGTACGCCTAGATCGGATGTTGGAACAACCGGCATCCTTCTCGTGGATCGGGATCAGATGAGAACCAACGATGATTGTGTATTGTGAACTAGCAGCTCCTGGCGCATCCATCGTCTTGTCAGTGAGTTTTGTTTCTTCTCTATATTTTCTCCACTCAACAAACTTCCACTGAACTGCAATCTCCGATTCTCCTGCACTTATTTAGTTATTATGGCTCTGGTTCTTCCTGCTGATCTCAGGCTCTGGTTTACCTCAATCGACATCTCCAATGGCTGCTTCAGCGCCCTCTCCAGACACGGTGGTGGCTGTCATCAAGAAAGCGAACGGGGGAAAAAGAAATTGCACTGCAGTCGAGGAAATCCTCTTGGAATACGCAGATCTTTCTCCTTTGGAACAGGACAAAGTTCGACCATTATTTGTGACTAAAGTCTTTCCCCTTGTCTTCGGAGACAATGCTTTTGTTCGGGGATCCGACGACTATGCCATTCAGCAGCAAGTTCCTTGGTAAGAAGCCATGTTTCACTTTCTTCCATGGCTGTTCTCGAACTAATCCAGGGCTTAGGTCCACCAATTGCTGGCTCGAGCCTCAGGTCATCGTAACTCCCACTACTGCGCAACAAGTCGCCGCAGCATTGGCCCTGTGTATCTTTTTTATCATCAAGTTCTCGATCCGTGGAGGTGGGCACCTTCACAACCCCGGTTTCAATAGTAATGATGGCGGCGTGGTTATCTCTCTCGGTCAATTCGAACAAGTGCGACTCTCGGAGGACAAATCTACCGCTGATATAGGTCTCGGCTTAAGATGGCTCGATGTGTACGAGGCTCTTGAGCCCGAAGGTCTTGCTGTGGCTGGCGGTCGAATGCCGACTGTTGGTGTGCCGGGTTTGATCCTTGGAGGCGGAATCTCCTTCCAGAACAGCCAATACGGCGTTGGTGCAATGGCTGTAGCCAACTACGAGGTATGTCTTTCTACATATACTGAAAAGCATGTGTTGACCGTCCCAGGTTGTCCTCGCAGACTTGAGCATCGTCAACGCCAACGCCCAAGAAAACCCAGACCTATTCTGGGCCCTCAAAGGAGGCGGCCCTAATTTCGGTCCGTCCTCTCCCCATTCCTCCCTTTTCGCAGCTCCCTTCTAACTCGCAACAAAGGAATCGTAACGCGAATGGACATGGCCACCGTCCCCAACCAAATCTGGTCCGAATCCAGAATCTACCCCCCAACCGCATACAACCAACTCGTCGAAGCCCTCATGGAGTACCACGAAGCAATCGAAACAGACGACCAAGCAACCCTAATCTGGCATGCCACCGGCGAATCCATCATGCTCGTCTACGTCTACTGTTCCCCCGTTGACAACCCGTCCGTTTTCGCTCCGTTCTACGATATCCCCTTTACCATGAACTTCGTCGAACCAGGAATCCGGAGCATCTACGACCTCGTCCAGGCCGTTGCATCGGTCGTCTCCTCCGAACCTATGCTGTAAGCGTCCCCTCCCCCAACCCTCCCTATTCTCTAGGAATACCAAGGGTACCCATCTAACTCAACCCCTAACCCATCTAACGCCTCAGGCACGAATTCCGAACAATGTCCAGCCGCCCCTCCATAGAAGTCTACAAAGCCATCGAAAACGCCCGAGCCGAACAAGTCCTCGCCCTTCAGGACCTCAAAAACGTAACCCTAACAACCGTCTTCCAACCCATGTCCTCGTTAGCCATGAAACAAAGCGCCTCATCCCCACTCGGCCTCGAACCCGCCGGTCAGCAATGGTTCCTCGCCATGGGCGACTGGGCAAACGCCGCAGACGAAGAGCGCGTGCGTGCGGCTGTGAAGAATATTGTGGATGTTGCTGAAAAGGTAGCGCGAGAGAATGGGGCTTATTTGGACTATAAGTACTCGAATTATGCGGCGAGGGATCAGGACGCATTGGCGGGTTATGGAGAGGAGAATATAGAGCGGATGAGGCGCGTTGCGCGGAAGTATGACCCGTTCGGCGTTTTTCAGAATTTGCAGGGTGGGGGGTGGTTGTTGTCCAAGATTGGATCTGTATAGGTAAGTGGGTGAGAGGGTTGTGTTTTTTTATGTGTTGTATTGGGTGGATGGATGGATGGTGTACATCTTGGTTGGCTTTAGGTACAGTATCGGTAGATGGCTAGGATCCGTGTCATGCTTTAATAGATATTCACTTCTTAGTATATGACGACGGCAAGTTAATGAGATAGCAGATATGCTCGAGCACATGAATAGAATCAGGTTGCAACCACATACGTAAGAAAACGGCATATAAATTGTATGAGTATCATTTCGTTCTGTGGATATCAAACCAAACCAACCAAACACCAAAATTATCTAACAAAAAATCAAAGAAAAATGGACAGACAGTTAATATCCCCACATATCCCCATCATCCCTAACTGCATCTTCCTCATTCAAAGCCCGCAACCCATTCTCCTTCCCCTCGCGCTTCCGCTGCTTTCTCGTGACAATCCGACTAGGCGTGAGCGGCGTTAACGGCGTAAAAGGCATATACGGACTATAAGGTGTTGGGAGGCCCGTCCGCGGCCCATTAAGGTGCTTCTCGGGCCGATCGAGGATGGTCGTCTTTGTGGGCGGGGCGCTGAGCAGTTGTGGGTAAGCTTCGCGGAAGGGGAGGGAGGAGGAGCTGTGGCCTGCCCCGGGCGCTGCAGTCTGGAGGTTTAGAGGGGCGGGGATGGCGGTGCGGGATCGTTCTTGGGAGGTGCTAGTGCTTGTGCGGGTGATTGGAGGTACAGGTGGTGGTGGTGGGGGGTTGTATAGTCGGGGGGAGAGGGGGATTTGGTCAGAGTTTGGAGATGCGGGGTCGGGGGAACGCATGGGGGAGGAAATGGGGAGTTTTCGGACTGGGAAACGGGGGGAGCGTAGTTTGCTTTGGTATTGGTTGTTGGAGTTGGAACTGGAATTGGAGTTGAAGAGGGAGAGGTTTGAAATGCGAGAGAGGCGGGAGGAGGTTGGACGGGGACTTGTAGGGGGTGGAGCGGCGACGGCTTTGGCGGTCTGCTGCTGGTAGCGCTGGGGTTGTGGTTCAGGGATTCGAGATGCGTAGTCGGAAAACGGGTTGGGGTGCGCGCTCTGGTAGCTCATTGGGGATCGCGGGGCGAGATCTTTGAGACTCACGTCATCTGTCGGGCTTACTGGCGAGGCTGCGGTGGCTGCGCGCTGCTCGTCGTGCGCCATGACTGCGGCGTAGAGCATCTCCATGTCATCCTGGGCTCTGCGACGGTCGGCGGCAACGACGGACTCGTGGTCGATGGTTGCTACGCTGCCATTGTTTGAGGTACGGGAATGATGCCCTTTGGTGAGGCTAGTCCAGGACCTGAAGCCGTGCGACTTGCTAGTCGGGGTAATGGGGCTGGGATCCGTGGTGCTCGCGGCGGTCGTGGTGGTGATAGGGGCCTTGGGCTTCATCATTTCCACCTGCAGGGTGTAGTTGGACGACTGGACTGTTCTGCGGAGACGGCGTCCGACGACGAGAAGCAGCGTGACGATGATAGCGGCGAAGATCACGTATGCCCCGACGATTCCACCGATTTGGACTGCAAGCAGGGGCTCGTCCAGCGGTGCCTTATCGGACAGTGGGTCGTCACGTTTGGGGAGATTCTGAATTGATGACAATTGCTGCTCCAGATACAGGGATGCGGTGGCTGTGGAGGCAAAGAGAGCCGTAAGAAGTGGTAGCATTTCTAATGCGTTCTTCAGCGAAAGATAGGAGGTGGGTTTATGTATGATTCTGCCCGAAAGCACATATCGAGTGATTGAAAATGAGGCCGCAAATCCCTTACGGAAACGGACGAGGTGACAGCCATGGTGGACGGCGAGGGGGTGATATAGGATGAAGGCACAGGCTACAAGGAGCGATGATTGGATTTGTGGGAGTGTGAAGAACGCAGAAGATGTGGATGAAGGCTTGTCGTTGGTGCAATTACGCGCCGGGATGCGGCCACAGCACACCATCACACCTTCCCTCCAGCCACTCACATCCTACAGCAACTCCTCAGGAAAGACAACCCGATACAATTCTGTCCTACCAGGCGATTCTTCGAGTCTATCTTGTCTATCTTGTCATGGTCTGATCAGCCCAATTTGTCGCCAACCCTCTTTGCCAGATCCACCAACGAAACACTCTGTGTGAGATCAAAAATACTGACGGTCGAAACGATATTCGCCATCATCCAATTGCGCAACTCAACCGCTACCAATGAGTCAACTCCATACCGAGAAAGCGGCGTCTCAGGGTCAATCTCCGACTCGGACAAGCTGAACATTTCCGCCAGACGGGCGCCGATAGCTTCAACGAGGAGGCTCAGGATCTTGTCGCTTTCTGACGCAGAGAGACCTTTCAGCCGATCTTTAAGCGGTGCCGTTGTAGATCGCAACGTTGACCTTTGCGATGATGATGGATCATCGTTCGGCTTCAGTCCTAATTCGAAGAAACGAGACTCGTGCCGCCAGGGAATATCCCCAGGAAGTGTCCACTGGGCGAGACCAGTGATAATTTGAGCCCGTTTCGGCTGCTGACAGTCAATTGCTGAGGCGACAAGGCTTAGTACTTCTCGGATTTCATGCGCGCAATATCCCGACCTTTCCAAGCGTTCGTGAATGCCTTTCGTACGAGCTGCGATTCCCGCCGAAAGGACACTACCCAGGTCAATGGATGTAGCTGGCAACCCTTGCGACTGCCGTGTTAAAGCTAGGACGTCTTGATATGTTCCTCCCGCGGTGTAATTAGCCTGCCCTAAGCTTCCCACAATGGCCGTCACGGAAGATAGCATGATGAAGTAGTCCAGGTCCTGTGGGCTTTGGAAACATTCGTGCAGATTCCGTGTGCCGTGAAGCTTCGGCCGGATGGCCTTCTCCCATTGCTCATGGGTCATGTTATCGAACATGGCATCTTGCAGCACTGCGGCGGCTTGAATTACGCCCTTGATGGGAGGAAAGCTCTGTCTCTCGCACTCGGTCAATCCTCGCTGAACATCAGCCATGTTGGCGACATCGCCACTAAGTAATAGGGCCCGTGTGCCTGTTGCCTGGAGTAGCTCGGCTTGAAAATGTTTAGAGTCGCTCGTTTCAGCATTGCGGGACATCAAAATCAAGTATTTGGCTCCTTTCGTTGCTAGCCACTTCGCGATTTCACGACCAATACCGGTCAGTCCACCTACGATGAGATGAGAGCCGTTCAGTTGAAGCTGTTTCGTTGGATTGACTTGAGCCATCTACAAGAACCCATGTCAGCGTCTAGCAAATTTCTCGAGTGGCCACTAGAATACGTACCGGAACCAGGTCGCTTTCCTCCGCCGTGATCACAATCTTACCGGTATGCTTCCCGCTTGACATCAGTCGGAACGCATGCTCGAGGTCTCCAAGTCCATATGTGGCGATGGGGATTCTGGATATGATCGTCTTTGTTCGCAGAAGCTCCACTATACGCTCAAGCATGCCTGTCACCTCCTTGCCTTTGTGAATCCCCAGTTGCACTATATCTATCGCCGTGTACATCACGGATCTTGAGAAATGGCGCATCTCCAGATACTTGTTTAGCTGTAGATCGCGCTTTCCAAGTTCAACAAACCTTCCGAACATGCCGATGCAGTCCCAGCTTGCTTTCAAAAGATCCCCAGCCAGAGAATTCAGTACCACGTCGACCCCCTTCCCGTTCGTCTTCTCCAAGACGTAGTCCATGAATGACTTATCCCGGCTAGAGAAGATGTTCTCTGGCGGAATGCCGTACGTGTTGGTTAGGAACTCGACCTTCTGCTTCGATCCAACGGTGGCAAATATCCGCGCTCCAATGTATTGAGCAATGATGATTGCGGCCTGGCCTACACCTCCGGCGCCCGCGTGAATTAATACTGTTTCATTAGGCGCTAGATGTGCGACGTTAATCAGAGCATGGTAAGCTGTCGCGAAGGCCATGGGGATGGAGGCTGCCATCTTAAAGCTCATATCATCCGGGATATGTGCCACGCCTGTCCAGGGAACTTGCACTCTATTCGTCCAGTGGCCGAAAGGAAGAAGCGCGCAAACCCGGTCTCCAACACGGAAATTGCGCCGCGAAGCCTCTTCGCTCACATGCGTGATAATCCCCGCACACTCGAAACCCATGGTCTTGTTCTCCATCTGACCCATAGCCACCATTACATCCCTGAAATTGAGGCCGAAAGCTCTGGGTTCGATCTCCATCAATTCCTTCGCGAAATCTATATTTTCTTCATCGGCATTTATGAATTCCAGACTGTTTAAATGTCCCGGCTTTTGAACTTTGAGGCGTAAGCATGGCCCTTGGAAATGGAACGGCTGGCGATGCTCATCAAGCTGTGGCTGCGAAAATGGGTTAATCATGTTAGAATTATCCGGGTCGATCATCAACCGAGGAACATGAACTTGACCCTTCCGTTCAAAGAATTCAAAGTCTCTGCAATCAGAGCCATAATCTTCCAGGGTCGACTTGAAGACATCAATGATGGAGTTGACCGAAATCGCTGTCCAAACCTCTTGCATAGGATCGAGATCTAGGGCAATGTATCTCTTACTCAGATCTTCCATACGCAAGGTGCGCAACAGACCAAGATGAAGAGCTCCCTCAGGAAGACCGCCATCTATCAGGCCTGCCCTCGAGATCCACAATATCCCTCTAGCTTGCTTAAGCATATCCTTGAAAGCACCAAAATCCACGCTGCTGATATCCGGGAGGATAGGCTCATTGAGGTCTGCCAGAAAAATGCAATGTTTTCCTTCAATACATTCTGTGCATCCAAATTGGGTGATGGACACCTCGCTCAGATGTAGGTTCAGCTGAAGAGACCTAGCCAGCTGCTGTAGCCACGGATGTGGTGGGCTACTTTCCTTTGATACTATTAAAGTGACTGCTGATCGGTCGACATCCCGGACTTGAGTATCAAGCGCCGTGGTCAATATCGTGGAGTATATCTCCTCACCGGATCCGTCGGGATGGTGAAGTGCTATATCAAACCCGCTAAACCCAGCACTGAACAATGATGCTGCCCAATCTGTTTCAATAGAAGATAGCGAGCCGCATCCATGACAGAAAAAGGACCGGGAGTGTTCCGGGTTCAACAGAAGGAGCTTACCCCCTGGCTTGATGAGCTTTCGGGTATTCCTCAGACAGTGCTCAAGGCTACTGAGCAAAGGCATCATGTTGCTGATGATGACCATATCATAGCTATCTTGTTCGAACCCCTGAGCACACGGGTCCTGATCAATATCGAGTGTTCGATAGCGTATCTGGTTGTTGTATGCGGGCAGTGTATTACGCATTTCATTCAGCTGTCCCATGGACTTCTCTGTAATGTCGTACTGCTGCACCCACAAAGCTGGACCGTCATCTTGCTTGAGCCCTTGAATCACTGCAGTGCTAGAGAGGCCATTCCCATTGTTGATCTCTAAGACGTGTGCATTGGGGTTCTTATGGCTATAGAGCCGTACGTAGGACCGAATATCGTGCAGCCATTGAGTCCTGGCTATATATTCCGTGTAGAATGGATCGTGCGACTGGTAAACTCCCACGGCTTTCAGAGCCTCTTCATCTGCGCTTAAGAATGGCGGATTGGACATGACCAGTTGCATTTTCTTCTCGTGATTTTTCCATTCATTGACCATCTTTGGCCCTGGTCGGCATGCGATGAGATAGTCTCGCAGTGCTGGTGACGAGAGAAGCGAAACATCCGGCCTACAGAGGGCCTGCAAGCACACATTTCTTTCGATGGCAGGTATATCCGCGGCAGCGTCTGCTCCTAGTGAGCGGAAGTATAGGCCTTCTGCCTTGAGAACAGGGTATCTCTCGTGGTCATCCTTACTATACACAGTCAAGGACATCTCAAAGCCTTGCTCGTCAATCTCTTTCAGGAAGCTGACTATGGTCAACATATCGCCTGCTACCACCGATACGGTAGTACAGACCTGCAGACTTCGAACGGATGTGGGGATTGATATACCCATCCGTAGCAGCCTGTCTTCTGGGACCGCGGCGTAAGCGGAATGAAAACAAGCATCTAGTGTTGCTGGGTGAGCCCAGAACTTATCGGATGCATCATCAGGGACAGTCACTGTAGCAACAGCATGTCCTTCGCCAGCCATCAAGTTGGTCACCAGTTGGAAGGCTGGCCCAAGGGTGGGACCAACACGTTGAAGGTACTGATAGAACCTAGCGGTACTCAACGGACTCGATATAATGGAGCTGGGAACCTCCGAGGTCCCAATCCATGAGCGATTATCAGAGTACGCCGGTGCCACGTTTCCGGTGCAATGCCCGATCCATTTCCCCTGGGAACTCCGAGAAGATATTGAAAATTCACGGTGGCTGCCTTTAACATCAAGAAGACGAGAAGTCGGTCTATGCACAGATAATTGCACCTCTGAGCCCTCAGCAGTGTATGGGACAATTAGAGCATTAAACAAATCCACATCATGCAGCTGAAACCCGCTTGCCGATGGCTTGTTTTGAACAGATGATATCTGTCTCATCGCTTCAATTGCCATTATCATGAGGCCTGCCCCAGGAAACAGTATTCCAGACTGTACCAAATGCTCCCGCAGCCACGGAAGGTTTGTTTCACGGATGATGTTGCGCCATATGAAGTGGTCAGGAGATAATCCCTGCACCCGTGAGCCGAGAAGCTCATGACCGGAATCCCGATGTACTGTATCTTTATCTACCATTGACTGATGCCAGTACTTGACCGAATGGTTCCACGGGTACGGTGTCAGCCCTTGAATAACTTTTGGACGGTGGGTTGGGCTTCCACTACTGTCGCGAGGAAAGTTCACATCTTCGAGGCTGACAGGATAGCCATGACAGTACAGCCATCCGGCTAGGGACTGGATGCTTTGGCAGGCATCTTGTCCGCGTGTCAAACATGAGGCGTACGGAATCTTGCCAGCGAGGGCTTCGCCTAGCGATTTCAACGTTTGATGAACTGGTCCTTTCAAGGCACCATGTGGCCCTATCTCAATGAGCATGTCAACATTTACATCATTCAGAGCGCGTCTTCCTGGCTCTGGAATACTATTTCCAATAATCATGGCTCGCAAGCAGTCCTCAAATAAAACGCACTGCGTCATGTTTCTGACCCAGTGTGCTGGATTGCCGCTGACCTTCGAAGCATCAAGAAAATCTCCTGTGACCGGAGAAGAAAACAACACCCCCGAGGGCTCATCTTGCAGTGCTTCTCCCATGTTTCGATCAAGGGCGGTTAAGTAGTCCTCCGCCAAAAGCTCCATATGGTGAGAGTGATATGCTGCCGCAACTACCAGTCGCCGGGCGAAAACATGGTTCTGGGCTGCCTGCGCCTCGATCTCTTCAATTGCGGGAAGATCACCGGAGATAGTGACGCTCGATGGGCTGTTAACACAGGCTACCACTGATTTCTTGGAAGGTTGATCGCACATGTACTGCTTTGCTTCCTCTTTGCCAACGCTTAATGCGATCATGCCTCCGCGCAACTGACTCTGGTTCACAAATTCATGGGTTAATTTGCCACGGAGATATGCGACAGTAATCGCTTGGTTGAAGTTAAGGGCCCCGGCGGCATATGCTGCAGCAATCTCTCCGCTAGAATGGCCGGTAACAGCGTTTGGCGTAACGCCCCAAGAGGACAACAACCGGACAATAGCCAGTTGTATGATTACTGTGAGTGGAAAGCTCAAAGAAGCTTCATTGACCTTGCTGCTTTGCTCGTCACGCGATAGTTCCTCTGTACAGTTTGTGTTAGCTACGAGATTCCCTGTCGTTTAGGGGGCAAGAATAACCCTCACCTTCTAGGCTCCATGGTGCTCCAAGAGTACGAAGATGTCTATCTGCATCGTCCAATGACTGTGAAAAGATGGGGTATCTCTCGCGCAAGCCTCGTCCCATAGCGAACCATTGGGAACCTTGCCCTGTGAAAATAAACCCTAACCGCGGAGGCCCTGCCGCCGGGGCTTGCACCGGGCGCCCCGTGTAGTTGGACACTGCTGTTTTTAACTCATACAGACTGGAAGCAGGGACTGCAATTCTCCACGAAAACACTGAGCGCCTTTGACAGAGCGTGTAGGCAAGGTCAGAGAGCTTCCATTCCGAGGTCACCATTTGGTCAAAGTTGCTTGCGAAGTCTTGCACCGCTTTACGAGCGCCTCGTTCATCGTTGGCACTCCACATCAAAACATACCCCTCCTCAACCTGGAGTCCTGGGTGCTTCTTTGTGTCCACGTTCCGGTGATACGAGACGTCCTCCATAATGACATGAGCATTTGCGCCTCCTGCTCCGAAGTTATTGATAGAGACTCGTCGGAGCTGATCCGCTGGCCATTCCTGCAGCTCTGTGGGTATCTGCAAATTATCAAGAGCAATGTCAGGTATAAGGCCTATGTAACGAATGGGAAGAGATGTTCTGACCTTGATATGGAGGTGTTCAAAGTCTATCTGAGGATTTAGCGTCTTTAACAGGGCCTGTGGGGGGATTTGTCCATGTTGCAACATCTGCACGGCTTTCACAATGGCCGCCATTCCGCTAGTTGCCTCTAGATGTCCGATATTACTTTTGATAGAACCTACCAAGAGCGGTTTATCAGCTGGTCGGCCGGCGCCAAGGGTCGAGCCCAATGCCTTCAACTCGATAGTATCGCCGGCAATAGTTCCCGTTCCATGTGCCTCCACATACGGAGTGTATATAGGGTTAAGTCCCGCTCGCTCATAACACTCACGGACCATTTGCTCCTGAGCCTCCTGTGAGGGTGACGTGATGGTGAGAGTCTTGCCATCTTGATTAATGGCCGTCTCTCGAATCACAGCGCAGATTGGGTCTCCGTTCTTCATAGCATCGGCAAGAGGTCGAATAATGATGCCGGCTACGCCTTCACCCCGTCCATATCCCTCTGCGCGATCATCAAACGAGTAGGATTTGCCATCTTGACCGAGTAATCTGCTGCGGTTAACTCCTCGCCTTTCTCTTCCCAACACTAGACTTACCCGGCGGTGGATAACCCAATCATTGTTCCCGGATGCAAGATCAGATTGGAGCCAGCAATAACTGCCGTCTCGGCTTCACCGGCCCGTAGCGCCTGGCATGCCAGGTGCAGCGCAGTCAAGCTCGTCGAACAGGCGGTATCCAAGCTAACACTAGGCCCTCGGAGATCGAAGAAGTGAGACACGCGATTCGCGGTCATTGTTAGCATATTACCTGAGAGGTAATACTTGGGTAGAGTATCCAGATCTCTCATTGCCATGTCGTGATAATCGCGGAAGCAAGTACCAGCAAAGACGGCTGTCTTAGTCCCAGCGACCTTTTCAATCGGCAGACCGGCTATAGAGGTACATCTGTCAGCCTACGCGGATAGGTCTTTGTTTTTTTTTCCACTCACCATGTTCAAATGCTTCGAAGACCGTTTCCAACAGAAGACGAAGTTGAGGATCCATGCTCTGCGGATAATTATTACCATATCCCCATACGGTTTCCAGACGAAAATAAGATAACTATCTACCTTTGCTATATCAGCCGTGAGGCTAAAGAAGGGCGCGTCGAATGCCGCAACATCTTCTGCTAAGAAGTGGCCCCCTTTTGCATTGAACTGGAGATTTCTTGTCAGAAAACGTTCCTTGGCCACTGTCAACAGCATTAGGCCTTAAGAGACCTACCGTGCCTAGATGCTCACGACTAGGATGTAAGAAACCATCTCCATTGAACCGGCCCTTGGGAATCTCGGACCAGGCGCTGCGTCTTTCGGCGCATAGTTCCCACAGTTTCTGTTGGTTGTTGACATCACCAGGGAAACGAAAGCTCATACCAACGATAGCAATCGGTACGCTCTTTGAAGGCTCCATGTTTGCTGAAGAACAAGCAGGCATTGAATAGAATGATATCTCAAACATCAGGAAGAGTTGAGGGAGCCAGCTTTTATAGATTCCTAGACTAAAGACGGATGTCGTCCGGATCACATCATCTGCAGGTGAGTCCGTATCAGTCCCTGGTCTTCTCCTCCGTCTCGGTTGTGGTTATTCTGTCTTATCTAGTATCTGCACGCAAATGCGCACTCCATCCTTCATCATGAGAAACTCCACATTAAGATGCGTTGGCAGAGAGCCATATGCAGAAGAGTACTGTAGTAGCCTGAAAAAAATAAGCCGGTGCATGCTGGGTAACATATCTGAAAGCCATGATCACTCAGGAGGAGAGGCCGTTAAGGCATAGTTAGGCCGGATCCAGAGATGGTTGGCTTGTAAACGTCTATTCCTGTCCCAACCGTGGCCTGGCCTGTAACTCTTAGCTTTGGTCGCATACATTGTGGAGAGCTGAAGATTTGCTAGTGGATGCAGATCCCTCGATCGTGATCAAACTTACGGGGTCTTCGGAACTCGTGGATTGAGGCCATTTGATCTTGGACTCTTGGTTGCGTTTATGGGTTTCAATGTTTGCCAGAATAGGATCATCCATCATCCTTCGATTGTCTCCAAGATTACATTATGGATAGACTGCAGTGCATGATGGCTGAAGAACTTCGAGTGTGTTACTAGGTCCACTAATGCATGCACCTGATCATTCAGCCAAAAAGGCAGACAGGGCTAGTAATACTACCACAAGGATAATATCTTGAATTATATTGTGTAGTTGGTATATGCTTAGTTCTATTGTGCCTATGCATATTCTCACACAGATATACAAGTAAAATAATATCTCAAGAGAGCAGCTTTGTTTCTAGCATTGATAGAGTGAGTGTCAAGTGAGATCTTGACAGAAGCAATTTTGAGACATCCATGCATGCAGCCAGCCACATTTATCTCTCTTGATCTGATCTAGCAACTATGCTGAGCAGATTAATAATCCAAATAATATAACTCCCTAAGAAAGAATGGTCTAATGACTCTTTTTCCTGACCTCAACTACTACAGCAGCAGAGGCGAGCAAGCACGCCAACTCGTCTCATTTTCGAACTAATCATCATGTTCTAATACAGCAATGCAGCAGTGAGTTCAACAACTCAATAAAGTACGGATATCTATTGGTCTGGTTGGAATTTCTAACTGAAGAATGGAGAACTAGACACCCGGTGAACCACAACACTCCTCACGAGATCGAGTAATCAAGTAAGCCACGCCAGGCCTCGCATGCAAAAATGAACCTAAGATATAATGCTTGCACTAACAGGTTCATACAGACGGAGACTCCCACGAGTCCCTTCGGATTTTCATCAACGCCGACTGTTTATGGGGGAAGGTGACCTCGCCATCCTTATAGAACCCTGCTCCTTGGAGGTAGTCGATTATCCTGGTGCGTTGATTTAGCAGGTTGCTCAGATATAGAATAGAGGAGATATGGATGCATACTTCTTGTTATCTACTCGCGGCTCCAATATCACAGTTTGGGTACGCAAATCCGCCAACCAGCAGAAATGGACTAACGAACTGAGCCACGCAGAAACCCGGTGCGGGCCACGGAATTCTTGCTCGCCCACAAGCACATGGATTCCCCGGTCGTAGTTGTCGGCGCCCCCGATTAGTGATCCTAGTGGGTCTTCCTTAACCCAGTAGATCTCGAAATACCCGAATGGCTTGCCGTCCCAGCATCCGATGACGGGGAAGCTGTGCCTTTTAGACATGTTGTCCCAGAGAAATGTCTCTTGCTTGGAGATTGGACCGGCCTCACCCCATGCTGCATTGACACGCGGCTCGTTCATCCACTTGTGCAGGTACTCAACGTCCGACAATGTGTTTGGGGCTGGCTCGTCTGTGTTCATTGAGGGATTAAATACACGGGCTGGGGGAGGCCCATTCAAAACGGCCTTCTGAGAAGATCCGTATGGAACTCGGAAAGAGAGATATTGTCCAATACTTGGGATATAGCGCACATAGAAAACCTCTCCTTGGTGAGGTGGCTTCTGTCTGATCGGGTGCCGGACGCCATTCGTGAGGGTAAACTGAGGGGGCGGGGCAGGGAAAAACGTCGGGAGATGGCTATGCGATGCAAAAGGCCCTTCACTAGGGATATAGTGGCCCGGTAATTCCGGAGTCCTTGGACGACTATTCGGGTCCTTCAGATACATACTTTCCCGGGAGGGGGAAGCAACCCTAATGAATGGGGAACCCCCCCCGGGATGCGGGACAGATTTCGGGCTTAAGGTGAAGAGATACAAGCGCGGATCGAGCTGCCAGAAGCTGCGCCGACTAACGAACATGTGCGACCAGCCATCCTTATTGTCCACCTCCCATCCAACAGACGAATCTTCGCAGGCGATAAGGCCCATGCGCTCCAGCTTCTGCAGCACATTACGGCCCGTAAAAACACCTTCGCGCCTGATAGTCACCCGCCACTGTCCCTTGGGTTTACCCGCCGTCGGCGTGCGTGATGAAGCCTCGGTGTGCAAGTGAAGCTCGGGCTCGGGTTCCTGGAAGTACCAACAAAGAGTGACCCACAGCATCATGGCGATCTGCCGAGTCGGCGAGGTGACAGGCTTATAGTTGCTGTCCGGGGGGTTCACGATGTACGATATATAGAGCTCATCGCCGGACACAGTAGGGGTTGTGAAACGAGTAAGCCGTGCCACATCCCTCTTCTCCGCCTCTCGAACTCGACCGCGTTCTTCTTCAGGCAGTTCTTCATCAGGACGCTTGTCCGCCGGCTGGCGTGTGGCAATGACAATGTTCCACCCTGGAGGAAGGATCGAATTTCCCTGGCTCAGGTTGTTGGACTTGAACGTGAGGCCACCAAAGACGGGCGACACTGTGAATGACTGTCCGTTGGGGAGGTGGCACACATTGTAACGCATGTTGGAGGACCTGCGATCAGAGCACGAAAGGTGGGAGAGAGGGAATCAGTACCTGTCTAACACTTTCAAATAAATTTATAGAATGTGAAATTAAAACAGGAAAAAGAAAAGCGCCGAAGAAGGCTCGAGCTGCATAGGCCCAGGATGGGGTTAACCTGCAGGTGGGATGACTTTGTGCTGCCCCTCAGTAGTACTAGTAGGTAGTGGGTTGACAGTCGCGTGTCGAAAACAAGATCGTAATAATCAGCTTCTTTTAGATTTGCTCGAAGTAAAGGAGACTTCCGTCGAGTCTACCGGGTGTCGGCGTGCCTTCATGGCCATGTATTTATCTCCACTCAGCAGATTGGGAGAGAGATGGTGCGATGAGGAGAGGTACAAAAAGCGACGTGAGGCTTGATGTCATACTGTCTAAGGCTATGTCCCTTTTGGGCGGTGTGTTGCTTTTTCCACGTCCAACAAATCATCATTCTCGCAATTATGATTACTTCTAAAGAATCTAGATATCAACAAATACCAACTTCATGAATGGTTGAGGTAAGAAAAGAAATTTACAGGCTTTAGAAATCCTCCACTGTTGTGCCGATCTTTCTCGCCCGAGCCAACTCAACCAAATCGCTTCCTGTCACCAAATCCATCAGACCAAGTCCCACTCCCTTGAAGATGACATTGCCTCGTTCGACCCATTCTCGTAGGTGCTTCTCGTCGTCAGCTGCGTTGGAGCCCTGTGTAGCATCCCGGACCATCAACAGCTCGCCGATCTCAACCACCTGATTTGGTTTGATATCCGCCTGGATGATCTCCCCGGCCTCCTTCATCGCGGCGTCTAGGCTGTCGACCACCACAACTCCACTGCGCCGGACGTGTTTGTGGAAATGGCGATGTGGCGGGTGCACTGCAACTTCCTCGCGAAGGATATCCGGGTGCAATTCCGTCATGTGTGGTTTATACGACCCGATGGCACTGATTAGTCGACCTTTCCGTCTTCCTTCCCGCGAGGTGAGAAGCTCTGCCGGGAACAGCGGTACATGCGATGGCGTACAGCAGAAGATAGCATCGGCCTTGTTGATCGCGTCGTGGAGAATCCGGCCGTACTCTCCAAACTCGCTGCTAACAGCGGAGAACTTGACCTCCCCCCGCCAGCTTGAGTTCTCTGTTGCATAGATATCCTGCAGGAGCTGCGCAGCTCGCTCGAACGACCGGTTGACAATAATCACCCGCTTGATATCCTCAGCGCGTAAGGTGAGCGCCAGTCGAATATGCCAGTAAGCCTGCTTGCCCGCTCCAAATACCACTACCGTGCGCACCCGCTTGCGTTTGTTGAAGATCATTGTTGCCGTCAGGGCAGTGCGGAAAGGCGTTAGCTCCTCCGCATTGATCAGGCCAAACGGCAAGCTATTGTCGTCGAGCAACGTGATACTCCCCTTCGGCGATGTGTCTCGCGTCCCAGCACCTGGCCACGCACCCATGGTCTTCGACACTCCAGCCTCGATGGGCTTTGAATCCACCGAAGCCGATGGAAGCGGGTCGCTTTCGCTGGAGACACTCGAGGAACGCTCGGTCGAGTCTTCCTGCAACGACAACGATAGCTCGCTCATCTCAGAAGAGACCGAAGTCACGGAGTCTCGCGAACCTGGCTCTCCCGCAGTGACCCTCTTGACACCGCGAAGGTCCTCCCCCGATTCTACCTCACAGCCCGGGGTGCCACCTTTATCTTCTAATGAAATGACCTTAATCCCAATCGCACGGCGAGTACTGGAGGGCATGAACAATGTAGTACGGCCGCATTTTCGTGTGACTGCTGTTCGGCGGGGCTGTAGGGTAGCTGCACAACCAGATTCCTGGTTTCCGACGGAATAATCTCGTAGGGCATTCGCTAGGCTTTGTTGAATTGAGACGATCTGGTCATGGGTTAACGAGAGGAGCAGAGAGCGAAGCTGTGCCCCGGAGAGTATAGTGAGCGGCATCGAGGCGATATGGTTGAAGGCTTGAGAATTCTTCAATTGTGTGCGAATGCCAGTGAGTTATGAGTCGATTAAATATCCCGAAACGGCGATAACGAAGCTGTTTTCGAGGTAAAATCCTCCGATGTAAAGTTATCGGAGGTAACACAAAACGGAATCCGGAGATATAGGTGGCAAACTACGGTCCGCCTGATCTTTATGCAGCCGTTGACTAGAGGATGAATTGTTTATAAAAAGATTAATTGATTTTGCTTGGAGAAAGTGATTGTTCTCGAAGGTGGTGGACCGTGGAGGGGATTGATGACGACAACGACCAGCCCGTGGGGCACTCCGAAGTTATCCATGGATCATGGATGGATCATGGCTCACACTCCAGAATTGATCTTGCCTTATCGAAGATGAAACAATTAATATAGACAAGAGAATTGATAGATAGTGCGATCAATAAGCCTATGCTGACTTCAGCTGAAGTGAAGGAGGCAGCCACATTCCGCCACCATTCTCTCTCCCACCGACACAGATTGCGACCGAGTCTATCTTCTGGACCTCGGGACAGATCTACAATTCCCAACTTTGATTAAATAGTACAAGCTCAAATCTTCTGGATTCTGTATATTGAGAAAGATCATTCATGGCATCTCACATACATCCAATCATATTCCCACCACCGGCCAAGACCCCTAAGCACAAGAAGCAAAACACAACGCCGCCTATAAATGCAAATGCAAGGTCACATATGAAACCGCGCGAAATCCTCCTGAGTCTGGGTATTGGATGAAACCTGTTTTGGCGATAATCTCAAGGTATTAAATAGGTGTAAAACTAGTTTACTTAGCGTGTTTGTGAGGCCAGCTCAAATAACGCAGATGGTAGATAGATAGATGTCAGTGGTTGTTGGGGTCAGGGACTAGACCCGGGGCCGCATGCGGTTGCCCATATAGGTGCCAGGGACCGACGCCAAGAAACGCGCCACAAGCCCGGTGCTTCCTGCGTGGCCATTCATCCGCATCTTCTTGCTCGGCTGCTGCAGCTCTTCCCCTTTTGCCACGTCGCTAGCGATCATCATTGAAGGGAGGTGGACGTATCCACTGCTGAAACTTGGACTGCGAGACGCATCAACCACCTGGACCTCCTCCATATTGGTGTACGAGCTGGAGGGGCGTAGGCTAGCAGGGGTGTTGCTTCTAGTGCTTGGGGCAGCGCTAGATGAGCGTGAGCTCAGGGAAGGTACGGTATCAACTCGTGAGAGGCCAGGCACCTCTTGGGCCGAGGGGGGAGATGCCGACATGCCACTCCGGGACGATGGCCGTCGCCGAGAACGATGCGGCTGGTGTCGGACCGAATCAGGTCCGCTGGTGCGCGAGTCACTTTGGAGGCTCGAGGATGATGACATAGAAGAGAGTGATGCGGAGGACTGGGGACTGGGAGGAAGGCGACGCCGGGCCTCCTGGCGGCGGAGGCGAGAAGCCAGTAGCTCGGCAGACGCCTGGAAGCGGCGCCATTCACGGGGATGGTGTATCTCGGCCTCCCTTTGTTGAAGACGATGTCGGATCGGGGCGAGGAAGGGCTCCAAGTGAATAAAAAGATCCGCCTCGTTGACGCGAGTTTCCCAATCCAAGAGGAACAGGAGCTGGCGCTCCATCAGGTTGACCTCGGGGAGGGAGAACCCAAAGTTTTCATAGCCTTTGACGGCGGTGTAACGGGCCCAGTGCTTGTTCTTCGGGCTTGAGTCGTTCAGGTTCTTGGCGGCCAAGATGAGCGACGCAAGGAAGATGCGATGTACGGTGCAGCGCATACCCTTGGCGACTGGAGGAAGGCGGGCACGCAGGCGGGCGAGATACACAAGGGTTGTCATCAGAGTCGGCACCTGGACCTGCGAGCGAGTGACCAATGAAGCAATAAAAGTTTCGATTGACGGCAGCGAGCCAAACTGCTGATCTTCATCATCCAGCGGCGGAGTGCTAGGAGGTGTAGGCTGTCCGTGAGCACGCTGTGTGGTTGCAGTTGTTGTCACATGAGGTTCGCAGCGGATGACCCGTGCAGCCTGGACGGCCAGATGAGCAACCATCTCCCCCGAGACCGGTCGCGCGATGAACTCCTGCAGCGCTGATCGGTTGAAATCCATGATGTTGGAGGGTGTAATACTGTTAGGGGCGGGTTGTGAGCTCGGGTAGAATGGCGGAGGAAGACCGTAGCAAAATGAAGAGCGAGGGCGAGAAGGATAAGAGTTGTTCTTCAAGTTAAAGAATGTGGGATAAAGTCGTCCTGCCAGCAGGATTAAAAATGTGGTCGTTGTCCTGTCAACTGAGGATATCTTGTAGTAGGGGGCAATCACTGAGACAAGACGAGGATAGGGTGAGACAAATTCGACCGATCAATGCAATACAATAGATTATGTAGACAAATAAAGCCTAGAGAGCGTTAGGAAGAGGGAAAGGGGCACAAATAAAGGAAAGGCGAGCGACAGTGGGAGAAGAGCTCAAGAATGGGGATGATGACCAGGACTCGTGCAGCATTCATGAGCGATTGCCTCCTGATATAAATAAGACCCTAAACTGTCAGGACGAAGGAGCAAGAAAAAGGCTGGCCTGCAAGGACCAAACCAAGTGGCCCAACCCAACGCGCGACCTGCATACTTGGGCCAGTCCCTGTCTCCGGACCTACAGGGCTCTCGTTGCAGTTGGCGCGCGCGAGGGCAGGATCGTGGATGATTGGCAGGAGCACAGGCAGGCTAGCCCTTCAATCAGATGCCAAACATGCACGATCAAGGGATCAAGGGCGAATCATCCCCTTCCAGCGCGTTGGACCTGCAACACCTGCGACGCGCCTCCTGAAGAGCGTTCAGAGGGGGATGCCTCGATCGTCGTGGCCTGGACAGTAGAATGGAGACCATCTTTCCTCATCTCTGAAACTCGATGGATTCATCTGTGGCTGGAGAATTCAGTTTGGCTCGACTCGAGCGATCGATCGGCAGCGGGAGGGACGGGGGTTTGCTGCATGTAAGCGCCCAAGGCCCCAGGCACTGGCAACAATTGCAAGCTGGACTCTGGAGGCAATTCTCCGCACTGGGTCTGCAGCTATTCTTGTCCACAGTGCACTCAATCTTGGTGCGCGCTTCCAGTATAAAATTAGGCATCGATGATGAACATTGAACAGAACCAAGCGCTCTTCTGCTTCGATCCACCACTCTCCCTCTGACAAGGCCTTGCGAACCCCTCTGGCATGCCCGCAACGCCAGAGTTGAAACGCGGCGCGTAAGTACATTCTCTCCCTCCACGGGTTCACAGCCATCGATATGGTTCAATCATGGTGGGTATATGTCAGTCCATCTTTGAATTTGGTATCCAGATTCTTTCTTCGCGTTATTGACTAGACTTTGTCTGGTGTAAGTGAGTGTCTTGAGTTCATTCATGCTACACGTGATTACTGCCACTTCTGGCTCAAAGTGTTGCCGCTTTACACTCTGAACTATACGATTGTCTCCTGTCTGGATTAAGATCAAAGTCTGGGCAATAGCCGTTTGTTGCATGTTCCGAGCCGCCCTGAGTTATTTTGGGCTGTGGAACTGGGTGTAGA
Organism: Aspergillus cavernicola; assembly: GCA_027569065.1. Lineage (NCBI taxonomy): Eukaryota > Fungi > Ascomycota > Eurotiomycetes > Eurotiales > Aspergillaceae > Aspergillus > Aspergillus cavernicola. The sequence goes on from JAPDEK010000006.1 coordinate 92,271, forward strand.
GCATTGCTGGTGGTGTGAGCCTGTCTTGAGGCGCCGTTTTATGGAATTCTAGAGCAGTAAGGGCGTTTAGTAGTACAAGAATGAGACTGTTTCTAAGTAAAGAACAAACAGGTGAGGGTTGAGTAAGCTTTTTGGGAGATGACAGGATGCTATTCTCGCTTCATAGCCGCCGAGTTGCGTCAAGCCCAAGTTTCAACCAAGTGGAGCGCTAAGAGCAAGTCTTCTAATTTAGTTTCAATTGATTTAGTTTTTATGTAGTCATAGTAAGCGCCTGATGATGGCATACGATAGCAACTGCATTGATCAACGAATCACTACTTTACACTAACTTTGAAGCTCTCGCAAGTCCGTCCACTTCCCATGGATTCACCCAGGAGCCCTAGGATTCCATCTCCTCGTCATAGGCCAAGACTGGTATGACAATTTACGAAACAGAAACCGAGTAAGAAGAAACAACAAGTGAAGCGTCAGAGCCGACGAATGGCTCCGTGCCCGCCTGCACGTGGGTCAAGTATTGACTCGACGAGAGGCCTTGAGAGTTCTCCAGGTAGTTGACGAAGTCAATTAGATCCGCCGAGAAGCTCTCGGTCGTGGACGAGGCGACAAAGCTGTACACTTGCATATCGCCGTTCAGACCATACCACAGATTCCAGGAGACTCCTCCGAGCGTCACGCTCGCAATAGCAGAGCCAGTCGAAGAGATCGGACCCGCACCGCCCAGAGCAGCCAGCCAGATCATGATCTCGTACTCAGAATCTCCTCCAGGGCTTGAAGTTGTGAACAAATCATAGGCCACGTTGGCCACGATGTCGGTTCCAGTGGTATATCTGTTTACGATAGTCAGATTAGGCTTTGCATTGTCATGGAGCTCGCGGCGACTCACTCCCATTCCCAGGTGGTCGGAATCGAACTCAGGCTGCTGAGCTGGGTTGCAGTGAATTGATACGCGGCATTGGCGAAGCTCTTGACGTTGTACTCGCCGCCAGCCCAGCTCCAGCTCGTGTGCCAGGCAATCGTGCTGCCGCTCCCCGAGTCCAGTCCAGTGCATTGGGACCCACTATCGGCGTTATCCTGGCCCCAAAGGTTGTTGTATAGAATAAAATCGCCTGAGGTGACGGTATCCCATTGGCCGCAGAAGTCGGCACGGCGAGTAAGGGTTTTGGAGGTAATGGAGGCAGCCGAGGCCAGGGACGCCAAACTAAGAGCGAGCAACTTCATGTTGTTCCTTGTCACAGTGATCAAAATAATGATTTTGTTATTTGGATGCCACTGTAGTAAGTTTTGCTTCCAACCATGGTGCCGGTGGCTACTATTTATCTTCGCCAAACGTCCACAGATGGTCTCCATCTTGATCAACCAGAAACATGTGGAGATAATCAAAGTCAACTGAATTTCCGAAGTGTCTTCGATTCGTCACAATAGCCCGAGCTTCGGCAGAAGGCCCGTTTCGACTAAATACCTAGATCCCATCAATCCAATGCGAACAAATATGGGTTTGCGGAGTCAAGCACAGGACTTTTAGGGCAAGAGAGCCACGACCGTTTGTCATAGGACCCATATCCATGCGGAGACCAGCCAGGCATCCGTTGAAACAGGCTAATAGCATCTTGTAGCTGCGCTCTCTTGCCAGAACCAGCGCCATTAAGGACGGTTCCTGAACCTTTTAGGAAAAGACTCGGTGATCGGCAAGTCCACAAGGCGATGTTAATACCCTAGTCACTTCAAGTTCTGCAGCACTTGGTTTCTGCAGCGCAAGGTCAGATGCCACGTTGTTCCGGCGGGGAGTCCCATCTATACTGTAAGCTCATCTAATCCATAGTTTGACGAGTCCCAACGCCCTGTCTGGCTGGCAGCGGACAGGGTGGATCAACCGAGCTCCTTTGCTTCAGCATGAAACCGGCTGCCACAAGGGGATGTGACAACGCGGATTCAACCGGAAATCCGGTGGGCGCAACAGAGCTACTCGTACAGCTGTGTCAGAATCATCAGTTGATATTGGTGGAATTTTGTCTTGGAAATGAAGATCTGTTGCGCAAAGGAGGGGACGGAGCCTTGTCAAATCCGGGGTAAATGCTCGCATGAAACGAATAGGAGTGTGATTAGCCCCGTTCGTAGCTCGTTCAATGTTCATCAACCGGTCGGAGCGAAGTGACAGGAGCTTATATGTAAATAGCTCTTGATATTCAGAGATATACATATGTAGACTACCTCATAGTTGTCTCCTTCAAGTGTTGCCCAAGAAAGGAAGTAAATGAAAGCCGCCAAGTCTCATCGGCAACCAGTCAAAAAAAATCAGATCATACCTAATTATGGATTCCGCGGCCTCCAGAGTCCAGGCATCATCAACAACCTCCACAAACAACCCCCATCTCTCCTTTATAACCCTCCTTTATCCGAAATAATATATCTCTGTATCAACAACTTCCTTCTCAACCCTCCCAATTCGACGCAATGCGCACATTCACCTTCGCAATCGCCCTTCTAGCGCTCTTTACCGGGGTGTACAGGTATATGGACGCGCGCCTGGAGCAATTCTACATCTTTGACCCGGCCCATCTACACGATCTCTCCCAACGCGCGATCGCTGCTCATGGCAATGACACTCGCTCTGTTGTTCAGTACATCGTATCCGGACTGGATGAGAAAGTTGGCACTGCGAACCTGAACTTGGATGAGGAATGGGTGTTCAACAACGCCGGCGGTGCAATGGGTGCCATGTACATTATCCATGCCAGTACGGGACCTTCCTTCAATATTCATACTTATGGTTGTACTAATGCGCTATAGGTATTACTGAGTATCTAATTATCTTCGGTACGGCGCGCCATCTTCCGTCATTCTCTATTAACCAGTTGAAAACAAGCAATATGAAAACAAGAACTAACAGACTATCTCCCAGGCACCGCCATCGGAACCGAAGGCCACACCGGTCGCCACACCGCAGACGACTACTTCAACATCCTCCAGGGTACCCAGCTCGCCTACGTCCCCGGTTCCTACGAGCCCGAAGTCTACCCCCAGGGTAGCGTCCACCACCTCCACCGCGGCCAGGTCAAGCAGTACAAGATGGACGATTCATGCTTTGCGTTGGAATATGCCCGTGGCTGGATCCCTCCCATGCTTTTCTTTGGATATGCCGATACCTTCTCCAGCACCCTGGACTTCCCGACTTTGTGGGCTACCTCGCGCATCACTGGACGGGAGATGATTGCCAATGCTTTCCGGGGGAAGATCTAGAGGCATGGCTGAGGCATGAAGGGGGTATGTTTCTTACACGCTGTATTATGTATCTAGACATTTATTTTTAATTCTAATCAATCCTCTTCGTTGAAAAATGGCCCCTTGAAATTTACCCCCTACGACACGATATTTGAATGCAAACCAAACCAAACGAATAATGACTAAGCATCTTATCAGTCGTTATCAGAAATTCGCCCAAAAAAGAACCAAAAAAAAAAGGATTTTCCCCTCTTTCCCCCACATCATCGTTCAATACTCAAGACTTCATCATGGCTCCAGCTCAGTGTTTCAACTGCCAAAAGGCAAGGGCAGTTATAATCCGGCCGAAGAACCGGCACAAGCTGTGCCGCGAGTGCTTTATCGACGTGTTCGAGACCGAAGTCCACGAAACCATCAGTTCAAATTCCCTCTTCTCCCCCGGCGAGCGAATCGCCATCGGCGCCAGTGGCGGCAAAGACAGCACCGTGCTGGCCTCGGTGCTGAAAACCCTTAACGAACGATATAACTACGAACTCGATCTATGTCTCCTCTCCATCGACGAGGGGATCAAGGGCTACCGCGATGATAGTCTAGAGACCGTGAAGCGCAACTCGCGGCAGTACGAGATGTCTCTGGTGATTGTTGGGTACGGAGAGCTCTATGGATGGACGATGGACCAGGTGGTGGAACAAATAGGCAAGAAGGGCAACTGCACATACTGCGGGGTGTTTCGGCGACAGGCCTTGGATCGAGGTGCTGAGCGACTGGGTATCAAGCATGTTGTGACTGGGCACAATGCAGATGATGTGGCGGAGACGGTTATGATGAATTTGTTGCGAGGTGACGCACCTCGATTATCGAGAGGGACAAGCATCGTAACTGGGTCCGCGGCGTCCGATATCAAGCGCAGTAAGCCGCTAAAGTATGCATATGAGAAGGAGATCGTCCTTTATGCGCACCACAAGCAGTTGGACTATTTCAGTACCGAGTGCATATACTCGCCTGAGGCGTTCCGGGGGAGTGCCCGCACATTAATCAAGGATTTGGAAAAGATTAGGCCGAGTTCGATTCTAGATATTGTCAGGAGTGGTGAGGAGATGGCCGCGCTCGTGCCGATAGCTGATGGACGACAAGCCACGTCCGCTCCGGCGGCCGAGGACGAGTCTGCAGTAGGAGGTTGCGGAAGTCAGAGCGGGAGGACACGCGGCGGCGAGATGGCGGAGATGGAAAAGACGCTGACAGAAAACGAAGCTGCGGTGACTTTGGAGACAGAAATCAAGCTGCCTTCACAGCAAACTGCGGCTGTCCCGCTCCCCAAGAGGAAAGCGAAGCAGCCAAAGAAGGCACCGCCGGCACCAAAGGCCGCAGTCAAGAAACAGGTTCTAGGCAAATGTGAGCGATGCGGATACATCTCAAGTCAACCAGTATGCCACGCATGCACACTCCTCGAAGGGCTGAACAAGAACAGGCCAAAGACGGCGATCGAGATGGAGCTTGACGTCGAGGAAGAGGAGAGCAGCACGACGCTCCGGAGACAAATGGAGCAGGTTCAGTTGACCGGGTGAACCAACACCCCTCTCCAGGCACAAAATTCTCTTCTCGATCGAAAACATCGAAATACACCGCTCACTGCTCGGACAAGTCTTCCTCAGTAGCCCACCCTGCAACAGCAGAAGGCAGGCCAGCAGACATCCAAGCATCCACCAGAGTAACGAGCTACGATATAGAAAGCATACTAGCTTCGCATCCAGACAAGCAAATGCACCTTATACCCAGCATCATAGTATACACAACATAAGGAGCCAGTCCTCCTCAAGAGGGGAAAAAAACTCATAATAGTACAAATTTCCCATCTAAAGTACATGCCATCTAATTCAATAGATCACGCCTCCCCCTCCCCCTCCCCCGATTTCTTCCCCTTTTTATACTCAGACAAATCCGGCATATCCGGCAAATCCATCCCCACCCTCCTAGCCGTAAGCCTCACCCTCTCCTCCTCATCCATCAACGAACCGGGATTATACCGATCAACCAGCATCGCATACATGCGCTGCGCTTTGGCATACTGCGCAAACTGCTCGGCCTCCTGGATGCGGTGCTGCTGTGTTGCCTCCTCCCCGTCCGTCGTTTGCGGACTACTCATTTCAGTAGAGCTTGTAGCTGTATTGGAGTGTGGTGTGAGGTTTCGCCGATATGCTTCTCGGACTCGGTTGTGTAGCGGTGTTGGGGAGGCGAGGGAGCGGCGTGGGAGTTCGCGGAGGATGGCGCGGTAGGTGGATTTTGCGTGGGTGGGGAGGGACATATTTTTTTTTTGGTTCTTGTCGTTTTTTGTCCTCTCTTATGTTATGTTGGGATGTTCAGGAGGGCAGTTTAGTTGGGGAGTGCTCTGGTTTAATTCGGGGCTTGTCTTGTTTCTGTATGGAAATAATCTTGGGTCTTCGATGGCCGGCATCTATCACGTGATTCCTGATCTACTAAGAGTTCTCTGCTAGTGAAGCAGCTTCAATTATATTTGGTAAATTTGTGTTAAAGTAGTTCCTAAATGTATAAGATATAGCAGGTATATATGTTCAAGAATATGTATGTACATCATCTTAAGACGGTCGTGAACGTTTCATTCATCGTTCGTCATGGGAGTCGTAATAGAGGGACAGGGGCGCCTCGTTCTCATGAAGTTTCATTACATTGACCAGATTCAACCAGATAAAAGAATCGATTTACGGTCGTAGCCAGCCAAACTTTTTACGCCCCAGGTCGCCGCCAGCGGACGGTTCAAGTTGCATACTGCGGGCATACAGTTCCTAAATTAGTCAGCATGTGTGGCTGACAGCAGCACGCAGCGAGGCGCTTTGAGAGGAGTAAGTCAAACGTACCTCATCGTGACCTGAGAGTTTAGTGTCCAGAATCAACCTGGCCACTTCCTCGTATCGGTGCAGATGTGGATAGGGGGTCATTTGGCTTTGTTGAACCCCAAGCACCACTTCGCCCATCACTTCGAACTTCCGCCAATTAATCCGAGTTCGATTCTCGCCGATAAAGGTCCTGTTGCCCTCTTCGGCGGATACGAGATCGCGGCGATGAAGCGGTAGGAAGGGAATCCTTTCGGAGAAAGAGTTGTCCCAAGCCAGACGGTAGGCAAAGTGGCTTTTCTGTGTGCCCATGAGGATGACCAGCCTCATGAATCCCTTCTGCGTCTGTGCTGGGACCAGCTCCTGGGTCTGAGAAAGACGGTGCACCGGCGTCCCGTTGATTCCGGCAATTACCGCCCCTAGGGAGTTATAATTATTCATCCGACGGAGTTTCTAAAACACATCAGTATCCTTGGTCGACTCGCCTCCTACTTCATTAGCACTCACCTGAGCTATATGCATGAATTTTTCCAAAGCCCTCGCTCGATGCTTAGGCTTATCCCTGAGGAGTATCACACTAGCCACAAAGAATGCCACGTGATTGAATTGCTTGATCATGCGATTGACTTGCTTCAAACTCTGAATTTTGTCCTTGTCTGGCCCCGAGAGGCTCACATGTCGCACGAGATCTCGCGGCCGGAAAGTGTTGAACATAATCCAGTCAATACGGGTCATCTCGTTCGCAAAATCCTCATCTGGAATATCCATCAACTGCCGCCAGAGGACTTTTGTCAAGGAAAGTCGCCCCGTCAATTCCAGATTCTCGCCTTCTCTCTGTGCAGCGTCCATGCTCAAGCAGGTAAACGACTGGTTTGGAATAGTGCCGGGTTTTTCGACAGTCGAAGGGTTCGACAATGTGGCTGACAGTTTTGAAGGTTGGTCATGTATACCCTCGCTGAGGTCTAGCGCACTCATGCTGTATATAGGATCTTCCTCCTCGTCATCGACGTCGTCGCCGCCTCCGTCTGCGCAGAAGCCACCCAAGAACATAGACGGCGAGCTCCGAGCAGAGTTATCAAAGAAAGTTTCGTGTCTTTCAAAAGCTTCAACCTCGCCATCCTTGAATGCCCACCCAACATCATCATCCTTCGCATTCGCTTCGAGATATGATCCAATCTCTTTGGCTGCAAACATGTAGAAATGACTCCTCTCGAGATTGGTCACAAAGTCGACAATGCGCTTCCGTGTCTTAGGATACGCCAGGTCGCCAGCGTACTCCGAGACCCATTGAGCCATGACATTGAGAAGCCTCAATTGATCCGCGATGCGAGTGAGTTGATCTGTGATGTTTTTCTCATTACGCTCAAAGCGACTGATGAGCGCGTTCAGAAGTGTAGCTGGAGCGGCGAACTTTCGGTATAGACACAAGAAAATCGATGCAAATTTCGAGTCTTGTTTCGACATGGGTTGGGCAACGAGGCGGTCAACCAACTCGTCAAATGTGAAACCCGTTTCGTTCGAGGAACACTCGCTGGACGCCTTGTCCTTACTTTCCGGGCTCGACGGAGCACTCCGTGGCCCATCGATCTCGTCTTCCATATCCAAGAAGCTGTTGAAAGCATCCGAACCACCACTGTTGCGCCAGGCTGTGTGGAGTCTCTGTTGTCGATTGTGATCCTTACCTGGCGAAGACTCCGCAGTTGCTGGGGGCCTATTTGAATTCAATCGCGTTGGAGGTGTATGCGGTCGCACCGGATGCGAATTGCTCCGGGCATTTCGTGGACCCTGCAGATTGGAAGCCAGGTTTGGAGACGTAGTTGAGTCGGTGGGATATCGGTCAACGCCGTACCCATCGACTCCTGGATCGAGAGCACTACTGTAGGGGCCGCCCGCGGCTCCAGCGAGCAATGGTGTGGGGTTCTCTGAGCGAGCGCGGGTGTGACGCCACTCGTGTGTGTTGGAGGAACTTGGTCGCTTCTCAACAGTAACTAAGTGATATATTTATTAGCCTCCGAATCTGAGACAGGCCTGATAGAAGAAAGCAGTGGGACCGATGCTATCCAGTTTTGCTACCCTGGGAGTGTTGCACTCTAGGGATCAGCGAAAAGAAGATGGCAAGAGGGTACGCGAGCTAACCCCAGCCGCGCCGCAAACTAGCGCGAACGTGGCCTGCCCAAGGGGCGCCGTTGATCAGCCCAAGCACTGGCAGACACAATCCTGTACAACCATATACATAATCTGCAGGGGGTCGTATGCAAGGGCATTGTCGTATGGCTAATCTCCCAAACATCATCTCGCTCCCTCGCTGCCAGCTTCTTCCTTTCCTTCCTTCTTATAGAAAACCACTTGAAGGGCAGCGATGATTTCAGGAAATCTTCAAATTTTACACTCACCATCTCTTTGGCTGAAAACATCACGCAAAATAACCGCGATACACATTTTCTGTTTTTGTGGCGAATCGGGAGATGTGCGATGAATGTCATAGCCGCCCAGCGAGGTTTCGAATGGTCCATCAGGATTCCGCATATCACACTTAGTAGCGACCAGCACGAACGGGACTGAGGCCGTGGCGAAGATATCTGGCAAAGAGAGACCTGATAAGCTCAAAACTTGCTGAAAGGGTCGAGTATGACAAACCTAGCATTCTCAGCATCTCGGGTTGAGCCGCAGGATGAGTTGCGCTGTGTAAGAGCAAAGCACCATCGACAGTTGGTGGTGAGTCGTTACCAAGCCGCGGCCATTTCAGCCTTCCATTGCTGCCCAGGGAGATCTCGTCGGCATGCACCTCCAACAGGCGAACAACATACACCGTTCCATCTAAGGACATCTTCTTCGTCGTAGATCGCGATGAAAGTGGATTTTTCATATCCAGAGCGCTCTGGATGAAAGTTGTTTTGCCGACTTTGTCCCCACCAACTACGGCAATACTCACATGCGGAAAATTCGACCTGGGAGGGGCCTAGATGTAATGTAAGAGTCAGACAATTCCAGCACCTCAAGGGTCAGAGCCATACCTCATTCCCAATCTGGGGTGATTGAGCCCCATTGCCCAGGTCCTGCGATGGACTTTCATCCTCCTCAATCAGAGTCCGTCCAACACTACTACTACCTTCCCCCACCGCTCTGGATGAATCGAGTTTGTGTAATCCCCCGGACGGAGCGGAAATCGTTCGATTCTGGAGACCCGGTCGTTGAGGGATGAGAGCAGGCTGGGCTCGGTCGCTGGAGGCCCGCTCCCTTTTCGGGGGTTGTGAGGCCATAGTGAAGGTTTCAATCGCGCGTGCCAGTGGACGGCCCTACAGCGCAAGCAAAGGTTCAGTCAAGCAAACACAGTGCGACAGCGTAAGGTCCAACAGCTACGTGAGTAAGTGAGGCTGACACAGCAGCTCATCCATTGTCGCTTTGAATAAACTCGAAAAAATCTTCCCCGCTGAGTGTGGTGTGGTTGCGTTATATTTCTCGTGTGGAAATTCGTTTTGCAGATGACCGCTTGTTGATCTTGTCAATGTGGTTTGCGAAGCTGCTCGGTGACTGCTCTTTTTTGATCGGCCCTCGTTTTTCTCTCCGAACAATTTGCCGGATGACGATGACCTAGACCTAGACACCAGTAGATCGCAAACGGTAAGATTGTTTTCCTCTAGCCACGGAAGATAAGATGGGTGAATCTCACGAATATAGAGCTTGTAGAATCGATCGGAGCAATTGACCATGTGCTCGACAGAATACCACTAGGTCGAGACCCCCCAGCAAGCAATGGAGGCAACAGAACAGGGGCTGGTCGAACGAGGAACCCGAGTGCTAATAGAACACCGGATGTGGCCAATGACGAAGGAAGTATGGAGTAGATCGATAGTAATTGATAGACAGGCTCGCGTAAGTCGAAGGACACGGCAGGCAGGAAGATCAGCTTGGAGCTGGAGAACGGAGTAAGAGTAGTTCAAGCTTAGCAGCAAATCTGGTGTGATTCAGCAAAGTCGCGCCCACCTCGGGATCTGCAAAACCGCCTCAAAGTGCACACCCGAGCTGGTAGGTCAACCAAGGTTCTCTTAGTGGCAATCCTGGCGGTAATGAAATTGGACGCTGGTTAATTATTTGTGGAGGCGATGAGGAACTTGACAGGATGGAAAAAAACTAGCGGTCGAATCGCAAGCCAGTTCTTACATAACTGTCCCAGACAATAACCAACCTTCATCCATTCGACCGATACATCATAAAACAAAATCCTCTCGGGCGGAGTAGGCTGAATGATCATGCGCTGTCAGCGATTCATCTAGATATTGCTTCAGCAGCCGAATCTGGAGTCTGGACAATTTGTCCACGGGTCCATTTTCTGTCGCCCCCTGGGCTTGAAAACCCCACTAAGATCAAGAAGGCACTGTCCATTTGTTGGTGGGGATTAAGACTATTGACAGCTCACGAGCCTCATCCTGTATCATCCGAAAGAGGGGATCTCTAAGCTCTTCCTTAACTTTATCTATATTTATTTATTCTTATCTTTTATTCTAAAACTATTCAGTCATATCTAACAATACTACTTGTCTCTTCTTGACCAACAGTCTCAAACTCTTTGGATCAAGGCAATGATGCCACTTTTCTGACAAGTATAGAAGCTGGCCTAGAGACACGATGAGTCAATGAAAGGGGTCATGGTCTCATATTCAGCCGATAGCGGCTATCCTCGTGGCTAACGCCATCGATACTTCCACCACTCAATAGATAGAACAAGCTAACATCTGCCCGAAGGTTAACGAGAACCCAATTTCGAATTTCGACCGCCAGCAGAGAATCAACGCCGTAACTGTGCAGTGGGCGGCTGGAGTCAATATTGTCGACATTTGTCTTCAGCTCAACGGCAAGCCGTTCAATCAGAACCACGTGATGATGTCGACCCCATCGCGCCTCGACTGCACTTGGCTTAGCCTATTTGAACAAGGACTCGCGAAGCTAGATTGTTGTCTTTCTCCTGTGTGGAGTGTGGACGAGATTTTTTTTCTCAGGTATGGAGGTCATCATAGTAGAACGACCGCTCCAGTTCCCTCAGATTGCAGAATAACCCCGGTAGGCAAACCGCAAAGGACTTGAGTAGGTAAAGCATGCCCATTCCAGGATCCGGCTATTGCGGCCGTCATGAGCTTGTGGTGTTCGGCAATGAGGCCAATACCCAACATCAAACGTTTACTCTCGTCGCACCTGCTGATCGTCAGCCGGCAGTCCTGGAAATTATCCATGAAGTGTCTGTACAACTCGCCTTCGTAGGACTGTCCTCAGAAACAGTCCGTTGGAACACGGATACCACGAATTTTCAGGGAAAGACACTTGTTTTCTTCCTGGAATACCAATGTCCATTTCCACCTGATATGTCCGCCGAGAAATTTGAAGCTCTAAGGACGATGATGCTTAACAGCACGCGTGTTCTCTGGGTGGCAATGGGAAACTGCCCGGCAATGCTGGCGGCGATGGGGTGGGTACCTAAGAGTGCTACAGAACAGGAATACCAACCTTGATCTACGGTATCTGTTTCTAGATGGCTTTTCTGCGCGGCCAGCGGAAAACATCACGCAGGCGGTGGCTCCTCTAGCAGCTGCACCCACAACAGATCGAGAGTATATCGAAGTAAACGGATGTCTTCAGATCAACCGATAGCTGAACGATGACCATCTAAGTCGCATCATGTCTAGCGTGAACTTCCTACAGTCCGATCTGATATGCCTCGAGGATGCTGAAATGCCGTTAAAACAACAGGAGATTTAGCTGGTCCTAGTGAGGAATGCCCCTTGTCTGTAGATACCCGCCAGCTCTCTGCATTGGATACCGCTGACCACGATCTTTGGTTCTTGCCATGCCATATCCGACACGTAGATATCCGCCACTAGATCTCGCGAATCGCGCTTAATGTGACAGCAACTGCAAAGATTACCAGTGGCAGCGGACGGGTGATCCATGTAGAAGATAATGCTGTCAAATGCCATAGGCACAGCGGCATGTTTGAAGTCCCCCATCGCTGTGAACATGGAATTAAAGATCACTTCTGAAGTCGTGGGGTGAATCAGATGCGGGCTCTAGATGCTACCAGGCATGGATGCCTTCGTATCAGTAACCTTCAATGTTGTGGCACGGTGAAGTGAACCGGCCATAATATCAGTCAGACCTTGAAACAATGGACCTTACTGTAGGCCTGCCCCGTTGGTTGCTTATAAAAGGCGAGTGGGCCGATGTGTCGAGTACATCCTCAAGAGCGGTTTCATATACTTCTCGCGCCCCCTACCAGTAGTCGGTGGCTCAAGTCCCCTCTCTATCTTCGGGAGAATAACGGGCTGTTATGCGAGCTATTCTGCTTGAGGATCTGACCATCGGAACAGCTATGTACCGTAAACTCCCAAGAGTTTCGTTTATTGCCACTCGACTCCTCATCATAGCAAAGTTGCAACACAACCGCAATACCTGCCTGATTCTCGGGAATGACAATGGCTTTGGTAATACGGACCTGTGCAAGCTTAATACTATCACTTTGACTTTTTGCGAGTTTTCACCCGGCTTCTAGAACCATTGTGATGTTTCCAGAAGCGGGAAACAGGAATCAGGATGCTAGATTGAACGACATGGGCTCGGAGCCACGGCTGCTCTTGCACTCGGAGAATGTTCCGCCAGCGGGCTGTCTCTCATAACAATCTGCGGCAGGCAAAGTTGCGGAATTGGTAATTGCGACTGAGGCGGGACTCTGCCCAGTATCGGATGGAGTGATCCCACAAATATGAGGGCAAGTTGACAAGTGGTCGCGGCTGGCCGGCCAAACGATTGACTGAGTATATGTCAACGGGCACACCATGAACGCAAAGCTCCTCGGCAGGAGGACGGGGAGTTGACACACGCAACCACCATAGTATAGGATTAGAAGTTAGTTTGGAGTAGATCTTTCCTTGGTAATAGGCCACCGTCCACGCGTCCTCTCGGGTCAATGCACCGCAGCAGTACGCAGCAGCAATTTCTCTACTAGAATGGCTGACTGCCGCTATTGGTTTTACGTTCTATGATGCTAGAAGATCAATTAATACAATCTGCAGCACTGTGCATAGCGGCTGACTGAGCTCAGCATAGTTTATGCGGGAGCTCGTCGCGTCTTTTGCAACTCCGAAAGGACTGATCATTTGCTACCTGGTTTTCCACGTAGATAGGCGTCCGCGTCTTTTGAGGCCCTGACTAAAGACTTGGTAAAGACAAAACTCGATGCCCATCCGGGCCCATTAAGCCCCCTGCCCTGTTAAAATGAACCCAAGTTACGAGCAGAGAATAGACCAGCTCGCGTCAAAACACGTAGATACCCTAGACAAAGCCACCCCACCAAAAGCCCAATTAGTGGTGTTGACCGGCTCAACTGGCACTGTAGGCTTAGTCGTTCTAGATCAACCGCTGGCCACGTCCAAGATCTCACATATCTACTGCCTTAGTGGTACTCAAAACTCCGGATTCTTACAAGTCTCCCGCAATCAACAAACCAGACCGTCCTACAGCTTCCTTCTGGAAAGAGTTACATTCCTTACAGTTGACCTGATCAAAGAGTCCTTCGGGTTAGCTCCGAACACATCCAGCATCCTCCTTGATCCGACAATACAAATAATCCACGGCGCCTGGTCGGCCGACCTCAACCAAACTCATCAATACTTCCAACCGAGCATAAGCGGCCTGCTCAGCTTGATATCGTTCGCCAAAGATTCTAAGCACAGCCCATCACTGCTATTCCTATCTTCAATCAGTGCCGTCAGCTCCTACCACCATCTCCCCGATCCAGCTGCCGCCGTGCCAGAGACTATCACAAATCCGGCCTGCTACGGACAAAGCAAGTACCTCGCAGACCTAATGCCGTAGTATGCACCGGCTAAACTTTACATTGCCTGCGGCATAGCCCGCATCGGCCAGGTAGCTGGAACTGCAACAGATCCGCGCATGTGGAATAGATCGGAATGGTTACCAAGCCTGGTCATCAGCTCGCGGTATCTAAAGACCTTAACAGACTCACTGAGCCATAATCAGTTTGATCTTGTTGACTAGATACCCGTTGATGAACTCGCCCCGATTCCCCTCGAACTGTCATCGGGTCTCTGTGCAAAATCTAATACTGACACCTGCGTCCAGGTATTCCACTGTGTCAATCCAACTGTCGCAGCTTAGGAGCATCTTACACCTGTTATCCTAGAGGAACTAAGGAGGCCTGGCGTAAATGGCATGGACGACTGTAGTGGCGTTACCCCGCTTCTATCTATTGCGCGAATGGGTTCAGAGTCTGCAGGAGACCATGCACGTGAAGGAATGGACGTTGACTCGGAGGGCAATCCCGCTGCTAAGCTAGTAGGTTTCTACGAGCAGATTCTCGCTGATAGCAACGGCCCGGCGCTGCATCCTTCTACTATCAAGACAATGGAGGTTAGCTGGACGCTGAGTGAGCTGCGGCCGATCCAGGTGGAGTGGATGCAAGAATGGGTCCAGAAATGGTTGGAGTGAGCTCATTGTTTTTGCAGCTAGTCTAGTCCCTATGATCATCACATCTCGCGTATGCTATTGATCCAAAATTCACCTTGATACGCCGGGATTTTCTTTTGATCGCTCGTTGGGATAAAATGATAGTGTCGCCTTTCAACATACCCGATGATGCGTCTGGTGACCGAAGGGATGGTCGCGAAGATCAAGCCGTCAGAAGGGCGAACTCGGAGTAATGTGTCTAGTATTGAGAAAGCCTTCATTGGGGCTCTTGCGAACGACCTCCTTCATTAACCAAAGCCAAAAGTCGCATGAAACCCTCCGCACCTTTGCCGGTCTCCAACCCATCCTCGCAACGACCTCTGTACTTTCGAACCTTACCTAGGCCCCTGTTAAAGCCCTTCTCCCGAGTCCACGGTCCACGGTTGCGCTGAGGAGGCTTGCCCCGTCCAAAGTGTCGTGGCTTATCATGAACCGGCCCCTCCACCCATTGCTCCTGTAAGGTAGCTGTATAGATATCTCGTAGTTGGTCGCGGAGCGGCGAATATCCTTCTATAAGGTCTTTAATCTGAGAGGATAGTTCCCGCGGTGTTGAATTGTGCCCATTTCGCGCCATTTGCTCCTCTTCACCGGCTACGTATCTATTAGCCTCTTCAAGTTGCGGCTGCGTATCGGTCGCTTCGTTGGAGGGATCGGTCGACGGCGCTTTGGGTGCACAGTATATTTTATGTGTTCGAGTGCAGGCGAGGGAACAACTGTATGTTTTTGTTATTATGAGAAACCGGGTCAGCCCCAGACTAGACGTCCAGAGCCTCTCCAAGAAGAGTAAGTCTTACCTCATAAGCCCGCAGGTAGGGCAACGATATTTGAAGGGCTCCGAGGCGCAGACCTCACACGGACTGGTCATCTTTGGTATTTTGACGGTAAACAAACCAAATCTCGTTCTGGATCTGCCGCATCAGATTATATCTGCCATGGCTGCTATCCAGCGAGCTCTGGAGCCTGATAAATCAGGACTTGTTAAGAAAAGCAGCTGCAGAAGTATGAAAACAGGAAGGAGACCATTGATGGAGATAAATCTGGCGGTATCACGTGAACCAAGTTTAGACCCGGAGTTTTTCTGCTTATCGCCGAGCCTCAGCCCTCAGCGGTGGTGTGGTGTGCCATGATCAATATGGGTGGCGAAAGAGTTGGATACGGTGGAGCACAACAACCAGAGGCACAACCACCGGTAATCGTTGAAAACAAACATGGCAGTCAGGGTTATGTTGGGAATTTCTCTCAAAGGCCTTTGAAGCAATATTCAGAGCTTCTTTCAACTATGCTTTCGCAGAAGCAGTATGCCAACGCCTAGCTATCATGGGTGGCATTCCCTACACGTCCACAGGTTGCAACACTTGCCGACGCCGCAAAGTAAAGGTACGGAGGATATGTTTGGACTGTGAAAGGCGTCATGTTCTCTGATTGTACCTATGGCTAGTGCGATGAAACGAAACCGGAGTGCATGCGATGTACCAAACACGGCCACCAGTGTACCGGGTATGATCGAAAGACGATCTTTGTCCGCGGACACACTAGAAGAGCGAGTGAAAATTCCCAGACGCTGGGAACCGACTCGGAATGTCTGTCTGCAAAGGGCTCGAGACTCATACCTCGCCTGAATGTCAACCCAGAGCTTCGATCCCAGCTGCTCGCAACATTTATCGTGTCGTATCTACCCCCGTCCCATTATCTGCGTGATAATTCTGGACGGAATCTATTCCAGACCTTCCCAGATATTACTGGTGGCAGCGCAATACTGGAGAAAGCAGTCATCTCTCTCTCTGCCGTGTACCTCGCGAAACAGAACCAGGATGACCGACTACTTCAATATAGCACCAAGCTCTACGGAATTACGTTGAGGACTCTTCACGGTAGAATAACATCTGGCGTCAAACTTGGCCAAGATGTTCTATACACTACTGTCCTTCTTCAAATCTACGAGGTAAGAATATACTCTCGTCGCGGTATAGCTTTATGTCTCACTATCGACCAAGTTGATCAATTGCTCCCCACCGGGATTTATGGCATGGATAGCGCACGTCCAAGGCAGCACTGCAATCCTCGACCAATCTTCTACCCAAGGAAATAAAACCGTTGCGGAAAACCTGTTCCATCGCCAACTGAGGTTTGTGACAGTTAGTAGCCCATGCTCAAGATACAACAGTCAACCATCAACAAGCGCTGATACTCGGTATTTAGCTCTGCAATTCCGTGGGTAGGCGAAAAGCGCCCTACCTCTATAAAACGCCGGCATGGCGGAGTGGTTCCTCACATAGCAAAACAAACTCCAATCCCATTGACGAATTCATCGATCTACTCGCAGAGTGTTCCGCAGTTATGGAGCAAGTTGACCAGTTTTGTCTCATGCAGCCCTCAAGCTCCGAAGAAGCCAGTCGGGTCGGAGATCAGCTTCTACTCGATTGCCTGAAATTGGAAGAGAATCTTCATCGAGTATCTTTATCTATGCAGGAGAAGCTGGGAGCGCCAGAGGTTTCTTTCAATGGTTCTGTTCCTCAAGGAGATTTTCGGGACTCTCTTCATACTGACTTGTTTCCCCGTACTCTTGGCTTTCCTTCTCTCACCTGCGCAGAGTCTCACCTGGTTTATTGGACTATTTTGATATTGCTCTATCCGCTCATTGGAGAGCTTTCTTCTGTCCTTGACCGGCCTGCTCGCGATGTTTCAGTTCCTATCTACTCCGATTCTGCTAATGGGGAATCGGGCACGAAACTTTCATTGGGTCACGATGCCACTATTTTTACGGCCCTTGCCGACCATTATGCCGGTGAAATTTGCCGCTCCGTCTTGTATGTTATACAGCCTGATATGAAAACATTGGGGGCCCAAATGCTGTTGGCACCCTTGAGCCAGTGTCTGCAGTTCTTTCATGTTGAACAGTCGACTGCCAAGTTGAAGTGGTGTCAGGATGTGTTCGTGGCTCTACAGCATCTTGGTCTTGGTATCGCTCCGCTATTGAAAGACATGGTTTGGCCTCAATATCGCACTGCTCATGGGAGGAGATTATCAGCTCAGAAACTGCTCCATGGTTGAGTTGTTCGGCTAGAGATACGGGCAGGCCAAACATACCAAGATCTCGTATCGCTTCCGTTTTCTTCCATGGCGTCCTGCACATTTGTCTGCGGAGGGCTTCAAGATATGTTATATCTTCGATGTTACACGGAACTCGAGGATTTCTCTACCATTCAACAATTAGAAAGTTGATTCATACATCGAAATAGCTTCGATGTGATTGGTCGAGTGAGTTATTTGTCAGCGTAATCACGTGGGCTCCATTGCGTCAGAGTCAAGTCGAGCCCGCCGAGAGCCAGCGATAATTCAAAAAACTATCCAGACCCCAATTTTCGAAAGGCATATCTTGCTTGTTATTTATTTCGACATGGCTGCTAGCACAACATCTGCGAATATGATCAAACGGACCGTTCTCAGCAGTCGATTCACAGCGCCGATTTGGAGTGTTGCCGATGCTTCTTCTCGGACAATCAGACCCTCTGCCTTGGGATCTTTCAGAAGCATTCATCATTCAGCTCGATTGCCCGCTATCACCGCTTCGGAGACACGACATAGGCCGACAGTGCGCCCGAATCAGCTATCCACGGCTACTCGGGTCAGCGGGCAACCCCCAGTTGGAAAACGGACGATCTTTATCCAGACCGAATCTACACCAAACCCTGATGTGAGTAATCAAGGGCGCCCTTTTTTTTTTTTCTTCTTTAATTTAACAAGTATGTTAATGAACCTTCTCTAAACTCTAGGCCTTGAAATTTATTCCAAACCACAGAGTCCTCCCCGAGGGCTTCTCAACCTCTTTCCTGGAGTACCTTTCCCCACGCTCCACCCTTGCGCCTCCGCATCCATCCTCGCTAGCCGCTAATCTCTTCAACGTGGATGGCGTGCAATCAATCTTTTACGGCCCCGAATTCATTACAGTGACAAAAGGAAGCGACGCAAACTGGGCCCATATCAAGCCGGAAGTCTTCAGCCTGATCACTCAAGTCGTGACCTCTGGCGAAGCTATCGTCGGCACCGCAGCGAAGGGCGGGGACAACGCACAGAATGGCGGCGAGGTGGACTCGCTAAGCTACAACGAAGATGACGATGAGGTCGTCAGCATGATCAAGGAACTGCTAGAAACGAGAATCCGACCTGCGATCCAGGAAGATGGTGGAGATATTGAATTCAGAGGATTCGAGAACGGAATTGTCATGCTGAAGCTGCGAGGGGCTTGCCGGACCTGCGACTCAAGCACAGTAACTCTGCGGAATGGCATTGAATCTATGCTCATGCATTATGTGAGTTTACCCTACCTCGTGAGCCTCGAATGTGACCACTAATGACGTAATCTGCGAACAGATTGAAGAGGTTCAGGGCGTTGAACAAGCAACAGATCCGGAGGAGGAGGTCTCCATGCTCGAATTCGCCAAGTTCGAGGAGAAATTACGACAGCAGAAGGGTGCACAGGCGACTGCTTCGACGCCCTTGGATACGGCTGCTTAGGAGAGGATCCTTTCACCAAGTTAGATATTCCTTAAGCCGCACAAACCTTGTTGATTTAATAGCAGACGATAGACAAAATTGGTCAGTATGCCCATTGTATAATATGAATAGCAATCTATGTTCAGATAATCATAACTTTCCGATAAGCTACCATATCATTTACTTTTAGATTCTGGATAAATCAAGGTAGTAACAACTCCTATAGAAATTTGCGGAACGCCTCCCTCTTTCACCAGCTCCCGTTTCTTAATCGAAGGACAACACCTGCCTTAGATACCGTTCATCGTAATGCAGAGCGCTTATTTGCCGCCATATCAAGAGGATATGCCAATAAATGCCACCCCGAGCATAAAGTGTTGCTGTTTCTTGAAGGCCGATCGAAAATATTGACGGGGGAGTACGAGCTCGGGCCTGTTGAAGCGATACCGCGGGCTGATTTCAGCCTGGTCTTTACGCTGCTTCTCGGTACCGCAGTGACCCTATACACCACTAATGTGCAAGTCCAGCAAAGAAGGACACCCCATGGTCCCGTTGAGTAAGGCGCACGTTCCTCATTATCAATTCGGCTAGGCCGACGATCGTAGTTGCCCCATCACAGCAAGACAAGTCCCATAGCTAACAGCCTCTCTATCTGTAGGTTCGAGAGAAAGATATTGAACAAGAGCCTGTGTCGCTTGGTCAACAAGAAAACCCGTGACGGAGCCCTGCATATGGCTCTCTCTGTCAAACGGTTTCTCTTTCACCATGAGCTCTTGCAGAATGCTCCAATGACGCCTGTTGAGCCCCGTCTGATGTCACTAAGTGAAGTTCTTCAGGCTACGTCGCAACTGCAGTCGGATGCCCCTTCGTGGGTCATCAGCCATCAACGTCCATTATCATTTATGATAGCATCGTCGGTAATGCAGCTGAATCAGACACGGTGGCTTAGAGCATCAATTACAAGCAATTCGATATGGTTCACTCTAGACAATGTACAGCCAGGTTCACCGAACTCCATTTACCCGAAACCGCTTATAATCCACGATTTGTCTAACAGAGAACCTCTCCTATCCAAGGGCCCTAGAGCCCGAGACATCCCTTCTTGAGCTTGGCATCACGCTGCTTGAGATTTGGCACCAACGAACTCTGGAGTCATATGCTGCCGAAGCCCAATGACGTTACATAGCTCATATGGCAGCCGATACGACGTAGCAGCAATCGGCCTGAAAATGGCAAGCATATGATACGATTTCATGCTGAAGTCATTACCAGATGCATCGAATGCTCATTTGAAACGAGGTCTTCGATGGCAAGTTGGGATGACATTGCCTTGAGGCAGTCAGTGTACCAGCATGCACTCCAGCCATTGTTAAAGAACTGTTCAGCGGAGTTTCGATGATTTAGTAAATGCCATACGAAGCCGGTATGAATTCGTACTCGCGCTTAGCAAGGGATGAAGGCGAGCAAGGCTAGGTTGACGAACGGCGGGGCGTGCTCAGCTGTTGGATCGCTATTTCATTGCTACTCTTAGTAGTAGCAACTAGGTGCTCCCGAGGGCTATGATAAAAGGCAACAGTGTCTGATATTCTAAGAGGCGAGTAGATTTCGAGGATCTTAGTAGATGAATCATTGGCTTATCAATATGACACTTCAAATCCTCGCTAAACCCTGAAAACAAACTACTAATTCAAAGTCTACGAGCATTTATGGCCCTGTAAGCGCAGCCTCAATCCTCTCCAGAAAGAAACAGAAAACAAGAAAATGCAGTTTAGAGTATAGCAGAAACATAAATTCTTGAGCTACCCATCACACTAATTAATTAGAGAACTGAAGAAACCAGTACCTAAACCTTACACATCTGCATAGGGTCAAGAGATACCAAGTAACATCCTCACCACTTTTCAATGAGCCCTCACGGCCGTCTACAATCCAAAGGGTACTTACTGCCTAGGCTAGGTACATACCCGGCAAAGCTATCCTCGGTAATTGGCTTTGAGAACGGCCCCGTGGATAGAGAAAATGTCAAGTGAGATAAATCTGGAGACTAGTGGCGATCCTGTCTAGTTTCTTCAAAGTGAACTGTATCATATCTATGAACATCCTGACAGGGCCTTTTGAATCAGGGTCGCATTCCAGTGCATCACGCTCCCATTCAATGTCCATCTGTGCGCCTGCATCACGCAACTCTATAAGCTCCAACACTGTGGCCTGTTGGATCAAGAGCCTTGGGAAATATGGAGGGGGCGCACTTCCTTACCTTCTGATAATTGTTTATCAAGATATTCTAAAAGGGAAAGTGTATGATCACGCGTGAGAAGGCTCGCGTCATGGAGACAGGAGCTGCTAGTATCACTGCGAACGTGATAAAGATCCAAGCTGTAGGCAACATCATTGAATGTCTGTTGATGATTGATGAATGCAGTCAGTTCTTTAACATAATGATTAGGCTTGGTGAGCTCCTCCTTGACACTGTTGACGGCTGAATAATTTGGATGCTCATCTGGGAAAATTTCTCGGGTGATAGTGAGTTAGTGTCTGTCATTTTTCCAGGTTGTATCGTGAGTATCTGCTTTCAGTTGGAAAGCAGCAGCAGTAGTAGTAGTAGTTGGGTAGTAGGTGTTTTGAGGGGAGGGCTGGCCGAGGTTTATGTTCCTGTTGAATCTATCACCACAACCATTCTATATAAGAGAGGGATAAAGGTAACATGGTATTGTGAGTTTCAGCTTGAAATGTAAGAGGATCAAGGACTCTGGTCTATTACTGTTTAGCAAACCTTAATAATAAAATTTGTTTATCAAAACTTGCCTCTTTGAAAGGATCATGATAAGGAGGTAGGTTTTCTTTAGACCCTTTAATGCTTTACTGTGGACCCCAAAAGACATAAAAGGAATAACAACAATGAGTTCTGATGACTGCAATCTTGACCTTACCTAGAAGTAGTTTCTCCTTGTGTAGGCCTGTAGGTATAGACCCAAACTAGTTTCAACTCCATTGTTCATACATTACTGGCTGGTCACCAAATCCAGTCCACTGGTAGGTTGATAGGTACTATCCTCTGTACTACTAATGGTATCGTGAAGTGCTTTCAAAAGTACATACTTACTCCGTAGTAAAGCTACCTTGGCACCTTAATTTGGTTGGGAAAAGGTGGTCAGAGCTCACTCCTGTTTCATCCACAATAATTCAAGGTTACTCAGATTATGCAAACATTGGGCTACAGTTGGTTGGATAATGATATATCCTGCTTTAACCTTGAAGAAGCGCTCTGTCAGATAATTCTGAAAATCTGAATACCCCGCATTTACCTGTCCACCATTCTATTATTATTATTATTATTATTATTATTATTATTATTATTATTGTTCAAAGAAAAGACTGCCGCTCGAGTCTCGAGTCTCGACTCTCAACTCTCGGCGCACCTGAGAGGGCAGAGTGTTTGCTTTGTGCGGGGTGTGCATTTGCAGGATTCAAAATTGGTTTAACGAGACAATGTACCCCATACTACGTCGCATCATGGATAGTGGGAGATCGGCATTAATGACCACGCGAGAAACCAAAAGGTACCTTAGTTACCGTAGATATCAGGATCATCTTGATAATGATACATAGTTGATTACTCTCCGAGCTGTAGTTTAAAAGCGATCCGTGGGTTGGTGTCGGCCGTTAGAGCCGTGCGTTCATTTGCCATCGCCTGAAGCGAGAAGAGGGGCTCAAGAAGAGCTCCCAGTCTACCACCCATGGCTCTGAGGTGGCTCTTCTTGTCAGAAGACTTCTGCCGAAAGTAGGTTAGAAGCTGCTGTATAACCTCAGTCTCTTGTCCATCGACCCTCGGGATTGGGGCTGGACCGAACCCCAAATTGTTGGTGCGGGAACTTGGAAGCTCTCTCCGCAATTTGAGCGGCGATCCTGCATTAGGGCGGCCACCTCAATAATTTCCACGTCCCCCTCCTCTTACAGAGAGTGGGATGTATGTAATAATGGATACGATGATTTTCAGTCCACCTGCCCCAATTGCCTAGAGTGTAACATCACGCCAGAATGACGTCCTCTACTATTCCTGTCAAGTAAATCCTTGTATACTACCTGGGAGAGGCACTGCTGCACAGTGCAGAGCTCAGCCTAGGGAGGAGTCTGAAGCTATTCCTCTGTACGTCACGTTCGACAAGATGAGGGGTTTAGGGAGTACAGAAGATAGGATATTCCGGACAATCCTGGTCTTCATATGCGGTGTTCCGGGCTGCTCAACGACCAACTACCGAGTCGTTCCTGTAGACAGGAATGTACCTAGGTTAGGTCCAAGGTTGGGAGCTGCCGCTCAGATATCAGGACTGGGGCTTCCTTTCCACAAAGTACTCCAGAGTAGGCCAGTGAGAAGCGCGGAGGATCTTCGACTTGGCCGCCAGAGCCCCGCCAGACCCACCGCCGTCGCAGTTCACTTTGTCACTCGCGACAGCCTGTGGTGGTACTGCTCGCTGGCTCACACAAGTCGTACATTTGCAGCTTGCTGAGCGAGGATTGGTTCGTGGTCGCTGTTTCTCGTTGATCGTGTGCATGAGACAAATCCAACGGCTTTAGCTTGTCGCCCCCTCTTGCAGCCTCGGGCTCCATACATTGAAGGAGGAGTATCCAGAATCCCAGATTCCAGACATCCTGTCCTCTGCTGTCGCTTACCCCGCCTTGATCGATGTAGTTTAATCTAAATGCTGCGTTCCAACTTCCCAGTCAATAGACTCGGCAGAGGGTGGACAGGGTGGACAGACAGGGAGGGATACCATGGAAGCCGTAGATGGCCACAATAACGTCGGTGATAATACTCAGGATCACGCTCCTTCTTTCCAGCGGCAACGGACGAATCGTAGAAGCGAAATGAAGAGAAAAACAGACTCTCGGTAGGAGAGTAGCACTTGCGCCACTTTTGCTCGGTGCCCCGACCCGTGGCTCGTCCTCCTCCTTTGTGTTCGGTGGCCTGAGGTGAGCTAACCTCCTTAGTTGCGTTATTCCTTACCCTGACCACTGTACAACCTCTTTCTCCTCTTTTCTACCATTCTTCTACCCTCGTCTTGCGTTATTTCTCTCTTTCTCTTTCACTTCCTACTCTTCTATTCTTCCTGCTGCTCGAAGACCTTCTTTCTCTAATTTTTTGCTGTGGCTCTCGATAAAATCAAATAGACCCCCACCAATCTTGCTCCAAAAAGAGCTCATCCTGCCCCAGATTCTCACTGCGGGCCGCCGTCGCATCAAACCTCAACCACTTTTGCCTCCTTCCGCCTCACCCAACTCCAACTTGTCCCCGGCGAACCTGCGCCGTCCTACACTCCAAACATCCGCACTCACCCTATCCTCCTTGAAAGCGCCGACTCCGTGCTAGCCACCTGATTCCCCCTCGAACGAATCGCACGACCTATTACTCGATTTCCTTTTTTTTCCCGTCCACCTCAAGATGCGCTGCTCCTGAGGGGGATCCGCCCATAGTTACTGGAGCCAGATCGCTTCCCAAACCTCACTTATGGTCACGCTACCACCATTTACGATCCCGCATTTTCAGTGACATCCCTATCGTCGCGAGTCGCATCAAGCACCATCTAGACTTATTTTCCTGCTGCGAGCCGGGGTATAATAAAAAAAAATAAAAAAGGGGGGGGGAAGAAAAAAGAACTATCTTTACTGCGATTCCGACTAGACCCATATACATCTCGGCGCTTCCATACTGTCGCAAAGCGCTGCCTCTTGCACGATCCTTTTTCTTTTAGACTGGAAGCCTGGTCGCTTCTCCTACGGCGCTGAGTGGTTTTCAAAGACGGATATTCCCACTGTGGTACGGTTCATTGCTGGGTTGGATAGATTATAAAAAGTTTCGTTTTCATTCTAGACTGGTGAGTCTGTTGCCTATGCGCTGGAGTTCACTGTCGCTAACAGCTGAGAGGGTTATATTGACAGACGCGATCACGAATTTCAGCTGCGCTTCTTTTCTCGAGACCGGTATTATTCACGCTGCTACTCTGTCTTTCGGTTCGAATCAAATTATACTTTCACCCCACAAGGTATGCTTTTCCCCTTTCAATCTTAATGCGCATATCCCTATTGGCAATCCTATCTGTAAAGGATGCTCGACTATGCACAGCGCTGCGAGGGTTCTGTCTCAAACATTGAATGCAAATGTTCAATCAATCTATGTGGACAACGTCCACAGGTGGTGGGAGAAGATGACGTTCAATGTGACTTGCAAATCACCACTCTCTCATGACGGCGGTCAATATCAAGTTTATCCAACACACTCTCCGATTATCTAGGATGGGATATCTAGCAGGAACTCTTTACGCTGTCTACAGCTCTGTTCCTGTTCCTATTCCCACCTGATAGTATCTCACTGAACCCTCTTTTAGTCGCCATGTTCAGCTGGTTTTGCTGTTAGCTCTTTTCTTTGTCACACTGTCTCTGCCCTAATTGCACTTCATTTAGTTGATTTAAAGCACGAACACCAAGATTTGAACTAACTTTACCCCTGATCAATAGGCTATTATACATCGCGGAGATTATCCTTTCCGCGTTTTCCTAAAACTAGTATTTCAAGAGCACTTGGGGACTTTTAGACGCTTCAGCTTGGTCTACTTCTTCAAGTGAATTCAAATATTCAAGAGGTGAGGAAAAAACAGCTTATTTTACCCTGATTGGCAAAGCTTAGCTGTGACTGTCTCAGAAGTGACTCCAGCAAACAAGCCTTTTCCCCAGAAATAGGATCAAATAGCCTCACCATTCCCTTGCTTGCGACTACAGGTATGTGCTTTATTGTCGCCCTTTTCACCATATCTTTTTTACTCTCCCCTGCAACCTGCCCGAAACACATTCACTTTCTGTCGGATAAGCTACCCTATGCCTGTACTGTTGATCTCAGTCGATTATTCGATATAGAAAGGCTTATTTAGTGCTTTTAAGTTGGATCTTCGGACATACTTCCTCGCCTTTACCAATCGTGATTCTCCACCGGTCAGGAAAACACTATGGCTGCGCCGTTCAACAACAAGCCGGCGTCGGCTTCCCAGACCCCGCCCAATAATGCATCAGCCAGGCTAGAGAAATCTCACCCTGGTATTCGCCGTTCGACTCCCGACTCCGATGCCCTGGCTTCTTCTGATGATGATGGAGAGCATCACCTGCCTACCTCTACAAATATAACTGCGCCTGCACACAAGCCTGCACGCCGAACCTCTTGGCTCAATGAAATCCCCGCCTCCATGCCTAGGAAGACCTCGTTGACTGGACCTCTATCCTCTGGACCTTCCAATCCGACTAGCCCTGCTACTGATCAATCTGGGTGGCAAGCGAACACAAGTCCCGGGCTGAACAGCTCTATAACTTGGAATAACGTCGGTAACACCTCGTTTCCTTGGGGCACCGGTATCTGGAATCCCGAGTCGCGAAAAGAACCTCCGCCTCGACTTGCAGAGATAGTTCCGTCTCCAACGATGGTCAACCCCCCGGCCTCAAACAACTACTACGTGAACGAGGAGCTTTTAAGCCCAACTACCCGGACAGCCTCTGGTGATTCTTCCATCCCATTCTCCATTCCACTCCATCCAACACCAAAAACCTACCGTTCACAGTCATACTCTGTCGGCCAGCTAGATCCTGAAAACTTGGGTTTAGCGACGGGCAAGGCCCCTACTGCATATGCAGGCGCTCGCCCACGGAATGGAGCGCAATTCTCTGCATTGCAGCACCGGTCATCGCGACCCAGCCTACTTGGGGAGTTAGGACATGATCCGGCTACCCTTGGTCGCGTTCGTGAAGACGAAGATGATGATGCGGAGAGCCCTGACGGGTCGGATGGTAGCTACGGAAATTATGCTGCTAGTCAAGCTCGCACTATTGAGCAGCTGGCTCGAGAGAATGCCCTCTTACGCCAAGCAGCCGGACATGTGGATAACTCTCTTAGAGATCGCGCAATGTCAACTGCGTCGGCAACTAGCGGCTATGCCGTTGGCAGCGGTATTCGTAACTCGCATCGTATCCGCGGTAGTGTTCCCGAGGAAGCGGATCTTGCGGTGGAAGACCTCGATGAAGTGGCTAACATCCCCGGGTACAATGATATCTACAACAACCCCAGGAGGAGATTCTCCGAGCACTCGGTCAACCTGGAGAAACAGTTCCCCGCTTTCACGCCTCTGGAAAATCGAGCTCTAGAAAATGCTCGGAAGGCGCATTGGCAGACCTCCCTTGGGTTCGGTAGCCTTGCGGACATCCCCCAAAGTCGGCGCCATTCCTTCGCCGAGATACCGGTTCGTAATCCTTCCATCTCTGGAGAGTCCCAGGTGGCAAGCAATTCTCGAGTTGGATTGGGAGAGCAGGAAGAGAATTATATTAGCGAAGGAACCCTTCCAAATGCGCCAGGCCAAAATCGTGAGTACCAGCGCTTTTCTGTGCTCCCTCGTCCCGAGGAACATGAGATGGAGACGGAGTATTTACGAGCTCGTCGATTTGCAGAATCTTATTTTGCTCGCGACCCATCTCTTCGCACTACCGCCGAAGCGCAATCCCCAATGGCGACCTCGCTTCACCAAGCTTACACCCCATATGGTCGTCACCAGCACGCAGTACACCCGCATCAAAACCAGTTACTGTACATCGTGACGTTCAAGTGTCATCGTGCGGATGTCTTCTACATTCAGGAAGACACCGGCCTTCAAGTGAAGCCAGGAGATTTGGTCATTGTGGAAGCGGACCGTGGTACAGACCTTGGAACTATCCAGCATGCCAACGTCTCCCTCCAAAAGGCCCGAGAGTTAAAGCAGAAGTTTGCCGAAGAGCATTACAAGTGGTTGATGATGTTCTCTAGGCAAGGCCAGAATGGTGCAGCGAGTGCCGTCGGCTCCGTCGGCTCCCCGGGGAGCCTCCCGGGCCTCAACAACCGGAGCGCAATCGGTGGCATGGGACCTCACGGCTCTCACGGAGCTCAGGACTCTGCTGGCGAAATCAAGCCAAAGCTGATCAAAAGACTTGCCCAGAACCATGAAATTCTGAGTCTACGCGACAAGGAGGGAAATGAAGCGAAGGCTAAGCGCGTCTGCCAGCAAAAGGTGATAGAACATCGGCTCACCATGGAGATCCTTGACGCTGAATTTCAAATGTGAGTAATTACTTTACTATCCCCTTTTTCTCTCCCTATAACTAGAGCTAAACAACTACACAGGGACTGGAAGAAGCTTACATTCTATTATTTCGCCGACTCGTACATCAACTTCAATTCCCTTGTCACCGACCTTTTCAAGATCTACAAAACTAGAATTTGGATGTCAGCTATCAACCCAGCATCGTTTGTCACTCCCCCGACTGCTGGTCTCCAAAGCCCCAACCCTCTCGGATATCGCCAAGATACTCAAGGAGACATCTCCCACCAGCGCGATACCAGAGGCTATGCTCATCCCCGTGATGGTTTAGATGCTGGACCGGATGGTGTTATCAACCAAATGGGACTCTTACGCAGTGGGTACGGAGACTCTTACCAGCAGTTCGGTCATACTCCTCGTCAAACCGAAGCCGGCATAAGCGGGCTCGGATCAGTCGATCCTTTCACCACTTATCCGCCAAATGCGTATGGTCAATTAGAGTCAGGGTACACCGATTATGCTGCGACTTCGGAAGGTAGCCCTGGCTCTTCTCGTATGCATCCTGGCCCAGGGGAATGGGCGAATCGTTTCCAGGGCTTGTCCCTCAACTCTTGAGGCTCGGTCTCAAGAGGCGGGATTCCAGCTCTACTCATTCTCCATACTCGCATTGGCATCTTCCTTCTCTGTCTTTTCATTCTATTGTACGACATTACCCTGGGTTTCTCAAGACTCTCCATTCCATCTTGGATTCGATTTGTACCTAATTTTTTTCTTTCCCTTTTCCTTCCTCTCTCGTCAACACCTCCCCTTTCCTTGTAATTTGTCTTAAGAGGCTAGAAATCATGTGCAATGGGTCAAGAAAGAATAGGGTCTGTCATTAGTGCTGGTACCAAATAGACTCTTTAGTTACGATCGGACGGCGCGGTGGATTTTCTTTTTACAGGCGATTCTTTTTTTTTCCCAGTCATTATCGTGTATCGGTGTACAAATTTTTTTTCCCTTTCGCCGTTCCCTGCAGTGTCTTGCTTTTTGTGTACGTTTTAAGGTAACTCGGGCAGTCTCACAAAGTTGATCGGGTTGGGAGCTTCCGGGGCCTTTTCATACAGGATACAGAGTTAGAAATCCAGATTGACGGTCTACTACTAATAATACGAATCGTTGTATGCGAGCGATTCTGGCGTAAATAGCCCTAGTTATCTAGAATGAATGTGTTGGCCTGAGGACTTGGAATCCTGAAGCCATGATGGTATTAAATTGATGCCTTGCGGCCTTAGGGTTAACGCCAAAAGAGTTGCCGTCCTTATGCCTCAGGCAGAAATATTAACCAAGCTAGCACTAATTGGATGGAGTGGGCTCGCCTAATTTCTGCTAGCGTCCCACACACAATCTCCTCAAGAGATCTCCTCCTCAAACTTTTCCAGCTGCGACAACGACGACAAGCCGACGACCTCCAAAGCCGACAAGGTATGTTCGAACAGAATATTCTTCCCGTTCCTGCGCATCACTTCTCAATTGCTACTCGCGACCGACAGAAGTCGGGGAATTGCTTTATCGAAACTGACAGGTGATCTCTTTTTCAGATGGGTGCCCTCAAGTACGTTGAAGAGATTCAGAAGAAGAAGCAGTCCGACGTGATTCGCTTCCTGCTGCGTGTCCGTTGCTGGGAGGTGAGAATTCCCCCCCTCGATTCGGTCATTTAACATCCCGCCGGGTGCTCGTGTGCTTTGCCATAGGGAGACCTTTTTGTTGCAGAGAGGTTATTTCCAGGCGGCTCGAAACGATCTTCTCCTTTCGCCGGCGGATAGATGTTGTGGCACACAATCGTGTGTCTTGCTATACACTCGTTGAACTTTGCTGAGAGTGCATCAATATAGCTCCGTCAGTTGAACGCTATCCACCGCGCTTCCCGTCCTTCTCGTCCCGACAAGGCCCGTCGTCTCGGCTACAAGGCCAAGCAGGGATATGTTATCTACCGTATCCGTGTGAGACGCGGTGGCCGCAAGAGGCCGGTCCCCAAGGGTGCCACCTACGGTATGCTTTTTTTCCCCTCGGTCGATTTCGTGAGTCAGGCGGCAGTGGGCTAATTGGAATTTTGGACTATAGGAAAGCCTACCAACATGGGTGTCAACCAGCTCAAGTACCAGCGTGCTCTTGCCGCTACCGCTGAGGAGCGTGTCGGCCGCCGTTGCGCCAACTTGCGTGTCCTGAACTCCTACTGGATCAACCAGGACTCCACCTACAAGTACTTCGAGGTCATCCTCGTCGACCCCCAGCACAAGGCCATCCGCCGTGATGCCCGCATCAACTGGATCTGCAATGCTGTTCACAAGGTATGTCGCCAATTACCGCTTAAATCATTCCGTGTTTCGAAATACAGGAGGCAGTGTACTAATCTGATATTCTTCTTTTAGCACCGTGAAGCCCGTGGTCTCACCGCTACCGGCAAGAAGTCCCGTGGTATCAACAAGGGTCACCGCTACAACAACACCTCCAGCGGTCGTCGCCACACCTGGAAGCGCCAGAACACCCAGAGCTACTGGAGATACCGTTAGGTATAGCAAGGGTCTTATGGAGGTTCTTGGCTATGGGAAAAAGCTATTTCTGTGGACGTGTTTATTCCAGCCGAGGCTCGCTTCTTCATTGGAACTGTCCGGCTGCGAGATTAATGCAACAGATCCTTTGCATCGGGTGTTAGCAAAAACTCTTCTTTTTCATACATGATTCCCCGTCTTTCGGCTGTTTAACGAAGTATGACGACTGTTTTCCGCTTTCTTCAGAACATCGTTCACCTGTAGGGACGTAGTGCGGATAAGATTCGAGATTTTGTTACCTTGGTGGGCTTTACCGGAGATCAAGACGGAGATAGGTAATCAGACGGATATAAGTCAACCAAAAACAGAGATGAAGATAGCTTTGATGATGTCGCTGATACCGTGCGATGGGACGCCTGGTGGATGGAGCCATCCGGAAATAGCAGTGTTTCTGTGTAGAATCAGTAGATTAGTAGTGATACTACTCTAAAGCAGTTTGGTTCAACCTTGGAATAACCCACCAGTTCCTGACTAGACTGAATTCCAATCAATCACCGACTGCTACTTTACAACTACTACGACTGCACCCTGCTTACTCCGAGTCTCCAATGATGGATCCGGACCGCGAGACAATGAAGTGCTCAGACCAATTATTCAGTCCGTCTACTGGTCCACGCTGTCTTGCGTAACCGCTGTTGGCGATCCTCTTCATTCTTGCGGCCTGATATATTCCTGATCCTGATTGTCTCAGCTCCTCTTGTCTTTTCAATTTAAGATGAGACCTCTCGTTTTCCCCAAGACCTTCCAAGTTAGGCCGTCGCTGTCGTTCTAAGAAAGTGCTCATGTGATACCTTTATCGTGGATTCGTATTCTTGCTTTCTGTCAAAACCTACAACGCACCTTCTCTCGGTAAAGCTGTTGCCTGCTGTTTTCTGGTCCGCGCTTCCCAACTGATTGCATGATCTGCAGTTCCCCAATACGTCACGAACCGGCAGGAACCGATCGTTATTCTTCAAAATCACTCGAAGCAATCTACTGTCTGCATACACTGTTGACGAGCCGTCAGTGTGATACTTAAGCCTGCCCGATAATACCCAACTGAGCGACAAGCGGTGCGACCAATGCGCCCACATGCCGTCGCGGGCTGCGCATAAACCGTCGGTCCATCCAGCTGCGAACCCGGCCGGTGTCCATCCTAGTACTACAAGCCCCATTCGTGTGCCGACAGTACCATCGCGTTCTCCGAACCGGTTGCGAAATGTCGAGACAAACCCAAGAGTGACGGGTACCGCATTCGTCTCCCCGCCTTCACCCCCGCCGTTTCGTGGAAGACACTCGCGTTCGATCAGCCAGCCGTTCACCGCGGCGCCTTCTGCTGGGGCTGTTGGGAAACGCCGGAATAAATCAATCTCTCTAGAAGTCACTCTGGATACTGATGACGATGACGATGACGATGAGATTTACCTACCGAATCACATATCTACGAGTCCTCGCAAAGGCGTGCCTCGCCCGCCCCCGAAGGATGATTTGACAATAGGGAAGTGCATGCTCTGCAATAGTACGGTGCGATGGCCACGGCATTTGAATGTCTTCCGGTGTACCGAGTGCTTGACCGTGAGCGATCTGGAACCGTACCAAGAGGCGAGAGATTCTGGAGGTCAAGGGAGTTTGAAAAAGGATGTGAAGCCAGCCCAGCAGGCTATTCCCAGAAAAGGTAATATCACCTCTTCCGCCGTATCTTACTCGTTCTTGAGGGTTCTGACTATCACTTTAGCTATTCCATTGACAATTGAGCGAACCAAGACCATCATCGACGGGTGCATTTTTGGTTATCTTCGAGACCGTCTAGAAGCGCCACCAGTGCCTCTAAAAAGTAGGCCTGATAACTATTCTACTGTAGGACAAGATGAGAATCTGGGGCATATGACCAACTCACCTGGATACTTGCCCGTACCCCAAAGTCCGAGGATCCGTGGTCGCAGTGTATCATCCGCAGATGCTCCCGAGAAAAACGATGGCGGCGATAAAAACTTTGGGAGCTCAAGTTACCCTAGGAGCCCTTTTACTCCGATTCCTCCGCCCAAAGATGTGTCCGACACCCGGAATCCGACCAGAAATTTCAATCCACAGGGGCTTAGTCGACCACGCGATAACGAAAGAAAGGAGAGACACCCTTATGTATTCAGAGAGTTGGAGGACTATATAATCTCTGGTTTTAAGAACTGTGACACCCTGAATGCATCCTTCAAGACTACCCAACCCTTTCCCCGGAACAGTCCAGACAGCGACCGTCCCGAACACGACGCAGACCAGCTCTCTAGGAATGTGCAGGTAGACCCAGCTGCTGGGTTGGATGCCAGAACTCCCTTTATGGGAGATCCGGCTGAGAACTCTTCGTGGATGGTCGGTAAGGAACCAGTTGACGGGACTAATCATGCACAATCAAATCATAAACCCTCGAGGACAGTCACATCTAGAAACCCTCGGATTAACTGGGTTGATCTCGATCAATGGTATCAAATGATGATGGCGGCAGGAACGTCATGGGTCGAGATGTGGTCAACTATGAGGCCTTCCCCAGTTGGGGATGAAGAGCGTACGAAAACCGAAGCTTGGGATACCGCGGACTTGAGCGCCATTGAGAAAGAGATGACGGACTCGCGCTTACACCTACATAGGACGCTCCTGAAAGCCACAGAGAATCTACTGAAACGACCTCGGCGGCCTTTGAAAAAACCGGATGATATCAGGTTTCTCCTAATGCTACTGCCTAATCCCTTGATACACCCTCCTACCTCAGCTCTGGCGAGCCTCACGGCGGCCAACAGTGATATTATGCCTGCACGCCCCGGGGGAAGCAACCATCGGCAGCCAATTGGTAGTAAGTCGCGTCCTATTAGAAACCCAAGCGGGGGGCCGGGTAACCATCCCGGCATCGTCAAGCGCATACTAGGCTTGCTAGCAAATCTACCGAATGACTGCCATCACTACCTCGTTTCGTGGTTTTCGCGCCTTTCGATAGGACAGTTTGAGAAAATCGTTGAACTTGTAGGCAGGTTCGTAACATATCGTTTATCCCGCCAGCATGTACGGAGACGAAGCGAACCAGCAAACGAGGACAACTATCTAATCCCAACCCTCTCCAGCACTGCTATGACTACTCCCTCGGAGTTACATGCAGCCATCAGTGGGAGGAACCAACCCAAGCAGACGACAGATAAACAGGATACACCCAGGATATACAATGACGATTGGCAAATCCGCGCTGCAGGCCGAGTGATGGCCCTACTATTCACTGCGAACAACACCGATGTCGCCCGAACACCTCAAGAGACTTGGTCTACATCCAGGCAGCA
This sequence comes from Aspergillus cavernicola, assembly GCA_027569065.1. Taxonomy (NCBI): domain Eukaryota; kingdom Fungi; phylum Ascomycota; class Eurotiomycetes; order Eurotiales; family Aspergillaceae; genus Aspergillus; species Aspergillus cavernicola. Next base: position 126,338 of record JAPDEK010000006.1, read on the forward strand.
AGGTAGTCAACGTGGACACTTGATCCCAATCAGTTCATTTTATAACACCAGGCTCGATTATTCCAACCTTGTGATCGCGGATTTCGAAGCCTGGGAATCGAAGACGCCGAAATTCTCCTTCTGCCAGTACCCCTTTTTCCTCAGCATCGGGGCCAAGATCCAGATCTTGGAACATGATGCCCGTCGGCAGATGGAGGTCAAGGCCCGCGAAGCATTCTTCAGCAGCATTCTGACTCGCAAAGCCGTGAGCCAGTACTTCGTACTACGGGTGCGCCGTGACTGTCTAGTTGAGGACAGTCTTCAGCGTGTCAGTGAAGTCATGGGTTCTAGCCCTGAGGAAATGAAGAAAGGGCTGCGGATTGGATTCGTTGGCGAGGAGGGTGTTGACGCAGGTGGCCTCCGAAAAGAATGGTTTTTGCTCCTTGTGCGGGAGGTGTTCGATCCACATCACGGTAGGTTTCGCATCTTTAACCCTCCATGAGAGCAACAGTAAGCTGATGGAAACTCTAGGCCTTTTTATCTACGATGAAGATTCTCAGTACTGTTATTTCAACCCATACTGTTTGGAGTCATCGGAGCAATTCTTCTTGGTTGGAGTTGTACTTGGACTAGCTATCTATAACTCGATCATCCTTGATGTTGCCCTCCCGCCGTTCGCATTCAAGAAACTGTTGGCGGCGGCACCGCAGACGAGCGGACCGCAACCGCTGATCACTCGCCCTACCTATAAATGCAGACTAGACGATCTAGCAGAGTATCGACCTATCCTTGCCAGGGGTCTGCGGAGACTTCTCGAGTTTGAGGGAGACGTCGCGGAGACATTCTGTCATAATTTTGTTGCGGATGTTGATCGGTACGGCCATGTTGTTACAGTACCTCTCTGTCCTGGAGGCGAGAAGAAATCAGTGACGAATGCAAATCGTCGAGAGTTCGTAGACCTCTACGTCCATTATCATCTCGACACAGCGGTCACACGACAGTTCGAACCGTTCCGACGCGGATTTTTCAGTGTTTGCGGCGGCAATGCGTTGTCCTTGTTTCGCCCCGAGGAAATTGAGCTCTTGGTGCGCGGGTCGGATGAACCGCTGGATGTGAGATCACTCCGGGCGGTTGCCACATACCTCAACTGGTCGAGCCCAAAGCCGGAGTTGGTACCTGTGGTGCAATGGTTCTGGGAGTACTTTGAGCGCACGCGGCCTGAGGCGCAGCGAAAGATTCTATCGTTTATCACGAGTAGTGACCGTATTCCGGCCATGGGGGCGACGAGCTTGAACATTCAACTAATGTGTCTCGGTGAAGACTCGGCGCGGTTCCCAATAGCGCATACATGCTTCAACCGGCTGGGACTGTACCGGTATGCGACGCGGGAGAAGCTTGAGCGGCTGCTCTCTGAGGCCCTGTGCAACAGTGAAGGGTTTGGGCTCAAGTAACGTGATGTTCTCCTCGGAGTGAATGATACATTTGAGTAATGGCGGACAGATAGCGTATCTGTGTTTACACGATTGGATGAATTTTTCAGCTGACGGCTCCGAAGACATTGTGAACTAGTAAATATCATTATCTTGATTTTCAGACGGCTGTGAGAAAGATAATTTCTTTTGTGTAATTATAGCGGTAAGAGCGAGAGCAAAGAAATCGCAGAGAAATCGCGGGGAAGTTGGTGCCATTGCCCAGCTGGTTCTAGATCTCGATTGCTGACGGGCACAACCTGGAGGGATGGAGAGCACTCCACCGGTGTCGACGATCTGGAAACATTGATGGATAAACCTGGAGACACGATCTTCAAGACTGCTCCAGTCTCGTATGTTTTCGACATGTCAATCAGAAGCTACTCCAGACTGAAGTCTCTAGACTCGGAGTGAAGCATAGAAGCGGTGGGGGTGTGAACTTGGAACTTTGAAGTCATGTGGATCGACTCCAGTGGGGTTTCAATGCTTTTTCAACTCTTTTCACGCGCCTTCAGGCACTCCGGAGTATCTACGGAGTCTACACCAGCAGTTGTGGTGTTGACCGGGAGGAAGGTCTGGTTAGTCAAGTCTGACAGGCAGAGCCCGAGATGGATGACCCACGGAATCGAACGTAAACATCCCCGAGGTCTCCTCGAGCTGTATCTCATTGAATTGTCAGACTCCGGCCCACTCTGTCAAGCGGGGCATCTCTTCACTAGTAGATACTGCGTAGTAGTAGATACTGAGGTCAACTCAGATGATGCCTCGAAACAAAGTAAACCTCGAGTGGCTGGATTGGCGCAGGATGTGAACTTGACCGTACTTTGTTGGCCTTCAGACTTTCAGACCTATCGCGGAGGAGATTCACGCAGCCCGACCCCTCGTTGGTACGAGGTACTTAGACCAAGCATTTCCCTCCTCCTCCTCCTTCTCTTTCCCTCCTCAACTCTTTCTTTCTCCTCTTCCCTTCCATCTCTGTCTTCTCTACCTTCTTCTCCGTCCACTCAATCTCAATTTCATACCACATCCATCACAATGGCTTCCAACATCCCCCAGACCATGAAGGCTCTCCTGTAAGTTTTCGTCACCACTCAATCCCCTCTCGGCTCAGGCTAATTCATCTCGTTAGGTACGACAAGCCCGAGGTGCACAAGATCACCGAGATCCCTGTTCCCACCCTCCGCGAGAACGATATCCTGGTAAGTAATCTCAATCCCTCTTCAGTGTTGGTGCATTGGATGTGACTGATACCAAGCTCCTGTAGATCAAGGTCAAGGCTTGCGGTGTCTGCGGTACCGACCTGCACATCCACGAGGGTGAATTCATTGCCAAGGTACGTCCCTATTCATCGAATATAGTAGAACTGCGTGACGCAACTGAACAGAGCTGACCTGCCATCACAGTTCCCTTTGGTTCCAGGTACGTACCTCGTCACTACCCATCCGAGCGGAGGCAGTGGAGGACGGTACTAACCGAGCTACTAGGCCACGAAACCGTCGGCGTCGTTGCGGCTGTGGGTCCCAATGTCAAGGGCTTCGACATCGGTGATCGTGTTGTTGCCGACAACTCTGAGCTCTGTGGCGAGTGCTTCTACTGCCGTCGTGGTGATGAGCTCTTCTGCGAGGACTTCAACGCCCACGGTGTCACTATGAACGGAGGTTTTGCCGAATACTGCGCTTATCCTGGTAGGACAATCACCCTGCACTTTAGATGCTCTTGTTGACCCCATACAGCCGGCAGGGTGTTCAAGATCAAGAACCTCTCCGATGTCGACGCCACTCTCCTCGAGCCCGCCTCTTGCGCCGCTCACGGTCTAGACAAGATCGCTCCCAAGATGGGCTCCCGCGTCCTCCTCTTCGGTGCCGGCCCAACTGGTTTGGTATGTTGTCCCAGACTTTGGCTTTGTTCAATTCTAACGGTCGTAGATCCTCGCTCAGTTGCTTCGCCTGAACGGTGGATGCAACGTCACCATCTGCGCCCCCGAGGGTCTGAAGTTGGAGCTTGCCAAGTCCCTTGGTGCTGGTGACGAGTACATCGGTCTCTCCCGCCAGGACCCCAGCGCTCAATTCAACAAGCTCAAGGAAGAAAACCCCTACGGGTTTGATATCGTCGTCGAAGCCACCGGTAACGTCAAGATCCTCGAAGACTCAATCCACTATGTGCGCCGCGGTGGTAAGCTCGTCGTGTACGGAGTCTATTCCAACAAGGACCGTGTCTCATGGCCCCCTAGCAAGATCTGTAAGCCTCCCTAGCCACCCAGAAGTCCAAGAGCAAATACTAACCGGCGAGTTAGTCGGCGACGAGATCCAGATCATCGGCAGTTTCTCCGAGGTCTACAAATTCCCCGCCGCCATCGACTACCTCGACTCCGGAAAGGTTAAGGTTGCCGGGATCATCAACAAAGTGTACAAGATCGAGCAGTGGGAGGAATGCCTTGAGGCAATGCGCAACAAGAGCGCCATCAAGGCAGCAATCATTTTTGATTAGACTAGACGGTAGACGACAATGTAAATAGGTGAGTTGAAGATGATTCTTAACGATGCATGATTGAATGTTTACTTTGCTTTGCTTGGTGTGCTGTTGGCATAAGAAGGTAAACGGATAAAATCAGACTTAGATGATAGAAAATACAACTGAAGTTTGGATTTGTTACTCAATATGGACCCCGCTTCTTATTTGTATGTTGCCTTCTTACCACCAAGGTACCTACCTACCGTTAGGTTGTAGTAGCCACCATAGCGACCCGAGAGAGGCACACCATTACCCACTGCTTTGGGGACCTTAGGGACTAAGGTTGTCATTCCAAGGTTGTAGATCTTGGTCCTGCGGTGGGTATCTAGTATCCACCTAATTAGTAGATCACGAAATCACTTGCATCGATGATGTACGGATTATTTTCTTTTGATTAGTGAAAGCCTACTGCCTACGGAGTATACCCCAAGTGTTCCGTAGTGGCCTATGTAGATTGAAGATCTTATTTCGTAGCGATATAATTCAGTAAAAAGCTTATAAATAATAAACTTTAGCATCCAGAGGATACTATTCGAAAAAGATATGTTTTTACAAACATGGTGTCAAGTATTATCATTAATTTTAACTATATACATGCGTGATTTCTAGAATTGAACGAACCATGCTAGCTTACTATGTAGTACCACCGGATTACAAGATCTTGTACTCTATAGTACTATACTAACGCTCACGGTTGAGCTTGTTGATTGCAGAGCAGAGTTGCTGTGGGTGAGTACAAATGGTGCCTTAGGCCGCGGTACCCGCTTCCCTAAACAAACTAGAATCCATGCGGTTAAAGCAGCGTCAACTCAGCACCAATATCGATAAACTCCTGCTTGACTACTCACGTTTTCTCAACATCCATTAATTGAAACAATCTTGAACCTACATATCCAATTCTTGATACACACCGAGGCCACAACCCACCCAAACGCGAAAAACCAGGAAAAAAAACAATGGTAAAACCACTAACATTCAAAGGCGAAAAGCCCAAATCCTCCAAAAAGCGCAAGCAAGCCCACGATCACACCGACCTCTCTTCCGTATCCAAACTCCCCAAACAACCACCACCCCCCACAACCGAACAAACAGAAGCCGCAGAAGACACAGCCGAAGACCAAAGCTGGGTCTCGGCAGACACCCCCTCCGACATCTCAGGCCCCATCCTCATAGTCCTCGCCTCCGACCCCGTGACATGCATCGCCTCAGATATGAACGGGAAAGTGTACGCGAGCGAGATTGAGAACCTGGTTGACGGGGATCCGAAGAGCGCGGAGCCGCATGATGTAAGGCAGGTTTGGGTTGCGACGAGGGTTGCGGGGATGGAGGGGTTTAGTTTGAAGGCGGGGCATGGACGGTTCGTTTTCTCTTCTCTCTCCCGAAGAACAAATAAGATTGTGTGGGGGGTGATGCTAATCATCAAAAATTGAATTTGATAGGTATCTGTCCAGCGACAAATATGGATTGTTTAGCGCAGCGGCCTCAGCGATTTCCCCGCACGAGTCCTTCCTTATCCACCCCTCGCCTGATATCCCCGGGACGTTTTTTATGCAGACGATGGGGGGCACGGGGGATACGGATACGTTTCTCAGTGTGAAAGAAAACAACAAGGGAGTTGATATCCGCGGGGACGAAACGAATTTGTCGTTCCAGACGACGGTGCGGATTCGGATGCAGGCTCGGTTCAAGCCGCGGATAAAGGCGAGTAAGGAGACGAAGGCGCGGGAGAAGGTTAGTCGGAAGGAACTTGAGGAGGTTGTTGGTAGGAAGTTGGAGGAGGATGAGGTGAGGAGGTTGAGGAGGGCGAGGAGGGAGGGGAATTTTCATGAGGAGGTGTTGGATGTTAGGGTGAGGGGGAAGCATGATAAATTTGCTTGGTGAGTTCTTTTTTCTTTCTTCTATTCTTTTGGAAGTTGTGGTGAGTTGGGTGCTGATTTTGGCTAGATTTGGGTGGGAGAGTTGGATTTTTGGCATGCTATAGTTTTATGGATACGGGTTATTCAAGAATTATATTATGCGCTAGTAGGGTATCATAACACGACACTATTGAGTCGAGGCAGTCATGGCCTCTGCATTCTATCCTGTTGATATATGGCGTCCGGCATAGAGATGGGATAGAAATCTGGCGGCAGCACACTCTTCTTGCATAGCGGACAAAGGCTGCTATGTTGCGTCAAAGAGACGTCAATGCATTCGGGATGGTAGATGTGGCCACATGGTAGCTCCCGCACGGTTGATGAGGCGGGAATAAAATCATCAAGACAGATGGCGCAGGTTGTTTGTGAGTGACTCAGTCGGTTGTTGTGCTTCGAATAGGGGGCGTTGGAATTGAGCGTTGCGATAGGGAGTGGTTCGGATAAAGGCCATTTTTGAACTTCTACACTGGCTTTTCTCGCGTTCAGCATGTCAGGCGCGTCTTCCACCCTTCTAGGGCTGTGGTCTGTTATCGGTGTTTCTGTTTCTGCCTCCCCTGTCTTTTCAGCTCTCGTCGATTCGACCTCGATGGATAGCACATCTTCAGATCGGCCAGACTTGTCGTTTCCGCATAGATTCTGTTGCTCTGGGCCATCTTTACCGACACCGTGGTGGTTCGGATAGACATAGATCGGAAGTCCAGCAAGGAACTCTGGGGAAACCGTAATGTGTTGGAGACCGTACTGCTCGAAGCCCACTTCGCTAGCTTCGAGGCGCCGCTGAAGGTCTTGCCGACGTCTTTTCTGGATTATTTGGTAAAGGAGGAGGAGAATGATACAGAGGACCAGAATGGTCCCAAGAACGGCTAAAAGGAATCCCCAGATGCTTGGCGTTCTCTTCCCACTATTTTCTAATCTCGGTGTTAGTTATAACCCGCAACAATATCCAACATACCTATCTTACCTAGGTCAATGAGAGTGAACAGCCGTACATCCCACCGGTCTCCTTGGGAAGATGCCGTAGAGCCATTCTGCTGGCCTTCGGAAACCGTCCCGTTTCCTGAATATCTCGACAGTTGTTCCATAAGGACAGTCCCTGCCGCACCAGGGATTGCATAAACAGGGTACAGATTCTCGCTTTTCCACGAATGCCCGTCATTCAATAGCCATGTCGAATCGTCTGCCGGCGGTGGTTTATCATCACTAGATGGCAAGAAGAACACTAGGGCTTCGGTGCCTACACGCATTGAGGCTTCCAGGAACGACTGGCTACAACCTGGAGTTACCCATGGCGCGAGGCCTATAGCTTGATATCCAAACGGGGCCACATCTCGATGCCGGGTCACATTGGCCGGAATGTAAGGAGTGGTTATGTTTCTGCAATCATCATCATCATTCAGAGCAGGAACAAATAGTAATCCTTTGATAGACCCTTCTTTCGGGGCGTTTTGATCGGACAGCGTCTGGATGTTGCCATCAAGAACAAAGTGAAAGGTGGCACTGCCCTGGAGATAGAGTTAGCTTCTGCACTTTTGGACTCATGTCAAAGATTGGCCATAGTAAGGAAGTACTTACATTGACTGACGCCGTTGAATTGCTCGCTCTCCCAGGGCCCGCAAAGAGCGCGGCAGCCGTAGTGAGCGATCTAGCAGCTGTAGCCGAACGAGACATTAGCCGATAACCACTCAAAAGGGTCAACACCGCATATTAGAATCTTAGTCGAGATATCCATTGAGCGAAATGGGACAATCGTTTCCTGTAGTAACTCATTGGGGACCTTACACATGGATGAAACTCTTCCCAGCCGATTGCAGGCGCTCAAGGGTCAAGACTCAAAAGCACATCGTCAATCAGGTCGAGGCCGGAAAATGGGAATCCGTGCGATTGCACCTCAGTTTGATAAGAATGTGAGGGTCGAATTAATAGTCCATCAAAGAATGATAGGTCAAGTCGTATTCGACCAAGTTGGACAATCAGTCACTGTTGCTATCCGCTGCCATGCAATGAGAATCCGACGAAACTCGAGATAAAACTCCAGAGAGATGTAAACGTCGTATTCTATCCGTGTATGACTCCTAGCCCCTTCTAGAAGCGAAGTCAGGTTGTTTCTCTCCGTTCCGGAGTATGACGCTCTTGTTGGAAGTGGAGCACGAATGATGTTTGCGGACAATCGAGAACGGAAACGACCAAGGATGAGCACTGAGTGGCAGCGCAGCTTGATGAGACTCGAGAGCAGTCTGTGATCCGCTGTCTGCCCCTAGTGGGTGTAATCAGGATCCTATCTCATCATGGCCACCAAAGACTCTGCAAGGCTGCGAGGCTAAGGCGTCGATCTGCTGCTTGTATTTCTCATCTTGGATCTTAGCGCTTAGAACAGCAAACAAAACAAAAATCCCTGCCTGGTATTGGACCATCATAAGGCATTTGATAAGTTCATATCATTATCTTCGACTACCTAGTCCAAAGGACTGTTGCTTCTGAAGCGAAAAGTGGTCTGTACAGTAAACTCGTGCCTTGATTGCTGAATCGGGTTAGTATTCTTTCTCATTTCGCGTTGCTTATCGATATATCATGTGAGATCACGTGTCTAAACTCAACATGATGGGCAACTCAGTGCTGTGATTTGGATATCCCAAGGTGCAACTTAGTCTAAAGATTCATGAGACTATCATCATATCTCTTCTTTTATCTTTCTTCTCCCTCGATGAACAGCTGAGGGCCCCAAACATTTAGCAGTCGCTCGGCGCCGATCCAATACGTCCACGGTCCATCGCATGAACACCATGGGCTATTAAGCCCGTCCGATTCGATCCAAAAGGTCATCCTTCGACTTGTACCTACTAGGAACCTATATTCAATCCCAAATACATTTTGGAAGATGCCATCTGCGAACAAAGGAAAAGGAAAAGGCCGCGACGTCCGACCGTCGCGAAGCCGCAACACAACACCCAGCTCCGGCTCCGGCTCCAGCTTCAGCGCAGCTCCGCCCGCGACCTCCGCCCCTCTTCCCAGCTACCTAGACAACGATGCTTCGAACCTGCTCATTTCGACCACAGTACAATATGTAGATATACTGGAACGCATGGGAGGAGTAGGCTCTATCCCGGATTCTAAATCCTTGGAGGCCTTGATGGAACACCTGAAATCGCTTGGCGAGTTGGCGGAGGCTCGCGGCGATTCCTGTAACGCCGGAATTAGAGAGCTGTCCCAGAAGCGCAAGGAAGTGGCGGATGAATCCGATCCTTATGAAGCTGGAGATCGCCCAAAGATGAAGCGCGAAGCGGACGACGACGAGGAGGACAGCAAGGCTCTTATGACAGGGAAGCTAAAGAAGCGAAAAGAGCGTGGCAGCAGCTCCAAGGAGGAGCGACCATTAACCCATGGAGCTCATGAGATCAGCCGCCAGGATGGTGGTGAAACCAAGGTGGAAGGTGGTAAGTTGAATTCAAGGCTTCTCAAGGGTCGGCTTCATGCTCTTGTCGCATAAAGTGATGGCTCGCCTTTGGGGCGAATCGTGCTAACTATTCACTCTAAGCCGCTTCTCCAGCATCCAAGAAGTCCAAAAATGCAGTTTCCGAAGAAACTTCGTCACTTTCCCCTCCGTCATTGAGTTCGCCGCGCCAGGCTGATGCCGGTGAAGAAGCAGGCTCTCCCGGCTCTGACGATAGTTCGGAGTCTCACCAGCCTGAACCCGCACCAGCTGTACCTCAAATCCAGGTGTTTGGCCCCAACCCGCTCAAATTTGACGACCCTACGATATATCATATTCGAGACGTCATACCGGACATGACGGATGAGGACAAGAAGGGGATATACTGTGTTAATGTATTTCCTCAGAGCGACTTACACCATTTGATGGCTGGGACCCCCCCGGACCGGGATTTCAGCAATGCTAAACCTACCAACCAAGTTAATGCTAATACCTTCCTCATCTATGTCGACTCTTACGTCCGACCCATGATGGAAGAGGACATTGCGTTCCTGAAAGAGAAGGTCTGTATCCGTATCTGGTCAAGGTATCCAATATGCTCACCGAATAAAACAGGGCGACCGAGTTACACCTTTCATGATGCCGAAACGAGGAAAGAAACATTATACCGACCTGTGGTCTGAAGAAGACGGCATGATGAGCATCGACCAGACCAATGGTGACCGAGAACGTTTGCCTCTAAATCAGGGCCGTGGCAATATCGATCAGGTAACAGATGAGACTGCAGAGACGGATAAGGTCTCTGTGGGTCCGTTGGTCAGCCGTCTATATTCTCTACTAAGATATGAACATCGCGCTCCTGATGAAACCCCCACGAATGGCAATGTCAACGGGGAAACGTCAGCCAACGGGCTGAATGGAGACTCAATGGACATTGATAATCCACCCGGAGAGTCCGAAAATAAAGCCCAACCATCCGCAACCTCCTTCCGCGCTGCATCCCCTAGCGGATTCAAGGTCCCGGCTGCGAAACTCGACCACGCACAGCTGGACGAACGACTGAAGGCCGAACTTCGCCACGTAGGCTTCCTCGGACCCGACGACACCCCCGACTATGATGCTCACTACGACGACGATATCGCGCAACGCCTACGCCTCCTACAAAGCGAACTGAAGAAACAAATGATCATCAACAGCGCCCGGAAATCCCGACTCCTCGAGATCGCCCGCGAGCGCATGGCCTTCCAGGAATACATGACCATCCACGACGATCTCGACTCCCAGGTCCAACAAGCTTATCTAAAGCGCACCCGTACGCTAGGAAAGAGCAAAAAGGGCTCTCAAGCTAAACACCGACCCGGCGGCGCCGGTGGCGGAAGCCACGTCGTGAGCGCAAGCGGCATCAGCCGGCCTGCTATTGGTGACGTTGCGAGAACTCTCATGGACCGACGCAAGCGCTGGCGTGACTGCATCGGACCTGTCTTCAAGGACTGCAAGACAACTGTACCCGGGACTAGCGATAGCATGTTTGATCCGGCCCTTATGGGTGAGTATGAGAAGGCAGAACTTGAAGGGTGGGATGAGGAGCAGGAGTAGTTGTCTTTTTTTCTTTCTTTCTCTTCATTCTTTTTATACATTCTCAGCAAAACTGGAACCGGCGTGGTTGAAAGGCTTGAAATTTGGCGCATCAATCTAGGAGCAACTGATTCTAAATCGGAGATAAGGCGTTTGGCACTATCCATGGAGGGCTTTTGTATATCGTTCTCTTTTTGTTCAATCTGATCGTATAATGACTTTCTTGTTGCTTTACATGTAATCATGCTAAGGTAGATAAGCAAACCTGGGTATCAATTGCCAAAATAAATTAAAAAAACATCAATCTTCGAATATAGACAGACACATAACATTCCTGAGATCAACGATGGATAATCAGGACTTCCCCATGATAACGCTTCAATCTCGCCGTCAACTCCTTCTCGCTAACTTCTAGCTCCGTGCATATTTGGTCAAAACAATGCATCCCATCCAAGTACTTCGATAGGAGTTTATCATCGATGGAATCCTCCACGTCTTCGTCGTCGTACAATAGTGCAGACCGGCTTCCACTATGCACGGATGCGCGGTCTCTGTCTTCACTACGATGATTATGGTGGTGGTTGTGGTGATGCTGCGCAATAGGCGCGGGTTCGTCACCTGCACTTGAGGCGTAGGGGCTATTTGCGCCTGTCCCGGGACCTCTAGATGATGGTCCGCTGGGGATAGAAGTCTGGTAGTGCGAGCGAGGTGTGGTGGCACCTGATTTCAGCTGCGGAGCGGGATTGCCCGTCGCGATTGCGTACTTGTGCAGGCGGTACAGGAAGCCTTTGATGATGCCGAATGTGATGAAGCGGCGGATGTCGATGTGGGTCAGTTTACGGCTGTGTTGTAGGTACCATTGTTTGACGCTCTGGCCTTGTTTCAGGCTCGCGTACAGTTCTACAATTCCGACGCCGTCGACTACTTCCCGGTCAGTGGAAGAGTGCCTTGTTGCGGGGCCTGTGGTACTCCCGGCTGGAGGGATGATTGTGCTGGTGTTGGCTGGGCTGGGGCTTGCGGTGGGACTGAGATTTTCGCTTGCGGTAGTCATGTTGCTATCGGCGCCGAGACTGGGAGTTGGATCTCCGACAGGTGGCCAGACGTCGTCTTTATCGTAGCCTAAGGTTAAGGCGGTAGGTGCGGTGGGTGCAGTCATTGGGGAGGCGAAAAGCGTGTTGACATAACGAGCGCATTCCTGCTGCATGGATTCGTCTGCCGCAATGGTGGAGTTGAATAGCGCTGTTGGGGCATACATGGCGGAAAATGAGAAGATATCGAGAAGGATGAGGCAGCCGTAGTACAGGAGATGTCGGATCGCGCGGCAGGTGAGTGAAAAGTCTGTGTCGGCGAGAAGCGAAATTATGCGGATACTATTGACGCCGTTGATGTGTGGAACGATCTAATGTGGTCAGAGTCAGTCAATTGCACACACCTATGAGGCCTGTTGAGAGATACATACGCGCTGCATGGTCAGGTCCCAGTTCTCGTCCAAAAAGGCTTGATAGCGAACGGTAAATAAGGGTACCTGCCAGGCGCGGACGGGTGGAGGAGTGGGATAGACGGGAAACAGTTTGATGTTCAACGTATTCAGTTCATCTGTATTCAGGTCAATCCTGGGTGGGTAAGTGCTGGAGGATTACGGGGCGTACCGATTGGGATCATGCACTCGCAATAGTTGTTGAGATCTTCCATCAACTTCTCGCACAAGCTGTATACCTTCCCCTCACCACTCTTAGAATAGTCCCTAGACAAGAATCCGTTTTGTTCTTCTAGTCCATGCATTAAGTCCGCCAGTCTCTGAACAACACTTTTGTAGCTACTAAAGTCTTCCTCCTCCGCCAGTACCACGCAGAAGTTGAAGATGAATTCATTTCGGTCGTATCGGGGAGACTTCATGCAGATTGGGTATCCCAGTATACGATATCCATTTGTGCATACCTGGATTAGGTTTCCACATAGCTCCTGGCGAGGGATCACAAAGAACGAGATGTCCGAGAAGGTGAGGTAGAGAGGCTGCGAGGGAGCGGTGTTGGAGGAAACGATTGCTCCATCGGGAACCTGGTGAACGACCTTGGGGCCTTGAAGAGGTTAATATTGTACAATATAAAGAAGTACGGGAGTCATTGAATCGAGCAACTGACCTTCCTGGGTGTCAAACTTGCTGTAGAAGATAGCCTTGATCATGGCTAAACTGGGGGTTGCATTTGGATTCAAGGAAATAAAAATCGGAGTTACACCGGGGTTAAGAACATGTTTCCGTAACAAATGCGCGCGGATGCTAGAGCTGTATTGCAGTCATCATTTTCTGCGTATTCTCGAGGGAAAGAATCGCTGGTGGTGGTGGGGAGAAAGCTGGTTGCTGGAGATGGGGAGCTTCAAGTTCTGGTGGGGATTCTGCGAGCTTTGGCCGCCGCCACACTAAACTATCAATTATTGTACGGGTATATCAAATAACAGGGTTAACATCAAATTATGTATTATGAAAGCTCTTGCCTATGAACTTGTGGATCTGAATATCCAGAAACTTGCAAGACCCATACTCCCAATAACCACGAAGGTTGCAATTTCAACCATGCTAGGATCGCCAGTAAAGTAACGGGTATTGAATAAGACTCAACGTCGCGCAAATGGAAAAGAAATCTATACACAATGGAGAATGTCCATATGCGAGAGAAAAATCAAGGCTGACAATGGAGAATAATGAGAGTCTGCCACTCAAGCGCCGTAAATGCATCCATGAGATATGTGAAATGACCAGAAATATAAGAATAGATCGAAAGGGAAGAAATGGTCGCACTGGCGCAAATCGAATTAAAAGGCTTGCGAGACACCTTCATCGCGCAGCTCTTGCAGGTGATTGCGGTGGGCGCCGAGTCGCAGCGCTCGTGGAGAGTAGTCTAGATGAAGTTGGCAGATTCAGTGGCTCAGAGAACGACACAGAATGGTGGATCGAAGTTCTGCCCGTGTGAGGCATTGAGGCCCGGAGGTCGTACAAAAAATTCAGCGGTTGGTTTCTACGGATTGCATTGAGCACGTCCGTGTAACTCCCACGCTCTCCGGCTTCCTTGAGCCACTGCTCCCAATCCGCATCCAATGGTACGTTAGCACCTCGCTGTCGTGCGGCTGTTGCGGCAATAAGACGATGATTCAATTCCACCCCGCAGCTTTCTATCTCGTCGTCGCTAGACTCTTCGCCCTCCTGCAGCTCACAATCGACACCTCGATCATCAATCGTGCCGTTTTGAACTTCCGCTCCCTCGTATGCCGGAATCTTAACTTCCGCTTCGCAAACGGGTTCCGGGCCATCTTCAACATGAAATATAATGGAGGGACGGGGAGAGGGCGACGCAGGTCGAATCGCATCAGCGGTTGTATCGCGAACCTTTATGCCCTCCTCCTTCTCATAACGCTGTCGTGCCGACTTGGTCCCTTCCCAGCGACATAAAAAGCTCATCTCCTCTTCCGACAAGCCAAGCTCGTCAAAGACTTTAAACAGTTTGCGATGCCATGGGAACCGGCTCAGTCGCATGCGATGCGGGCCATAGGAATAGTCTAGACCTGGGTATTGAGCTTCAACGCTGTCCAGAGATCCGTAGAAGGTTGACGTCTCGATGCGAACTTCTGGGACAAGATTGAGAGCGATGTGGGCGGCGAATGTTGCCGGATCGCTGGTACGCTGACGCGGAAATGCTGCCCGATGTACAATTTGAGCTAGGGACGGTTTGTGCATTGTGTGAGAGGGACGTGGATAGAGCTGATAGGTTAGACCGCGGGTGATGATGGATATCCAAGGGTTGGCCGTATATCCAATCGCTAGGAAGCAAGTTAGGGGTACGGAAATCCGGAGATCTCGAGGTGAAACTAGGTAGAGAGAGACAGTCGGCCGGAGGGATCGGTCGCTCCGCAGAGCCTTATAATAAGGCGGGGAAGTGCACCTATTTGGTGCTAATTATAGGCAGGACCGATGAAAAGTTGAAAACCGACTGCAGAAAGAAAAGAGTGAGGAAAAAGAAGGATAACAAAGAAACTAGAAACGTGACAATAATAAGATCGGGCAATCACTGGTTCGTAATAATACTCCTTGGTTGCGAAAGGGGACACAGTCTGGGGCTTTGGGGCGTCTTGGAGACCGTCCGTCGATCAATAGTTGGAAATTAGAAACAATGAAGGCCAGGCGTAGTAGTGCTGGTGGCACGAAGGTGGCTGAACTCCCCGGACAATAGAAACTTGCGAGTCTGACGGCAAGTAGCATGAGAGAAGAAGATGATGGCACAATCAAAGGCGAGGATTAGCAAGACTCCAGTCACCATATGACTATCGACTCTCGAGGGATAAGCTCCAAGGCGGCGATGGGATTGCACTCCGTCGGGACAAGGAGACCAAGTTCATGAGGGGATTGTTTAGGATTCCAAAGAATTTTAGTTTGTCTCGCGAGTCGCCTTAGATAGGTAGGGTACGAAGATAGACCTCGAGGTCAATATTCAGCCGCTGAGGATCAAATTGACCACAGCCAACTCTCCAGGTCCGTCAGGTCCCGAAGTCAACTCCGTCTAGTTATCTAGATGGCTGAAGGCGAACAGAAAGTGTCCATGGTGGACAAGACGCAGGGAAATGTCGATCGGGTTTCAAGTTCAGAGTCAGGAGAGGAAGAAGAGGAAGATGAGCGAGCGAAAGGTTTTATAATCATAATAATGGCGATTCCCTTTGGCGTCGGCTGACCACGCCTACAAATGACCAGCACATCAGCATACTTGCGTGGAGCATATTGGAGGCTCGCTGTTGTCTGCGACAACAGCTGAATGCTACAGCGATGGTCGACTTGTCCACCGACTAAACCCATTGATCGTGGTGCGTTGGCCAGCGGGTCTTTCGTCCACTCGTTTCGCGCAGGTTACCTGCATGGCCACTTGGTCAATGATGGCCCAACTGTTGTTCGCCGCGCACCATGCCGGGGTCCATATAGGTACTTGATTGAGGGAATGCGATAAGGTATCATGATAGGCTCTGAGCGTTTGGGCTGATAGAAGGTCTGGGCAATGGCTGGATGGAAAAGGGCCGTAGTCTCGTCCACTCGTCTAGTTACACTGCATGCTCCAATCACTGGGAGACATTGGGGTCATAGTCGCTGTCTTAATTGCCATTTGCCACTCGAAAATAGAAGTGAACAACATCGAGACTCGAATCGTGAAGTTATTAGGATTTAATTTCCGTCAAGATACAAAAAATATAGAACTGACGTCACGTGCAGAAAAGACCATCGCTTTACTTTCTTCACTTCACCCACTTCAATCCTCACCTCAATTATCATAACCTACAAACTTCCAATACTTCCTAGAACCAGGCCATCAAGAATTACCGATGTCGACCTTTGATGGGATAATCGAAGGTACCTCGTCCTTGTACATTCTCTGTCTCAACTCGAGCACCAACTCATCGATATCGCAGAGTTTCCTTTCATTACTAGTATGTCAACGCTCAGTAGCTGAAGAAAGGGGTAGATGGTTTGTGCTGAGCACATCCTTCAGTCGACTACTTTCGAAAAAACCCAGAGCGACCTCCTCCACTAGCATGTTTCCTCAGCCATGCCCACAGTGACCATCTTCAAGGACTCGAGTCCTTCAGGGCTCCCTTCATTTACTGCTCAGCAGCTACTAGAGAGGTAATTCTCTTGACCAACGTCCTGAGTCGAGAAGCTAATCTTTCATTGTAGCTGCTCCTGCGGATCGAGAAGTACCCTCATCGAATGAATTTCAACCATGGCATTCTCGAATCCAGAAGGTTGCATTACAAGCACCTATCAAAACTTCTGGTGATCATACCTCTATAACATACCGGTGTTTCAGCTATTGACCCAGCAGCAGCGGCCAATCCCGTTGAACACCCCAACGGAAATTGATCTAACCCCCAGGCTGTCCATCAGGGTTACTCTCCTGGACGCAAATCACTGCACTGGCGCAGTGATGTTCCTTATCGAAGGCGATGGAAAAGCTATCATTTACACGGGAGATATTCGCGGTATGTATATTTGTATCAAGATGGTAGTTTCCGTTGTTGACGAACAGTAGCGGAGCCATGGTGGGTTGATAGTCTCATCCGACACCCAATTCTCATCCCATACACTCTAGGAAGCAAACGATTAGACAAGTTGTACCTTGATACTACATTTGCTCTTACGTCACATACTTCTCACACCTTCCCCACAAAGGCAGAGGGTATAGCAGAGCTCTTACGCAAAGCTGAACCGTACCCTGAAGACACCATATTCTACTTCCGCGCGTGGACATTTGGCTATGAGGATGTTTGGGTGGCACTCGCTGCCGCTCTGAAGTCAAAGGCAAGTATATGTCCACTGTAATGTCTTCTACATCCTTACATCTCTAGATTCACGTGGACCGATACCAGATGGGCCTATACAGATCCGTCTCTTCCTCCTGCAGGGAAGGGAGCGGTGCTGTCGAAGCACCTTCCCTTTGCGGGTTCGAGCTTGGAAATAAGGTTGTACCTGGCTTCCTGAGTGGAGACCAACAGTCTCGCATTCACAGCTGCGAGCCAGGTGTCCACTGCCCTGCCGCATTTTCAGACAATTCGGTGTGCATAACCCCGATCGTAAGCCGAACAAAGAATGGATCCGACGTTCCCGAAACCGGAGCGGGCGGTGGACTTGGCGATCTATATCAGATTCACGAACTAGAACTTCCGAACCAATCATCACTGGCTCGATTGGAACAGCTCTGCCGCGAGAAGATACATGATTCTCAAGCTCTCACAACGGCAAGAGAAGCGCTTCTCGAAGCATTCAGTTCTAAAAGCAAAGCCTTGTCGCTGGACAGTTATGGGATGAAAGATGCTAATGAGATGCCTTTGGATGAGCTCGTGAATGTACTCAGCCGCGGTCGACTGAAAGAAGAATCTATAGACTCGGAGGACTGGAAGACAACGACTGAAATCCTCGATAAATCAGGAAAATCCCTTCCGAGGACAATTGTAAGCGCTATCCCTATCATGGTTACCTCGCCACTTATTAATATGATAACATAGCATTTCCCATACTCTCGCCATTCTTCTTACACCGAGTTATGCCAGTTGGTGGCCGCCTTCAAACCTAGAGATATTCACCCCTGCACAGTGGACCCTCTTGACTGGGACGACGATATCTCCATGCAAAACCTATTCGGCCACCTTTGCTCCGACAACAAGTTCGTCCACGACCAATACATGCGTGTTATAACCGCAGCAGAAAACGGTGAACGCCCTAGAAAGAGGGCAAGACGAGAGCCTGAATCTTCGATACAATCAACTCAACAGTCTACTGATGATGATTCGCGAGCCTCACAAAGCATTATTCAAACTATCACTGAGGCAGATAATTTTCCCACCTCAGAGCCTCGTAACCATCCAGTCGCACCCGAAGCGCCTAGTTCCAGATCAATAATAATCCCATCATCCCCAACACTAACGTCTCAAGAAACACCCCTCCCAGCTTCCTTAGTAACAATCGAAGATCCCGCCAACCCGTCCGATACAAACTCCCTCCGAATTCCCACTCCAAGTCCCGGAGCCGCAAAAGCCAGACGAAAAACCATCCGTCAAGCATGGCACCTCTTGCAGGATGCTAAAAAATCCCATCCCAACCAATTCCATCTCGGGTCTCTCCCCTCATCGTGGCCAACCGACAGGGATAATTCCCTACCTGTAACCGACCCACAGGCTCTGGATGAAATAGTCCAGGATTCTTCTCAAGTCACGGCAATCCGTGTCCCTAGTGCAGACAATCCAGAACCTACTAGTGATGGCCTTGCACAGGAAAAGAAAACGCCCCCTACCACCGCTAGAAATATCACCGAAACAGACATGGACATGGACAATGAATACTTCCCAGACTCTGACCGGGAAGAACACCAAACCAACCCCTACCCATCCAGCCAACAAAGTCACACCCCAACCGTATCCTCTTCCCTGTTTGACTCGCAAAGCCAGATCAAATTGCAGAGAGACGGGAATGAGCATGAGCTAATCACCGACGAGGAATACACCAGCGAAAACGAACTCGAACATGGACTCGAGCAAGCACCCCATAGTAAACCAACAACAAACGACCAGACCTCAAACTCAAATCCAGAAACCCAGCCTCGACCTTCCACTCTTCCAAGACGGGAATCGTCGATCCAGAATCGAAGAGCAGCATATTTAGCAGCGCGGGAGGATAGTTATCAGGCTTGGGCATCGATGTCTTTTGTTTCGGCGGGGAATAATCATACAGAGGAGGAGGTTGAGTTATAACAAAATCTTCTATGCCTCTATATAGTTTCATATAACTTTATACTTCATACCTATGAGGAACGGGAGGTAGCTATACCACCCACCCCTCTTATATACAGAAGACTTTTACTTAGGTACCTAGCTGAACAAGTCAAAAGCAACAAATCTGCTGTTACATAGTATGTATTATACTATACCAAACCAACCCCATCACGCCAACTCGAAACCAAACCCTAACCAACCCCAATCAAAACCTAATAAACAAAATAAGCCTGCGTAAGCGGCAACTCATCCGCCGGCTCAGCGGAACAAAGCACCCCATCAGCCTCAACACGATAACTCTCCGGATCAACCTTCATCTTCGGCATGGCGTCGTTGAACTTCATATCGGCTTTCCCGATGTTGCGGCAGTTTCGGACTGCTTCGATGCGTTTCTTGAGGCCGTAGTTTTGGACTGTGTTTGTGTCGAGGGAGGCTTGGGAGACGAACATTACGGAGGTGCTGGGGAGGTACGCCTGTAATTTGAGAGAGGGGTTGGATGTTTAGTTGGGTGTGGTTTGTGCTTTTGTGGGAAAGGGGGTGCTTACACCGAATTGAGGGCGCATGATTACGGGTTGGATTGTTGGGATTGATCCGTTGGGGTCGCCCTAGTAAAGGGTAGAGTTAGTTGGCAAGTTGAGTGACTTGGGGCAGAAGGGGAAGAGGGTTTGGTTTTCTGCGTACCATCATCGAAGCAACAATCATTCCACTCTTCAGGATCTGAAGAGGCTTGGTGCCGAAGTAGCTTGGGGACCAGATAACCAGGTCTGCAAGCTTTCCGACTTCGATACTTCCAATGAGATGCGACATGCCCTGAGCGATGGCTGGGTTGATAGTGTATTTGCTGATGTAGCGCTTGACACGGAAATTGTCTGCACCAGTGCCTTCGTCCTCCGGGAGAATGCCACGCTGCTCCTTGTTCTTATGTGCGGTGTTCCACGTTCGTAGGATGACTTCGCCGCAGCGGCCCATGGCTTGGGAGTCTGAAGACATCATACTGATGGCTCCAAGGTCGTGGAGGACATCTTCGGCGGCGATTGTCTCGGCGCGGATACGGCTTTCTGCGAAGGCGACGTCCTCGGGAATGTTTTTCGAGAGATGGTGGCACACCATCAGCATGTCGAGGTGTTCGTCTAGAGTGTTCATTGTGAATGGGCGGGTGGGATTTGTGCTGCTGGGGAGCACGTTCGGGTGCTCCACGACGGAGATGATGTCTGGGGCGTGGCCACCCCCAGCTCCCTCGGTGTGGTAGGTGTGGATGGTGCGGTTCTTGAAGGCCTTGGTGGTTTGTTCCACAAAGCCAGATTCGTTTAGGGTGTCGGTATGGATCATGCACTGTACATCGTATTTCTCGCACACGTCAAGACAAGTATCGATAGCAGCTGGGGTGGAACCCCAGTCTTCATGAAGCTTCAGCCCGGCAGCTCCAGCGATGATCTGCTCCTCGATACTTACCCCGCCGCTGTCATTTCCTTTTCCGGTGATACCGACATTAATAGGGATCTGATCGCATGCCTGTATCATCTGGCGCATATGTGTTGGCCCGGGTGTGCAGGTAGTCGCATTTGTACCAGTTGAAGGACCAGTCCCCCCTCCGAGGAACGTTGTGATTCCGGTTGCAATCGCTTCCTGTGCTTGTTGAGGACAGATGAAGTGGATATGAGTGTCAAAGCCTCCAGCAGTTACGATCTTGTTCTCTCCCGCAATCACATCCGTGGAGGAGCCGATTATCATGTCTGGATGAACTCCATCCATCATGTCCGGGTTTCCAGATTTGCCAATGCCGACAATGATACCTTCCCTGATGCCAATATCTGCCTTATAAATACCAGTCCAATCGATGATAACAGCATTTGTGATCACAGTATCCAGACAATCCTTGGTCGACTTTCCAGACGCCTGACCCATGCCTTCCCGGATACTCTTACCGCCGCCAAAAGAACATTCGTCTCCATAGTAGGTATAATCTTTCTCAACCTTGACCCAGAGATTTGTCAAACCTAACCGAATCATGTCTCCAGTTGTAGGACCGAACAGACGAGCGTACGCTTCCCGGTCTATCGTAAAAGGAGCAACCAGGGCACTGTTGGCAGTGGACTCGGGAACGTGAGCAAACCCTTGATCCTGCAGGCACCGTAAGATCTCCTCGGCTCGACTCAGGTCGACTGGACCGGAGGCCAGGAAATTGCCTCCCTTGATGATTTTGTTGCCTCCAATCTCAACAAGAGTAACCGTCTTGGTGTCACCAGGCTCGAACCGGACAGATGTACCGGCGGGAATATCAAGTCGATACCCATAAGAGCGAATACGGTCAAAGTGAAGCTGAGGATTAGTCTCGATGAAATGATAGTGTGAGCCAACCTGAATCGGCCGATCACCTTCACTCATCACCTTAAGCTTAATCCTCTTTCTTCCCTCGTTCAGGGTGATTCGCTCGTTTTTCACAGGGACGACGGATCCAGGTACCTTCTCGGGGAGATATTCATTTGGAGTGGGATCCGGGAACGTATCTGCTGGTGGTATTGGGAGGAAGCTCCCGTAGAGAGCTTTTTCAAGGTCCCCATCATCTGAGCTGATAGGGTGGTGGACTGTGACTAGATAGCTGCCGGTGGTGAAGGTGCCTTCAACCTGTAGTTCAACCAACGTAGCAGGGACGGATGGTAGGACATGACGGCGACCAAGCATGGTTTTGCCGATGGACATAAGATCTGCCACGGAGTATTGCCCATCGCGAATTAACTAGTTCAGGCAATCAGGTTGGTCATAGCTTAGAAGCGGATGTGTAATTTCCGTACCTCGTGCAAATTTGATGAGATCAGTGCCTGGTTCACTCGTCAGCCAATGCAATCAATGGGATCTAGTAGAATAGGTAACGTACTGCAGCTTCGGCATGGTTGAGTCGCACGCCACGTGCAAGACGCCGTTGGGCCAAGAATCCCAGTTGTGAGATCACGAGCTTATCAATCTAGGTACACAGGAGCAGATACCAGTCAGCACTGATTATCCAGTTTCTTGGAATCCACCGAGACATAGATGATACCTCCTTTGGAATGAGGTGCATCTTGGAACTTCGCCGCTGGAAAAGCGGGTAGAACCACAGACTCGCTTTTTTCTTTTCTTTTCTTTTTCCTCTTTGTTAGCCTGCGAATCAAAATCGCTCTAAAGGATCCAGAAACAAAATAAGCCAATCAATTGCAGTGTATGACCGAGAACAAAAGAGGGAGCAGAGGCTGAGGGATGGTTGAGCGACTGGCCGACTTCAAGTAGTATTGCAGTAAAACGGCGCCTCCCTGATCGTTTTCTGCTTTGCTCTTTAAAACAGCGGCTCCATCGGACTTCGGCGAAGTTTTTGTAACGAAGCTCCAGTGCTGGTGGGAGGCCGGGGAAGTTCCTGTCTCTTTGGTGGGGTTGGACAAGAGATAAGGTCACGGGCTGATAAGCACCGAATCCGGCCTATGAAGACGGGAGTTATCCACTTACCAGCAATTTTACTAATAATGTCAGTTGTATATAAAATTAGATGTCAGCTTCTCATTGCTAATGTACCGCCGAAACAGGAGCCTCTCGGCTCGGAATACATACAGAAAAGCACCAGATATCAAAGAGTAACAGAGAAACAGAGAAACGAAGAAAAAAGCAAATCAAACTCCATAATATCCACAAAGGCGCTCCTCCAACCTCCCGATTTTCCGCGCTGTAAAATCGAATTCACTTAATCAGAACCAACGTCGCTCTTACGCTTCTTCTTCGAGGAGCGCTTCGAATCGCCCCCGAGAGGCTTGCGCGGTTCTTCCTTCTTGACCGCACCACGCCTCTTCTTTTCTGGAGACTTCCTTTCGGCGACAGGAGAGGAAGTTTCCTTGGACGGCTTGCCCTCACTTCGGCGACGCTTGGGAGGTGGAGGCGTAGGTTCTTTGACGGGCTCAGGGGAGGACTCTTCCTCCTCTTCCTCCTCTTCCTCTTCTTGTTCTTCTTCCTCCTCTTCTTCATCATCGTCACTTGCCTCCGCAGCCGCAACGTCTAGGTGCAGCTGGTCCGCAGCCTTGTCACTATCGTCTTTACCCAAAGAAACACCAGCCTTGTAGGCTTCCATCTTCTCTCTGTAGACAGCAAGGTTGTCCGCGTACAGCTTTTTCCAGACCTATGCATCATGTAAGTCACATACTCCAGAATGCGCCGATGCGGAGAAAACACCTACCTCCTTCTGTGAGTCTGGCATGTCAGCCCAACGTCGGGTTCCTTCGTAAGAGACCTCGGAAGGCTTCGCGCCAGGACCCAGCTCCTCTGCGAGGTGTTGCCGGTTGTGGTGCATGTACAGGAAGAATGGGGTCAAAGCACGCTTGGGGGCATTGGGATCAGGCTTAGCGCGCTTGCGCTTCTTCTTGTCGCCTGCCTCGGGGTTGGCTCCGGAGGCTGCGCCAAAGTTCAGCAGGGAATTCTCTCTAAGGCCAGCGGCGATGTTGGAAGTGAGCGCCATAAGGTCGCCTGCAGAAGTATCCTGGCCGAGTACCGAGTTGGTATGGTTGATGTAGGCGCGCGACAGCTCAAAGGCAGCAGACTGTAATTGCGCCAGGCTAGCAAGGACCTGTTGACGAGTCAGTTGAGATTCTGCGCGCCAAAGGCGCAAGATGACGCGAAATGTCAAAAGAGACGGATTGGCATTGAGAACCACAGGCGCGACAAGGGTTTAGGTAGGGAGGAACAATTGCGATCAATCTCATAAAGCGAAGAGGTGGCGAAGAAAACAAAGAGCAATACAATAAGGCGGGCGAGATACAATAATATGCAAGGGAAGAGGAAGGAAGCGCTGATGGTGGGCAAATATGTTGTTTACTGACGCGCGCCAGGAATCGGGGGCAGCACGCCAAAAGTCACAAGGCAAAAACTTACACTGTCGCGAGTCTTGGTAAACTCCTCAATATTGACGGTTACGGTGCCATCCTTGGCTTTGGAGTCGCCTCTAGGCATATTGAAAGACTGGTGTGGAAATGATTGATAAGTTGAGGTTGAGGGGAGGAAAGGGTGGTAAAAGTGTAGGTAAGAGGCAAGCCCAAAATAAAAACCAAGCGGGAGGGTTTGGAGGTTTTTGGGGGGATGGGAAAGGGAGAAGATTTTTCGCTCGCGGGGTTTGGTTTAGAGGGGGGACGCGCCCACTAAATACCTCGCCAAAAACCAGGTCTTGAGTGCCCGAGCACTAGGGAGGGAGCTGGACTTTTGGACTACCATGGGCTTTCGGCGTTTTGGGCCTAAGCACTGCTGCTCCGTTGCCGTGCCTACTATTACTGCTGGTGCCCGTCTTCCAAGGTTCCTTTTCCTCGGCTGGGCTGGAAGTTGCCTGTTCCACAGCTGAGCACAGTGCCCCCAGCATACCCGACAGTGCCGGCACCACAAAGCGCCAACTCGGGTGCTGCCCGCCTGTCACATGAGGACGCAGTTGGGTGTGCTCTGCCACTGGACGCTATTCTTACCACTGTTTCTCTCATCAATATCCATGGATATAGTCGAACTAGAAAAAGAAAGACAAAATGAACCCAGACATACATATGTGTACCTTAGTTTCTCGACCTATAATTCCACCTTTCTTTTTCCTTCAAACAATAGTCCGCGCATAAGTACTTCAACTACCCCGTAAGCCTGCAGCACTACCCAGCCTACGGGCGGAAGGTTGCTGGGTTTTCCTCAGCCCCCGATACCTACAGTTAGGAAGAAGCTTAGGACATGGAACTTGGCTCTACATAGTACAAGCGATACACTCGACGCAACCCCAAGATATACTGCTTCCAGAGATCTGTAAGTTCGTTGAGCGCCCATTCGCGACTTGACTTTGATGGTTTTTTTTCTAAACACTGAACAGTAACTGCAAGTGTTCACAATTGCGGCGGGATTACTTCCCTAACAGACCAGAGCTGGGAACGAGCACCATCAGATCAGATGCACAAGCGGACTTAATTGTTTCGAAAATCATGCGGCTAGAGTACAGAAGTGATATGCTACGGCCATAGAATTAGAGATGAAACATCTGTTCCAAAATTATAGACAAAGTATAAATACAAGAATCTTCCGATCTATCATTCAAGCCAATGTAAGCAGTTACAGGTGGTAATTGAATATACAACGGACGTATAACCGCCCCCGTCAGATCAAACAGAACCCGCTAGACACATGTTGTGAAGCTCGACAAATGGAGCGGGCGTATAATTCCAAAATAAAGATTCTCTAGAACTTGTAGACTTGGTCCTTGTCGTAGCCTAGTTCATTCAGGATACCCGTAAGCTCGCCCTGGTCCTTGGGGCTCACCTTAGGTCCGCTGATGGCCTTGTACAAACCCGGCGGTCCACAGACAAAGACCTTGATGTTCTCCGACTTAGGCTCAGGGAGAACGGTCTTCAGGAGCTCTTTGGTGATGTGGCCCTTGCCGCCAGTCCAGCCCTTGGGAGGGTTGTCGAGAACGTAGAACGCCTTGAACCGTTGAGGGTAGGTGTTCTCCAAGTCCTCAAACTCTCTCTTCAAAAGGATGTCCTCCTCGGCGACATTACCAAAGACGAGGGTAACCTTGGTCTTGTCCTCGGGGTTTTTGAAGATTTCGCGAGCTAGCTGGAACATGGGGGTGATTCCAGTTCCACCGGCAACCAAGCAGATGTGGTTGTGCTTGTTAGCTTCCCACGGATACTTGGGGAGAGGCCCCTTGAAGTTCAGGCGCTGGTCGACGTTCATGTTGTGTATGTGCTCAGACATGGGACCGTTGGGGTAGCGCTTAACAACAAGCTCAAGGTAACCGGGTTGATCTGTAGTGGGAGTCAGAGAACCTAATGCCAAGCACACGACGTTGTTGGGCGGATCAGACCTTCATCGCTAGTGGGGGTGTAAGGGCGAATGACCGGCTTCCCACCATCGGGAGGGGTGTACTTGGTCAAAAGAGCAGCTGGAAACCGTCTTGTCAGTTCAGGTAATGATGATACATGCTCTCAAACTACTCACAGGCGATCTGAAGACCAGAAACAGAGTCCTTTTCTGGGAAATCAAAACGCAGCCTCTTCGTGTTGTGGCTCAAGATTTCAATGTTGGACAGCTTCAGGTCAACCCATCCCTGGTCTCCGCCTGTGAAAACCTTGGGGAGTTCCTTAGGAGCCTCTGCGACGGCAGCAACGCCGGAGTTGTAACGATATATCCCCGCACCGAGGCCTGCGAGACCGACGGCCACATAGACTGGGGCAAGCGACTTGCCCTTGGGGGCTTCCGAGGAGTATTGACGGACGCTCTAGTAAATCCGGTCAGTTGACGATGTCGGAACAATGACCAAGAGAGATACGAAAAGCTGCTCGACGATGACTTACCTGCCTCAAGGGCTGGGCACAGCGAAAAGCGTGGCGGGAAAACATTTTCGCGTATATAAGGACAACAATGCTAAATGTTCAATTGATGGGTGGAGGGAAATGTTTTGCGATTTTAAGTCTGACCCGAAACTGAGGAGTTAAATTCCGGATCCGAAAGCACCGACCTTGAATGACGTAATACGAGGTGCCTGGCAAGCGATTATATCCGTGGCAATCACCTCATTAATATTGATTCGTACCTCGTACTCCACGACGGGTCTTTGCGGACTGCATGCAGTTGTACTCTGTACTCTGTATAATACCTAATAGCATGGAGAAATAAAAGGTTCGTACCTAACAAGGGTTGCTGCAGTAGTTCTAAATCTTCAATCTCTAACAGCCAAGCGTTTTTGTTGTACATGAAGACTCTTAACGTAATCGAGTTGTTGAATGGATCTATAGACCGGGGCTACTAGGCGAGATCTCGCTATAGAGCCAATGCCTATAGAATACTATCAATGAATGACTTAATCTGCAAACTTGTCCGGAAAGGATTTCCAAGTTATGCCCCGTTATGCCCCTTGAGACCCAAATTAGACAAGCGGAATCCCGAATAGACTTAATCTTGGAGGGATTTCAGGTACGAGGGTCAGGCATATCTTGTGGATATATTTGAACAAAAAAAGGAACCCCGTAATTTTTTGGAATATAACTTGGAAGGTCGCTGCAGAGGACTAGAGACATAAAAACCATCCTTCCCATTAGATGGGCTGTAGATACACGGTGTGTCCGCGTGACCTGCGTCCTTCTTGCATCTATGGCCATAACAAAGTCATTCATCCGCACACTCCTTTTCCCATAAACCCAAAACCTCACATTTACGCGAAAGTGGAAGGACGAGAGTAGGCGAAGATCTTCTTGTTGCCCTGGGCGGAACGGTGAGGCAGAGGGAACTTGAGGTTCTTCTGGAGGAGCTGCTTGATGTAGGGGCGACGGATGGAGTCGGCCTTCTCAATCTCAACAACCTTGAGGATCTGCACCGGATGCAGTGTTAGAGAATCTCACTGGATAAATACTGATAGACGGTACGTACGTGGATAGAGCCGAAGCGGGCACGGTGACGAGCAGCCATGTCCTGGTAGAGGGACTCGACAGCATCGGTCCTGCTCATCTCACGGAACTCCTTGTACATGTTGTGAGTGCCGGAGCGGGAATCGTAGCGCAGCCAGATGCCGATATTCTTGACCTTGAGAGGGCGCTTCTCGTGGATCTAGAATTATTGTCAACCCACCAGGCTCATCTCTCCACATTATCTCGATGAATGAACATACCACATTGAGGCTGACGATCTCACCGTTGGCCTTCTTAACCTTACGGAGCTGGGTCAAGAAGTACCAGAAACGCGACTTAGCCACAACAGTGTTGGGTGCAAAGATGCGCATGCGGTACAGCTTGGGCGTGGGGTTCGCCTCGGTGGGCAGATGACGCCCGATGACCTGGTACTCGGTGAGACGCCCTAAGATACACCAGTCAGTCGTTTCCTCCACAAAAATTGCATCTTGTCCAAAGTAAAACGGTAGCGGCTGGCGACTAATTTCCACACGATGAATGTAAACGTCGAGGCGAACGGGTGACTGTAAAAACAAAGAAGCGTTGCGAGAAATGCGACCAAAACACTTTCTTTCAAAAATCCATCACTTTGAATCGAATCCACATCCTTCCACCACGCAGTATCCTTCTCATTGACACCCAGATATCTCAAGTCTAACGTCGCCGGGAAAGTGATATAATCGCGGAAAGGGGTCGCTCATTGTTCGTGGGAATTTGCCGATTGAACTGGGGATACGGGACATAAGGAAAACTGGTTGCACTCACCCATCTAGTAAATCTATCAGTCAGTAATTGATTTCAAGTAAATGTCAAGAATATCATAGGGTGTGCCTCACTTTTGTTGACGCTGTGTCGATTATTTGTCGAGATTGGTGTGCCGGATTGACTGCCCACTGATCGCGAAAATGGAAGATTTGTGAACTGTCCCGGGGAAGTTAGGGCTGTCGCCCTTGGTCTAAGCGACTTAAGGGCTTGGCAGTGGCGCCATTCTCCTTTGAGACGAAACACAGCCACTGTGGCTGGTGAGGGATCTGTGATGCCGCCTTTGCTTCCGTTCCCCACCTTTGAGACTGTCTGGACTCTGGACCATAGCTCTGAACTGAGGGGACAGAATAAGTTGAGAGCTCAACCTTCAAAGTCGCGAAGGATGCCATTGTTTTGAACCACTGATCTCTCGCTAGTCTGCGACTGCAACCACTCTACGGACATGGATTCTATCCTCAAAGACCTTGAAGAAGGGCAGAGGCTTGGGTCTGGTCCCCGTCTCGCGGCCGCCCTCACTCCAGTCGATACGCCCGAATACCCCGACCGATTGAAGTCCTTCTATAACTTTACCAATGCCGCACAGGTGTCCTCTAGCTTACGGTATTATCTTTCCCAGATCCGTGGTGTCAAATTACCGAAGCAAGAACTCCACGCCTGGGTGGACATCTTCTCCGCCTACTGGAAGGTAGTCGGGGAGCTCGTCAAGTTCGAAGAATCACCTTCAAGTGCTAGCTGGGTGAATGTCTACGACAGTTGGAAAGACGTGGCAAATCTGCTGATCAGAGCTTATTCAAATTCGGGATTTGATAATTGGACCATACCTTGTTTATATGTCGTCGGAAAATATCTACGGCTGTTTGCATCTAAAGCGGACGCAGAGACATCGTCGCAGGGCTCTGCCGCGTTTCCCGATCGCTTCCAGGATGACATCACTACCGACTTTGGGAAGAATGCCAAATTGGAGGAGGCAGCACGGGTGTTAAATCGGATGTTCACCTTGTGTCTCAATGATAGGTGAGCAATGCAGTGGTGTCATGCTGTTTCTTGATCACTGACAGCTGTCAGAGCTCTGAGGGAAGATTCTCGGAAATGGGGGATATACTACATGACGAATCTCCTATTCAAAACGTATTTCAAGGTAGGACTAGCCGTGGATGATCTACTCAAGAGGGAAAAGCTCACAGAACCACCAGATCAATGCCGTCGGGCTTTCCAAAAACCTACTGCGCGCGCTCAATGCCCAGTCGATTGATTTGCCGGATATGGAGGATTTTCCTAGATCGCACATTGTGACATTTAAATACTTTGTGGGAGTCATATACTTCCTGGACGAGAACTACGCCGAGGTAAGAGGTTGATCGCAGCCGCAGTATTCAGGAAGCTTACCCATTCAAGGCGGAGGAGCATCTGGCATATGCGTGGACATACTGCCACAAAAGTGCGATCAAGAATAAGGAGTCTGTCTTTCGGTCTCTCTTTTGAAAAATTGTGTTGCTGATTGTTCTAAAGATTGATACTGACGTACCTTGTGCCCTGCCATCTCGTTAACACACATACCCTACCTAGTAAAACGCTTCTCCACGACTTCCCTCGTCTCGAGAAGTTATACCGTCCATTGTGCGACTGCATCCGGAAAGGGGATCTCCATGGGTTTGACGCCGCCATGTCTGCTGGCGAAGAGGAGTTCGTCAAGAGACGTATTTACCTACCACTAGAGAGAGGGCGAGATATAGCATTGCGCAATTTGTTTAGGAAAGTCTTCATCGCTGGTGGACTTGAAGAAGCCAAAGACGAGCAGCCTCCAGTCCGACGCACAAGGATACCCGTCGCTGAGTTCGCAGCAGCATTGCGCATAGGGACACATGCAGACGAGAGGTCTCGGGTTGATATTGATGAGGTTGAATGCTTATTGTCTAACCTCATCTACAAGGTGAGCGTCGCAACAACTCTCCCTAATAGAATATAAAGTAGCTGACCCCTTTCTAGGGCCTCATGAAGGGATACATCGCCCGCGAGCGTGGCATGATTGTCCTAAGTAAAGGTGGCGCTGCCTTTCCCGGAACAGGTGTTTAGCACCAAAAAAACTCACTCCGACACACCGTCCCAACGATTCATCGACAACTCTAAATCGTTTGAGGGGTTCTAGGCCAGGATCACTTGGCACTCAACAACAGGATCTCACGTATTCGATGGGGCGACAATTTCACGCCTTTTCAAGGTTAGATCACTGTGAACCAGTTATAATATACGTCTCCTGAATGAAGGACTGATATCACGACCAGTCATGAACTATACCCACGAATATTCGGCAATGCTTATGCTCAGGTGCTGAGCTAAGGACAAACTGTCCCTGGGCTCCATCGCATACTGCAAACGGTTGTATCATTATCCAACCAAGGCGCAACCAGCTTATCATTTTAACGATAGAAATATGAGATAGAAGAGATTAAATGCTCACCATGGATTACATAGCCCTAGATATTGATAAAATCGCAAACTCTCACACATTCAAGCAGTAGCATTCGAAGACGGATTCCACCGTTCAACTAGGATATCGAAACACATTTTTTTAACACAAGCCAACCGGATAACTATAGTACAACAGAGCGTCGAACAAACATAAACCCCGAAAATTATTTAAACATTACCCCAGGAAAAATCGCTAGACCTATCATTCAAAAGACCCCCCCCCGGGGGCCAAAATAGCTCTGAATTGAGCTATGCATCCTTTTCACTAGCGATGTTCCAACCCGTGGACACTCTTACTCGACAAGCAAAGGTTTAGTATTTGACATCGCAAGATCATCCTGTATTCCACAAAATAAACATGTTAGCATTGTAGCGCAAAGAAAAGGATTTCACAACAGTCACTCCAAGAGGAAATATATAAGACGAACCATGTGATTGCACATCGCAACGAAGAGATCGAAGAACAATTTGCCGCCCTTTTCCATCTCCATCTGCATGGTGCCGCTTCGTTTGAAAGTGGACCTGCTCCGAATGATTAAGGCGAGGTAGTGAGCTCGGAGCTTGGATTCATGGTCGGGTGTGTTGGCGTATGCGTAGCGGGCGCTGGCGAGGATGGTGCTACACTGGATACCGGTATGGAGGCCCTGTTTCACGAGGGATAAACGCTTCAGGTGCTCGAGGCCGTATTTGTTTGCTGCGCAGCTATTAGATGGCTTTAGGTTAGTAAATTGTGTTTGATTACTTGTCGGTGTAGGTTGACTTGAGTAGGAAGCACGTACTAGACAATAGTGTCTTTCAGGATTTCCACGCCAGCAGCCGGGTGGAAGATGGTAGCTCCATCGCTCTGTCCGTTTTTGAGTGTGGGAGTTTCCAGCTCCCAGGTTTCCCGTCTCTCGTTGTGAGTCAATCGAGGGTAATAGTCGCCTCTGTAGAGGTACTCGAGGATGCACGAAAAGACCTCCGGTTGTTCTTCAGGCAAAGTTATTCGCTGGCTGTTTGAAGGGTCAAGAGACTGGGCTCTTGAGCATGCGGTTGCGAAAAAGGGTGATACACAGAGGATCTCCTTGTGGGCGGCGAAAAGTCGTTTGTCTGGGCCGACGCTGATAGTGATTACGGAGGAAGATAGTGAGCTGCGCATTAGATAATTGTTAGTCAATAAGGACGCACATGAATGAAGCAGAAGGGGATTGTGTAAATTGAGGCTTCTTACCTGCCATCGGGCGGGCTATCTGGTACCTGACGCCTTTCAAATCGTTTCGATACTACCGAGGTGTCGCGAGCAAATCGCCTGGACCTCGAAGTAGCCTTCGAGGTTCCGTACCTCGAGGAAAAGCTGTCGGAGCGCGACTGGGGGTTTCGTCTGGTCGCAAGCATTCTTGAAGGGAGTTGGCAGCTGTCAAAGTTGGTGGGAGCAAGAGGGTGGGAAAAAGGGACGCATTCTGGGGGGAGATGGGATCCAGGGGGATTTTAAATCAAGGAGACGAAGGAAGCTGGTCAAAACGATGGCCTTCGCAATCCCCTGTCAGTTTGCGTATGGAAAGGCGTAGTCGGATACCTGCAGGTAAGTGTGGGCATGGACAGCCATAAGGATTGGCTCATTCTAGCACGATGCAGTAAAGGAGTCGCCCAAGATCTGAGAATTTTGTTCTATCGTGACAATAAATCAGCGTTATGGCTCCTTTTTTGCATCTATTTATCTATTGATGGCTAAAGACTCGGTGGTTGTGCAAGGGGAGGACTTCATAAGACGCGTAAGAGATTGTATTGGACGCGTAAAGTGGTTTTCCTATCGCCAAATGATCGCGTTATCACGGGACTGGCATTGGCCAATTGAACCTCACGAAGGATGGGTGTGGGCCTTGGATCCATCCAGAGACGCATCTAGATAAGACCAGCTTGGATGATTCTTCCATTCTTTGTTCCAATGCGACTCGTGAGCAGCCACTTGAGCATTGATACTTGTCGAGGAGTCTTTGTCTCAGACATAAGTAACACACCCAGATACCTAGAAAAGTACATGGTGTGCCGGCCCGCTGGCAATTGCCCTCGTGGTTAGAAGTACCTCCAACAGTTGTTGTGCATACAGAAACTTGTTTCAATTTCGAGAAGTGGAAATGTGTGCGGATTCTACTACTACTAGTAGTACATCAATTATAAGAATACAAACCAGACCATATCCAGCCCCAATGCGCTGCACCCAAAACGCCCTTTGCTCCGTAGAAGTGACCTAGAACTACCCAGCTCGCGTGTAATATATCGGCTCAGTATCGAATGTCTGGTGAGGGCGGAGAGATCCTGCTCAATGCCAATCAGACATGATTATTCTCTTAGAGAAACACTTTAATTGCATCTCGAGGATGACTTTCATTGGGGCAGTAAGGGCACTTGAATCTGGTGCCTTTGCAGAGTCGTTTAAGCGACTCTTCCGCGATTACATGCCCGCAGGGCATCATCATTGGCGGATTCTCGTCGGTAGTCTGTTCCTTCGAAACTGGGCATACGAAGATGGAATGGAAGAGGTATGAGGGCGGAAGGGGAATTTCGACCTAGTTATTATTATGTTAGTTGAAACCCACTGCCACCAAAGACATGAGCGAATCTTACGGGTAATTCATGCTCCGTGGTCCACTCCGTCCGTTTCGCTTTCATTATAGTCTGCAACTTCAACAACGTTGGCAGAGCTATTGCACCTGCAGTCGCAGCAATATAGAGTGGTGAATCGGGAGACAGCCCAAGGAGTGCACAAAACTCTCGTGTGAAAGAGTGCGACACGTCGGCCCACGCAGACTGATTGTTGAAGATGTTCTTGTAAGGAGAGTCCTGTAGATTGGGGGTGAAAGCCATGGCGCCCATCAGTTGCTGAATTTCCCGCAGATACCTGGGCAGAAACACTTGGAATTCGCGCCTGGCGTATTCTAGGGCTGCATGTCGTCCTCCAGGGGTGGGACCGCGCTGCTCATGTCCACCATGAAAAAGCCAGACGAATTGCAGTCTGCATAATTCGAACTCCAGGTTGCTCCCTCTTGCTTCGAGTGCCATCTTATTCTCTTCGTTTCTCGACCACTCTATCGCTGGGAGCAAGTTGTTGTTCCCTTTCAACTCGTGGAGTATATGATACATATTATGGAATTGGTCGCGAACTTTGCTTGAAGGCACCCCACCGATATCGAGGAGCGCGGCTGCTTCATCTATAGCATCCGAATCGATTTCGTGTTGTCTTTCTGCTGCTTTTTTCTCAGCTATCTCCGAGAGAAACGCAGATGCCACGGAGAACTGCCCTTCCCGCAGCAGATGCATCGCGATAGCTCGATTAATGAGGTGCTCCTGCGCGGATAGGGCATCGTGTTCGGAGTTCGGTAAGGGCCTGTCCTTGAAGAGCTATGAATTATCAGCCTCGTGGTACATTGAACAGTTAAAAGTTCAGCGAGTATGCTACCTTATCTAAAGACTTGGAGTATTTATTGAGGCCGCCGTGAGTCTCCTTGAGATTGTCGTTGATAGCATCGAATGTCGACTTGATGGGGGTTTGAAGCTTAGCTAGAGATATTGACGCTTGGCTTGGATCTAATAGTACGCTCAGAGTCAGCCATCTGTCAGACAACAGAAGATTGAAACAAAATGCCTAGCGGCAAGGTCTATACGGTGAACAAACCAGAGGCGACCTTATCCCGGGTAGATTGGAGCAAATCTATTGCTTCCTGTACACTCTTGATGCTCTGGGACGATTTAAGTCTCTTCGAGAGACGCTCATGCTCCTTTTGAACGAGATCCATCATGACATAAAGTTCGCGGAGAACTCTCCAAGCGGAGCTCGGAAGCGGAGTTCAATTATTACCGCTTGTTCGCAAGCGCAAGAGAGATAGCCATATGGAAGAATCGAATAAACTATCAGCACAAGAAATGCTAACCAGAAAACGATGAAAGGGAGGCAGGTTGAATCCTCTGAAGGTCATGAGTTCAAAATAGGTGAGGAGAGATAAACTGCGGTCTCGGATATTACGACATGGTCTGTCACGTGTGCAAGGCATTTACCCCTCGCTCGAAGCACTACTACTCACGAGTCACGACAAGTCATGAAACAGCTTAGATTATCCATCATGCCATCAAATTACGAAGACCACAGGAGTTGTGAATGACACACTCACAATACATTCTCTAGTGCTCTCTTCCCAGGTAAAAGGGTCGACGACTCGGACTCGACTCGTCTTGGCGGGTGGTTTCAGAGCATAGTAGGTATGGAGTACGATCATGTCATGTATCTCACTAATTCAAGTCACAGTTTACTCAACAATAATGCTACATATTAATATTAAACCTCAACCCAACTTAGCAAAGAACCATCTTCGCGACTCATGACTCCAGGTGGTTGGATGATCTTCAAAGAACCAATCATCAGTGAAAGCTGCCCTTGAGTCACCTCTCGCTTACGCTAGCGTCTTATGCTAGTCTTGGCACAGATATATAAGCCCAGCTCCTCACCCCACCTTTTACAGATTTTTTTCTTTTCTTCTTTATCCTAGTGCACGGGTTTTACACGTATCAGTGAGGAGACATCCGAGATCGTGTTTTTGCTAGTTGAAAACTACCTAGTTGACTGCTCTCGTTGGCCTTCGGGTCGGCGAGGAATTTTTGAACAAAGAAGCTGCCCTGACTTCATTTACTTGAGGCCAGCTTGTGATGAGTTTTCATCGCGTGGATCTTCCTTTCATTGCTCTGCTTCCCTTGCTTGGAGGCGTGTAGAGAAGAGAAGTTTCATCGCTTGACATGGTCGGTGCGGCGGTTGATGGATGTAATTCCATTTGTCTACTCCGTAGTTGTGGTGTAAATTCGTCCGTAGTGCTTGGTTATCACTGTCTAACCATGCTTCGCTCGTCAACTCGGCACTCGTTTGTTTGTACTGCCATCTTCTCTCCTAGAGGCCTGATGTCACACTTGATGCTCACGAGTTCAAACGCCTTGCCGCCAGAGTCCTTAGAATATGTCGCCCTATGAGACACAACATCGGATATGACAGCATATGTGCAATCAATTCACTCTTGAGACATACTCTTACTGTCTCTGAGTGTACAAAACTTTGCTCAACGTCTCTCTTGAATCTTGAGTCTTGAGCAATGGTAGCTTCAGTGACCCGGATGCCAGCAGATGCCAGCAAAGTGCCCTGGTGGGTACATTATCTGTTTCCGGATGAATGGCGCAACCTTACCTACCTCCAAATACTTAGTACTTACGGGCGCAACGAGCAACTAGCTTGTGTAGAAAAGGGCTTTGTACATGGTTCAATATCAAGCGTCGCGGACCGGTAAATTAGAGTAGAATTGAGTTGTGGCTGAATCGACTAGGCAACCGCTTTCCATGCGGATTGAATAGCCGTGCTTACGAAGGAGCGTGGCGCTTGGGTTGGAGAGACATAGGAGATGGGTAGAGGAGATGCATCTGAGACAACATGACAAGGTAGTTCATGAGTAGGAGAAATGCCCAAAATGAGACTCCTTTCAAGCACAGTACCGGTATACTCTTGAGCATCCATGAGACACTAAAGTGGGTGTATGTAGCATTCGCACCTGCATTGTGGCGTGCACACCGCTTCGAGGAACCTGTATGGTCCCTTGTGACGTCGCCGGCATATAAACTTGCCCATTCGCTCTTTTGTCCTCGCATCCATTGTCACGCTGGAGTCTCTCTGGAACTTCTCCTAGACGCGCCGCTTTTCTGCGTTACTTGAAGGCTGAGGAAATCTCGGTCTCGAGTATGTCAGGGCTCTTTTCTGTTTCGTTTGCTGTATCCGGAGGTTTGGGAGGCTCGGTGTTATTATTTTGAGGCACGCCTCTGCAGTTCTTCAGCAGACGCTTATCTCTATAACTTTTCTTGGAGTCTTAGAATGATTGCCATTCGCTCTACCCGTTCGTGCAATGGAATTTGTACAACCACCCACCATGCCATCGACGGCACCGCATGTCGGCGCACAGGCCGCCTCTCCCACCACAAATCGCGAAACCACACGAACCTCGGCCAGTGCTCTGGAGAGCCCATCTTCAAATCACCACCGGCTTGAAGGACCGTCATTCCGCCCCGGTCGTCAAAAAATCGTTTTTACGGACCCTGTTGCGCTCCGGTACCTTGAAGAGGATCCCTCAACCGTGGTGCTTCATCGTCGCCTAACGCTGGAGGGCTATGAAATCTACATTGTTGAGCAATGGGCATGTTCGCGGATTCACCCTACTTTCGTCATTACCACATACACGGGGAACTCGTCGCATAAGGTGGTCGTTGGGGTGCTAGGGGTTCCTACGGACCAGTCGACGTGGTCTCCTCGGTTGAGACTGTACTTCAACGCCGTGAAGAGATGTCAGCTACGAGAGAAAGAGACGCCTTTGGGTACCGTCATTGTAACCGATCTGAACTCATTCCCGTCAGGGCTCACTGTCATACCCGTACCGAACGGTGATATAATAAGACATAAGGAGGATTTCATTGTGAATGAAAACCTGAAACGATTAGGCTGCGCTGGGCGTGCCGGACTAAAGCTTCAAGCTCCGTCTGCTGCTACTGTGGCGAAGTTCCATCAGCTTTACAGGACGAGCGAAAGGATTCCCCTCTACAGCGCAGTTATGGAGCTTGTTAAGCAATGTCAGATTGCCTTGATGATGTTTAGAAACCTAGCGCCGGAGTACGTGGACGGGCTTCTCTGTGATGTTACCGAAGCGGCTGTGGGGGACTGGTGGACGGACATCGGTATGGACCTTTATAACCTCGAACCCAGTGATGGGAGGCTTGGTCCCACCACTGTGGCAGCCTTACTGGGCACCCTTATGGGAGCTCGCAACCGGCTTCACGCGTTCGGCGCTCCTGTTAACAAGGATGCATTTGACATATCTAACCTCAAACGCGGAATCGGGGCCTTTCAGAAGTCCCAAAAAATGAAACGTACGCGGCGGCTGGACCGACACACTTTGGACAGACTACACCGAGCTACTGCAAAAGCGGCGAATGCAGAGGGCTGGACAGATGCTGTCAAATCAACAATGGCCGAGCTCAGTGGACATGGCGGGGAGATGGTCATGGGCATGGTTCGGGGCAGGGAGAAAGGTGGAATTGCCGACATAGAAACCATTGATATTGACAACCTCGCCCAGCTAGCAACAGGGGAAAGAGCAAAGTGGTTATGGCAAGGAAAACCGCGCAAGAGTACCGCTGATGCCAGCGTCCCGCCAGCTGCGGACATGATGTTCACTACCGACGACCAAGGCGGTTATGTCTGGACTAGTCGGAAACGACACTCACATGAGGACCTAGGCATGGATCCCTCTTTTCAGCGATCAGAACGTTCGTGGAGACAGTCTGAAGTAGCTGGTCTACCCGAAGACAAAGATCAGAACCTCAGCAGGATGGTCATCAAAGGCGTCAGTGGGAAAGTCTCAGATGCTCGCATAGGATTTGGCAAATTCAAAGACGCGGTCGGGTTGCCCGGCCTTCGATCGCATTTACAGAAGCCGACAAAAGACGGTGTGGACTTTGGTGGTGATGCTGCTCAAATATCTATAATGGAGAGTGATACGGATATTAGCCCGTCGAAGAAAATGATCGAGAGTGCCATCCAGCCGGGATACGAGAGCGCTCCTTTACCAGAAACTCAAATACCAAATGACGCTGAACAAGCAGAGCCACCACCGAACCCTACCATACACTCCGAATCTATACCTCCGGCGATCACGGTAGACCATGCTGCATCCAACGAGGACACGGACACGTCACGCAAAGCCTCCGTAGCCCGAACAGATGAAGACTCACAAGACCTAAACCGATCCAAAACGCGATCGACCGATCTATCGGGCGATACAGGTGACCAGGAAAGGGCACCAACGCCAGCATCCTGCGCCATGGCATTGCGGAGGCCGCATAGCTACGACGAACTAGTTTTCGATGATTCTAATAGCCACGATCGAGAAAACGATCACTGGCCTCGCCACTTGTCCTTTAGCACAATTGAGGAGGTTGTGCTAAACTGGAAAAGCCTAGGGGATAATGCGATCCTAGAGAAGTCCGACGCCACTCTAGATGAAGCTATAATCCACGAGGACGTATTAGCCTCTGACGCGCGGATTTCCGGGTCTCGAATCCGAGATCTTGAAATGTATACCGTTCCCTGGGTTGAGAATCAAGTGTCTTCGGTTGACAGACTGAACCACACTCTTTACGAGACTCATGAGAAACTCGGATCGAGCTACCTAGAACGATTCGAGATGTACCAGCAGGCCAGGGAACAGTCTAGTGACTTACTAGCTGGAGAGCATTCTCAGCTCACGGAGAACATGAAACGAGTCGAGATGTTGGGCGCGAAACTCGACTATGAACTGCACGCTCTAGAGTCCAAGGTTGAAGATGTTGAGACCGGACTAGGAGACTTCGAGCGGCACGTTGACGATATAGAATTGAGGATCAAAGCCTTGATACGCGGGGAGGAAGAGAAGCAGAATTGCTCATGGCTGTCCTGGTTGAGCAGGTTAGGGGGACAGTCGACAACGTAGTCCGTCCGAGCTTGCTTCAGCTGTTTAAACGATCACGATGTCCATCGAAAGGCATTTGTACCAGTGTGTATATGTATTAATCCTAGTGTACATAATCCGCAGAATAGATCCGCGAAACTCGCATTAACCGGGCAATGCAGTGGCCGTACTACCCAAAGAACAAACCAAGTCCAAC
This sequence comes from Aspergillus cavernicola, assembly GCA_027569065.1. Classification (NCBI taxonomy): domain Eukaryota; kingdom Fungi; phylum Ascomycota; class Eurotiomycetes; order Eurotiales; family Aspergillaceae; genus Aspergillus; species Aspergillus cavernicola. The sequence goes on from JAPDEK010000006.1 coordinate 165,870, forward strand.
AATTCCCTTGGAATCCAGGCCCGTGCGACGCAAGTTAAAACACCCCAAAGCCAACACGACAGGAGATTCAAAACAATCATTCCATTACACAAAGCAGCCTAAAATACAAGAGATCCGACAATGCACCCTTCCTTTGCATTGCCTTACATGCCCATACCCATACCACCACCCTGCTTAGCAGCAGCCTCGCCCTGCATCTTCTCGCTGACCTTAATGTTGACGTCGAAGAACTTGGCGACGCAGCGGTCGAGGCAGACAGACTCGCCCTTGTTGAGATCACCTTCGCGGTAATCGGCGGGAATGCATTTTTTGGTGCAGGATTCCGTTAACCTGTAGAGAGAAAGCGTAAGTGTTAGGTAGGATGCGGAATATGGAAGTGAATAATAGGGTAAATCGTGTAAGGCGCACCGGTTGAACATGTCTGAAATCATCTCGACTTCGGTCTCTGCGGCAGCAATCTTCTGCTCCGAGCTCATTTTGGGGGCACCACCGAATAGGAAAGACATGACGATGGATGGGTTGGGATTGTGAGCTAGAAGGAATGTCCGGTTAGTGATTGTCTGAGGCAGGAGTTAGATGGACAGAGGACAGGATTAGTAGCTCACAATAATCGGTAGAAATGAAGATGATCTGATCAGGATGTTGGGTTGAGTTGTGCTTGTCTTGCTACGACCCTGCGGAAGTTTGAATTGAACTCGGGAGCTTCAATTCACCGCCTTCGGATTTTTATAAATGCTGCTCAGAGCTTTGCTCATCCATCCTCTTTTCAACCTTCATCTTCCTTTCTCCGTAATGAGCGCGACTATTGACTGATTTTTTCCGTTCTAATGCAGCCAATACGCCCCTGGTGGGCTTCTTTCAGGTAAGCCAATATTGTCATGTTCTTTCTATCCTCCCACCATCGTATGATGAACCGAATCCCTTCCAGAACCGCTGCAATCCGACGCTTGGTTTTCCGAGCTATGAATGCAAACGGAGCTATTAGATTTTCGAGTCTGATTCTTGTATTCTCCTGAATATGTTTTTGATCCTGTTCATTATTGAATACTTTTGCTAACCAAGCAATTTCAGAGCAGGATCACCGACTCTCTCAATTACTGCACAAACCTTGATGACTAAACAATGTCGACTAACACAGCACATCTGTACACCACGGAGATGGAGCACCAGCGCAGCATCACCTGAGAGGGCATACCAGCAACGGCTCCAGGAAGTGAAGGAATCATGCCCTGACCCGTATCCCCGTTTCCTAAGAAGCGACACTTCAGTCGAATGCTCAGAATTTCGCTCTCGATACAACCACCTAGCCAATAATGAAACAGTAGAAGATGATTCAGTCACCGTAAATGGTACGTCCTGGCCTGATATGGCTTCACACTTTGGTTCTTTTGTACTTAGACTCCCTAGGTAGAATTCGTACGTATAGACTAGCCGGGAACAAATTAATATTCTTCGATATCCACCAAGATGGTCATAAAGTTCAGATAATGTGCAATCTTCGTCAACTCGGCGGCGTTACGTCCGATGCGTTCAAGAAATTCTATCGTTTACTCCGCCGCGGTGATGCCTTCTGTACGTTGTCACCACCACCGCCAGCACTTTCACAAACTAATCTGCTACACGATAGCTGTCACAGGAAAACCGCACCGCACAGGACGAGGAGAACTCACGGTTGTAGCCAGCGAGGTGCCGCAACTTCTATCTCCGTGTCTTCATGATGTTCCTCTTGACGCGCAAGGGCACGAGAACTCTCCATACGCCCGTCACGTTCAGTTCCTCGCCGACCAGAATACCGTGGACATAATCAAGGCTAGATCGGCTATCGTTCAATATGTTCGCCAGTTCTTCGTGGACCGATCATTCATGGAAGTCAACACTCCCATTCTGAACTCAATTGCTGGCGGAGCAGTCGCCCGCCCGTTCTATACCTCAGCCACGGAATTTCCAGACCGCCAACTGTCGCTTCGAATTGCGCCAGAGCTATGGTTGAAGCGCCTGGTAGTCGGTGGATTTGATCGTGTTTTCGAGATTGGCCCATCATTCCGTAATGAAGGTGAGCATTCCCTCCTTGAGATTTGAGACGCAAACTGACATATCCACCACAGGTCTCGATAAAACTCACAACCCCGAGTTCACAACGTGTGAATTCTACAATGCTTATTCTAATCTGGAGGAGTTGATGTCTACAACGGAGGAATTACTATCAGGAATGGCGAAACACCTCAGGGAACTCAACCAAAATGGCACATTGACACCAACCTCGGTGGACTTCGCCGCGCCATTCCGCCGGATCGACTTCATCTCTGGGATTGAGGATAGCATCGGTCGCAAACTCCCAGATCTCATATCCCCAGAAGCCACGGAGCAAACCATCCAAATATTCAAGGAGCTGTCTCTCGACATACCCACAAACCCTACCCTACCCCGTCTACTCGATGAGCTCTGTGGAATGTACGTGGAGCGACAATGCATCAACCCAACATTCATCATCAACCCTCCCGAGTGTCTCTCCCCCTTATCGAAATCATTCATCCACCCCACCACAAACCAACGGGTTGCTGCGCGCGCGGAACTCTTTATCGAAGGGAGGGAGATGGTGAACACGTACGAAGAGGAGAACTCGCCCTCCGAACAAAGACGCAAATTCGAGGACCAGCTGCGGTTCAGCAGGGACGCTGACGAGCCGGGAGAGATCGACGAGGAGTACCTTGCAGCGCTGGAATGGGGCCTTCCACCTACCGGTGGTTGGGGATGTGGTATTGATCGGCTCTGTATGTTCTTTACAGGCTCGAAGAGGATTACTGAGGTCCTGCCTTTTGGCAATTTGCGGAGCGTGACGAGACGGTGAAGTGTGCTTTTTGGGACTTTTTGAGTAGATATGTTCCATGTATATTAGTGATGATATTCTTCAATCCAGAGATACCACGTTGGATCTTGCAGTTTCTTGAGAATTTGTTCTGTAGTATGTGGTCAGAAGACCAAGACCGAGAGAACCCTAAGCGATAAGTCTCCTTTAGAGTGATTGTAACATGGCATGAGGCCGAGAGATAATGTAGCATTAGAAACGTCGGAGCCGGCCGTGAAGCGGGGAGAGAGGGGCACTGTATGTAACTATATATTGTTATTTTTCCCATCCTCAAGGCCTTTATGGTGGCACTATTATTTACAGAATGGCTTCAAACACTATAAAACAAACTCAAGCTGTGACTGTCAGTCTACAAGAGCTGGTCGACGGTAACTATCACACCTGACATCGTCGTACCATACTAAATACCGCAGGCTCTGTCTCCTTCGACACCCTCACCCAAGCATTCGGCCCTTCATCCCTAGGCATAATCATCGTTAAAGATCTCGACCCGAAATTCCAATCCCTCCGCGCCCAAGTCCTCTCTAATGCCTCTTATCTCGCCGCCCTCTCAAGCGATGAGCTTGGTAACTTAACCTTCCGTTACCTACCTAGAAACCAATCAAACTAAACCACCACCGCTAACCACCTTGTCTTTCTTCTCAAATCTACTAGAAACCCTCACAAGCCCCCAAGCAAAATACCTAACCGGCTGGTCCTGCGGCAAAGAAACCCTCCGCTCAGGCCACTTCGACACCCTCAAGGGCTCTTACTACGTAAACTGCGCCTTCTACCAAAACCCCTCTTTGCAAAGCGCGCCCCTGGAGACCGGATTCCCCGATTTCCCGGAATACACGAGCCCGAATGTGTGGCCGGACGCGAGGCGGCTTCCGACTTTTCGGAGCGGGCTGGAGGAATTATGCACGCTTATAATTGATACGGCGGCTTTGGTTGCAAGGGCTTGTGATCGGTTTGCGGAGAAGGAGATTGAGGGGTATAAGAGGGGGTATTTGGAGAGGGTTGTTAGTGGGAGTATGACGAGTAAGGCGCGGTTGTTGCATTATTTCCCGACGAAGGATTCTTCTACTGGGACTACGGGGTCTGGGGCAGGGGCAGGGGATGAGGTGGGTAAAGAGGATGGTGATGATGACTGGTGCGCAACACACCTCGATCATGGCTGCTTAACAGGTCTCACGTCGGCCATGTTCATCGATGAAGCCGCTAACCCGCCTTCGCTCTCTTTTCCCTCTTCATCGGCGCAACAACCCCTCCCCGAACTCCCATCCTCACCAGACCCCAAAGCAGGCCTGTACATCCAATCGCGAACCGGCCAAGTCGTGAAGGTGAATATCCCCAAGGACTGTCTGGCGTTTCAAACGGGGGAAGCGCTGCAGCTTATTACGAGGGGGAAGTTCCGTGCCGTGCCGCATTTTGTGAAGGGGGCTAGGGTCCCCCTTGGGCAGGGAGAGATTGCTAGGAATACGTTGGCGCTGTTTACGCAGCCGAATTTAGGGGAGGAGGTGGAGGAGGGGAAGACGTTTGCAGATTTTGCGAGGGAGGTTGTGGCCAGGACGTACTGATGTTTTTTTCTTTTTCTTTTTCTTTCTTGGCTGCCTCTGGTCGGTGGGCTTTGTATATCTTGCGGAGGGAGAGAGATGGGGGCTCTAGTCACTAGTCGTAAGGGGTACATTATGGATATCGACGAAGATGAGAGACAAAAAGTCAATCTCGCTCATACATCTACCAAACCGTATCTGAATTTCCAAATACCCAATGTCGATATAAACTCTCCTCAAAGAAGGTATATCATTCACAAACTCCTCACGTACTCCTCTACCAAGGCTCCCTCATCAAGTGTGGCGGTTGTGATATGAAATAGGCTGAGGGCTCAGTCTAACGGTAGTGGTTGAAGACCAAGAGGATTGAGGTCTGGGAGGTAAGAAATACGGGCACATGGCTTGGAATAGAACTGTGTATAGAGATAACATACAAGACATTGATACTGATAGAAGGTAGTAACTACGGTGACTTGAAAGTCCCACTGTGGAAAGTGATGTAAAGATTATAAATATGAAGATTGAAACGGCTAATGATACATTTGCTGTTGTTAGATTTGGAATATGCCCCTTATGTGTGATAATGGAGGACCGTAGATGAGACTTTCATCGTGACGTCTCAACGAATTCTACAGTTTCCCATCTAGGTCGTTTGATTATCGGCTCAGCTGCAGGAGGGTTATAGTCGCCGCCTTCTGTTTCCTCGGTGCCGCCCCGGAGCTCTTCTATGCGTGTTGTGAAGTCCCCTTCCGGTTCACCAGCTCCGCTCTCATCCTCCTCCACCCCTTCACCTTCGCCTTCCTCTACTTCTTCTGGAGCTCGAATGGATTCTTCATCGTCCGTGGAACTCGCAGGGTTGCTCGTGTCCACATTCCCAAGACCAGTGCTGACGAGTTTACTGGTCTTACTGACCTCTGCAAGGCTGGAGATACGGGGTTTTGTAGATGGCCGTCCTAGCTCGTTGGGTTGTTTCGCATCCCGGAAATCCGCTTGACTGGCCGTGCCATCGATGATTCTGAGGTTCGCTCTCCACATCTTCACGTCCCGAGTTTCGCTGTAGTGCCCGACATCTTCGCCGTTCAGTGACTCAATAGCGAGCGTTTGTGTCCGGAAATCACCCCAGAACCAATGCCTCCCCTCCGGGATACGTTCATCCACGTGTCGTGAGTATTCTCTCCCTTTCATAATCCCCTGCAGGTCATAGCATAGCGAAAGGGAGTTGAACAGTACTTTCATGGCGTCCGGCTCGTAGCAACGACCGAGGACCATGTCCTGAGAGATATCGACAATAGACCCTGAATGTAGCTCGTACCACTCACCGTATCCGCCCATTCCAACATTGTTGAATACGTCAACTACCTCCTGCAGCGACAGTGCCCGAGCTGGCCGCCCGTTGTTCGATATTTGAGCTCGTTCAATATCAGGTGTGTATAGTTTTCCTGCAATGCGAATCTGATACGTCTCCGCAAGTTGCTTGGATTTAGCGTCTTCATCACACTGAATGAGTTCGAGCCGAATTTCATCAATCACCATCACATCCGTAACAGGTGGCGTTTGAGCGTCCCCAACCCGGTGGCCCTTTGGTTTGAGACGAATGGAATCTCCGATAACAAGAAGCTCTGCCCCAACGAAAATGCCCCGGCAGTATATTGAAGCATTGGGCCATGTGCCCTGGATGCGATATTTGTCAACCAGGCTGAATGACGACATTACAGTCATGGCATTTTCGATAGAGGGGTGAAAGTCTTCGCGAGGGATGCCCTGCAAAAAGAGCTCAAAGGCGTTCAAAGGTTTGATGCACTTCAGAGGTACGTAGCTATAATGCAACGAATAGCTTTTGTCGGAGCTGTTAGGGTCGGGAAAAGTCTCGACGCGGAATCCGGAGTAGTTCAAGCCCCATTTCTTTGTAGTCGTTTCCACAAGGTCTTGAAGCACTGTGTCTTCTGCGGGAATCTGGCCAATGACTCCCGTACGCCATTCGGGTTTATTGAGCCATCGACCTTTTGCTGGAGAATATACCTGTATGCGTTGTGTCTTCGGGTTCCAGGCCAATTCGCCGCTGAACTCAGGAGTCCAAAGAACGAGCTCTCCAAGACGAGGGAGATATGACGGGCGCACGTCAACTGTTTCCAGATACTCCTCCATTAATGTTCTTTCAGCTCTCCAGTCCATGCTTGATGTTTCTGAAATCTCTTTGTCAAGGCTCCCCAGTTGCTTTAACTTCGTCACGGCAATTTTGAACACATCTGGAGTACCTTCACTGTCGACTACCGTGAAACCAGGCCTGCCTGGTGGTCTTCCCGGTCGCCCCGCCCCACCAGGAAGCTTCGGAGGTCGCCCTGGCGCCCTGCCCGCCCCCGGTGGTCTACCTCGAGGCCGTACAGATGATCTCCCAGGCGGCCGTTCGGTTGGGGTTCCAGGTGGCCTGACAGTGTTTTTACTACCGGAGGGTCTACCACGCCGAGCCACTGTGGTTGTATCTATATAGTTGTTAGACGCCAAGGATACACGTTTGCATATGAATCCAAACCTTTCTGACGTTGTTCCAATTTTGCGCAGAGGCCACACGGACATTTCCCAGCGCCTCCAGTCATCAGATAGTAGAAATGTGGAAAGAAATGCTTCGTGGAAGAGAAATACTGTCCGACTGGATGTCCGAACAGAAATCTATCGCGCTGTGTGTAGACGATTAGTGTACCTCTCAAATCACGGGGGCTCTTTGACTTGAACTTACAATGCTGGGATTTGTTCCGCGCGGCCGATCGAACACAGCATAGCCATCTGGTAAGTCGTCCAGGATGTACTCCACCCCTTGAGTTGAAAAAGACCGTCAGTATCAGAGTAGACATATAAAAAAAACCAATTGGAGGAAGCTAGTGGCAGAAGCATGATAGCAGCAGCTTTCAACTGTAGTGTAAAAACAAAGGATACACCTGAGTTGCTACCCCGGGGAAAACATATGAGACGGTCGAAATAGAATTTGGTGCAACTACTAGGCAAGAGAAAAAAAAAGAGAGAAACACGCGCGAAGTTCAACTTACCTTGTTCATATGCACCAGTCTCTCTCAACCACATCTCCGCTAGTTTTTGGCGATAGTAGCTATCATCAGACCTTGAGTACCTTTCTTCTGTCGGCCAACCCGCAGGTTCGCCATCGCTGAAAGAATGATCAATTGGGATTACCACGAGATCCTCATCCACTGAATCCTCCACCATGGCATCCGTTATGGAAGGATGTTGTTGAATGTTTGGTTGCAAATCGGGGATGTTCCGAATTTGAGAATCTGAGGGATAGGAATACATGATTTCCCTGTTTCAGGTTCTTCTCATCATAAATGGCGCAAGAACGAGAAATAACAGAGCATTTATATGAATGTTTGTGGTGAGGGTTTTTTTGCTGGTTATTGGAGATTCAAACGAGAAATGAAGCTCCTCGTGACCAGCCATACGCATCTATCACGTGATCTTTAGGAACGAGGATACTTGACAGAGCATTACCCTGAATATCTTTACATTGGAAGGGAAACTGGAATAGAGTTACGGGTAGCTTATGTTGGTACTTGAGTCTCATTGCATTTGGACACGGAATACTAGTGGTTGATGCGGATCAAGGATTAGGTAGACATGTTTCTGCGCATCGTTTACGCGCCAAACGAACACTCCCAGACTCGAGCTGCAAATCCCTTTCAATGTCTTCCAGCACCTTGGAGAATGGGACAATAAACCCAGTACCCTCATGTATATCACCCCCAACCAATTGCCCCACGACATCTCCATTTCCGTTTAGACACCAAGAACCAGAATGTCCTTGGATCTTGGCCTAGACGTCGCAGGAATAGGTTGGCTCATTGCTTCTTCGAGCGGCGCAGCAAACATCCGAACATCGTTGTGTGAGGGTGATTGGCATGGCCAAGATAGGGGTTTCGCGCCATTGGCATCCACATCTGTGAGGGTATTGACAGCATTAGTATATCTCAATCAATGATCTCAGGCCGAAGTGTAGTCCTCACCTTGATCGGTGCGACCTTGCTCATCCACGCGCACCCCGTGAAAGCAAGTAAGTCCCACAACATGTTCGGTTCCGTTCGTGGAGATTCTGAGATAGCCACCCAGAGTACTAGACATACTTGCAACCCTTCTAGTCACGCTGATGTCCATGAAGGAGTATCCGAAAATGGCCAGCCGAGACTCGCCCGCACATCGTTGTCGTCTGTCATGTATGAGAGGTCGCTGAAACGGCCTTATAACCCCTTAGTGCTCATGAACTCAAGTCCGAAATGGCTATCCGCCAATTCCCCAGCTAGTTCACCAAGCACCGTGCGCTTCTGGGGAAGGATCTCCGCTTTCACGGCCACTGTTGTCCTCGAAATTTCCTCCCAAATGACCACGATTTGCCGGATAGATTTGTTGCGTTGCCAGTCAACGTTGAAGCGAGAAAGAGAGCTAATGACGCGCTGCAGTGTGCTTTCCCAATTATTCTTTTGCTGGCTGGTCAGTGACGGAGGGAAGGATTTCGGACCCTGAGTCGCTTTAGGATCCAACATCTCAACTCTGCCGTGAAACCCCATTCCAGAAGCGGCTTGTATCAAATCATTTAGAATTGATACTAACTGACCGTGTCGCTCTTCGAAAGAGACCTCAATGAGGAGGGTGTCGTCAGACTCAGGAAGAGTACGTCCCCAGGTCGTGAGGCCGCATATACGCACATTTTCCCTTGTCAGAAGGCCGATAGCGAGATCTACCACTGCCTCTGCCATCGTCCGGTCTAGGGATCCCACAGGATACTCTGTGGACAAAGGCCAGTCCAGTAGTCTTCCAGGACCTCCAATTCTGTATTTATCATGCAAATCAATGCGGGACCCACATGATGACTGGCCCGACGAGTCATTTTACCTGCTGCTATGGGACTGGCGGGCGCCTGTCGTGCCGGAGGGGAGGGTAGTTTGAAGATTTTCCAGGTCGCTCATAGTGTCGAGCCAGTGAAGGTAAGGTGAGGCATTAGTGAGAGAAAAGTGAGTTGAGAAATGGAAGGGTGATGAGATTTCAAATTCATTAGGTGAGCTGACAAGGAAACAAGAATGTTGTGAATCTTCACTGAAGGGTAGATGAGGAAAGAAGGGACACAACAGGAGGGAGATGGAAATGGAAGGAGAAAAGGAAAGGTTTGTTTTAAATGAGTCATACGGAGATGAGGAAAGAAAGGCCTCAAAAGCGAGTCTATTTCTTCAAGCGAGTTACCGGTATGGGATCAATCCAAACCTTCCGAAGCTCAGTCTCAATATCCTCGCGGCGTTTCTTCCACTCCTCGACTTTATCAAGATGTTTACGAATCTCTTGAAGTTCTTTTTCAACACCGAGCTTTTCCTTTGCAGTACCGATTCTCTCAAACTCCCAGTTCTCCTCGTCAGAGCCAATGCTAATGCTGAGGTTGTAAGTGTGGTATTTCTTCAGTGAAGCTCGCGTGGAAATGGTGATCACTGTGATTCCCCGCTCCTTCGCTTGTTCGTAGAGCAGTCCTTCGACGTCCGAGGAAACGGCAGAAGTTCCTTCATCAAGGAATGCATAGCGAGGTTCATGATAAAATATTCGCGCCATGGCCATCCTCTGTTTTTCGCCACCGCTCAAGACATCCTTCCACTCTTTGCGGGAATCCCATCCGCCTTCGCGGGAAGGAAGGTAGCCGAGGTGAGCATCTTCCAGGATCTTCTGCAGAGCAGAATCTGAGACGCCTGCGTCCCGCATATCGATTTCAGTGTGGGGATAGATGACTTGGTCCCGTAGAGTTCCCACACTTAGATATGGTCGCTGGGGGAGGAACATGATTCCGTCAAGCCCGAACCCTCTCGGACGGCTAACAAGGCCACGGTAAACAGGCCATAACCCAGCCACAATACGCGCAATAGCAGACTTGCCCACCCCGTTAGGTCCGGAGATGAGAAGGTGGTCGCCCGAATGCACAACAAACGACAACGATTCCAGAAGCTCATCACCACCACGGGGATAAAGGGACGGCGCAACAACAGGAACTTGTTCAAGACGTACTCCATCAAAACCATTGTGGATAGTTCCTTGCACATCCTCTAACGAGAACAATTCTGATTGAGCATCGCGCGCTGGGTAATAGGCACTTGCATGGACCCTATGCAAAGTAGAGATGAGGCTATAAACTCGTGAAGTGTAACCAGCCAGTTCCGAAATATCTTTGATGCTATACATCATTCGACCGCCGGCGTCAGCCAAGGACAACATCAATCGTTTGTTGGTGATGAATTCCTTCATACGACCCCGTTCCCGACTAGTAGCCTCTGAAGTGTCTGCCAATTCCATAACACCACCCAGGCCGCCCCATGCAGGAAGGAAAACCGGCAGCGAGGTGACCAAATATCCAAATGCGCTCCAGGAATATTTCAGGATAACATCTTCGAGCATATTATAGCGGATCTTTAGACTGTAGATTCCTTCCATCCATCGCTGAAGGTCCTTGAAGCTTCTAGTTAGGAATACACGCTCAGTATCAGCACCGCCGTAGAAAGATATCTCCTCCGCGTTGGCGAGTAGCCTGGAATGTAAGCCCCTAAAGTCACCTTCCTTCTTGCCCTCAACAGCTTTGAGCTTTCCAAACGGTGGTGAAAGCTTCCGCAAAACAACGGCTGTGCTGAAATATCCTGTGAGAATCCCACTAAGGGCCAATGGCCCCAGGGAACGGTATAGCTGGTAGTTGAAGACGAAAAGGTCCACTAAAGGTTTGCCTAAGGATGAGTAGAGTGCGGCTGCGGCTGAACAGAAGAGAGTAAGATCTTGAGTGATGAACTGATCAGGTCCCTGGCCGATGCTACCGTCAAGATTCATCAACTTATAATAATTATTATCCGCGGTGAGATAAAGATCGTGGATGTATCTTGTGAGCCGAGTCCGGAATGCGATGGATACCTTCGACTGGAGAAATTTGATCATGGCATTGGTATACGATGCGAGCGTACCGATGCCGCACCACTTTATGATGCCCCAGGTGAACGCACGCCCCTTCCCGGCGACGAGATCCCTCACGATTTCACCATCTAGCCTGGCAATCAACAACGACAAGTATGTACGTAGTAGGAGGAAGATGCCGTGGCTCATCAAAAGCCCCGTCTCCTTGCTACCCCATCGCGGCACCATGATACTCCCGAGACTCAAGAACTGGTGAAGAAATGCAAGGTTCAAACCGGGCTTGGTCGCCGAGGGTGGTATCCGGCCTACCGAACCCTCATCGCCTGCGTGAGCAGAGGCAGGTGGGGTTAAAAAAAGCCTTCGGTGTGCGTCAAAGGTCGTGGGTTTTGTTGGATAAATCTTGACCTTGGAGGTCAAGGAGTCCTTATAGGGCACATATATAGTGCGAGATCCATCCTTTCCCCTGATTCCAGAGTTCCGGCGCAGCAATCGTTTCCCACGAGCACGCTCCTTCGCTCTCTCTCGGAACCAGTTATAGCCTCCATATCCAGTGCCAATAATCGAAAAGATGAGCACGATCGTAGCGATGACTTTGGTGGTATTGGATGAACGTTTGATCCTGTCTCGGAACAGGTGGACGTAGTAGGTGTACAGTGTTACGAGAGGATCCTTCCGGAGCGTTGATTGAGCGGCCATTATGGTCCCTTCAAGCCGTATATGCGTCGCCTGGCTTCTATCTCCGGCCCCTGCGACAACTGACGATCTTAAGCCAAGCCGGTGATGGCCATGGGGTCGCGGGCATCTGGGGACGCGATCGAACGATGAATATTCGGTAATCCGAACGTACGAAGGAGAAAATCAAACAATGATATTGTGCTGATGGAGGTAAGTTGAGGTGGGCAGACAGTTGAGCCAGCAGGTTACATTATGATGATGAGCGCAGTTTCCTTGCATGTGAAGACCTCGGACCTGAGTGTGGAGAGTGGCGAAAGCGCCCACGCTTCACGTGTAGTTCCCCAGACTTACAACAATAATCAAATAATCAGGGCAGAGTATTTAAAGGGTTGGCAAGGCCTTATTCAGGGTTCATCAGGACTTCCACTTAAACATGAGGTAGATCAAGGTTTTTAGTCCAAGGGTGCTCTGCTCTAGAAATCATACTACTACTGGGTGAGTAGTGGATTCAACGACTCCCATGAAGTGACAGTGCACACTGCAAGGTTCCTACCTATTATTGTGAAGGAATTTACTAGGTATTCTCAAAGTATTCCTCCATTTTACGCCCAACCAAACCATCCAATAAGACCTCGCTCCTCAGAGTATGGATCTGAATTTGCGATATCACACCTCCCTGTTCTCTGGCGGCTATCTCGTTGATGTGATTTGACTGACCCCAGCTTTTCCCAGCCCCTACTCGACCTCTTCCTAAACTACTATTGCTCAGCCCTGCATTGTTGGTCCAGACCAGAGCTTAGTGGTGATTATTTCCCTTTTCTATCGACCTAAAGCCCGGAGCTCCTTCCTCGTTCTTCGGTTACCCCTTTCACGCCCAGTTTGATGCTCTATCGAGAACTGTCAGCCTTTCACGGAGCTTCGGACAGCCCTCGCCTCATCCTTGACCGGTGTAGCACTCCGTAACAAAGTAAGTCGAAGACAAAGGTGATCAAAGCGTCACCTGTTGTAACTTGTAAGTCTGCAATCGGCCAGCAATACCTTCGACTCCTTTAATCCGCTTTATCCCTCTTTAGCCAGACGGACGAGCCTAGCGCACAATAAATCCGATCGCCAATCTGACCCTGGTCAAGCCCGGCATTATTATTGTCCTCCCACCCAATCTCACTCCGTCCTCATTACTCCGTACCTAGATACACCACTCATATCGCGAGTTGAAGGAATTGCTGCGATACCTCCCTACCTCAGTATAGTTGGTTACCCCCGGAAGCGCCACGTGATCCCCCAATTTCCCTCCAATTCCTCAGGGCTTGATCTCTGGGAACCTCCTGCGAGTATCCTTTCCAAGCAAACTTGCTTGATCGCATATTAGTTTTGATTCTCGCTTGTCGTGCCACCTTGGCAATCTTACATGGTGAATTGCCAACAGTCCCAAATTGCGACGAGTGCTAGTGCTCAGCACTAGGTACAGTCGCTCAAGGCGGTGGTCCGTGGCCAAGAGCTAATCAGCCTTAGGTAACCCAACCTACTCACGGCTGCTTGCTTGCCTCCTCCCATTCATCCTCCCCATTATTCAGGACCGCTGGATCCAGGAGGCGTCACTTTACGCACCCTCTGAGCCGCCTCTCTCTCCGCGGAACCCGGGTGGTCATTGAGTGTGTTTTTTCCGACTTCTTGCCTCTGTGCCCAAGTCACTTTTCCCATTTGAATCCCAGAGTCGTCTTGTCGGTCTCCCCCGTTGCCCTCAATGCTCGGCGGAAGCCCAAATCCAGGTCCGCCCCCGTCAACCTCAAAGAGCGCGGAAGAGGTGCAAATGGCTATCGCGACGAGTTCCCCAGAGTCAAGTAAGTTGATCAATTTTTCGCATCTCTATTCCTCGTTCAATCATCAAATACTCCTTGTCGCGTCAATCTAACATCTTATTTCCCCTGGTCAGGTAATGAATCGCCGCCTGAGGTTAGAACCGCGACAATAGATAACTCGCCCCCGTCCAATGATCCCGGCCCTTCTGGACAAAACCACCCAGCTTCTGCATCTGCTCAATCCTCTGAAGCGGCTCCCGCTGCCGTCTCTACCGATGTCCCCAAGAAACATCGACTACTACCCCTACCGTCGCGGACGTCCCTCAAAGCGGACAGGCCATCAACTTCGGACAGAACCCAAGATGTGCCACATGATGGATCCGAAAATACGCTTCGGGGTTCGCGGAGAAGCCTATTAAGGGGTCGGAGAGACCGAAGCAGGGGAAGCAGTATGAGATCTCGAGAACAGAATCCGGACGAGCCCAGCTTGGAGGCGAATAAGTCTGCCAGCCCTGATGTGCGCGACTCTACCAGATTAGAGAAACCAGTCAAGGCGCCACGCAAGCTTTTTGCATTCTTGAGCTGTTGCTCGTCCTCCAATGTCGACCCTGAAGATGGCTCTATTCCCCCAAAGAAGACGTCTAGACGACTATCTGCCCCTCAGACCCAGCCAACGCCGGAGAAAACGGATGTTACTGTGGCCGATTCGAGCACGGCAGAGTCCAAGGCACCGAGCTTTTTCAGAGACGAGAAGCCGAATCTGACTGTGACCTCTGATCAACCAACCACACAGTCAGAGGAAGAGCGCGTAGTGGGCGCTGCCGAGCAAGGTTCACAGCTTGACGGAACACAAACGACGACAGTTATACCTGAATCTGTTGAAGATGCTTCTCCATCAAGGACGTACACCGAAACCTTACGTTTGGATGCAGAATCATCTACCCAACCTGGAACAGTTGCTACAGAGACAACCGTCTCCGAGAAGCCAGATAGTGATACGAAGGCGGAGGAACATGCTCTAGAAATTCCGAAAGTAGAAGATCCTGCGATATCTGCTCAGCCAACTACGACGGAGGATGAGATCAAGCAATCTTCACGCGACGAAGAGACAACGAGGCTACCTCCCCCACCGCCGTTGGTAACAGCAGGCAAACAACCAGAAACTTCCGTACAGGAGAGATCCCAGCAATGGTTATTACCCCCAGCCTTACCACATCTACGGGATCGAAAATGTTTGGTTCTCGATCTCGATGAGACACTAGTTCATAGTAGCTTCAAGGTCATATTGCCCCTCCTTCCCAGTCGGAGCGTCCAACTAACAAGCCACAGGTCCTCGAACGAGCTGATTTCACGATACCCGTTGAGATTGAAGGCCAATATCACAACATCTACGTGATCAAACGGCCTGGCGTCGATCAATTCATGAAACGAGTTGGGGAGTTGTACGAGGTAGTTGTATTTACAGCTTCTGTATCGAAGGTAAGTCGTTGCTGCGTCGCTGGGCTGCATCGTCGCTAATCCTTCTCAGTATGGCGATCCCTTGCTAGATCAATTGGACATCCACGGTGTCGTCCACCACAGATTGTTTCGCGACAGTTGCTACAATCATCAAGGCAACTACGTTAAGGTTAGCCCACCTGGCTTGCTTGGGGTTCTTGAGAATCGAGATTCTAACACCGTATCTAGGACCTCTCCCAAGTTGGTCGCGACCTTAGAGATACAATTATCATTGACAATTCCCCGACATCCTATATATTCCATCCTCAACATGCGATACCCATCAGCAGCTGGTTCTCTGACGCCCATGATAACGAGCTCCTCGATCTTATACCCGTCCTCGAAGACCTTGCCGGTACTCAAGTGAGGGACGTTAGTCTCGTTCTCGACATTGCGCTATGACATCAGTAACATCATTGCGCATGGCAGACACAATCCAGCAGGACTTTCTTTCTCCGATCACATATGTCCGGCTCTCGCTCTTCTTTGGAATTCTCTCGGAGCTAATCGACATCCTTCCCTACTCTTATCCATGCCTAGATGCATTGGGAGTTTGAAGCAAATCGCTTTCGAAAACATCCAAGGCAGCTAGAGGCGCGGCCTGATTATATATGTTGACGTGCTTTTCTTTTCTTACTTCCTTCTACAGCCGGTTGTTCTCCTGTACACGCTCCAAGCGAGCCGATACCTCTTCCCTGCTTGTATTTTTTTCTCGTTTCGATCCCCCCCAAAGAAGTTACCCCCTTTTTGTGTTGCATTTCGCAGGCGTCTGTCTTGGCTATCAGCTGAATATTTGCTGATCTCATGTATACGCTATTCGACTTACATTCTCTTGTCCTTGAGACCTTTCTCCTTATAACTATCTTTTACCCCCTTTTGTTTAAACCACGCCCCAAGAGGGGCTCGACTTGACCATCTCACCAAATTCCCTTACTCCATCTGACTGTGATCTCCCACCCCCTCTGCAATCGACTTCCGTCATCTTGTTGGCCATGATTTCCATTTCTCCTTGATTTGATTTTGGAGACTTCACGAGCGAGTAGCATCTGCATCCATGCCTCCATACCCATGTCACCGTTTCTGATACTTTTCATAGTCTTCCATCAACCAGACTTTTCGATTCTTGGTGACTTGCAATGTATATGTACCCCGGTGGCGCGCGCGTGCTGTACATAAAAGCGTTCGTCGTTTACAATACAGCTTCAAGTATCTCAGTAGTACAGGGATAGAAAATAGAGCTGGACCTGCAGGTTTGAAACACCATATATCAACTGCAAAAGAAGTAAGCGTACTTCGTAGAATAAAATGCGGCGTGGAACAAGTGCGGATGAATCGACCGAAACTCAAAACTCCCGCCTTCCGAAACTTACATCTCCCCATCTTTTGAGGTCATCTCAACTACAGTTTCTCTCAGCTTCTCTCAGTATCTCAACATCTCATCAGCACTACTACATTAAATATTCATCTCCGTCCGAGCTCTTAATCTTGCAACATCCCACCCCACCTACCCCTCCCTCACCCTCCGCTTCACCCGCCGCTTCACCCGCCGAAAGCCTACAACCATGAAAGACAGCAAAGGCTGGGATGGAAAGCTACGGGTTGAGCCCCGGGCAACAATAACAAACCCAGAAGCTTTGGAGGATCCAGATTACTCAGATTCCGACGCGCCGCCCGTGGAGGAGATTAACGCCGACGAGGGTGAGTTTGATCATACCACGAGAACGTGAAGCCGAAGCGAGGAATCAAGAGCTATCTGAGTGCTAATTCAATTTTTTTTTCTATTGTCTAGATCTTTTGGAAGATGAGGACGTGAATGTCGAGGTACTACACGTTCGAAAAGTGACAATTCTGACTGGTAGAGCTCACAAAAAACTTAGGATATCGACCTTGTACACTGTCGGATAGGCTCCATCCGCGCTTTGCGGTTGGAACGGTTTACGAAGCTTCAGGTATGCGTTTGCGGTTACACTATGGTCGAATGGAAAAGGTGATACTGATCGAGGTGCGCTGGTACAGAGACTATGCCTCCGACAGAACCAAATATCACGGATCGAATTACCCTCGAGTCTAGCCGCGACACTTCATGACCTCGATCTCTACGATAATCTCATATCGCATCTGAAGGGCCTCGACGAATTCAATGATCTGACGAGTCTAGATCTGAGCTTCAACAAACTGAAGCATATCAAAAATGTCTCCCACCTAGTCAAGCTGAGGGACCTTTATTTCGTACAAAATAGGATATTGAAGATTGAAGGGCTAGACGGCTTGACGGAGCTGAGGAATCTAGAGCTGGGGGCTAATAGGATCAGGGTGAGTTACCTAATAATGAAGCTCCGAAGTGGCATCTTCTGATTCCGCTGCAGGAAATCGAGAACCTCGAGACTTTAAGCGCGCTGAAGGAGCTATGGCTGGGAAAGAACAAGATTACAGAAATGAGAAATCTCGACTCGCTTTCAAACCTCAAAATCCTTTCCATCCAATCGAACAGACTCACAAGTCTCAGCGGTCTCTCGTCCCTCAAAGCCCTCGAAGAACTATACGTGTCGCACAACGCCATCACGGACCTCTCTGGCTTAGAATCGAATACTGCATTGCGTGTTCTAGACTTCTCGAACAACCAGGTTTCGAAACTCGAGCACCTGTCACATCTGAAGGAGCTGGAGGAACTCTGGGCATCTAATAACCAGCTGTCGGGCTTTGACGAGGTCGAGCGCGAGTTGAAAGATAAGGAGAATCTGAAGACAGTGTACTTTGAAGGCAACCCACTGCAGACCAAGGGGCCGGTAGTTTACCGGAATAAGGTGCGGTTAGCCATACCACAGATCATGCAGATTGATGCTAGTAAGTGTCTACCAATCCCCCTGGTACTTGGATCCTCCTAACGTCTATC
Source organism: Aspergillus cavernicola (assembly GCA_027569065.1). Taxonomy (NCBI): domain Eukaryota; kingdom Fungi; phylum Ascomycota; class Eurotiomycetes; order Eurotiales; family Aspergillaceae; genus Aspergillus; species Aspergillus cavernicola. Next base: position 184,065 of record JAPDEK010000006.1, read on the forward strand.
CAGCATTTGTACGAATTGCTTAGTGTGATGACGAGTCTAATATAAGTTATGTCTTAACGATACATAAATCTTGGAGAGTGATCGTACTAAAGAGTGAACACTCTTCAAGATTTGAAACAACAAGGTATATACCACCACTCCGTTAGATCATGGGCCTGGGGCGGTGGACTATGATCTTGGGGCTCGCCCGAGTGCTTCGTGAAGTTATCAACTTCCCCGGAAGACCAGGGCAAGTCTCAGCTTAGCAGCTAGACGGTACGGCGAGGAGCCATGGTCACGCCTCTCATACGGCCTTTCTCGCCGTTTGGTGGAAAACATGAAGCTCATCGTGTGCTTGAAATTCCAAGTAAGATGCTCCAAAATTGGAGATTAATAAAGCCGCATAGCATAGCAGCGCTCCATCACCCCTCATCCATCATTATCCTTTCCCTTTCCCCCCTCTTCCCCGTCCTCCCCCGCCTTCTCCGCCTCCTTCGCCTCTTTTTTCGCCCTCCTCTCCGCATTAGCAACCCCCGCCCGGTATAAGGTCATCAAAGACCCACCCCCCAACTTAGTCGTCGCAATATGGGTCCCCTTCCTCTGCCTCATAGGCAAAAACCCCTTCCTCCCAGCCGGAACATCCGCCAACACCGGCAGATCAATCCCCGTCGCAATCAGATCCTTAGAAACCGCACTCTCCTCATCCACCTCAAACTGCGTGAAGAACGGGTTCCGCCTCAGCGCTGATTCATGGTTATGCCGGCTCATGTCGATATAGCAGGTGAGATGCGTTGGGCGCGGTTTTGGAGTGGGGTTGTCGTCGGTTCTGGTGGGATTCTGATGAGGCGTGGTAGTCGTTGTAGTACTCGTAGTGGCAGTGTTTGGGCTATGGGCTCGATCTGGAATAATGCTCGGGTCTGAACCTGGTAATGGGATGAGGAGTGGGGAGGATAAGACCGCATTCGAGGCGGAGATCTCTGATTCGAAGATCACGACCGTTGTGCCGATTTTGTTGGAGGATGTATTTGTTGTGTCATACTGTGTAATCAATATCGATTATATTAGTCTCTGTTACTTTCATCTACTAGACTTGGATTTGTTTGAACGTACGCGGAGACTGCGAAAAGTAACAACCTCCCCGAATTTCTGGAGCGCGGCGAGGACGAGTTTCGATTCAATGAGGGTGCGTGTTGCTGGGTAGGTGCTTATGTGGATGGAGCGGGGTTGGATTTTTGCGATGTTGGTTATCATGGTCATTTTGGTAGTTTTTTTATCCCCCCCGCTATGCAATGCTTGAGCTTGATGTGGTGTGGTGATGATGCTCTAGACTCTGGACCGGGAAATTTTGCTGAGGTCGTAAGGTACCGGAATTGGTCTTGGCATTGACTATAGGAGGTCCTAGATTCATTTGTTTTTTACCCTCCAGCATGTCTGACTACTTGTGTACCTAAGTTATTATCTTGTATAGTCATGGCTATGGTTGGGGTTTCGTCAACATGATTCATGGTATTCTAAACTAAATTAACATTGTAGGCGATGTTGTCTGCTTAGAAGATAGTGACGGGGAGGTCATACTGTCAATCGTTAGTACAAAGTTAAGTAGAATGGTATTTAGAAGACTCACGCTGTGAGGATCGTTGAAACGTATGCCTTGGTCCAGAGAGCTAATAGCCTCCAGCTCACCAGCCTCAAGGTCAAATCCAACGACATCGAGGTTCTGCGCGAGACGAGAGGGGTCGTTGCTCTTAGGGATAACAGCAACGTTGCGCTGTGTGGCCCAGCGCAGAAGAACCTGAGCCGGAGTCTTGCCGTACTTCTTAGCGATAGTCGTGATAGTCGCATGCCCAAAGAGGGGAGGCGTTTTCTCCGCATGTTTAACATTCAGCTCAATGAAACTCAACGGCCCGAAGGAAGAGTAGGCGGTGATAGCGATGCCCTCCTTCTGGGCGTAGTTCACCAGCCGGGTCTGGGTAAGGTAAGGGTGGTGTTCGATCTGCAGAGTCGAAGGGCGGACACGCGCATAGCGCAACAGATCCATGAGCAGCTGAGCGCTAAAGTTACTGATTCCGATGCTACGGGCGAGCGACTTGTCGACCAGCGACTCCATCGCTGTCCAGGTCTCTTGGATGGTGGCCTTGCCGAGCTCCAGCTTGCCGTCCTCGGAGTCCCAGCTGGGCGGGTAGCGGACGGAGGGATCGACGTATTTCAGGGAGATGGGGAAGTGCACGATGTACAGGTCGAAGTAGTCGACGCCCCAGTCGGCGAGCTGCTTGCGGCAGATAGGCTCGACACGGTCGCCGTCGTGGAAGCTGTTCCACAACTTGGAGACGATGAAGAGGTCCTCGCGCTTGACGATGCCCTCTTTGATGGCACGGGCGACTCCCTGGCCGGATTCGACTTCATTGCCGTAGTCTGGTAGAGTTAGGTCAGTTCTTTCTCTAGTCTGATCTGACCTGTTGCTCAAGAGTGTGCGTACCGCATGCGCCATCAAACAGGCGGTATCCGGCTTTGATGGCCTCGTAGACCTGGTCGGCGCAGGTGTCGTTGTTCACCTTCCAGAGGCCAAAACCTACAATGGGCATGTCATAGCCGCTGCTAAGCTTGATAGAGGGAGTGGGCATCTTGAATTAACTGATACGATGGTGAACTTGGAAAAAAGAGGAATGGAAGAGCAGTGAAAGGGAAGAAAAATCACAGCTCAGGAGAAGAAGAAAATGCAGAAGACTTTACTGCCCCCCATTGCCCCTCCCCCGCAGCGAAAGGATAAAGTGAGTCCAACAAGCAGGTCCATAGATGTAGACGACAGGCTAAAGTCGGCCGGTCCCCGGCTGTATTGAAGGGAAGAAGAAGATGGAGGAAGATGGTGGAGATGGAGGAAGAAGATGGAGGAAGATGGTGGAGATGGAGGAAGAAGTCTCCGGCTAAAATCGACGCCGGATAAATTGGCTTCTACACATGCCCCCAATTTCCGCCTGTAAAGAGCTGGGGAAAATAAACAAAAGGATGAGTAAAAGAAGAGCTCGGTTATTTCACTCCAGTAGAATGCTCACAGTTACTCGACATAAATGTATGGTGGATACTGCACATAACTTTCAACGGCCAAGATCATGACTAACTATAGGATATCACTGCTCCACTATTATAGTACAGGCAAAAAGAAAAAGGGGCAAATAAGAAAAATACACTTTATGCAGCCATGATTATCATTACCATTATACTGTATTGCCTTGGACTGCAACTCCTACACGGCCTCGACCGCAGTATGTTCGACATACGCTGATGTAGTATGTTCAGGGCCCTCCCCATTCATACCCGGATCGCCAGACAGTCCTCCGACAATACCGACGAGATCATCCGGAGGCAATAGCCCCTCAAAGCTGTTACTCTGGTGCGACTCCCGAGACACCGCGATAGAATGGTCTGGCGAAGTGAACGGAAGATTGTGGTAGTTGCTGCCGCTAGTATCCCCCGGAAGTGTCGTACTGGGGGTCGCCCACGCATGGCTGTGGCTCATCTCGTCGAGCGATTGACTGCTTGGTACAAAGAAACCACTCAGTCCGTTGTTGCTATTGTTGTCGTGCATACTCCCTCCGTGGTGATGCGATGGCACATAATGGTTCTCGTGACCGAGCCCATAGGCGCTAAGGTTTGCATGCGGCAGCGACAGATCAGGGATCTGAAGCATTACGGGTGGGCCGCTAGAGCTATTGAGACTGGCTGAGTGGCTGGTGGTCTGCTGTTGCAAATTGGGAAACGAATCAAGCACTGAAGTCGAGGCCGTTTTATCGGATATCCCTTCTTCTGGTTTAGTGATACTGTTCAGGAAATCAAAGGCGCTGGCGGAGTTATATAGGCTAGTGACGTGATCATGCGTTGGTTGATACATAGACCAGTGGTGCTGCGAAGTACCAGTATGGTGCAGTAGATCTTGGGGCTGCGGCGCTTGGTAAATGCTCGGAGTAGGCTTGCTCAGCAAGATCGACTCCAAAGACAGAGGGGGAAGATCAATGGCATTGCCTGGTCTAGGACTATTGGTCAAGCCACGATCCGGGGAAGTGATCAGCTTTCGCCATGTCGTTGTGCCGACCTCATTGGACCGCGTCTGTCGGAACTTCCAGAGAACAATGGCCATTCTCTTGCTTTCTTCGCCAGAAGTTCCCGAATAATGATTGTTTAGCCGGCGCAGGCTCGGAGGCACGCTGGCCCGGATCTCCTGGACCGCCGTTAGGGTGTGAAAGTACCTCCGAGTACGATCATCAGCAGCATGGTGGTGCCCGGTGTTCTCAGCTTCTCGATTGTCTTGCGTAAGCTTCGTGAAACTTTTTGCCCACCATGATGACTCGAAAGGTGGTTTGACCTTCGTGGTGTGAGGCTTGGCGAGATTGTGGTATGCCTCCATCGTCCGCCGCCCATCTTCGTATATGTAAGTACTGCAGGTCCAGTTTTCCATCTGGTTGGTCATCGGCGCACTTCCAGACATAGGATTGGCGATATCAAGATCCAGATGAATTCCCAATCTTGATCCCATGGGCGGAAAGTCGTCCATCAACTCAAGGTTGGCTTCAAGAAGAATAATTTCGCAGTTCAACGGGTCATTGATATCTGAGCACGACGTGTTCAAGTGAGGAAATGACGTTCGCCAATTCTTCAATTCCTCCAAGGGCATTGGCGCTTGCCGTTGGTCTCCTTGAAGGCGGGTATACACATGGAAGGCATCGTCAATCCGATCTGGCTTGTTCGGAGCACTAACCCACATGTCAAAGCTAAGGCCCTGGACTGCATTGGAGTTTGTGTCTTGGATATTCAACGTAGAACTGTACTGAGGTAGGTGCAGCTCCGTCGAATAAGGCGGCATCAGCCTCATAGGCTCAGCGTAAGAAGCCGTTGTATGATGGCTGTAGTGACTGGAAGGTAAATGATCCATCGATGTTCTCCATCTAGGGCCCACTGGTTGAGTCTGGCTATTCGAGCGATCTGCTGCTTGTTCTCGGACAAGCCTTTCCCCTGTGCTTCTGTTAGGTTCAGGTACTTCAAACCCGCGAAATGGGGTGTCTTACAGTCGGGATCACCCTTAAGGAATGAATCGAGAACTTGCAAGTGACTAGAAACCTGCTTCCTAGTCCTACGTTTGCCGGTCAATTTGTAGATGTATTCCGCGATCAATTCGTTTCGTCCATACGACTTCCCGCGTTCGGACCACTTTCTCCTGCCCATGGGCGGATTTGCTTCAAGAGCTGTATGACTGTGAGTATCAACTGGGTTGAATAGTAATTGCGATTGCTTACCTTGCTGAAAGGCATCCTCCAACTCGTCCGACCATACTGGCTCTCCATCCTTGCCAGTGTCCCGACGCGGCCGGGCCCTATACTCTAGATACTTTTGTGACTTCAGATAGCTTCGGCCCCTCCGAGAGCTATGATACGCAGAGCCATTTGATTGCAGACGCCGCAACTTCTTAACCTGGTACCGGTGGCTTAATAGCTGGGGGTGGTACAGGCTGGTAGTAGCAGTCGGCAATGGATGGCTTGGGGCCGGGGCGTGAGGATACTTGAGAGTGAAATGCTGAAGAGGGTCATCACGTCCAGCAGTATCATTGTGTGCGAGACTGTCAGAGTATGCCTGTACGTTCCCAGACGTATTCTGAAGAGCTCGATCTGAATGGACCCCTACGCCCTCCAGAGCTGCTTGGTTATGAGATACCATGCATTCGGATTGCCAGTCGGTAGCCATGGAGCAGACCCAAGGATTTGCTCTCAAGAATGAGAACAAATTCCAAGGACACGATGGTGAGAGCTGCCCAAATGTTTGCTGCCTGGCAAAGAACGCAGAAGGCGAGCAAAACAGCAATGAAGAACGTAGATGCTTGAGGAGAGAATGTAAGAGCCCGAGAAAGAGAATGTGGGAGCGAACAGCATGATGTTTATACTGAAGAGCAGGAATCCCCCTGGAGAGGGAGGATGAATGTATCCCCAGTAGCAGCATAGTTGGATCACGCTGCTTGTTTGGGAGTACATACCCCCTCGAGGGCAACCTCGATTATTCTCAAGGTGTGGTAAAGCTCCTGCTGAGCTTCACGCGTTCGGTCAAGGTGACAAAGAAGGGCAGAGTGTGTCCTTTCCGCCGCAGCAAATCAGACGGCACAAAACTCGATGGGAAGCCAATGCAAGGGGCAATCAGGGATCACGGTCCAGTGAGCGACCGCTCGGAGATTTCACGCTGCGCAAGATAGACGTCGGCAGTTGCTAAACAGTAGGCGTAGCTAAGTGACGATGGAGGTATCAGTGGCAAGAATTGCTTTGAGGAATGCAGTAATCGAACAACATTCGTCCATCGCCATGTTTGAGGAATGTAGAGGGTATTACGGAAAGTAGGACAGGAATGTAAAAGGGTAGAGCTCGTAGCCCGACACTGAGGTCTATATCCAGGGTGTGAACACCTAGTTGTAGAGGAGTCAAGGAGGGACTTTGATATTAAACGAGATCCCAGAGATAAGAATGGGATACAGGGAACTTGAGTTTCGGACGCACGAGTTGACAGCGCTTTGCAGGACGCGTATGTATGTAGGTATTGACAGGAACGTGTTCGCTGCTTCTATCCGGGACGCAAGGGATGATATCGCGTAGTTCAACTTGCACTTATGCCTATCGACAGGGAGAAGGGACTCTAGCTTTCGTCGTCCTGGGCCCCTACAGTAAATTTCTTGCGCCCGGCTCCCGTGAGCTTCTGGAGTTTGACCCTGTCCAGTTGCTCCCCTACCTTCTTCCCGATCCTCTCGATCTCGTCTTCGGGATCGATGGCCTCCTCGTTGGCAAAATCCAATACTAATCTTCTGCCAAGAAGATGCGTGCTCTTCAGCGCATCCATGGCATTTTCCGCTTCGCGAGCGCTTACAAAGTCAGCAAAACCGAATCCACGAGCAGACCGGTCAAACTTCTGAGGAACCCGCACAGAGCGGAGCTGGCCATACGCCCCAAAGAGTGACCTGATATCCTTCTTCGTGGCTTGAAATGGCAAGTTCTTGATGATGATCTTGGTTCTCCGTGCAGCAATCTTCTTTGCTGTGTCGTCACGTCTTCTTTCCTCCGCTGCATCCATGCCTTTATGGGATGCTCTTACTACCAATGCGTGTCGATCGAGGGTGTAGCCATTCATCACAGCCAGAGCAGCCTGGGCTTGGTCCTTCGTCTTGAAATCGGCGAAGCCAAATCCCATGCTAAGAGTTTGACCTGGGTTTTTGGGATCAGGCTTGGTTTTGATCCTAGCAGAAACAAAGCCATCCAGTGGCCGAAACGCTTCTACCAGGGTTTGCTGGGTTGTAGAAAAGTTGAGGTTCTTAACAAACAGCGTTGCGGTAACCAATTTTTGATCTCCTTCGTCCGCTGCAAAAGTATCGGCCGTTGAAAAGCCTTGAGAGACTGCTTTGGCTTCTGGAACGGAGCTTTGCGGCGGAACATTGGAGTCGAATAGGTCTTTAGGTGCTTTCTCTAAAAAGATAATTGAATCCCCTAGTTTCCGGTAAGCAAGACCTTTGAAAGCCTTCTGCGCTTCATCTGGCCGTGCAAATTCTGCAATAGCTATGGTGCCACTCGGGGGCATCAATAACCTGGTGAGTTGCCCATAAGGCTCCAACAGTTTGCGGAGGTCTTCGCTCTTTGTGCCATACGAGAAGTTCTTTACTAAGATTGCGGTGTTTCCACGCTCTCGACGTTTAAAGGCGTCCAGGTTTACACCATTGGCTGTGAAGTACGCTTTTGTCTCTTGGATTACGTGCGTCTCCGCATGGGCCTGCTTGACTGCAGCATCTGCCGAGGTAGGATCCAACAGTTCAGCTTTAGAGACACCAAGTCGTTCAGACATCGAAGACATAACGGCGTCGGCCTATACAAGTTAGCAAATGTCTACTAAGCTCAAGGCTCGCAGTGCGCACTCACATTCATATAAAGCGAGTTCCAGCTAAATGTCGAAGAGGTAGCCTCTTGCTTCCGCTTAATTTGCTTCTGCTTCTTCAACGGTAACTTCGACAGCTCGTGCTCATCCACCTTGTACGTCTTCTTCTCGGCTGCCGGAAGGATATGTAGTAAACGACCTTGGAAGTGTTTCCCATCGAGGTTTTTGTACGCTTCAACGGCCGCATCAGTGTCAGAATACTGAATGTATGCGAACCCTTTGCTAGTGGTGGATCGAGTATCGAAAGCAACATGAATCTGAGAAGATTGAAACGTCAGCAATTGTTCAAGGCAGAGCGACAATTCAAAATAGGAGAGGCTAGGCTGCTATTTCAGATATTGAGAGGCATCTACTAAAATTCTCTCTTGATATTCACATCATTTGCTTTTGCAACAGATGTCCCTATCAGGATATATCATCATTCAAGCAGGGGGTGGGTACAGTCAAGATAAAACAAACATGGATTTGCGGTCAGAAAAATGCGAAAACGAAAGGCACTCTCACCTCTTCTAGTTTGCCAAATGGTGCGAACACCGGCTGAAGGTCAGACTCTTTCGTCTCGTAAGATAAATTTCGAACAAACAGTCGTGCAGAGATGCGAATGTTTTCGATATTTGTATCGACTTCCGGGGTTGCGGTGGATTTCTCGGGTTCATTCCCGATTGGCTTTTCAGCAGTCTCGGTGATTTTGGCGTCAACGTTCGAATCAGCTGCGGGCGTACTACTGGACACGGGCGCAGGAGGTTCAAACACCGCCTGTTCATCTTCGTCAAGCAGTCCTAAAAGACGGCTTGTCTTCGAACGAAGCCAGTCAGAATCGGATACAGGCTGCTGCCGCTCCTGTTCGTCTTGCTGTTCAGCTTGCACCTCCTCGCCATTTTCAGGCTGGGGTTGTACATCATCTTCGTCAGCTGTCGGTGAATGGCCAGCATTCCCTGGAACATATGAGCCTTCTTTTGAATCCTGACCCAGTCTTGCCTTCTTCCTCTGAGCGTAGGTCAACTCCTGAGTATTATCATCATTGTCGGCAGGCTGCTCAATTGGATGAGAATCTGTTTCAACCGGGGTTGGTAACTGATCATCATTCGCCCATGTCTTGGTTTTGGAGGGTTGCTGTATCAAGGAAAGATACTCCTGCATTTTGGGATCTTGGGCATCGCCGTCCCGTTTACGCTTGAGCGTGCTTCCCGCGGCATCGCTTGGCAGAGACTCTCTACTGTCCTGGCCAGACCTGGGGGGTTCATTGGTAGGATCTGCGTCAATCTAAAGTAATCTGGTCAGTTACACGACCACCTTGACCGGTCAGCGAGCTCGACGGGGAAAAGCAAAAAGCAACTCAACATGGGCAAGGGGAGATAGCACATACTGGTCTAGCAATGTCTACTGAGATCTTGGACATCTTCAAGTATGTCCTATTGAAATAAGAAACAGCTTGCTGGGCCACCTCAGAGGTTTGGAACCCAACGAACCCAATCCTGCGTTTCGGCAGAACATGAGCGTCTGTAACATGGAAGCGAGTTGCAAAATGTTTCTTGAGTTGCTCATTGGATAAAGTAGGCGGAAGGCCAGAGACAAAAACTCTTGTGCTCTCCATGACTGCGTGTTGTGGCCTCCTCGGTGCCACGAAGTTATGAAAAGGATGAAACTCGAAAGGTTTTTTTTGGACTTTTTTTTTCTGCTTTCATATGCCGAAAGCGGTGAGAAAAGTAATTGAGAATGGTCCGTGCGTATCCTCGTGTTTCCCTGGGCGCAACCCGACTGAACCATCAATTATCGACGCTCCCTTGAGACGAGAGACCAAAGCCATTGCAGCTCATCGTTTACCAATCTCCTTATTCTCGAATTTATTATAGTGTCGCCCGCACTCATCCGCTCTCAAAATGGCCACCGAAAAGAAGGACAAGCTAGAACGTAAGTGTCGAGGACCACGCAAGCTTACCTCGAGACCAACTAATACTGGTTCTAGCGCAGATCAAGTCCGTCGACATGGTAAGGAGGCTTAATCATGTTGGAGGGGAATTGACGCTCACAACGCGATAGTCGGAGGACATGCAGCAAGAGGCTGTTGAAGTTGGTACGGGCTCCATGAACGATCTGAGTAATTCAAGCTAATTGTTTAGCCATCGAGGCTATGGATAAGTACCACATTGAGAAGGTATGGTCTTTCATCAGAGTCCGAATTTTGATATGATACTAATGGCGCCTAGGACATCGCTCAGTACATCAAGAGAGAAGTTCGCGATCCTCGATACAGCCCCCGATGACACGGTTCTTACACGTTATAGTTTGACTCTCGCAAGGGTGCGACATGGCACTGCGTCGTTGGAAGGAACTTTGGCAGTTTTGTCACGCACGGTAATACCTCGACGCAGCTGGGATTAGACGGACACTAATCCCTTCCAGAAACCAAGCACTTCATCTACTTTTACCTTGGACACTGCGCCATCCTTCTCTTCAAGACACAATAAACGCCGGTGGATACCATACCGCCTATTGTTTGGACCGGGGGTCAACATCCATACGAGTTCTCAGACGATATCACGTTATCATACCTACTTTGTCATGATTCCCAGCGCATTGAGAGGGCGCTTCGAGCCAGAATACTAGAACAATCCCTCTGCGTGCGACATTTTGTTATATGCTTTTTCATTCGGTGTTATTATTGGTAAAAGTGCAACTACATATGTACCTTATTTCCAGTAAGGTTGACTCTCGAGTCTCGCACCAACCGGTCAGACCTTATCTAACCCACAATGGATCTCAGATTGCGACAGCCAATTTTATATGATAATGACAACCAGTTATTCCAGGTCCAGCAGATTTAGCGTCTACCTATTTGACCTTATCCTCACAGCGTGCAAAAGGCTGGTCATATACAGAGCATACTATTGAGGAATAACACTGAAAATCTAGTTCATGATGTGCCATCAAGTATTTGCATGGTGACACATTTATCCATCCAGGATAAGCAGCCCAGATCCCTGTAGATGGCCTACCACCTTTTCATCATATCCTCCTCTGAGTAATCCAATAACTCCTCTCCATATCTCCAAGGCCACCTACCAACAGTATAATTCCCAAATTTCGAAACCTAAGTCTCACGTGCCATACAATGTCAATCATAACTGCCAAGCCTCCAAGCCACGACGCCACACGTCAACCCTTGAATAATAAAGACTGCTGCTGCCTTCACCCCTTCACCAACTTAACCTCCCCTTCACTTGCTCTCAGATCCCTTGAAAGCACGGGAAAATCCTCGACAATAAAGTCAATTATCGATCAGACCATATACCCATTTTTTGCGCTGAATATCCCGTCCATCCACAATGGCCATCTGCATCACCTTCGGGACGCATGGTTAGTACCCCCCCAACTGGATCCTTCGTCATAGTCCTCCACCCGTTCCAACTTCCAACATCCAGAGCACTCTCCGAGGTCCTCTATGGGATACGAGCTTATTATGATATCCATCCACTCATCGACGCTATACTAACGAAAAGTAATGCAGAATTCACATCCATGCTAGAGGGGTACGAGAATGTTAGGGCTTATTGCTATAACTGTATGTCCTTTTCCCTTTCCCTTGCCTACTACTACTACTTCTGGCGTGGTTCCTGAACCACTTACGAATAAATCTGGTTAGGGATTACTAATGATTCATTTGATACAGGTCAACATTGGAATGGACATTGTGTAACACGATGGTATGTGGTTCTTCCAAGAGAGAGTGTGTGGATTGGACTCAAGCTAATGGTGTTCGTTGCGTTAGGCCATTTTTCACAATTTGCTTCATTGTATGAATCCAACCCGTTTCTTGGGACTTGAGTATATCTCAAGTATTATGGGCCCAAAGTTGAAGGAACTACCGTTATAGCTAACATGGGAAAATCCTGTACAGCCTTTGATTCCCTTAGCGACGCATAAATATAAGGTATCTACCTATCCTCACCTACATGATCCCAGTCCCAGTCCCAGTCGATTCCACCCTTTATAAATAAATATCCCTAACAACCAACAGGAAGTAACTTGCTACACATGCCGATTCACCCAGGACATGCGGTATGTTTCCTCATCTTTTGACGGATTATACTAGTATGGGTTGCTAACACAAACAGTGACCGACCCGATATCACACCAAATACCCGGCCTCCGCCAAATGTATACGGCCCGCAGCCTCTGCCGCAGGCGCATTACCCGCAGCAACAGCAGCAACAGCAACAGCAACAGCCGCCTGTGGCGTCGGGAGCTGCGTCGGGGCCTCCGCAGCAGCACTATTCAGAGTCGTATAAGTGATCACTGATCGCTGGCAGCAGCGGGTGACGGAGGGGCTTGATTTGGTTTTACGGTTGTCTTGCCTATTTCGTTTTTACTTTGTTGTTGTTTCCCAGCATCCTTTTCTTTTGTACTGTTCTCGGGGTTGGGTGTTTTCAAGTTTTATGTACCGTATAGGGGATTCAATTGATGAATAATTCGCTGGTATTATTTTCTCAGATGGCCACAGGCACATCCATAACATTAAAGACAGTAGTAGTCATATCGAACATAGATCTCAACGAGAGGGGGGTATAAACAAACACAACAGGCTAGGGGTCAGCCACATCCGAAGATGCGTAAAAAGCAAGAGTCGAGTCAAGTCAAGTAAGTATATCAGGCAGCAGTAGTATCCGACTTCGCAACAGCCTTCTCAGTCGGCGTAGCAGCCCCCGAAGTCGTCGCCTCCTCGCGCTCCTCAAATTCCCTATTCCTATGTCCCTCCAACGCAGCCTTCTTCTTCCCCATCGCATCAAGCGCCATAAGTCTCGTGATCCTGGCAATACTGCTTCTCCCTTCCCATAATGGGAAAATAACGACCCCGAACGCGGTGACAAACAACCAGATCATGCCGACGACAATCCAGCCAGTGAAGAATTTCCTGCTAAAGACGTACCCGCTGCCGTACATGGGGATTGGCCAGAGGAGTAAAAAGCAGATGACCATTCCTATTGTGAGGACACGGGAGATAAAGGCGGCCTTGTTGAGCTTTTTGATGTCTTCGGTTTCTTGGTCGGTTGTTAGGTTTTCGCCGGGGACGAGCTCGAGGTCGACGTGGGCGGCGGCTGCAACTTCCGAGTCGTCGACTTTGCGTATTGCGCGCATGGACTCGTAGTCGTAGTTCTGGGGGCCGAAGATGTATGTGAGGGCTGGGGAGAAGATTATGGGGCTCAGAAGGGCGGCGACGTTACCGGCGAGCATGGGGTAGTTTGCGCCGGTGGTTTCGACGGTGAATTCGCCGTATTCAGTCTTTGTGGTGACGAGCCAGGCAATTAAGGATACTGCTAGCCCTAGGACTGGGGAGGCGGCGGCGGCGATCCAGTTCTGGCCCTTCCAGACGAGGGTCATGGCGCCGGGGAAGACGGCGGAGGAGATGATGACGCCCATGAGGAGGTAGAGGTATCCCATGCCGATGCCGGCGTAGTAGAGGCCTGTGGCGAAGCCGGCCATGACGAGGGCGAAGACGATGCAGGACAAGTGGGAGACCCAAACGAGGCGCTTGCCCTTGGCCGCGGGGTTGATGTAGGCTTGGTAAATGTCGTAGGTGAAGATGGAGGAGACGGCGATGAGCTGAGCGGAGAAGGCGGAGGTGACGGCCATGAAGATCATGAGAGTGGTGCAGACGGCTCCGCTGTAGCCGAGGAGTTCGACGGAGGCGAAGGGCAGCACGAGACCTGCGGTCACATCCACTGAGGCGATGCGGCGAGTACCCTCTAGAGCGAGGGCGGATAGACCCATTGTCGTGGCGCAGAGCCAGGGGATAGCGAACCAGCAGAGACCGCCGATGACATATCCAGGGAAGGCATGGACTGGGCTGGCGGCGATGGCTTTGTTGTAGTATCCGTTGTCCAGGAAGACAGTACCGAAGTTTCCAACGAGGTTAATAACCCAGAAGATGCCTCCGTTTTTGGACCTCATTGTCAGATAGCTCCCTTCCTCATTCCCCTCGACGGGATGAAGCTGTGCAGCCTGGACCAGCAAGTCGTACACTTTTCCGGGAGACCCGAGGGTTGCATTTGTAGCGAACGCGGAGAACGCGAAAATGAAGATGACGACGATAATGACAACCGTGTGCATATAGTCAGTGATAAAGGTGGCCTTGATACCACCGAAGAGGGTGTATACGACCACACCAATTGGCAGAAGGAAACAGGCAGCAGCTGTTGGAACACCAGTCATGGTGGTCATGACCGCGGAGCCACCGGTGAGCAGCATGGCAGTGACGAGGATGTTGGTCATCAAGCAGAAGACAATAAAGACCACGTGCACCGCAGTTCCATAACGAGCACGGATGGCTTCTAGGAAAGTATGTGCGTTGGGGGCTCGTCTCTTGAGCTCGATAGCGAGAGTTGCAAACAGAATGATCTGGACGGTGGCGCCTATTCAAGTCAATATGGTATCTTGTTTATCGAGGTGGTTGAGACTGACCAGATGCATAGAAGAAAGGACCAGAAGTGCCGTACTGGTAGGCCACGGCGCTCGATTGAAGAAGAGTAGCTGCCCAAGTCCAACTACTCACAACTGCAGAGGCCACCAAACCGGACTTGACACTTCGTCCTGCCGTGGAGAACATCTCGGAGGTGATCACTTCATGCTGATATCTATGCGCTGTCAGACATTATCCATACACTTTACTTAGGGATATGGTTACCTCTTGAGAGACCAAGTAATGAAGATCATCACCAGGGCAAAGGCGAACCCTAACCCAATAATGATACCATATCCAAACCCTTGCGAGAGAGGGGGGTTGAAGACGATTGTCTCTACCCCGTCAACATCAGGGCCAGCTGTAATAGCAACCATGCTGAAGTAGAACTAGCACTGTCAAAGAAAAGTACTAGGTATAGTCCCGAAAATTGGTCTGGAGTGTTCTTGTGCCAGAAAACAAGAATCAGAGAAGGGGACTGGCAGATATATGGCCCGCGATGTCCGAGTTCGCAAAGATGACAATCAACCTCGTTCACTTGCAGCCGCGATAGTCAAGAAAATATTGTCCAAGGCGATGATAAATAAGAAATGATATAGTTAGCGGGCTGGATCCGAGCCAGACGGGCGTTGATAAGGACGACCATGTTTCGTAATAGACATCAAAGCTTGGCAGTAGAGCCCTGGGGTCTGAAAGCTAGGTTGGATTCAGTCCAATTGGGCTCTTTCAGGGTCCTCCGCAAATAAGGACAGCAAGATGGAGAAACTTGAGGAGCTTGACCACCTTTGCCCAAGGAAGGTTGAAGGCCATTATCGCACTGGATGGATTTCTTGACTTGTCATTGGTGAATGCTTATCAGCAAATGTCAAGCTCTCTGGAACTCTACTGGCTATAACGATCGAGATAAGCCCGATCTCCACTCAGAACGGGCGCCGCTCGCCGACGCGCCGTTCTGTTCTTGAGCTGTCATTCTTATTGTGTACTGTTTCAGCTTCCATCTCTTGATAACGCAACCACCATACTTCATTTCTTACTCGAATCTGCCACTAATGGATTTCTGCAGGTTCCGCATTTCCCCACGGGCTCAAAAGTCCCCATTCTGCTCCGTTCGGAGTTCCTCTCCGTCTCCGTGAACGATCCCATTTGATCAAAAGTTTTCGTCCTCTCCTCTGAGATTCCTATCACGGTTAGTCGGGTCCTCGCTTAAGATCTAGGGATCTGGGGAACATTTCACTCCTGTACTCCTCTCCTATATACGCTGTACAGTCATATGTCAAGACATCATGTAGCTCGCCTATCTACCCACCCTTCGGGTAGAAGCTGGGTTCACGGATACAAAATCAAAGCTTCTTACTCCATAGGTCAAGACATCCAGCCTATCCTCAAGTTTGATACCGTAACCAATGCTACTGCACATTCCCAGCCCTACGGTCATGTACTACATCGTACATGGCTAAGTACGCATATCATTAGCACTAGAGACTACTAGAGTATCCCACAATCAATCCCTGCACAGTGAAGAGTCCAGACTGCAGCAAATACGTAGCTCGTAAGGCACAGCACAAAACGCGTCTGACATCCATCCATCCATCCACCTAGAACTGCTTACTAGGTATATAGGTAGCTTTTCTTTCCAAGATCGCCTTACCTAGATCTCGCATCTAATTTAATAGCCACTAGTAGCTCGAATGAAAATCTTGGACGGATCCAGGTGTGGTGTCGACTCTCGAGGCCTCAGAGCCGAACGTAGTATCTTCACAGGTGCTGGAGGGTGGCTTGGTTTGCAACTACTAGAGACTAAATACATCAGATCTTCGAAGTACGTAGTAGATATGGTCGATCTATCCATGCGTAGAATACCCCGGCCTATCTTTCCTTTCCTCCCTTCACCGGCCAGATGTCTAATGGCATCTCTACCCGATGTGGGTCTTGGATATCGTTTCGATCTAGGGGATCTTTGACGTGGGATGGGGTACGTACTGGGTAGAATAGCCTAGACCATCTCTGGGCCCGATAGCGGAGGCAAAAACACCTAGGTAGGTAGGGATCGAGAGTTGAAGGTTACAGAACTCGAACCGTATAATTTTGGCTAAATCATACTATACAGATGCATTGTTTCCCAACTGTAACTAACTCAAACGACTTGCATTAACCATCTGGCCATTCCGAGCACCGAATGCAAACAAGGAAATATTTGACGCAAAACCTATACTGCAGATAGGTCTTGGATGTCCAACTCTAAAACATTCCAGGAAAGAAGAAAGGGTGTAGGCGGTTTCCACGAACTGCGCATCCCAAGCTCACCGGCGCATGGAACGAAACAGAGCGAGGGAGTGCCAGGGGGTATATGATTTTCGAAGGTTAAAAATGTTGAGCAGATCAGGTCGCACTTCTTCGTTGGGCCATGCCTTGCAGAACGGCTGATAGATTCACCGAGCAATCATCACAGTCCGGCCATCTCAAAACCATGCTGCTCTGATGAACGCTCAATATTCATTCAGCTAACATCCAGCTCGAACAAATTCAAGGCTAAAAAGGCGACAATGGCAATAAGCCGATCTTGATTTTGGAGTTCACGAGGAGAATTTGCGGGTAATCTTGGCAATGACTAAAGAAGCGTACACGTCAGTTTCCAATTTTAGACCAGTATATCACTAGAGTACTGAGAGCACACGTACCATGCAGACCAACAACGGAGAAGATGAATCCCAGACTAAGAACCAATACAACAACAGGGTCAACCCTCAGGCCGGGGCTCTCGTCCGTGTACAGCTTGAGCATAGTGCTAGAGGAGCCACCGGCGCCGGCGGCGCGGGTCGAGCTAGGACGGACATTTCGGAGGGACTCCTTGTGGTCGGCGGCCGCTCGGCGACGCAAAGCAGCCCGAGGACCACCAGGGGGAGTAGGCGAGGAAGGGCGGTTGACGGAAGAAACAGCAGAGGCAGCGCCAGCGGACTTGGAGTCCGGGCCAGATTCAGCACCGGATGTCATGGGGGAGGCAGCGCGAGGAGAAGCCTGAAACAGAGAGGTTATGTTAACATTTCAGCTCGAGTTAAACCCCAATAAAGACGAATTGAGAAGGATTGGCTGAAGCAACTTGAAGATCGTCGAAAGGGACACCCACCATTGTAAGAAGAGAACGAAACGGAAGGGCACGAAAAGGGTGAGCGAAAGTTGGTATATATTACAGGAATAGAGTTGAGAAGTAGAATGAGAAATTGACCGACGGAACAAGGAGAGGAAGTTTGCGAAGAGGAGAGAGAAGGCCAGAAGTTGAGAACTGGTGAGGTGAGGTCTGGAGTCGCTCCAAAGAGGCCACGCTCACGATTTCCACTGGTCTGGTATGGTCACGTATGGTAATGTCTTTTGTCCCCAGCTTCTTGAGCCAACCGAAATCCATGATTTCAACTATAGGGGGTAACAAAATTACACCTTCAGAGCATGAGTCGCCTCCAAAGCGCATGTTCAATCCTTTCTACGTATCTGAGATGTGTTGTTTCATCCCCATCATGATTTAGTTAAGAGACGGATTTATTTGAGATCAGGTGGCTACGATACAAAACAGGATCTTGTGTGGTCGTAATAATTTTGACATAAAATAGTAGATAAATAGTCTGAAGCAGGAAAAGATGTCGTAAAGAAAACGCTATGGGCACCTTTGAACAATATATGGACAAATAAAGCAGAAAATGTAAGGAACCTAGGCTGTAGTATAGATAAAAGGGAACAGTCGTGACAAACCCGAGTAGCGCAGTAAAGGTATCATATTGCAAATGTTCGAAAGAGGTCCCGGTTCAGGGTCAGCGCGAGGCGGCGAATTGTGCAGCATATATAGATCGAGCACGTCCCAACAATCATAGTGCCCAGTCTATTGAAATAAACTTGTCGAGTATTGTTTCCTCAATAGTACGAGGCTCGACTAATCAATCATCATTCGGGAAGGGACCTCGTCGTCGACAGTCGACAACTCAGTAGAGTTCTTCTCGGCATCCTTTTTTGATTTCTTCTTGTTGATGTGAGGTTTCAATCCCTTGTTGAAGTTGTGCATGCACATGCAAGCATTGATGATGGTCATCACGATCAGGATAAGGGTGATGATGGCGAAGAATGTCAAAGATCGTCGAGCAGGCATATACTCGCTGGCGAAGAGTGGTTGGTACATACGAACCAATTTGAATAGAAAATATGCCATCGCTGCGAAATAGAGAAGCTATGAGATTATTAGTCGCTGTCATAGAAGTAATCCAACGTCAACTGTGCTCAAGGGACATACAATGATTGCAATCGAACCAACTGAACTTTCGCGTCGAACGAAAAATGCAGCAAGGAGGAGAATCAAGATCGTGATCGGGATAGCAGCAGTGGTGAGGGCAAACTCGATGTCTGTTCGGTTCGTCACGACAACGAGAAATTGGACTGTAAATCCGAGGAAGAAGAAAAAATCGAACTTGAGCAGCGCGATGTAGATCTGGCGAGACCGTTAATATCCATTTTAAAGTCAGAGATAATAACACGAACCTGGTATGTTAGATAACGGCGCTTCATGCGCAGATCAGCACTGATATGCTTGTAGATGGACCATGCAAATTCATCATAAAGCTTCCAGGCGGTGATAATCATCAACACACTCCCCATAGCCACAACAATCGGAATGATGATCAAGAACGGTTCGGTCTCGGACCAGATGTCGTCGTCGATGCCGCCGTTGATGGTCAGAACTCCCACAGCTTCCTTGATCTGTTGGACTTGCACAGCTCCGTAAATCAGCAGCCCAACATTACACAAACACAAGCCAATGATTTGGATAGTATTCTTGAGTCGTAAAGCATCGTACACAAGGATCAACTCATAGATGAATCCGAAACTGTATAGGGCTAGGAAAGTCGGGATCGTTTTGGATGCGGTCACGGCCTCCGCTTGGGGATTAAGTTGAATCTGGAAATTGGCAAAAACATAGCTATTTAGAAAAGAAAAAAGAAAAAAAAAGGCTGCGCGTTAGCCATGAAACCCAGACACAGAGATAAGAGATCCAGATTAAACATACCATTCCAGGGCGAGGGTGATGATTGTTTGGACGAGGGTGACTATGGCAAAGGACCACGTCCACATCGAATTCGGTTTGTACATTTTGCGTGTAGGAGGTTTCGGAGTCATGTTTGTATAACCTTCTCTCGCACGAAATCCTCCGTGTTCCCGTCTAAATGTCGGATCGAAGGACGACGACCCGCCGAGGATGGAGGCTCGAATTTTGGTGAAGTGCTCCGTGACGGAGCCTGAGTCCTCCGGAGGATCTGTTCGGGGATACAATATGGCGGTTTTACCACCGGAGCGGCGGTAAGCAGAACGGGTGCGACTTTTCGTGAAGGATCAAGAGGAGTGGTAGGGGAGTTCCAACGGTCGGGCGCTGTCGTCCCCCAGCGACTCTGAGACAGATTCGCTTTGAAGCCGGTCGAGGTCTCAGGAGGTCAGATGTTGCGGGGACAGGCAAACACTGAGGAAGGACTCATCGGCGAGCATATAAGCGACGAAGAACGATTGACTGGGGATGAAATGGGCTGGAGAGGGCGGATGCGGTCGCAGAAAGACTCTGGAAGATGAAGTCCCCCAGAATGCTGATGGTTGCCAAGACGCCTGTGACACGCGGTGTTGTGTCTAGTGGGGAGGCTCACATAAATAGTCAAGACGAGGTCCAACCTGGAACCTTGGAAGGCTGAGCTGCGGCTGGTGAATGTCAAGAGTGGCTGAAGTTAAATGGAGAAGAGCGAGTGGTAGAAAGTAGAAACGAGGGAATAATGATGTGAGAAATAATGAATGGTAATAACTAAGAAACAATGGATGATGAGAAACAGGGGACACGAAACAAGGCGGGAGAGGCCGGAAATTTCCAGGGCAAGAAAGAATCTCGAGTTAACCGTGGTTGACTTTTAAGGAGAGGATCCAGATTCCCAAGGGACTCGGGGCCCAGAATCTCTCAACCTGACAGCTAACGGTGGCCTTTTCCTAATTCTCTGCCACTAGTATTATTATTTAGTTTCGATCGGGTTCCTTCTAGATCATGGTTCTTGCAATTATTGATTATTGCTGCCAATCTTCTAAAAATACTGCCTTCTTCGTCCCTGACACGGCACGCATTGTACAACTTCAACAGCGGAGGCTGGAGCTAGGATTCTCCGTTTTTAATATATACCTAACTATACCTAATTATATACATACTCTAGAGTACATTGTTAATCAGACAACACCTAAATAACTGCTTACGATCATCTTTTCTATATCAACCCTGAAAACTGCTAAACTAGCTCCTATTATTGACATGTTTACTCCTGGAGTAGGTACAGCCTTGCTTTGAGGCTAGTCTCCATGACCACCACTTCACATTATTTCCTCGTGGAATTTGATCCAATGTAGACCCCGCAACCTCTCCACTGTCTAGAATCCAGAACCCCTCCACGAATAGTACCTTAGGTTGTCATTCCCTATGTGCCCGTCCTGATGGATTATCATTGCCGCCATCTGCTGCTACTCTCTTCGCTCCCATCAACTGGGATCAAGTGTTCCTGTCACGCTAACACGACGACGCGCACGCGTTGCTAGACAACTCTACTGGCGTACTCGAGGGCTACCTATCGACGAGACAGACGATGAAGACGAGCACACGAGGGAGGAACGACTGCAGGGTATGCCAGAGCAGCCTTTGCCAGACGACGATGTAGCCATTACTAGGAAAATTTCTCCTATAACCCCGAGGTTCTAGAGGAGGATGACCTTAAGTGGATTCGCTTGACCGGGGGTCTAGGGCTTCATCATCGGACGGACGGTTCTTGTAGGTTCTTCATTACGGAATTGGAGTATGATGACTACGTGAGTATTACAGCTGCATAGATATTCACCATCTGATCATCTCCAAGGGCTATCACTGATAAGCAATAGAACCACGCCGATATTAGTAACTACGATGATGATAAAATCCCATCCCATCAACGCATTCTACTCAAGACACAGGAAACTCTCCTTCCGTGATGCCTGCCGTTGTGATGGACCAGAGCATCATATCGGTGCCCTACGGTCGGTGATCCTGAAGGAAGCTTTCCCAGGCAGCGAAGACTATGTCCATGAGCCCCAGTACGGAAACAGGGCGGGGGCATACAGATGTCACAACCGTGCATTGGCTCCCGCATGCAATCAGTAATCGAGAGATCCGCCATCCATTCCTAATCACACAAACAAAGCGCACGGCATATGAGGGCAGCATCCGCTCGTGGGAGGAGGAGAAGACGCAGTTGCAGCATTACCTTGATCAACTTGCAAGATAGCTAGGCCGTGAGCACATATATGGCATTGCCGCCATTGGGCATTATGCAGGGCTCTATGAATACCCCAGGATAGCCAAGAGGCCATGCCCATGATACGCGCAGGTCTACAGGCATACTATGCCAAAGATGACGAAGCCCAGATCCAAGAATTCCTAGGGTACATCAAGCAAAACCATTAGAGCAGGGAGACAAATTGTGAACCAGAGTTTAATCCTAGGAACGGGTCAAAGAAGGAAGCAGATCACTCATTTGACCCAGTTGCCCTAGAACAAACCGGCGGCCTAGCAATTCTTCCTTCCAATCAACATCAAACTACTCAAGTTCCGGGCACAAGTACTCCAAATCAAGTGTCTCGCCAGGTAAGTCCCTAACATCATGGAAAAGATCAGTCGGGATCCTAGAACGCTAATACACGTCACTCAGATGGCCTCCCATGGCCTTTTGAACAGCCGCAACGTCTGGGGCTCGAAGTGAATTTGCCATCAGGAACAACAGCTCCAGAGGAAGACGTTCCAAGTAAGTCCTATTCAAGTTTCCTGGTCATATAATCTTGAACCTCTTGTGCGTCCTACGGCGAGCCCGGCGAATTATTCGCTGTACGCGGCGATTGTAGAAAGGATCTAAAACATGACAGAATCCCACCAGTCAGCTCCAGAATCTCATCTCAATTTTGTATAGGTATAGGTATACCTCCTTCATCAGCTAACACAGGCTAGTCTTTATCACAACGGGAATATTCATCCAAATTCTCCGGCTCTACCCAATCCCTAGCAGCCTTGCAACATAGCACCTTCAACACGACTCGAACATCCTTCCCACAAAGGGCCCAGATCTTGTGCGTGCAAAGTAAATCCCAGCAGCGAGTATGCACCACAAGCCCCCTGAGCATATTATTACTATGATTATCCCCGCCAGCCGCGTGGTGGTGGCTTTCGGTCTCATGAATTAGGGCGGTTGAGGCGATCACCTGTGGCCCTCATGTGTCCATTTTTAATTATGCCAGTGTTTTCATCCCACGGGACCTGAAGTGTTGGAGAGCCGAAGTCCGATTTGGTGAAAAACAATGTGCCTGAAAGACGGTAGATATGCTCTTGTGGGTGGAACACGACTATGATTACTTTCAGTGTTAGTGGACGAAACCTTGCCCAGAGTGTCATCTCGATTCTCTTAGGAAAGGGGGCTGCTTGCTCATGCGATAGTAACAAAACCACTGCTGACCATAAAGGTGTATCAGGCGTCATTTCCTCGCTGGAATAGACCCCCGCTATGAGTTTGATGTTTCGGTCTGGGTCGGTGATTGGGACGCTGCAGATGTAGCATGATGGGAATGTTTCTCATTCATTTTCGGCGACTTGGATCTTGATGTGAGATTCTTTCGAGTTTCTCTGGCCTCCCTCAGTTGAGGTGAGCAGGTTATCATGAGGTGTAATGATGGGCATCCGGACGTTTCCGTAAAGTTTGAGTTTAAAGGTTATTGTAGATTCTGTATTGCATCATGATATCACAACTTGGTGACCCTCATCTACGCCCCTCATCTTCGCTTGGGGGGATAGTTCATTCTAAATATCTACTTCATACACGGTCTAAAGCTCTATTTTTAATAGACATAGATAGATATAGATAGATATTTAAGATAGCCCTGCAGGCTATAAATTAGGATAATAGCTATGGACTGTATTATGTTGGCTATAGGGGTAGATAATAGAAGTAGTTAGGAAGACACATGATGCAGACCATAAGATATCGGTCCCTCCGGGCGTATAATAGGGTATTACGCAACTCTCTTAACTTACTGTTATTTCCATACATAATAGAGAGAATAATAGAGAAATTACATTTTACTACGGTTAATATTGTAAAATTGTAGCATGTTCTCAAGGTAGGATCTCCTGCGCCTTCACCCGTTTCTTCGAGTGGGCACGTATCACCAAACATAAAGATAGAGAGTGCTTCTTTCCGAATGAGAGAGAGGTGGATGGAAGTGGACCTGAGATGCCGAAGTCTTCACCTTGCTACGGCAATATTTTTCAGCTATTGTTTACATCGAGTGTGAGTCCAATGGAAGGCCAAGGTTCCAACACGAGGAACCCGTCACAATCAATCCGATACTACTTGGTTCTTGGCATTCAAGATATTTAACCAACAGAGGCCCTGCGATGATTTCTGCTGGGTATAGTCTTGCATAAAAGAAGAGCTTTACTCTTCACAATGCGGTTGCCATACACCATCGGATTGACCCTTGCCCTATGCCTAGGGGGGGCCATTGCATCGCCCCCAGTGGCCAATCTTTCCATCTCCTCGCTAACGGCCGAGGTTGAATCCGATCAATCGATCACCTACTATGACGGTAGAAGACCACGAGAAGGCCTCCTGATTGGGAATGATGGAAGTGCGGTGACCGGTGGTCTTCGAAGCTTTGAGCTGCAGGACCAGGACTTGCGCGAGACAGCCCGACGCACGCCCGGCCGGACCAAGGTTGTAGGTGTGTTGTATGATGTCGGGCGGCGGGATCTTCTGGTTTCCATTGCAGCACCGGACTCGGTTATTCGGGTCTTTGATGTAGATGGCATGAAGGAGATTCCCGGGGCGCAGAAGAAAGCCCTCGGGGATTGGTCTTCCCTGTGTACATGGCGGAGTCCGAGCGGCGCGCACTATTTCTATCTATTTGGGAAGAAGCAGGCGATGCAGTTCTTGGTGCGCCCAGATCATCCACAGGTAGAGATTCTTGAGGTTAGTTTAGTGTTCTGGTTACATCGATATGCCTTCACGTTGGACACTGACAATAGCATCTCAGGTCCAAACCTTCCCGCTGCCGGTGGAACCAAGTTCTTGTGCTGTTTCCCCGGATGGGATTGTCTATGTGGCTGCAGATGACGATACCATCTATAGCTTCACGGCCGCAGAGTCCACTATCGCTCCCGAAATCCAGACGTTGGGTCGAGTTGGCGACGACGTCACAGGACTAGCCATATATGTGTCGCGCAAATCCCACTACTTGTTCGTGGCCCAGTCGGACATAATCGAAGTTTATTCGCCTAGCCTAGAGCTCAAAGGATCCCTGGCTGTGACTGGGGCCGATGACATCGAAATCGCAGGGACTTCGATCTACCAGTCTGGCTCGACCCGGTATCCTTTCGGACTGGTGAGCTACGCAATCGAGACAGATGCGGGTAAGGGGTTCGGCGTCAGCTCGCTTGAACCAGCCTTTACCCAGCTAAAACTGCAGTCCAATACTTCCTATACCCCACGGACGGCGCGTTTCCCGCAACCAGGACCAAAGCGGAACGGTTTCGTGAACCAGGACGGCTCTCTCTCCTGTTTCGCCGGCTTTACAGGCCAAAAATGCAAACAAATCACCTGCCATAACGCCTGCTCGGGCCATGGAGGTTGCGTGGGCCCTAATCAATGCCAGTGCCGTAGTCCCTGGGCTGGCCCTGACTGCTCCTGGATTGGAGTAGCGCCCAAATATGAGACCAATGCCAACGGCGGCGATGGGGACGACCCGGCCATCTGGATCTCGCCTAGAAGTCCCAACCAGTCGACTATCATCACCACAACCAAATCAGAAATCGGCGCCGGTCTGGCCGTGTTCGATCTCGCTGGGAATCTGCTCCAGACGATGACTGCTGGCGAGCCGAATAACGTGGATGTTATATACGGCTTCCAGGCAGGAAACCGCAAAATCGACCTGGCCTACGCAGCATGCCGAGAGGACGACACGCTGTGGTAAGTTTCGAGCAATTATTTCCCCAAGGACCTACTAACTTTCCTTCGTATAGCCTCTTCCAAGTCACCTCCGACGGACTACTGGCCCCTGTTCCTGGCGGCTCGCAGCCAACGCCACCCGACTACACCGTGTACGGCTCGTGTGCATACCGCTCGCCTCGTAGCGGAAAGCAGTATCTGTTCGTGAATGAGAAATCGGGCCAGTACCTCCAATATGAGCTCACCTCGCTCTCCAACGGGACCCTGTCCACGACCCTGGTCCGTAAGTTCACTGGGGGTTCTGGCGGACAACCCGAAGGGTGTGTTGCCGATGATGAAAACGCGGTCATCTTCCTCGGCGAAGAGCCGTACGGGCTGTGGCGGTATGATGCCGAGCCAACAGGGTCTCCCAACGGCACCCTGGTGGCGCGAATAGGCGATGGAACCCTCTACGCCGATGCAGAGGGGGTCACTCTGTTGCTCGGCAAAACCCCAGAACAGGGCCTTTTGATCGTGTCGTCTCAGGGTGTCAGTGCATACTCGGTGTATCGTCGAGCCGCACCACACGAGCATGTCATGACTTTTACCATTGGGGCCTCCGCTAACGGGACTATTGATGGTGTGACCAATACGGATGGTGTAACTGCTGTCGGAACAGCGCTGAATGGCGACTTCCCACACGGTCTGCTGGTGGTACATGATGACGCGAATCAGTTGGCGACGGGTGGAACGGCGGAGTTGGCATCGTTCAAGCTTGTTAGCCTTGCGGATGTCCTGGGACAGGAGAGTCAGGCACTTTTGGCAGAAGTTGACGAGACTTGGGATCCTCGGGCTGTGCAGGAAGTTAACTAGCTTGTTGTGATATGAGAGTTATATGACGATAATATAGATTAGCACCGCAGATAATTGCGGCTAGCACCTGAACATAGACTGTATATAGAATAGGGGGTCTTAGCTGAGCGTGGTTCAGGATTCTGCCAACGTGGCTCAGAGATTCCTGACCCACGTTCAGCTTATCTTATCGATAGAAGCTCTCTATAAGTTACACCATCCAAGTACAGTCTATTAGATATCGAACTCTCGCTTATTAGATGCTGCGCACCATGAATTTGGAGGCCAGTGTAGTTGTAATCTGCTGCCTACTGTAGAATACGACATGAAGATCCTATAATGTTCAGATTTTTAGTTGCTAGGGACGTGGTGCATAGCAACAGCATTATGTGTGGCAGATATATTTTTGACCATGTCCCAACCCCCAACTTCTAGATGAATTCTGAACCACGCCGAGGGTTTCTCCGTTCCGTGTTCTGACCCACGATGGCAGAATCCTGAACCACGCTCAGCTAAGACTCCTAGAATAGCTCTCGGAAACTCCAAACAAATATACTCACGTGACACCACCACCACCAAAACAAGAAGGCGGTAACCCCCCCATGACTCAAAAAACCACCACCCAAAAAAAATCCCTCCCCTCTCCTCTTTCCTTCTTCCCCCAAGCGCCATCCCAACCAATGCTGCGTTTCTTTGCTACACGCGACAAGAACCTGTTACCCACAGGGCCTCTTGTCCCCGGCCATGATCCCCCATAATCATCCGGGACCCCTGCAAATGAGAAATTCGGAGGAATCTTCACCTACCCAAATCCGCTCCTTGCTTTCTCTTCGCAAGAAGAGAAAAGAGAGAGCCGGTCCAACCCTCAAGGGTCTGGTGTGACAATAATTAAACTTCGGTTTAAGACACATCTGCAATTGGCATCAGAAACTTCGGGGCGGGAGAGACTACTACCTAGTAGTGGTTCTTTTCTTTTTTTTTCCCCCATGGGAGAGTCGTTGCGAAGATTGTGTGTGTTTTCTTTTGGGAGGGCATGACACTTTAGTGCAATACGCGGCATGCTATGTTCCCGTGAGGGGACTGGTATCATTCGATTCCGATTATTCTGGTTGGGATGGCGCTTCACCTTTTTTTTTTAGGTTAGTTTTTTTTCCTTTTCCTTCTTCTCTCCTTATGCCATGACTGGGAGGGAGGGCGCTGGAAAGGGCGGTTTTTGGCCTTGCTAATTTGTTGGGTCTCGAGCTATGTGCTTCGTGCATGGTTCTTTAGGGTTTTAAATAGATGGCGAGCAGGATTTTTGGGAGAGGGATGATCTTGGTATAGGTGTGCGGTGTGGAGGATGGAAAAGTCGGGAAGAATACCTATGTCAAGTCTGGTCTAAGATAATATACAAGTGATGCCTTTGCATGTTCATGTCCGCCTTGAATGTCACTCTTTGCACGTTGGATCCATACATAAACCCCCAGTTTGTACTTTACAGTGAAGCTATGTTAGCTTGGCAAGTCTGACTGTAACCAAGTAAACGTGTAACACACCAATCGCTTTATATCTAAATGGTTATTATAGTAGTGACTTCTACCCTTTGCGGTTATCTCGTCAACATTCAGGGATATTTCGGACAATAGAGAGGGAATAAGCAAAGAAAAAAAAAAAGAGATATAATGTATCGTTGCTTCCTAACGCATCCCCCTTTCGTAGTCATAAATGGTTCCTGTTTCCGTTTTTATATGGCCGGGCCCCCGAGTTTATTACTCCTCATCACCGATCTAATGATAAATCCATTGGTATGTCTTCCCCACTATCGTCTTCGTTCGGTCGGGGGACGTGATTACTTACCTTAGGAGCGAGGTAGAACCTCAAGAAACCGCCTCCCATGCCGTACTCGACGAGCAGGGGAACCTCCTGAGAGAGGCAGAGAGACACCTTGTTGGAGAGGTTGGTGGCCTTGCAGAAGTTGACGAGGTATTTGAGGGAGAATGTGAGGGCGACAGGTTCGCTGAGGACAATCGTGACGTTCTGATCGGGCTTATCGACGCTGGTGTGTTGGCGGATGGTCACTGAGCCGCTGCCGATGTCACCCTGGCACGAGAATTTGACGCCCTCCTTTGTTGCCTCTATCACGACTGGATTGAAAAGCAGTTAGATTTTTGGCCAGAATGTTGCCAGACGGGCGGAATTGAGCCGAAAAGGAAGCAAACAAACCTGACTCGGAAAGGTTATTCAGATCTCTGCAAATACGTTGGAACTCCGCCGAAGGCATCTCCACTGTAGCAGCGTACTCGGTCTCCGGGATAGCCAGGTGGTCTTGATCAATGTCCATAAGCTTGATATCATATTCGCTTAATCTGTCCGTCTCCGCACTCTCGAACATGAGGTTGACAACGTCGGGAGAGTCTTCAGCCTTGAGGGTTAGGATATCTTCGTTTTGAGCGGCCTTCAGGACCTTGGTCAGGGAGACCAAATCGATACCGAGGGCGATGTTGCGGTCGCAGCGGTAGGGGGAGAATGCTTCAGCCTTGAGCAGCATGGACACGAGGGCGACATGGGAGTTGTCCATGGCCTGGAGGGCGATACCGGAGTCATTGCAGTCGAAGTTGCAGTACTGCACGAGATCTTTGATGGCGTCGACGACCTAACGGTGGGGAACTTGGTGAGCTTTTGATCGAGGCTGATTATTATGGTATTGAGGGGGTCACCTACGCGCTTGAGGAGACTTGCTTGTTCTAGGCGGCCTTCCAACACTGTTCTCGTGGTTAGACAGGTATCAAGAGGACCGTTTGCTCTCAATCACTTACTCGTGATGTGCTGTGTGGTGTAGATGCGGTGTTGAATTGACGTGGAATTGAAAGGTAAAGGAAGAGATTAATGGATTCTGGAGCACGTACTGTTGATTAGAAGAAATATTCTATTGAGATTGAAGGCCTGTTGAACACTCACAAGTGATATGAGAAGATAATCGATTGAAGTCGAGGAGGAGCTGGGAGATTTGAAGGTAAAGAACAGGCTGTGAATTTCGCGTTCGAGTGGGGAAACGAACGCGAGGTCGCGCGCGCGTGTCTTGCCTGAGGTTAGTCAATATGAACATTTTGAGATTAGTCGTTGCCCTAGGCAGAAACGGGACTGTCAGCCAACGAATGTTACTCAGTAAGCAATCTGCAGTGTCAATCGAAGCAATTCGTATTTATTGATAATCGCCGTAGTATGTATTTTAAGTTATGCCACAATCTTCTGACGTTTTGCCACAAGTAACTGACCTCCCGAGCACAAAGGCCCGAGGCTCTGGTCGATATCGACATAGTAAGAATACTATACAACAAGGGAAACGAAGACACACCAACCCAAATAATGGAACAATGTCAGACAATAGCTGAAGAAAAGAAAGAGAAAAGCCCCGAACACCAAGCTCCAGCCAACCCTATACAGTCTGGGTATCAATCGCGCGATTGGGACTGAGCGATAAACAAGTTCCTGCCAAAATATACAGTGTCAAAAGAGTTATATAGAAACATTTGTAAAAAGGATCTAGGGAGGTCATTAGTGAAGTCGTATCAGATGCTTGTGACCCGTTTAGAGGTTGCGGTTCGAGGTCTTTGCTTGATCACCATCTCAAGCTCCTTGAGCATGTGAGTACTGGCATCAGTGCGGTCTCGTGCAGCGGCTTGTTTAGCTCGATCTTCCTTGACACGCGCGATGCGCTCCTCTCGGGTCAGAGACATCCTCTTATTTCGCGCTGGAAGGGCAACGGCCTCGAGTATCTCTTCGACATCATCGATGCTGTAGTTGACACCTGAAACAGGCCTACTCTCGCCATTCAAGGCTTTCAATGCATCGTACGGGCTGCCTTCAACCGCAGTAGTGCCCCCGAGGCTGGGTGTGGGCGACAAAGGGAAAAGCCCGCTCGGTGGCCGCGAACGAGAAGCATTGTAATCTTTGTCTAGGCTGGTTACGAGGCTGGACTTGCCGGCTTCCCATTCTTGGAGCAAGTCCCTAATGTCTGTTCCGATTGATTCGTATTGCGCCAGCAGTGTCGCTTCCATCTCGCCAGTGTCAGTACGCTCCAGGTCGGTCGTAGATACTTCCTTGAGAATGTGCATCTTTGCGTGAAGGGCACGAATTCCTTGTGAAAGGGAATTCACCTTGCGAAATTGAGCACGAAGACGGTCCTTGCTGGGAGAAGCTGTTGGCAGTGGGGAAGGCGGGATGAGATCATCAAGACGATCTTCTTCGTTCAGAATGCTGGTCATTTTTTGCATGTTCTCGCCTGTCACTGTGGCAAGAGCTCGCATCTGATCAACAGCGGTGCTCCATCTCATGATATCGGAGCCGTCGCCATCGGCCCCAAGAGCCAAAAGGCAGCAGAGGATACTCTTCCTGATCAGATAGAGCCTTCCGAAAAGCGTGCGGAGGCCGCGTAGAGAATATTGGTCTTCTGTTTCCCGGTCGGCAAACGTAGTTTCAACCTCCATGAGATCTGTTTGTGAAATGTCATAGATATCGTAATATTTAGCGAGATTTGCGTTGTCTGTCAGTGGCTGTAAAGCATGCTGCGCTTCGATGTAGCTTTCTAATATAGTGTAGAAGCATTGAGATACGGTGCGACGGAGTCTCAAACATCGCCGGATTTGGGTTTGGTCCTCGAGTCGACTTATTGGGGGTAGCGGCGTACTTCTAGAGGCATGTTAACATCCCATGGCATTCCAATCCAGAGAGAGTAACCCACATGCGGTAGCCTCTTGAGACTAGTTCCACCTCCTGTATGAATACCACTGATGCTGAAGCTGCAGAGTCAAATCCTTGAGCATTGCCAATCAGGAGCACAGCCGCATCCACAGCTTGATGCCGCAGATACTTGAGCCACTGGCGTTTCGCAAAGGCATAAAACAAGACCCCTATTACTGGGACTAGGACTAGTAGAACACCAACTTTCCGAGTGTTCAATCCCGTTCCGGTTCGGGGTCGACTCCAGTGTAATAGCCAAGCGATTGAAAAAGAGGTCGAAGCAGTCACGAAGGCGCCTTGCAGACCAAAGGTTGTGGAAATTGAGGGAAGGTCGGTTGTGTTTGTATTGGATAGCACATCGGCGGCTGATGTGTAGGATGGGGCACTGTGTTCGTTCAATAGTTGCGATGCAACAATAACATAACCAAATTGTTCCAGAAACCTCTCGTTATCGTTCCGGCCGATTCGCGAGTTCAAAGCACACTGTGAACATCAACTGTTAGCATTTCTTGTGCTATAGCCCGATAAACCTGGACATACTGCACAGACATCATAAAGCCGACCCAGAGCAGCGGTCTGACGCGAGGCTCCGATATTCAGTGGTTTTGGTAGTTTATTTCGTATACGGGTTTGGAATTTGGACGCTCCTCGAGGTGCAAAGTCGGCAGCGGTCGAATCTGATAAGTCGTCTCCATTCTCGGTCTCCTTAACCGGCCAATCCGGATCGTGTTCACCTTCACCTAAGTATCCAAATGTCATTTAATGGATTCAAAAAGTTTGAGGGCCATCAAACTAACCTCGAAGATATTCAGCCAGAGGCGAATTCTCATAAACTAAGGCTTCCATGACTTGTGCTCATTCCGTAGGTTTCGTCGACGGAGGCGTCTGCTGATGGGCTGAGAGAGTGGCAGTAGGATGGGCGAAAATTGGAGGGAAGAGCGAGGTAGGTATGTATAGAGCGAGATTAGAAGCGATGTGCTATTGCAGGGCCATCTCTGAACTCCTGAATAGGGTCGGAAGCGATCGGGGGTTTGAGCGCGTGAGGATAATCGGTCTGCAATGGAACAAAGTATATGATTCGAATGAAAGTAAAGGGTCTCCAGAGTCCAGACCCTGACTGGTGAATATGCAAGACAAGATGCGGTGCAGAGGGCCACGTTGAAGATCAGTTGGCCGTCTGGTGGCGTGTCTGGGGAAGCGAGGCAGAAGACGATCGAATCGCAGGTGCTTCTCGGAAGAGTGAACTAACGACTCAACGGCTGACAACTCGCCCCACTGTTAATTTCAGTTTTCAATTTCGGTTGACTCGTCTTTCAAACAGACCGGGGGTTATTATTATAAAGCTAGAAGAGGGGACCGAATGAGTTATATGATGACCATCCAAGTTTGGAGGGAGCCTGGAGTCTCATCGTGATATTAGGTCATCTCCGCAGGGGCAGTGAACCGAGGTTCTCAACCAAGACGCTCTGATGCACGCTGTTAAGTTATTTTCAGCTGTTACTTACATAAGTCTCTCCCTCGGATCTTCAGGCACAATGTTTGTTTCAGGTTGGCACCAAGGGAGCAGTTCGAACGCTTTGGCACTCATGATCCACACCTATCACCTACAACAACTTCACTCCTATACCTACTTTAGGATATGGATTCATGGTCAAACTTCAGATCTCACTCTTCCCCTCCGGCGGGCTCACGTCTGACGATCTGACTGGTCACTGCAGCGATGAATCAACTGTTTGGCCCCTCTAGTCCCTTGCTCGCGTGCTAGCATCAGCAAGGGGGGCAGAGCACTGCAAGAGACCGCCAAGGACCCAGGAGCGGTCATCATCCGCAGGAAAATGCACTGCATTGTTGCATTGCGACTTAACCCACGGATTATTGCTTTATTACAGATGGAGCTTCATGGCTAGATCTGACGCCCTGATGGGTAATCTCGAGTTTTATGCCCCCAGACTAGAGAACCGACGGTCAAGTTGGATATGGCACCAGTATGAAGCAAGTTCGGACACTTGATCTGAAATGACTTGCACTGCACCTAAAGACTTCCCTCTTCCTCGTCCCCTTAATCCTTGCTTCGCCACCTTCCTAAGTCCAGCTCTCTAGATCCCGTCATTCTTCTCAGGACCTTGAATCCTAGGAAGATGTTACATGCAGAGCTCTGAAGGCTAGTGTGCTTGAGGAACGTGAGAGAGCAAGGTTCGTGTGCTGTGCTGCAGGGTGCTAACATGGTCACCAGATCGTTTCGACGTATACGATTCTAGCCATTCCTACGATGCCAATCCTCATTTCAAAATGGCCGCCGTACTGCCTAGCTGGCACGAGTTAAATCTAGATGCTAATCAACCTGAATATCTTTGATAGCGCCAAACATGAGCCGCGTCTATGTATACCCAGCAAGCTAAGATAACGCTTGCCTCGGGGGCTTCATGCGTCTAATTGTGATATCTTCGACGGGACAACCTGCCAGGTTCCCAGCGAAGTTGATATACTAAAATACTTGAATGGGAAGTTGGGAATGGGTGTTATTTAGACGGTTAAGTTAACAGGTCGAACTGGCTGAAAGGGGGGTACTTGGCCCTTCCGACATATAACAGCTTTGATGGCTTCGATTCCTTTTCGATCCATGAAGCACCAGCGCAGCTAAATTCATATCTCCAGCATACACTTGGTAGATTCAAGAATTTGATTTGAGTCAAATGAACTAAATCCTCGACGAAGCAGAAATATACTATTGGTGCCTCAGGCCGGAGGCGTTGCACGGGCAACCAGATCGTCAACATCGCGGTCTGCAAACCGAAGACTCGACCACGCATATCGACTTTGTATAACGCGTTGTCTCATCGGACTTCTTCCTTAGTCTCTTAACACTGTTTATTAAACTTCGCATTGTTCATTACACAGTTCTTATATTCGTTACAATAACACGATATACACAATATCCGAACCCCTCCTCTTGTGCTTGCCCCCCGCCCTAGATCCATTATTCTAAAGAAGGATCTCCCAGCGGCTTCGACTTGGTATATGCCCAGATAAAATAAAAGCATGTCTGGGTCCCTACACGAAGTTGGGACGCCATGTCCACGCCGGTCGAAAGCCTCAACAACCGGAGACTCGAGCTACAACGGAAGTGACCCGTTCGACAGCCTGTGGGATGACAGCCTCGGAAATTACGACGACGACACAAGAAACCTCGATTTCACAACCGAGATCAAAGCCCCAATCCTAACAGGAGCCAAACCAAAACGGAGAACAAGGGCCAGTACTACTACTACATCCTTCGTCATACATGGCGATCACGATGAGAAACCTACACAGGCAACGGGCAAATCAAAACGGGATATCACACCCGCTACTGTTGCTTCAAATCATACGTCGTCATTGTTCGCGCAACCGGCACAGAGGTTTCGTCCTCGAGTCAGTTTCGCTCCTAGTCCGCTCAAGAATTCGCGGCAGAGCGAGGGCGTTGAGCCCACAAAGCGAAGCACGAGGCCAGATGCGGAGAAGAACAATGATCTTCTCAGGCGTATCAGTGCGGGGAGTGACGGGGTTGAATCGAGACATGCTGTGAAGAAAGATATACGACGGGACACGGTCTATATACCTCCAGACGACACTACCGTGGCTAGCGTGTTCATGGGTCTTTTTAGCCCGCTTAAGTCTAACAACTTGGAACAATACACGCCGGAATCTACAGAAATCAAAAGTTTAGAGTCTCAGATTGCCAGGAAACGGCATGCGAAGAGATCGCTGGCCTCGTCGCCAGACCGCGTGTTACAGCCTAGTTCGAAGGGTACCCAAGAGTCATGTATTA
This sequence comes from Aspergillus cavernicola, assembly GCA_027569065.1. Classification (NCBI taxonomy): domain Eukaryota; kingdom Fungi; phylum Ascomycota; class Eurotiomycetes; order Eurotiales; family Aspergillaceae; genus Aspergillus; species Aspergillus cavernicola. Next base: position 218,824 of record JAPDEK010000006.1, read on the forward strand.
GAGCTGATGTTCCTGGGAGAAATGGAGGCAAAGAGAACATACCTCCAGGAATGGGTCTGGTCGGCATCAAGGGGAAGTATTTGCAACCCACCAAGCTCAACGAAGTGAGCGACAAGGATGCTTCAAAGTCGGTGGTGGGAGATATACCTCCCAGTGCAAATGCGGTCAACAAGCCTCTTGCCGCGAGGACAGCCAATACCTCTGTGCAGAAGAAAATGGTTGATGGCAATTTCGCCTGCAAAACATCGGTTTCGAGTGTTGTCAACGGGAGACGAACGTTGAAGACAAAAACCAAGGATGCAGTCATACGGAGTTCTACTCTGTCGAACCCACTCAAGACATCACGATCTGTGATCTCCCCTGTCAGCCGGAACAACCTAAAGCGCCTCGATCACGAGTATCCGATGGTCTCAGAAAGCATCACCAACCCAGCATTGTACGATGACAATTGGCTTTCACACCAAGAGGTGATCTTGACCCAGCTGATCAATGGACTATTCGACCACACAAGTAGTGCCCTAGCAAGCGACTCTGCTATCCTTCGACATGAGCTCCTCGCACTATATCAGAGCGCTTACTTTACAGAGGTACACCAGAGGCTTCAAGCATCGCTGATGTATGGCGCTCTGAGCATTCCCAGAGATGTTCTGGTCAGAAACAGTCGGCTGAGGTATGACCTAGGGATGAAGCGAAAGTTTATCGATATCTGGCTTCAGACTTATGATTCGAACGCTCTGAAAGCCGCGCTGGAGACAGTCACTGGCAGGACTATCCCTGTGGTCAAGGCGACTTCTACCATTCGCGGCTCCGCCGGTGATCCTGCTCTGCACATAGAGAAAGCACTGAAGAAGAGACTTGGAAATTTCTTGCACGTATTCTTGATACAAAACCAGGATTTGGATGGAACTACTAGCGAGCCCATAGAGAAAGATCCCGATGCATTGGGCAGGGCATATCGCCGAACGGTGCTTCGCAGCGTCATGATAGTCATTCTTTTGGATAAAGCCAGACTAAGCCCCAAGACGCCGCTCTCTCGTTGTTTGTTCCTCCCTTCATCGCCGCACAAGTCTTCTCTTGCCGTTCTCCAGGCCCTGGCCCGGTTCCTGCTACCATCTTGCGGAGACATCAACAAAGCCCTTGGGCAACTGGATTGCCAGGTTCGATATCACCAGCATCCGCTTGAAGAGTACGGCTACGAGTTATCCAACCTCGCAGTTGACTTGAGGGATGGTGTCCGACTGACAAGAATCGTAGAGTTGTTACTCTATCCTTCCACTTGTCCACAAAATATCTCTTGTGACACGACACTCATCGAAACCACGTTATCTGATTCCGCAAATCACTACCAGTGGCCACTTTCCCAACGCTTGAAGTTCCCATACGTGAGCCGAGCAGTGAAAATGTTCAATGTTAGAACCGCCTTAACCGCGCTGGCTTCCACGAAAGAGGGGAGGCAACTCATCAACATCATCCGTCCTGAGGATATAGTTGACGGGCATCGTGAGAAGACCCTTGCTCTCTTATGGGGTCTGGTTAGCAAATGGGGTCTATCCGGACTACTAGATCTAGATGATCTGCGCAAGGAAATCGCTCAGTTGAAGCAGAGGGCTACTTCTCTACACGAGCTTGAGGCCGAGACCGACGTATCAGTTGAGCACGGCGAGGATGAGCCGGCTGCGCTGCTCAAGCAATGGGCATCCCTTGTGGCACAGTTGAGAGGTCTACAACCCGAGGAGCTAAAAACGAACCTTGGGGACGGCAAAGTCTACGAGTGTATACTAGATGAGTACGAAGGGTACATTCTTTACCCTACCCCAAACTCCACGTCTCAAGCCAGCAAAGCATCCCTAGAAGACCGTCTACGATCGCTAGGATGCAGCACACAATTCAGTGAGCCCCCAACCCTCCAACCTCCAACCTCCAGATCTAACCATCGCTAACAACAACAGTCGACCTAGTTTCTCCAAACCGAACTCATATCCTCGACACAAACTCCACAACCGGAGCCCTCGCCTTCCTCTGTTCGCGCCTCCTCCCAACAACCAAACGTGTCCGAGCGGCAACAGTGCTCCAGAATGCATGGCGACGCGTCCTCAACCACCGGGAGACCCAGCGACGAGTCGTCGTAAGAGATATTGCGCGGCAATGCGCAGCAGTCGTGCAGGCTCGGGACCGAATCCTCTGGGCAAAGGGTGTTATCCTGCATTGGTGGAGAATGAGCAGGTCGAGACGACAGAGGACTGTAGTGCCCAAGAGGTCAGGCCTTGGTTTGGGGTTGGATTTGACACGGGAGAGAAAATCGGTTGCTACTACTACTAGGATTCCGTTGCGTCGTGGGAAGAGATCTTCGATGAGGGTTTAGGAGTAGGTATGGTTGGGTTGGTTAGTGTTGGGTGTTGGGTACTTTGTTTCCATCTTTACTATGCCATGTCTATGGTATCTTTACCTCTACTTTGTATATGCTGAGTTTACTTTCGTTATACAACCTTTCTTTTCTCTCATGCATCTGAAACAATCTACTATGCGTACATACATTGTAATTGTAAATAGACTACTGCGTAGCTGCCAAACAGCTTGCTCCATCCATCCATCCATGTCTACGTGGTGGTAGTCCACGTACTCTATCTACCCATCAACTAACTCATACCAGTTTCAGACTCTGCACCCCTACTCCCATTTCCCCATCAGGGTAAGATAATACGTAGGTCCTCCAGTCAAGTCCAGTGTACCTCCTCCCTGCCGCCAAACCGGTACTACTCCGTATGCACTGCAAGTACTGCATAGAACAATGGATGATGAATCCTGTTAGGTACCCGCATAACATCAAGATGCGGAGTATATTTCTGACGCAAGCTTTCCTTGAGCCATGCGTTTCAGGAAATTCTCGGGATTGGAGATTATATTCTTAGATTTCTTTAATCTTTTACATATGGAGCAGGTTAGAAGGAGGGTGGCGGAGTTCCTGTCAGTGTATTGCAGTATCAACTATCAGTGGAATATATTGGTGCCTACTCGAGTCATACTCCGGAGTTAGCGGTCAATATCAGGCATGTATTATAGTCTTGAAGTCGGGTAGGGATGACATCAATACCTACGCCTCCTATGCCTATTATCGGGATGACGATGAAGGTGTTCTGAAATGGTTTGAAATGTCTTGTCATCTTACAGATGGATTCATCTTGTTACAGCTTCAATTAGAATAATAATAAAAATCTAATGGCAAGGATTTAAAGAATCGAGAAGAGTGCAAGGCTAAGGCATCATCTGTTAGTGCCTGAGGCGTCTCACTCAGTATCTTTGGAGGCACGTGATCCCAGGCACAAACGGACAGCACATGTTCTCCTAGTACATGTTCTCATAGTAGTACACTGTCGAGAGCTTAGATTCTCCTACATATCTAATATATGGCCTCACTAAGTTGTCAGGTCCATAAATACACCTTGAATCGCTAACTTCCCTCCGCTAATATTACTGCGGGTCTGCAATTCATCCCCCCCACCTGCCATGACTTGTTTACTAACCCATCGACAAACCGAGGAGCTGTGAGTAAATTCCAACCTCCGGTGTATGCACTAGCTGGTTACTAGATGAAGCTAAATCTGCTGCTAGGCACAAGTCAATGATAGCGTACCTACTAGCAAATAGCCTACCAGACACTGCCGCTGCACTGAGGGGAGAGGCGAACATCGGAGAAGATATTTTTGATACAACCACAGCAAAAAAGTACGAAGGAACGCTAGAGAAAAAATGGACGAGCATTGCGCGTCTACAGAAAAAGGTAGACTATGTCTACGTCCCAGATCCGCTGTTTGACCTCTAATCGTCATTTTATTTCATGGGCAGATATTGGAACTTGAGTCAAGGTATGCGGAAGTCCAAGCCGAGCTCGATGATATAACACCTACCTCTCGTTTGAAGCGCAACCGAGACCCGGTTTCTTGGCTTCTTAGTACTGCTCGCTATTCTTTAGAGTCACACCAAGACAAGATAAACTGCGTCACTTTTCACCCAACATTCTCGTCCGTTGCTTCCGGCTCTGACGATTGCACTGTCAAAATATGGGACTGGGAACTCGGCGAGCTTGAACGGACACTGAAGGGCCATACAAAAACAATCCGGGGTATTGATTACGGTGGCACAGGGGATAATGTTCTTCTGGCATCCTGCAGCTCCGACATGTCTATCAAGTTATGGAAACCGGCGGACGATTATAAAAATATTCGGACCCTGCAAGGCCATGGACATATTGTCAGCGCTGTCCGGTTCATGTCATCTGGGAATCTGCTTATTAGCGCAAGTAGAGACACAGGCATCAGAGTCTGGGACGTCTCCACCGGGTACTGCGTCAAGACAATAGACGGCCATACCGGCTGGGTGCGGGATATTTGTCTCTCATATGATGGAAAGTTCCTTCTCTCTTCTGGGCATGATATGACCGCTCGCCTCTGGGATATTTCTGTATCCAATCCAGAAATAAAACGAACAATGATCGGCCACGAGAACCTCATGGATTGCTGTGCTATCGCCCCGCCTACATCGCATCAGTTCCTTGCACCCTTAGCTGGATCCGGGAAACGCTCGTCTACAAGCGGTGCCGACTTCATCGCGACTGGATCACGAGACAAAAGCATTAAAGTATGAGACGCTCGCGGTATCTGCCTCATGACGTTAGTGGGGCATGACAGCTGGATCCAGGCACTTGCTTTCCACCCTGGGGGCAAATATCTTCTTTCAGTCTCGGATGACAAGACCCTGAGATGCTGGGACCTGAGCCAACAGGGAAAATGCGTGAAGATAATCGAAGCGCATGATGGCTTTGTCACCTGTTTGAGATGGGCTCCGGGAATTGCTAAGAATGGTCCCGGAGTAAATAGTCCTGCAGCTGAGAGCCAAGAGAACAATATCGAGATACGCTGTATTGTTGCAACAGGCGGTTGGGATCAAAGGCTAAACATCTTTGCAGGCTGATCTATTTCGACTTTGACATGGTTGTTGGATCATCATGTATAATGTTCCAGAAGAGTAGAATAGATAAGCGAGGTAAATTGCTCTTCAACAGCACCAGAGATCAATACTGCATGGATTAATAGTACTACCTATACTACAAAGATCTAAGGGATGGTGTAATTGTTTCCTGATGGAAGGATTATTAGATATCCCAGTCCACTTCTTCTCCAAAACTACCGAAATATCTCGCTCGTACTATGCTCTGTATACCTACCACAGGTAGACAAGACCCAACACTCGATCACAATGATCGTTACTAGGTACGTATACTAATATACTCCATACTCCATACCAGTGAAAATTCAGATCCAACTACACCTACAAGGAAGGAAAAAAAATATATGCCGCACCACAACGAGATTGAAATCGGATCCCTCCCGGACTCTGGCTCGAGCGGAATGAGGCACGGTGTGACGTATATTAGCGAGATCATAATACCGGGAAAGCTTGCTAATATATGACTCGTTATGTATATCAGGCGCGGAATATCGACTTGGGTAGTAGTGGGTTCCTGGTAAGGTGGTCATTCGGGTCGGGGTGGTACATACCCTATAGACAGGGAGAGGATGCATGATATAATGCGGATAGGTATATACATCATGGTTGAACTGCGAAAGGCTGTTTTAGTATACTGAAAGTAAGTATAGAATAGAATGGGGTTCTGTTCTGGGATCGGTGTGGATATATATTCTCGCTTCTGGATATACCACAGTATACCTGTACAAGGTCATGGCGAGTGGACTGTTTGCTATGGTGAATAGAACTTCTTGTTGACTTCTTGATTGTGTTTGTCTATTAGATAGATCATAGATATAGTCATTATTGTTGCCATGTTATTACCATGACATATCTCCATTCTCATTGCAATTGGCATATTGAATTGTCCTACGTCAAGCGAATCATCAGTACTTGATATAGAAATAAAGATAAAGATGATTTAATAAAGACATTGAAGAGTCGATATTGATAATCCGACCACTGGTCATGAGATCCAATCCATCAATTACAGACATCGCAGCCAACTATGCACCCCGCTATAGTAATCGGTTGATGGTAGTATCCTGATGATACTACTAGAGGTTGCACCGAGCACAGTTGCAGCTCGCCCCTTTCTAACATCTTGCGGGGGGATACAGAGCCATTCTGGCTGTATGTAACCATCCTCTGACTTACCTCTTACTACTAGTAATAGTAGGTAACGGTTGAGAGAAGACAATGCTGTGTACACCGTTTTCTATAGACTGTGTGATTTTCACTGAGGGATCGCAATATCCAGGTCCAACTTGGATGATAATTAGCGATAAGAGATGCCAAGGGCGATTCACTATTTTTGCTTCTGCAGTAAAATTAGTAAATTAGTCAACTGCGTTAACAAAAATAACCCTGATAAGGATTGAGTTGACGATCATCAAAAGCGGCAATTGTAGACGCTTGGCATGGTTCCCGTCGAGCGCTTAGTGGTCTTGGCCGGAGGACTATTCGCTCTCTTATTGAATTTTGAATCTTGACGCCTTGAGTTTGTTAAGTTACAGAGTACAACACCAAGACAGACTCTGGATTCTGGAGTCTGAATCTGGCAGCGGATGACGACTCACGAGTGGCTTGGACGAGAGCGCGGAGGACGCCAAGAGAGGATTGCGAATCAGCCACGTCGATCCCGTGTGAGTCCAAAACATCTCCGAGTCGGTTGGGCAGAGGGATGACGATGGCATTGGCATGTAACCTGTGAAGCTGATACTCATACTCCGTCCTACGGCAAACAATGAAGCACCCCGGTCGGGAGGCATCGAGCCGAAGACCTCAGGGCTCGAGAATTGCCGTATGTGATTGGATCTGAGGCTTAAAGTTATGAAGATTATGATCCGCACCGGATCGAGAGAATGACCTTATCAGCTCCGTGATAGGGTTTCTGGGGTCCACCATGTCATATTTGCTTTCTCTTCATCAGCATCATCCTGTCACTGGGCACTGGGCACTGGGCAGAGGAATATGGCCACTTCAAACGCAGTCAGCGAACATCCTCGATCGCCAAGCCCGATTATGCACCATGAAGGGCAGATGATCGACAAATGATCTGCCGCCAACAGGCAGCAAAAAGGTGCGCCGTCATGCCTCATCTGGATTCCGAGGAACCCGAAATCACAGGCTTGAGCTGCTGCGGCACTGCCAAGTTTCAACCATCAACCGCCCTGAGTTCTGAGTCCTGCCACCACTCCTCACCAGGGATTCGTGAAACTCCGTGTCAGGAGTTGCGTTGAAGAATTTGAAATACCTCTTGGCGCTATTCTTGGCGGAGCTTCGTGCACTGAGTTTGTGACTCCGTCCTGGGTAACATTGGAAAGGTGAGGAGGGTGGACTGCGGAGAAATGCATTGAAACCCATTACTCCGCACAGCGTCAAGGGAGGGAGGGAGCGGGTATTATTCTGGCGCGTCTGGAGCATCTCAGCCGGAAGTTGTCATCAACATGATCATATGCAAGTGGTCGCAGTCGCAGTACCAATGCTTCCCTCGCCAGTGTCGGCATAGCCACCAATTTTCAAATTCCTATCTTCTTGGCGCAGATAGACGGATACTCCGTTGTACAAACAAAGCAGCATGCCTCCCTAAATGCCGAGTAACGAGTCGCTCTTTTTCATCCCTAACTCCCAGGGCGTTGCCAAGCGCTGTTGTGGGATGAAACTCCTGGAGGAGCAAGGGGCGGGTAAATGAAGCCACCGTCAAGGATTGTAAAGGGGATCGTGACTTCAATAAGAGCGCTCAAATCAGACGGCTAGGCCTGCTTTGGATAGAGAGGCGCATACTGAATGCTCTTGGCATAGCTTGGCATAGCTTGGCGGAGGTCTTGGCTGTATCACTGATCGCCCCCTGAGTTGTAGGATGTCGATCATGAGATCAACTGAGATAAGTCACTCCCCAGCATTCCAAGCAAGTAAGAATGGTGTAACTGAGGTGGTCTGGAGCTGCCTGATACATTGCTGGAGTTGTTTGAGATGCTGAAGCAGCATATCCGCGCCCGAATCAGAGGGGAGAACAGTGCACCGCGATATTGGGGGTATGTCAGTGATCATCACAATTCCGAGTTGTACCCTGTACATGGAGATGGGGGTGGACATTGAATCACAGTCCACCAGCATAAAATTGACGAAAATGGCAAAAAGCAGCTCGAACCCGACCGTTCAACTTGGAAGGTTACACAGCAGAAAAGCTATTCCAGCCACATTTCTCCGCGTTTTGTGACAGACTGTATCTTGTATGGTATTCTGAATACCATCAGGCAGGGTTCAAGCTCCCTGGCCAAGGCCGTTTCTTCGATCGTTCTACAAGCTGCAGAGGTGCATATGTCGACGCGGCAACCGCGTGTATCTTGCTTCGGCGGTGTTACTCCGTAGACCCTGAGCTGCTCTTTCTGAGTCTTTCACACTGTAGCCTGTTGTAGATTGTTCAGCTGAAACTGGTATATATTTTGATGACTTTGATGTTATCGGACAATGAGATGAATTGCCCTCTTTGATGGTCTGCTTTCTTTTCCTGTCCTTTGAGCAAACCCGAGTTCACGGGTCAAAGGAGTTCCAAGACCAAAGCAACTCCAACGGATTCAACATCCATTATTGCTCCAGAGACGAGGTCAGAAGTCGTGGAGTTACCTCTTTGGGAGGACGCTGCAGTCGAACAAGAGACCGGTGAAAATCCAAGAGAAGAGCAAAGTCCCGTGCGCTGTGGGGCACGGCTCTGCAAAATAAAAATGCCTCATACAACTTGAATAATTCTCCGCCGACGTCGGGGAGATTCATACTGTACAGCCAATCAGACTCAAACCACTTCATGGCATTGTAGATAGACTACTCCGTACTATCATCTGCATCAAGTATCAGATTGTTCTTGCATGCCAACCCTTCGAGATCATTAAGACAAGAAAAAGAGGGGATTGTTGGCTTTCTCCAGGAACCAAGACTGAGAGCTTGCGGTGCTGCGATGTGAATTCTCCAATTAGCCGAGTTTCCCCTCTAGGCTCCTAGCGAGGAGTGACAGTTCATAACCTCCACTCAGTAGTGTCAAGAGTGTTGGCCTGATGAAGGAGTAGTTGCCCCGTCCTGAGGCAGAAAGCGAAACCGTGATAGGACTCAAAAGTCTTCCTTTGGCGGCCGATGTTGGTCGCCTCATCTTCCTCAGTTACAATTGGTAGGGTGATTCTTGATCCCATCATCCTACGAGGTAATGAGGACGGAGGAATTGTATCCGCTCAACTAAAGGTAAAAAAACATAATCTTAGACCACATGGCGGTCATCTTGCTTTTTCCAGCAACGTGCGAACACCCCCATGCACAGCATATTGTACAACGTATACGGGTGGTTACGAAATGTGGAGAGCATCTGGTTGTGAAACATTGAATTTCAAGAATTGCCTGTTAGTAGTCGTGACAAATGCCGCAAGGATAGCGAAAAAAAGGTGCAGATTGATCAATGATTGTTCCCAGTAGGATGCTCGCTCGTCGTAATTCAAGACCCTCAGCAGATACTTGGGGCTTCAAGTCGTGTCACCGAAAGAGAATCTGAAGCTTGTCATGTCTGATCTTATCTCGTAATTGTCGTGCTGACAACTTTCCAGGCTGCTGTAGGCTGAGGACCTGCATTCCCAACCTCGTATAAAGGGTTTCAAAGTTCAAACCCAACAAGCTGAAAGCTTGATATGGTAAGTTGTTCCTGATTGCTGGGTAGGAGAAAAACAAATCTCCCTGATCAAATCAGATCACTCGTGCTGGTTGTATCCATGACAGTTTGGTTATAGTGGGGGAATCCCTGAACTTCAAGAAGCTTGTCCAAGGATCAAGGCACGAGGCGTCGAGGGATCTGTCGGTGAGTTGCTGCTGTTCGCAGATAACCCCGCTATGCATTTCGATCATCGGGGCATATAATCAGATGAAGCATCTGGTTGCTTTTTCTTTGGCCTTTGCTCGCTGAATGTGGGGGATATTCCTACTTCTTCTGGGCGCCGGTCAGAGTCACACGCAAAATGTCCGACCTTCGTTGGGTGTTGGCACGTTGCAACGACGAAGCTTCCTCCTTGGTCATGATGCTTAAAGTTCGCCCATACATCCCGCATCAGATGGATAGTCATTTGTAACAGAGAAAAACAAAACAAAAGGCTTGATCAAAACACGAGTGTTGATCCCGTGTTTCCAAACCTCTCGGTTGACGCCAACCCATGGATTGTACGGCTGGTTCCATATTATGTTGTCCCGTGTTGGGTAGCATTTGAGACTTGAAGTTGTTTCAGGAGGAACTCGAGAGCGTCATGGTTGAGACACCACTCGACGGGTAGCAGCAGTTTCCTGGCTGCTTCAGCAGCATGACATTCACTACTGCATAATTAATCCACGGTATGAAGCAAAGTAATAATTAATAACGCTCAGTGTATCTTTACGTCAGAAGCTGCCGGATCAGGATTGGTTCACGAGACTCCTACCAGTAAGAGCAAGGCTCGGGACTCGGCAGAAACAATAATAGGCGATGAGAGCCAATACCAAGCAGTTTTATTGAGCTGGAGTAAGCATAGGCGGATGCTGCTATAACTTGAAGGGTCCGTGGGCAATTTTGGGGTGAGGGAATCGAAATTCGAATTTGAAGCGCGCTGAGCGCCAGCCTTGAGATTTGGAGATGGAGAAGTAGACTAGGTATGGTTGGGAGGGGTAACCAGGCACGGCTCAGGATCTTTTCGAGAAAATAACCCAGCATACACTCAAAGTACAAGTGACGACTCCACGAAGAGTCATTTACGAATTAATAATAATATTCTAATAGATATTTGATAGATAAGAAGGACATGCTGAAGAAGAAAACAGCAGCTGAACTTTGAAAGCGTGCTGGGGAGCTGTCTTCCTTCCAGTCGGGTTTGGCTGCCGTGCTGATGGTAATCTGATTACGTGCAGATGACTCGAGGCCGAAGATTATTCTCCGGCGGTTTAGGGTGAATCTCGTATGGAATAATCCTCGACGCACGGATGGCGGCGACAATAATAATGACAGCTGCTCGTGCCGCCTTCCTGGTGCCTTCTGTTGTCGTGGGGGCAAACTTGGAGAACAACGAAGAATTTATGCGCGGAGAGCTTTAGTATAGTAAATAAATCAGAATTGTTTTTATTTAAGATCTGTGTAACATTCTACGGAGTATAGACAATATTCCGACAATAAAGTATTCTAGAAAAATACTTTATTAGCTAAGAATGTTTTACCTGGTTTGTTTCCTTGTTGGGATGGTAGATTTGGCTGGAGTGCTCAACCAAGAGCGCCGAGGTCTCTGTCTTGACCTCCAAATATAATCCCTCATAACAATAGTAAAGATGTCGTAACTCGTAAGTGGTGACAGCCTTACCAGCGGATGAAATCAACACCTGAAAGAAACTTGAACACACTAACAAAATGTATCATAATTCTTTGAGGGGACTCCTTTTTTTTGACTCTTGGTTCTTTACCCTGTCCGACCCTTGTTCTTGTGAACCCTGAGGCCTCGAGTAACAGAGAAAAGAGGCAAACGTCAGAGGTAATTCGGGTACTCCGTAGTAGCCGCAGGAACCAATTTGAAGCAAATGCACCAATTTTGGCAAAAGAAAATCGCGCCGCTGTGGATCGTGGCTTGGCGGGGATGATTGGACCGTGCTCTGTCCTAATAATACCGATAGATTACTGACCTTACCAGCAGGGATTGCAGTTTTTTGGTGGCGATCACCGGCAAGGCTACGGTAACAATACTTATTTTACTTACAGTGTCCTGACCAAGTTACCGTACCATTAAAAAAAAAAAATCAAATTCCATTTAATAATATTTTTTTAGCTTTTGCATAAATCCACACCACCGAAAACCCGCCCCTCCCCTACAAGAAGTTTAGTCCCTTTTTCTTTTTCGATTTTCCGATCTTCTCTGCATTCCTTCTTCTTCCTCCCTCCATCGAACCCGATCTTCTTCACCACAACTGCCAACTCACAGCTGCTTCTCCATTCTCAACAAGGCACGCGTCTTCTTCTGGCGCTCCTGGAGCTGCCACCCTTTGAAGAAGGCGTGAATTCCTTTTGTTCTTGGCTGCGTCTGCCCTCTCTTTCTCTTCTACCTAACTTTCACTGAGCCTTTCATACCTCGCCCACTATGTCTTTTATATTATGATCCCCTCCGTCCTATTTTGGGCTTCACTTTCTTCTAGCCTTCGACTCGATTGCTGTTGATTGATTCGCGTCCTGCTCTTTCACTCTTCTATCACCGCCATACTACCCACCATCGAGTGTCTATCATCTATCAACCAACCTCGCCCACCTTCTACCTCTTCCTTCCGATGACCTCTCCTCAACATCGAAAACGATGGTGCATCTACTCCGCGGCGAACGACCCTTCTTTTCGGTTCATCACTTGTTGAAGATGCTTCTCTCATCACATCCATCCAAGCCGACGGACGAAGCCAACGACATGGCCGAGGACATCGACGAACCCCCGGATCATCGATTCCTCAACACACCCGTGGCTATGGATGATGGCCTAGTTTACGTCAAATCCTCTACCAACGCAACTGACCGCAAGGAATCCCTTCTCACGCGCGCTCTCAAGACCGGCCCCGCCCTTGACCCTGCCGACCAACATACCTCCTCCCATGAACAGACTTTCTACCGCTCATATTCCTACGGCAACATCAGCGGTATCTCAACCGCCGAGTTGACCAGTGATGGTGGCCTGACAAGCCCATCATTATCCCACACCTCGAGCCCACCATTACCCTCTCGCATGACTAGCAAACCCCCCGCGGCAGGCACCAGTGCTGGCGGTGGCGAATCTGCCATTGAAGCAAATCTTGGCCGCAAAAGGTGCATTAGCTTTGCTTGCGGACGAAAAGACGGGACCCAGAAACCACAGGCACCTACTCCAGCCAAGGACAGTGTGCCTATCTTAACGGAGCCCAAACGCAAGACAACGCTCACATTCGTATGCCCTGCAAGGGATCCCGGGTCTCGGAGGGAACGGTCTCCCACTCGCGGATGTCTTTTGCGGACTCGACCTCGTGGGTCTCCCGCTCCCTTCGCACGCAAGGCTTCGCCCGAGAAAAGCGCCCCTCCTGCATTCACAATCCCTCGGAAGCCCACACCCCAGGAACTCAAGGTAGCTGAGCCTCCGCGAGGAGTACCCACGAGAGGGTTGGGCAAATTCGAAGACTCCGAGGCTACACGGTTCCACGAGTTCGGAAGTTCCTTTGAGGAGGATGCCGAGTGGGTTACCAGGACTGCTGATTACAAAGAGAAGATTACGTTGAACGACTGCATGAAGAAGGAAAACGCAATCAGGAAGCTCGCCGAGGAGGCTGAAGAAGAGGCCCTTGAGGAAGAAGACGACGATGCTGATCTTCCCGACGACTCGTCTACCATGCACGACTTTTCGTCCGATGAGGATGACGGAAATGAGTCTGATAACGAGGCTGGCTTTGCAGAGTCCGATGAAAGTGACGAGGGCTCCGAGTACGAATTCTGGGCTCCTGCTAGTACAACAGCCGCCACCAGTCCTCTCGATCCCCCTCGGTTCACTTTCAGCCGGCGCGATTCGGCAATGTCTTTCGACTCGATGACTGAAGATCATTCGCGTCAAAATTGGCCCCCAGCTCTTGCTGGGAAGGGTATCAGTACAGGTCGGCCAATTAAGATTCCCAGGATGCGCCCTGGCACTCCCGACCTGCCTGACAGTACTGATTTTGTATGCGGGACATTGGATGAGGACCGACCTTTGGAAGCTGCCTACAAATCCTGCCTCGAACAACGTCGTCTTTCCAAGCAAGTTGTTATTCCGCAGGACATTGACCCGAGCTTCCCCACCTCTGACATCGAGGACGACGACGGCGAGGACGAGGCTAGAGAGTCTATTTTACTCGATGATGGACCTCGAGGGCGTTCGGGCGGGGAGCAATCTCGGAGGGTATCTCCTCACCCTTCTCCGAAACGAATGATTTCGCCGCCACCCCGCCGACATGCCAGGACATCACCACCCAGACGTCTTCGTTCACCGCCGCCTCCTATGAAGCTCAAGTCTGCTGCAAAAGACGAGAGGCCAACGGATAGAGCTCACAATTTTCGTCATGACCTCAACATCAGCGAGTTGGTACAGCGCCCCGTGCTGACTCGCACTAAGTCGCTGCCCCGCACACCCAATCCTTTCTTCACCATGCAGGACTCTTATCGTTGGTCGGGCATCCTTCCGATACAAGAGTCCCATGAGCGCGAATCGTCACGCACTCGTGAGATTTACACCCGAGGCCCTATGGACATTGTTGAGGGTCTTGAACAGAAACGCCAGAAACGAAAGGAAAAGTTCTGGCGACAACACTGCCGCAAAGCTGCCAAAGAGCAGACTCAGCGGCGCCCCATCCCTGGAAAAGGTGCCGAGCGCATGAAGGAGCTTGGCCTCGAAGTAGCTGAGAGGACTAGAGCTTTTGGCGTTGGCGAAAGCGCCCAGCTGGTCCTATCTGTCTAGACACCTTTTCTTTGGGCAGGCAAAAAACTCACCCTTTCTTGTATATACTTGGATGACTCCATTGCCTGTTCATTTTTTTGCTACACGCAGAACATGTGTCACGAGTACCCATAACCGCATCTATTAACGTGTCCCACGCCCTTCTTTACCATTTTCTTTTCCCTTTTGGCTTTGGGAAGGCCCTTGCCTCTGCATTTACAGGGCGGTCGCTTTTCTTTCTTTATACATATTTGCCCATTCTTTCCATTTTTACCTCTACCTTTTTAGTGTACGACTCTTTGTTTTCTGGGATCTTTCTTGCTGGGCTTTTTTGCATGGAGGCGGTTCACACGGAGTAGTATACCCCTTACTTTGGCTTTGAGACTGTATACCTGGGTGCATAGCTTAAGGGCTGGAACAAAAAATTTAGTCAAGAATGAAGAAATTACAATTCAAATCCATTTTATTATACAAATCTAGTCAAGATCAAGGCTTAGTAGAAGTGGCTGATCCCTCGCGGCTGGGTTGGGTTAGCCGCTCGGCTAAGCGTCTAAGCAAGCGACCAGTCACTTCAACGTCACCTTGTCGGCCACCGCGATCTTGCCCCCTTCGCTCGCAAGCCAGCACAGACAGCCCCAAACCATCATTTTCTTTCTCTTCGCATCTTGCAGGATCCTTTTGCGAGATCTGAATCGATTCCGCCATGTGGATCATCAACTGGTGTAGGTAGTCTCTGCTTTGCCCTTATCTTTGCGTGCTCGTGTCGAAAGCTGGCCTGACCTCGAACCTTTCTTTCGCTCGCACATGGTGCTATTCACATCTTACGGCTCTTGCTTCGTGCAATATCTTTTTTTAAATCAAGTTACTAACGGCTTGATGTTCGTCTGAGACAGTCTACGATGTTTTGGCCTCCCTTGGCCTGCTGAACAAGCACGCCAAGCTCCTTTTCCTGGGTCTTGATAATGCCGGGAAAACGACCTTGTTGCACATGTTGAAGGTATGAGACTATTCTCTTGGGTGCATGGAAACGGAAGACAGGAGATGGGCGGTGCCATTCCGGAACGAGGGACGAAGTTGATCACAATGCTAACAGGAAAACCATTAGAACGACCGAGTTGCCATTCTTCAACCCACCGCTCATCCCAGTACGTTACCTTGATCCATACCGGACCTCCAGAACATAATATAGCACGAGGATAAAGGGACCAAAGACTGATCGATCGCGCACAGCATCCGAGGAACTCGTCATTGGAAACAACCGATTCACAACCTTCGACCTTGGTGGTCACCAGCAGGGTGAGTCCTCTTGCTCGATTTTCTTTCCTAGTCGATAACCTCGACTAACAATATTCAATTCGTACTTTGACAGCCCGACGCCTCTGGAAGGACTATTTCCCCGAAGTCAGCGGCATCGTCTTCCTCGTCGACGCCAAGGACCTCGAGCGCTTCCCCGAATCCAAGGCCGAACTCGACGCCCTCCTCGCCATGGAGGAGCTCTCCAAGGTTCCCTTCCTGGTTCTCGGGAACAAGATCGACCACCCGGATGCCGTGAGTGAGGACGAACTGAGGCACCAGCTTGGTCTCTACCAGACAACGGGTAAGGGCAAGGTGCCGCTCGAGGGGATCCGGCCCATTGAGGTGTTTATGTGCAGTGTTGTTATGAGACAGGGTAAGTTCTCCATTATCTCATGGTGACCGTATGTCGTCAGTGCTTGATGAAGCTAATATGTTGGCGTTCGTTAGGATACGGCGAGGGTATCAGGTGGCTGTCCCAATATGTCTAAGTTTATCTACCAAGTCGAGTTTCCCTCCACCCTCAGTGTCATACGTGAAGAGCTCTATGTCCCTTCGCGAACATCCACCTCTCAGAAACCCCCTTCCCACAAACATACCCCATCTCCCCAAGAAATTTCAACCTCCGTATCTCGCCAGGCCAAGCAGAGTGGTCCAGATCGGATACATGTCGTTTCTATTCCCTTCCTACTTATACAACTAAATGCATTTCAAAATTCAAACCAGCCAGCCTGCCTGCAGGCTATCTCTATAGCTCATTCTACCCCCTCTAACTATTCAATATATTCAACCTCTTCACTCTTCCCAATGACCCCTTCCTCTCTATATCCCATGGTACCAGCACAAACCTCAGGACTTCGAAAGTGCTAAATAAATTCAATCCCATCTAATCCCATTCATCAACTTACGATCCACCCATGCACCCATCCCTCGGACACATTAGAATATACGTAGCATAAGCCCCCCATCTAATCAAAACATCACCCCAGGTTCAGATTCGGCCCCTGTCTGTCTCCGAATTAACGAACTCCATCTACGTAGTAGATTTCCAGGAAACACCACTCAAGAGTCCACGGGTAAATTCCCGTCTTCCTATCCGGGAGTATTTCCCGCTAGTCTCACACTCACCCTCACTTTCTCGAGCTGTAGTACATATTCTAAAAAAAAAAAAAAAAAAAAAGCCCTAAGTAAATAAAACCATGTATGGTGATAGATAAGGGTCTGTATATATTTGTAGTTGAATCGGCCGGGGCGAATATGACATCTGATCAAACTCGTACTCATACGCTTAACTCCAAAGCATGAATAGAGATAGAGAAAACCAGTTCTATTTATTATAGAAACGTAGAGAACGTAATGTATTGGCGGAGTTGTAAAGAGAAATAAATACTATACTCGACCGTTGAAAGTCCGAAATCTTGAAAGTTGAAAGGCGCCTCTTGAAGGATGTGTCACGGGTCGCGTGATCGTTTACTCGAATAGACGGAGGTGAATGGTCAGAACTTGAAGCGCGGTATAAAATCTTGGTACACATTCCAAAGACACGAGAGGGTGTCGTTGCTTATCTGTTTGGCATTACACTCACAGGAGGATTTTGAGCGAAAAATGAGGGGCGGAACAAGGCGAAAGCAGGTAACACAAAGAGGAGCACATAAATAACATGGATAACACCAGATGCAGCCGTCGCTTTCCCTCCCTCTGCCAAACGAATTCAGATAAACACACGAGGTAGGACAAGGTGGAGGAGGAAGAAAAAAAGAGAGGGAAATAGAAGATGAACAAAAGGCGAAAATGAAGATATTGCAAAAAAAGGAGAAAGAAAAAACCAAACCCTGTTGGGAGCACAAAGTACCTTCCGTGTAGAAATAGAACACAATTCAGCGGAAATAATCAATTCCGGAGTCGCTGAAGCTTGGGATGCGGGGAGGAAATTGTGGCGATTCTCTGCATGTTTCGTAAAGTTCTCTCGAGGGGTCGAATTATTTCGTCACTTCCGACCGTCTAATGCAAAGGACATCGATGTCGTGGGAGGCTGAATCTCTCGTGGACTGACATAACGTGGATGTATTGACGTTTCTATCTCCGCCCGAACCTGCTGCACATGGAAAAGCTCGTATGCTTACTTCTTCTTTTGCTTTCGCGGAGGAGTGATGGGTCGGCCTGAGCTCATTGCCCCGTAAACGTACTTTTGTTTCTTCTCTGCTGGTTTCAAAATCTGAAGATCAAGGAAGAACATGTTAGTCGCTGTTCTCTTTGGTTGTACTCGAAAACCCCAGGTTTCCGTGATTCGCCAAGACATACCTGGAAAGAGCACAATAAACTCTCATCCACGCTCATCATCGCACCAGCATTATCAAACTCTCCGCAGTAGTTCGGAGCGCTAAACAGCGTAACAAGCTGTCTCTTTGAAAAGAACTCGTAACCGTCCTCGACAACTTGGTGTGCACGACATATCAGATCCATATCATGCTTTTGGAGGAATCGCGATACGACATCCGGCCCAAACGTGAAGGAGACACCTCGGTCGTTCTCGCTCCAGCCCGTGATATCTTTGTCGGGGTCAGACCATAAAAGGTCACACAGGAGGCCACAGTCAGGGATCTATTATCAGTCAGCAAATCAAAGCCTTGAGCTTTGTGGAGCCCGGCAGAGTGACGATTTGATGCGGCGCTTGAGGGTATTCAACTGAAGGAAGGGTTCTCTTTGTCTGACCGGGGGCCAAGATGAGGGGAACGGAAGAATACGCGGGATTTGAACTTACATCGGTGGGACGCATGACACGCCGAATCTGTTCCATAGAGTTAAGATCCGGGCTCAGACCACCGTGCATGGTGAAGATCTTCTCATCAATAATGGCGGCGATTGGTAGACAGTTGAAGCAGTCGGTAAATGTTTTCCACAGTTTGATGTTATACCTCCGCTTGCACTCATCGTAGAAACCATAAATACGGTTGATAGATGCGCACTCGTGGTTTCCACGGAGAACGAAAAAGTTTTCGGGGTATTTGATCTTGTATGCGAGCAGGAGACAGATGGTCTCGAGGGATTGCTTGCCACGGTCGACATAGTCACCGAGGAAGAGGTAGTTGGCCTCCGGTGGGAAACCGCCGTATTCGAAGAGACGTAGTAAATCGTAGTATTGACCGTGAATATCGCCGCAAATCTATCAGCACGGCTTTGTTAGTCTGCGAAATTGGCGCTCGGGTAACCGGGCGAGCGGGTGAAGAGAGGGTTACCTTAATAGGTGCCTCTAACTCAAGCAGGATGGGCTGAGAGATGAAAATCTCCCTTGCCTTCGTGCAAAGATAGCGAATCTCCGACTCCAAAAGCTGAACCTGCTTCCCAGGTCGGCTGCCCCTCACCTCCAGCAGTCTGTCAATGATAGAATCCAGATCCACGTCCTGATCGGCCATGGCGTATTAAACCCAATGAGGGACAAAAGCGATAAAAAGAACAAGAAAGAAAAAAGGGAAAAGGAAAAGAGGTTAACTAAACAGGCGTCCTGCGACGAAGAGAAGGTCGGTTCAGTACGATGGATGACGCGGCGCCTATGACTGTCACGACCAGGAGGATGTTAGAGAATTCTTTCAGAGGATAAAAACAACCGGTAGAAGGAAGAAAATTGAGATATAGACCGGGAAGACGCGTGCACAATGCGCCCACGAAATTTTCATCGAGGATTAATGGGGGATAGCGATAGGAGAGAGGGGCGTAAATTTTGCTTACCAAACAGGATCTGGTGAGGTCAACCTCGAGGAGGTGGGAGCAGGCCGAATGGCCTAGGAAGAGTGATGAGGGGGAGAGATCTGGTAAGGAGGCCAAATGCTGCGCGAAATGCGATGAATTCAACCACGCAGACACGAAAGTCGATGATGAAGCGCCGCGTTAGATAGCGAAGTGTGATGCGGCTCCGGGAACGACACCGACTGGAAGTTGAGCAGGACTCTGGCACGTCTCGGTCGGTCGTGGGGAAAAGGGAGGGAAAAGGGCGGCACGGAACGACGGAAAGATTTGTGATGTCGAAGACGGGGGTTGAAAAGGCACACGATGAGATATCTTGCAAGTCCTTGAAATCTGCAATGGGATGGATGACTGGAGAAGGAGAGAGCGAGCTGCTGAGGCAAACTGGGTTAGGAAAAGATTCTGGTGGCGCGAGAGTCGAGTGGAGGAGGGAAAGAAGTAGTACGTACAGGGAAGTCAGGTGGAATCAAGGGATCTGGAGCTGGACAGGCAGTAGTAGACTGTAGTGCACAGGGATGTGGAATATAATCCGAGCAAGTGGATGAGAAGATATCAAAGATGCAAAGCTCACCAAGAAAAGCGACCGAAGCAGAGACCGAGAGAGGAGATTCGATGATTTCAGCTGAGAAAATCCTGCAACCAGTCGCGGAGGAGAGAAGACGCTCGCAGACGACAACAAACCGCGCCATTCGTATCCCAATGACCGCTAAATTACCCGTCCAGCTGGATCATGCGTGTCGTTGGTCGGATAGCAAGGCGGTACAGCTCTATAAATAAATATATGGTCGATGAGACCGAGTCAATACCCCAATAATACGCGATAATACCTGCCCGGTCCAGCCAGAAACTTGGAACAAATATTTATGCCCAACATCGTATATAAATACTTATCATTCCTACTATCTGCCTCTTATCATTAATATACCTACAGTATATACTTTCATGATACCTTTGCGGCTTTGCCCCTTACGAAGTCTCACTCTCATCACTCACTCATAGCGGGGAACCTGGAGATCGGCATTGCGTCGTCACTCAAACGTTAAAACTCACGGCTACAGCTACTCCTTACTCTTCACTTCAATAATGATGCCAGCGCCCAACGCGCATTCATTGCATTGCAAGAACAGAAAGTTGACTCGTCAAAATGTCTCATGCACTAAGTCCGAAACTCGTCACGAATCTTTGGCCGAAAACCGAAACCGCAAAACAGAAGAATCCGCCCAAAAACGTCAAAAGTTGTACAATCCTGTAACAGTGGCTCAAATCAATTATATCTCGGTATGAACCAGATCCTCGTCAAGTAGTCATTAGAGCGGGAAGCAAAACGAGGTCGATCAACAAGAGAAACATCAAGCACAAAAATTAAATCGTCCCAAGAACGCCATGGACACCGCGAGCCTTTCGCCAATAAAATACAAGCAGTCTAACGGAGAGATTATACATCCTCTCTGGTGTAGGGTGCCGAATATAATCGAGTGTGAGAAAAGGTGTGAGAAATGAAGAAACAAAGAGTAGGGAGAAGAAAGAAGATGTGAGGAAAAACAGCATAATAAGTTCAGACATCCGGCCCGCGATCTCGAGAGACCACATAACGCCGTGAACAATGCAGTTCAACAAGCAATTGAGATATATGCTTGGAGATAGTCGATTATTGAAAAAAATGAACCCGCGGATAGCCCGGAAGTCGGTCAAAGCAGAAAGAGGACTTTTGTCTAAAGATTTCCCTTTTGGTTTGCGGTTCACGGTACGGCCCATCAACCAGAGAGGCAAGGTGGGGAGAGGAGTAGGAGGTGGAAAGCGCGAATCAGATCATCTTAAATAATGGGATGACCGCCGCTCAAGATCGGTTGACTGTTGGCCCTAGTCAAGGACTCGGGGGATAATCGAGACGACTCGCTGAGGTTGGTACCTGTACGAGGGACGGCGATATTCATTTGCGGAGGGTTCCAGGCATGGTCCCGAAGTGCCGCGAGAAAGCTGCTGCCGAGCTCTTGCTGAAGAACCGCGAGCTGTTGTCTTTGAAAGTCCCCCTCGATACCCCACTCGAGATTTTGAAGCGTGCGCTGCAGAGCGAGGAGGTCATTTGCGGGAACCGCAGAGGGGTCTTGGTGACCGCTGGCGGCCGCCGTGCTCGGGGAATTAAAGGATCCGGCCTGGGGTCCACCATCAGATTTCCATTGACTGTGGGTAGGCGACGAAACAAACGGATCGACAGGTAACTGAAGATCTTGGGCAGGAAGGACAGAAGGTACCACCGCACCTGAAGTTCTATCACCATCCACAGAAAGCATCCCAGACGGGTCGATAATTCTTCTTCGGTGGCTTTTCCTCTTGCGGCTAGATCCGACCCCGTCGTCGTTGACTAGATGTTCTAGCTGTGTGGTGTCGATATCTTGGCTAGTTCGCGTAGCCAAGGTTCCCGCAGTAGGAGGAATGGAAGGTTTGCTGACAAGAGTGGAATGATCTGCGGCTGTAGATCGAATGACGGGCACAAGCTCCGGCTCTGCAACTCTCTCGACGAGCTGTTTCCGTTCGGTATATCCGGGACCGGAACCGTCAATAATGATATCTTCTGAATACCCAGGAGTACGGCGGAACAGGTTAAAGATCACAACGCGGTAATTTGGATGCGTCTTCACAAAAGGGTTTCCCGCCACCCAGATCTCTCGTATCTCAGGGAGACTGGTTAGACGGGCAATCTCTGTGGGATCGGAAAGCTTATTATCGCGAAGATCCAGCCGTTCCATGGACAATAATCGTTCAATCCCCGCGAGGGAGCGAAGACGGTTAGCCCTAAGGTTGAGGGCAGTAATGGCAGGAAGCGGGTTGCGCGAGAGGGAATGGAGAGAGTCTATCATGCAGTTGGAGAGGTTCAACGCCCTCAAGGCAACCAAGGAGGCCAGACTGTCGGGAACCTCAGTAAAGAGATTGGTTGACAGATCCAGGGAGTGTAGAGTGTTAGCGACAGGGGCTAAGCCTGCCGCAGAGACGGATGTAAGGGAGTTGTCCGCAAGGCCCAGGTGCCGTAAAAACCGCCATTTAGACGGAGGAAGAGCGGAAGCTAGAAGGTTCGAAGAGCTTCCAGTACGATAGCCTGAGTTTTCACTCGAATTGGAGCTTCCCGACCCAGTTCGCCTGATCCGCGAGGAGTGACCCCTGCTATGACGATACGTGGAATGCTTCGAGCTGGTTGGGCGGGAAGGAGAAAGGCTTCCGGTCCGTGCACGAGGTCTGGCGCCCTCGGATGCTAATCTGATCATAGACGCTGCCTGGGGGCTAGCACTTGATCCAAGTGCGGTGTCTGCCACCGGAGAGCTAGGAGCCGAGATAGATCCGGCCTGCTCATGTCTACTGACAGGCTGAGGGTTGGTGTTCCCACCCCACCCTAGCACAGGTGAGTTCTGGTGTTTCGACGACCGTCGCCGACGTTTGTCAATATCATCTAGCACGATCCCTGTGAGCAAATCTGCCGGATCTTCAATGTTCGCGCGCTTCAAAGTCAGGGTCCGCAGTTGTTCCGAAAGTCGGTCCCAGCCGTAGAATGAGCGGAAGTCTATATCAATGATCTCTAGGGCGCTCAGATTTTTGAAGGAGTGAAGGGGAACAGCAGTGTCAAAGGGAAATTCTTCGTAGCCACGGATCAAACGGGCGCGACGGTCCGGGGCTAAACGCAGGCACGGGATCTTGGTGAATGCCGAGTACAGATATTTAATATCCGTTTCTAAGGCAGCCTTGGCCTTTTCGGATTTGGAGGAAGGGTTGGACCCCAAACCGAATGAAGACCAAAGGGTACTCATACCAGACATGACACTACGGACACTAGACACAGAGTGAATGGAGTCTCTGTCACCCTTTGACCTTTGAGGCTTATTCAGAAAAGACACGTAGGATTGCGACACGTCGGTGTGGATGTTCTCCAGTCTAACATTCATGGGGCCCACGGCGATGGGGATTTCCTCAAAGCGAGAGAGAAGGTAGAAGAGATGATGAGGGGTGAGGGTGAGTTTCGCAGGCTTGACGCTCTGTGAGGTGAATTTTAGTGCCCCGAACGACAAGGCAGCCGCGAGGGTGGAGGAAGTCGAGCCCGAAGACGAGCCCGACTGAGTAGAGTGCCCATTTTTGGTCGGTTGGCGTTTTAGCTGGAGCGCGTTGGCGAGCGCCTTCTCATGGGTTCGGACGAAACTGGCAAGGTTCTAGTAGAAAATCGCAAGTTAGATTAAACAGGCGACAGTCGGATCAACCGCAGGGCATGAACATGCTCACCTTGATGAAAAGCTGTCCATCCGCAGTGTTCAGCTTCTCCATTACGGAAAATGTATTATTTTGTGACAAGGTTCAGTCGGGTGGACTCTGGAGGACGACGCTTAAGCACTCGTAGGATAAGAAAAACAGGTCGACATCTTGCTGGTAAGCAACGGAGGGAAATCGGGACGCGAAACAACCTGGACGGACAAGAGGATTAGTATCGAATCTTTAGAGGAAGACGTCAAGCGAAGTGAATGTGCTATTTTGAGGCTCTTGGGTTAAAGGGGGGGGGAGTGGACAATAAACAAAGGTAGACGAATTCCATGCCGTCACAGCAATCCAATGGCATCTGTTACCGTACCTGAGAGTCCCAGAGAAGAAAGGAAAAAGAAAAGAAAAGAAAAGGGTTCTCTATGACGGAGAAAGAGGTTGTCGCCTGGACAAACCCGTAAGGAAAGAGAGAGAGAAAGAGATGAACTTTCTGAGGTCGACTCCAAAAAAAGGAGAAGATAGGGAGAGGGAGGAAGAAGAAGAAAAAAGGACCAGGGGAGCTAGTAATATGCAAGTAGAGAAGAGTGGCGTCTGGGAGGAGGAGGGGGGAGGGATCAATCAGCTGAGGGCAAGAGGGGCTGATAGAACGAGATCCTCTCAGTTATCAGTCTTTGCGCCCGGGGTGTCGTTTAGCTGCTCTTGGGAGCTGAGGTAAAAGAGGAAAAAGAAAAGATAATCGGACTTACTCTTAATAACTATGATTCAATCACGGCTGCAGATGGTAATGAAGTCCAGATGATTCTCATGTCATCGGTTCCATGGATCTTGTTATCTCTTTCTACTTTTATGTACCAGACAGTGGCAGACCCGCGAGATATCGTACGGTACAGTGGAGACTCTAGATACATTGGTCATTCTGTCTGCTGCGAGGAGTCGATCCAGGATGAATCTCGACGGATTGAAACAATTGGAAAGGTTTGAACTGTGGTTACCTGGTGGTAACCATGGGAGGGACGGACGAGTTCCTTTAGATTTTAGCCTGTCAACAAGACTCGTTCCTCTGCCGTCCTACTCTTTAGCGGGGTTTGACGATCCAACCTTCCATCGTGATGTGATGTCTCAAAGAATTCGACCATCCCTCCCTCTCCGAACCTTGGATCTTCTGCATGTTTCCCAACGGCTTCCAATATCTGGCGGTTTCAGGGTGTACATGTCAACCCTGGACCGACGAGAGTGGACTCGAAACGGGCATCCCGATCGCTGCAGCGGAATATTACTCGCAACGTTAGCACAATTCCTCTTCCAGATGCAGATGATGCAACGAGCTAAAGGACGGAAATCTGTCCTCATTCGCAGGAAGGAACTTTTTTCTGTCACAGCCACCGATATAGGCGTCAGTCGGCCCAGTCATGGGAAGAGCACGGCCTGATTGGGTGGTGGGGTATTATTATCCAACGTGCAGCTGATAGACTGCAATGATGGCCCGCCTGGGAAAGTCTGCTAGCTCACTACGAGGCTAGCACCAGATTTAGTGAGCCCGAGCGTCTTCGGCTTGATGCGCATCGGGCGAATCATAGCCCCAGTCGCGACACCTGCATGGCGCTTTTCCTCCAGCGGCTCCAGGCGAAGGATTCGCTGCGTCAAAAGGAAATAACTGATCCGGGATCAGAGACGAGACGCACCAACAGTATCTCGCACCAGATGCACTTCAGAAGGACTGTACAGGAGTCGGCGCATCGGAGAGAAGTGACTGCAGTCTGCAGCGCAAGATCGGTGCCAAGGACTGAGCGCTTATTTTTATACAGAACTCTTGCTGCTCCGGGCAATATCACACTGTGCGCATTATCTTGTTAAGATGATGGCATTTCTGAGCCTTCATTCCGAATGACGCTGATGTTTCTTGATCTTCATCACTATCAGACCATTAATCGGGAGGCTCAAGTGGAGCAAGTGGGAGCACGGTTGTTCTTGGGACTCTTTAGAGTCTTCAGCCTTGATGTTGATAGATAATGCCATCAAATGACCGTGGCAAGGTCCGCTCGGGATTACTTAACCGGTCAGCATCACTGAACTTGACTCATGGCAAGTAGGGTCCATACTATATTTGTTACTATCACACCGCTTCCTCTCGCGGCCGTCACACCACATTCTGTTTAGCTTTCTCACCCCTCCTCCTAAAACCGATCCCTTCATCATTCGACTTCGGTTCCACGGTTCAAACCCACCCTTCTTCATTTCCAATACCTTATTGTCCTGATGATCAACACGGATCGCTCACGACAACCGGATTGGCTCATACTTCGCTTGAATAGCGATTCTGACAAGCCTCGTGTCGGCTGGGATAACCCTCCTTCAAACGTGATTGAACCCAGCGGGGGAAAAAAAGAAAGCAAAGACAAGAGAAACAAGGATCCAGTTTTAGAAAACGTGGATGTTCAAGGGTTGCGATTAATTGAAGCCCTCGCGAAAGACATCACGATGTCTCAGTATAATATACTCCTTACTTCTCCGGCTACCCACGAGCGATCAGCACGTACCCAGCTTTGAAATAAGGATCAGATTATTCTCCGATAATTTACAAGGTGAGTATCTCCTGCGTAGCAGTTACTCAATTTGTTATCACCCCGCGCTCACCGACCCTCCATCTGATATCGCATCCTGATGGACTTGGTCCGTGCAAGGAACAAGGAAAAAGAATCCATCCCTGTCATATCGCGGGGAATACAGATATGCAAGTCTTGAGGCCGACATTTCTCAACCTCTTTGTTACCCTCACTTTCAAGCGACATTCGCATCCTGCCACGATGGAACTGCATGACTCTGTTGGCCTTGGTAGTGCACCTGTCATGTTCAATGTTGGTTTCACCTAGTTCTACGACCACAATGGGATATTAGGTAGATCATGAGCAGGGCAGCAAGGCCATTGGTAGTACACCACCCCTGCGCCTGATATCAATCCAAGGCTTTACAACACCCCCTTCTAGTGTATACTCGCATCCTCTCTACCCTCAGAACATCTGCGATCGATCTTCAAGCTGAGTGGTTGATTCTCTTGATAGATCGACACTCTTGGAGACAAGAAGCTTGCAATCTTGACTTGAGGGTCCATTCATGATTAGAAGATACTACTTATGTAACAGAATGTCTCCTCCATCTTCCTGCTTGGGGACGGCACATATCACTGGATATCGAGTTTATTGACGCGTTAGTCTCGTCAAATGCTAAATAAGTGGTGTGTGGGTACTTCAAGATACCCACGATATGGGAAACATGCACTTACAGTCGTCGTGCTAGTCTAACAACCTTAACTGCTGAACTCTGAACTCTGAAGTGAAGTCATACATTATCTGAACTTTGAAGATCCATGAGGAATCGGGGATCCTGTCAGCGCCTGTGCGGTTCCTTCGAGTTTTACGAGGACAGATAGGCACGATTTCCTCTAGTCCGAGTCGTAATCCCAAGCTTCAGATCGTTGACCTGTTGGTGGCGGACATTAAGCGTGTGCGACGTGAGAACCAGAGAGGCTGAGCTGAGGGACGACGATACATCGTGCCTATCAGATTCATAATAATAACCCGTTTCTAACAACTCCGTAATTCAAACATCGGACTGCGGGGTATGTATCCCTGTCATCCCTGTGTCAAATATTTTCACTCCAAGGACTGAGTCCTGACCGTCTTTTCTCTGCGACGACATCAACGGTTCCGACTCTGTGGTGATTGGAGAAGGAAAAGGCAACCGACTAATGAAGTCAAAGACACGAATGATTTGCAGCTAGTGAGTGTCGATGATCCTGGTTAGTCCTGCAAACCGAGGATGCTAACCCGCCCCTGTTACATCTGAAGGAGCGCTAACAGTAGTACTCTACTCCTCCATAGTAGTTGTAGTCCTATCTTCGGCCCTCAATCATGATGCAATTTCCTCTGTCTTCCAAAAAAAAAAAAGAAACATGAGCTCAAGAATGAATTGCTTTTTCATTTATGCTCCGTAGGTATGTCCCTCAGCTTCCATGACACTGCATCCATCTACATCTTCAATTCAACGAGCCACAACATTCTCGCAACAACAACATTAACTTGATTGTAAGTTAAAGTAGTGTACCAAAGTTCCAGTTTAGTTTCTCGCGCCGTAGCCGCCCGAATCCAACCTTGACTACTCTTCTCCTAGTTGAATAACGTTCAACAATCACTAAATACTAAACGCCACTTGATTCTTAGAAGTTAGTACATTCTTAGTACATTCATTGTATAGTCTACATCTCATTCTCCCTTCCACTCCCTAGGGTACTCTGGAGTTGTATACGATAGGGCACTAGAAGAGGGGGTTTCCCAAAACGACAAGCTGCATGACGCTTAAGTTAAATCCCAATGCAATTTATGCATCCTCTCGGACCCGATTCTTCTCTTGGAAACGAACCGCCATACCACTAGAGGTAGGAGGAGTCTATGAGTCTGTCAATTCGTCAACTCGTTGACTACTCCCAACCTAGTCTACATACTACGCCAAGTGTATGTAGTATTTCCTCCGCCTCTACCTAGTCTGCCAGACGCATGGAAAGAAAGAAAGAAAGAAAGAAAGAGATCGACTCGGTGGATTTTCTTCTTTCAAACCGCCGCAGGCATATGCATGGAATAAATGTTGAATTCGGCTCGCAGATTGCCAGATAGTCTACCGTACCAGACGACTCCGCGAGCGCTCGTGGGCTTGGCACGATAACCCACCCCTCTATGGAATTGGGCATTTTTTTCAACCTTGGAGGAGATGCTTTTAGTCTAACTCTGACTCGCTTCACATGGGAAAACGGGATTGTCAAGGGATGGGCGCAATCACAGTTCTGATTGGAGATGAAATCCGCACTGCACAAGAACCAACTGCTGATCGCTTAGGGAGGCGGTTGGGGGTGGGGACTGGGACTGGGATAAGTCAGTGGATTGGGGATCTGCTTTTTTTGTCGCTCGTTTATCTTGACGGAAGAACCAACCCCTCTTTGAACCTTGAACTATCTCGGGTTCGACTATCTTGGTATGCCATATCACGTGATATGGCTCCCGTCAACTTCGGTAGGGTGGTGGGGCGTTGGTTGACACTAGATAAGCGTCTAATAGCTCACGTGACTGTATTAGCGGACCGCAACTATATTACTCCGTAAACATTTTAATGCTAATCCAAAAATAGATATGCGTAGTAAGAACCTTGGGGTCCAGGCGGTGGCCCGTGACGTCGATGTCATCAGTTCATCACCACCACCGTGTTATGAACCCTCAACAACAACACCATGAATCCTCCACCTACAAACCAACAATGGAAAAGCCCCTAACCGGCAACAGCAGCCCAATTCCCGATCACGACACCGAATTCATCAACGCCTCGGACCTCGAACAATTCGAAAAGGCGCTGACAGACCAAGACGCAGATCCGGTCATCGCCCTGAATGACTGGCGCCCTGTATACCAGCACGTCCGACGGGGACGGAATCGGAACAATAATAACAATTTCAAGAAACGGTCTCGACGGACGAAAGACGAGACGAGGGAGGGGGTCCTCTATACCGTGCTGAAATGGCCGTTTCTGTTTATAGTCCTGGGTTGGATTACGTTTTTGGGGGTTGGGTATGCGCTTACCAGGATTTATATCTTCTTGTATGAGCAGTGGGTGACGTGGAGGGGGAAGAGGGAGAGTTTGAGACGGGAGCTGTATAAGCATGAGGATTATGGGGATTGGATGCAGTCTGCGAAGGCGCTGGATGAGTATTTGGGAAATCAGAAGTGGAAGAAGGTAGACGAATATGCGTATTATGATCATTTGACGATACGGAAGTTGAGGGGGCAGCTTAAAGCTGTGAGGATGCAGGTTGAGCAGAGGATGCGGGATGGGGAGTCGGCAACCGGGTCGGTGGAGGTTGAGGAGTTGTGCAATTTGCTGGAAGCTTGTGTGAAGAACAACTTTGGTGGTGTGGAGAATCCCAGGCTCTATAGTGAGGCTTATTCGGGGACGAAGGATTTAGTCCAGGATTACGTTGATGAAGTGCATGCTTGCATCAAGGTTGTTTCGGAGTCGAGGCAGGTTAGTGATGGGGACAAGTATCATCATTTCAAGCATCTGGATACCAATTTTGGTCGGACGGCGCTTTGTTTGTCTGGGGGTGCGACGTTCGCTTACTATCATTTTGGAGTCGTCCGGGCGCTTCTGGACAACGAGGTACTCCCTAGTATCATCACCGGGACGTCGGGAGGAGCACTTGTTGCCGCCTTGGTTGGTACTAGGACGGACGAAGAGCTGAAAGAGCTGCTGGTTCCTGCTCTGGCGCATCGGATAAGAGCGTGTTCAGAGGACTTCACAACATGGATGCTGCGATGGTGGAAGACAGGTGCTCGCTTTGATACGATGGACTGGGCCCGACAGTGTAGCTGGTTCTGCAGGGGTTCTACCACGTTTAGAGAGGCGTACGAACGGACTGGACGTATATTGAACGTGACATGTGTACCGTCTGATCCGCATTCGCCGACGATCTTGGCCAATTATCTGACGTCGCCCAACTGCGTCATCTGGAGTGCCGTGCTTGCGTCCGCAGCGGTTCCTGGGATTCTGAATCCGGTGGTCCTAATGACGAAGAAGCGCGATGGCACGCTTGCGCCTTATTCGTTTGGTCATAAGTGGAAGGATGGTAGCTTGCGGACGGACATTCCTATCAAAGCCCTGAATCTCCACTTTAACGTGAACTTTACCATTGTTTCGCAGGTGAGTTTTACGTCGAAATCTCCAAGTATCACTGCTAACCAACCCATTCAACAGGTGAACCCACATATCAACCTCTTCTTCTTCAGCTCCCGAGGAACCGTCGGCCGACCAGTCACCCATCGAAAAGGACGAGGTTGGCGCG
Source organism: Aspergillus cavernicola (assembly GCA_027569065.1). Lineage (NCBI taxonomy): Eukaryota > Fungi > Ascomycota > Eurotiomycetes > Eurotiales > Aspergillaceae > Aspergillus > Aspergillus cavernicola. The sequence goes on from JAPDEK010000006.1 coordinate 249,457, forward strand.
GCGGCTTCCTAGGATCCGCAATAGAACAATACATCAAGCTCGACTTGAACAAATGGCTTAAAGTCCTCCGACACCTCGAACTACTCCCCCGACCAATGGGCCAAGACTGGAGCGAGATCTGGCTCCAAAAGTTCAGCGGAACTGTGACCATCTGGCCGAAGACTGTTGCATCCGACTTCTACCACATCCTCTCTGACCCCAGCCCTGAGCGCCTCGCCCGTATGCTCCGCACAGGGCAACAAAGCACCTTTCCCAAAATCCCATTCATCAAGAACCGTCTTAAGGTCGAACTCGCTATTTTAGAGGGCCTCAACCGCTTCTCTCCCTCTGGCGGTCGAGATTCATCTCAACAAACATTCCCTCTTGATGACGGGGATACAGACGGACACGATCCAAGGGGTGAGCGTCTTGACCGGAACCTCCCAGAGCGGAAATCACAGTACCAAACTGGCGACTCCATGTTCTCGGATACATCAGACGGCGCCATATCCGCTGAAACTAGCTCTATCGACGATACCGATATCGCCCATCTACGACCACCGGGTGCTGGTGCTCGTCGCGGCAGCGTCTCCAGTCTCTTTGAGGAAATGCGCAGGCAGTCAGCTGTTTTCTTTGACGATCCTGATCTTTACAGGGATCGGAGTTGAGACTCTACATTTATAGAGTAGTGGTTTCTGGCTCTGTGCATGTGGTTATATCCATGTATTACTATCAGTGTACCTATCTTGGCCTTTTTTTTATTTATTTTTTTGCTAGTTCTTTGGCGCTGGTTCTGCATTTTAGGTTTTCTGGTTGTTGTTTCTCTGGTGTACGATAGGACTTAAGACGTACGGAGTATGATATCCTTGAATGAATGAATACCTTGGTTTGCTCACTTCACTGGTCTCATTGATTGATTGCCAAGTCATGTGGTTTGATGGTTTGATGTATCTGGTAAACGGACTGCCTGACTCGAAAATAGTGCTCTGTGCGTCACTGCGTACGGAGTATACATCCTATCCTGTCAAATAAGCTATCATCTACGGAGTACACTACACCGCGAAGTATGTAGACTACCTCGGTCCAAAAGAAACACACACACACACTTTAGCCCTGGCGTGGCGCCATAATCTAGGTAATAATCCCTGCTCCCTGCTCCGCAATCGTATTGGATTCGGGATCTCCATTGTCAGGGCGTCCACCCACGTCATGGTGCATATGGCCACGCTAGTAGGTGACCCAAGTCCAACCCAGCGGCAGGGCCACACCGCATTTGCGGCTTTCACCTGATCTTCATACTCCGTCGCGTCTTACGGAGGAGGGACTTCTGGTTTCGGAAGCGTTTTTGTGTTGGATAGGACTCGGTTGGGTTCGGATTTTGATGTTGGTGTTGGTGTCAGTGTTGTGGTGTGGCGTGGGGGAGAGGATCTTCCGGAGTATGTAGATACTACTGTAGGTATGGATGATTGTCTCCGGGGTCCGTAGGAGGTACATAGGTGGAGCTGAGTCGGTTGTATGTCATTGGGAGAGAGTACTTAGTATGGATGGATGGTTGTACTCCGGATGCGGTAGAAAGTGCAGCTTCCTCAGCCTGATTGAATAATGGTATGACATGATGCGGACTTCGACTTCTGTACAGAGTACGCTAACTCAAATCACAAGCCAAGTCGCCGTGATATCCCGCGCTGATTGGAGATCACCGTTGAGAGCGTAGAGATTCTGCAGGGCGACTGCTGCATCGCGCGAGAAGTCCTCGACGAACGAGAAGGATTGTGCTGTCGCCACGCCGATTATAGCCGGGTCTACGTCGGTCATTGGCACGTCTGTATTGTCTACACTATTATTCGTGCCGTGTTCGCCTCCGGTTGCTTGAGTTGGAGGGAATGACTGTTTCTGGCCTTGGGATTGGGCTTGGATTTGTCTGCCGAGGTCGAGGACACGGTTGTATCCTTCGACCGCGAGATGTGCGAGGCCGAGGGTATGCCAGACGCGAGCGAAGTTGAATTCCATTTCTTGTTTTTCGACTAGGAGGCTTCCAGGGCATTCCCGGACGCGTCTGTATTCGTTTAAGAAGGAGAGGCCCTGCATGATTTGGTAGTGGCGGTTTTCGGACTGCCGCTTCATGGAATGGTTGATGTAGCAGAGGGCGATGGAGAGGAGGACCGCTGGGTTTTTGTCGTCTAGAGCGTAGGCGCGGAAGAAGTAGTTGAGGGCTGGGAGGAAGCTCTTGCCTGAGTAGAGGATGTGGCCGTAGAGGACTAGGAGGGCGACGTCCATGTCGTCTGCTGGGATGGCTTCGCCTGCGTCGTCTTTTGTCGAGAGTGCGGCTCGTTCTTTGTAGATTGACTCGCGGATGCCTCGGTTGGGGCGTGCACCTGTGCTTTGATCTGGGATGGTGAAGTCTATGGCTTTGATTTGGCGGAGCATGAATTTCATTAGGGGGGATGAATGAAACAGAGATCGGTGAGGGTCGCCGCTGATACAGCTTAACATGCCGAAGAGACGGTATGTGTCTGTCACGAATTGGTACTCTTTGATGAACCAGCGGGCTTCGTTGGCGAGAGTTTCTTCGTCCTGGACTCGAAGTGCGCAAGCTAGAGCAGTTAATGAGTGGCTGTCTCGAGTTAGGTAGTTGGGACACTCACTGAACCAGCATACATGGATCAGACGGGTACTGCTTTTCGAATGATACCAGACACTTGCATCCGCAGCGGCGGCCAGGGTTTCATATGCCTCCTCAGGCTCATTTTGCCCTGCAACCACAAGAGCGTATTGTAGGAACATATCTAGCCAAGCATCGAATGTAATTCCATGGTAGTCTATAGGGATGGCAGTATGCAACAGCTCCTCGGTGTTCCCTACATCACGGTCAGCAGAGTTCTGCAGGTGATTGTTGGAAAGAAGATTTTCGGACTCATCGCACCTAAAGTCTCTTGAAGACGACCCGCCATTTCCTGCATTTCATCAATAAGGGTCTTTTTACCGGTCTTGTTGGTGTAACCGAGGAAAACCATGCTGCGCTGAAGGGGATAGAAGATCCTGTTGGACCGGAATTCACGCAGTAGAGCGTCAGCAATATCCAACCAGTCCTCTGTTGCCTCAAGTTCTCCGGCTTCTAATTTGGGTTCAAGCTGTAGCAATTTGCTATAGAGAAATTGTATATTGTCGGTCCTTTCCGAATCATCCCCTTCACCCAGCTCGACACTGAGGGCAGCTGCAGGGCCAGATTCTTCGGCTACGTCCACCGACTTGAATTCCTTCGCTAGTTCCTCAAGCCGGGTATCTTTCCGTCGCCGATGGCTTCTAGTTTCCTGTCTTCCTAGGAGAACGGCGTCGTTGACATACTTCAGCGCTTGTTCAGTCATGCCAATGCCCTCATACAACTTGGCAAGTTGCACCCGCGACCCGATGTCTCGTGTATCATATTCTGATACTGTTAGGTAGCAGCTTTCTGCCTCTTCAAGCTTCCCCAAGAGCCGGCAGCAATCTCCCATGGCCATGAAGAAGCTGACATCTGCGTACTCGTTGGTATGCTGGATGGGCGTGTAGAACCGGAGGGCGTCCTCGAGCATCTCGGCCTCCTTGAGTGCATCAGCGACTTCTCGAAAGAGGTCACCGTAATCGTTAATTCGGGCTCCCTCTGAGGTATCATCCGGGTTTAACCACTCGAAGTGGTGCTGTACAGGAGTTATAAGGGTAAATCCACACTCAAATTAGTCATGGTAGAGGCTTACAAGGGCTTCATCAACGTGCTCGGACCCCAGCTTCAAACGGAAAACACCCATTTTGATACGAAGTTCGAGTGGTAGGCCTAGGCCATACGAGTCTCGCGGCCACTGTTTTGGGACATATCCATCCGCCTTGATCCTTCGAGGGGAGTCATCGGCATCCCACTCGCGATCGTCCTCGTCAAAATCGTTCCACATCGTGTCATCTTTGCGCCCTAAGAGCCATCTAGACACTGCTTTCAGCGCCTTTAGCCCCTCGAGGTGCCGCCCAAGGTAGGTGTAGAGCTCGACAAAAATATTGGCATCGGACCAAGTGAACTCTGGCGTCTTGTCATAGTCTCGAGTCATAAAATACTTGATACTCTCTGACCAATGGTCAACCGCCTTCTGATATTCGTTTTGCTCGATATAGACCTCTGCAACGAGCCGAAGGGCCCTTACGTCGTGTGGGATGTCTTTCAAAATCCTCTCATACTCGGTTACCACTCTGCCGGTGTGGCCCAACTCCCGATAGAGAGCAGCTCGTTGGAAGCGGGCATTGTAATTGTGAGGGTCAATATCAATCACACGGCTGTAACAGTAAAGAACGTCACTCAGTCCGGCCTGTCTGTCATCCCCTGCCTGTTCCATTATCATCCTTGCTACCTTAGCCCACACAGTAGCATCTCTTGGCCGAGTGTGAGCACCACTGAAAAGAGCTGTCACAGCCTTTTCTTTTTCGCCCTTAGCCAAGAAGATCTCTGAAAGCAGAGAGTGAGCGGCAAACATCTCAGGATTGATCTGAATCGCACGCTTAACCAAATGGATGGCACTATCATAATCCCCATCAATGAACGCAGAGGTTGCCTGGGAGTGTAGAAGCTTGAACTCTGGGCTGGGTTCTAGTGGTTTGCGGGGACCTCTCTTGATTCCTTTTCCACCTCGGGCGCCATATCGACCGGAGAATCGACCGGTACCTCGACGACGCCGCCTACGAGAGGATCCCTCATCATCGTCTGAACCTTGGACATTTTCATCCGAAAGCTCTTCATCCCTGGAATAGTTTAGTTATGGTATCGGAGAGCATTTCGAAGATGGGACTGGGTACTGACGTCGATTCTTCTTCTTCGGAGGACGACAGTTCGTAAGAGGTAGTGGTGTCTACATCAACGCCGTCCGGTCCGACCTGTCCCCCATTGACGGCAGGTTGGTCCTCGCCAATGGCAGGTTGCTCGGGCCCTTGAGAAAAAAGATCTTTGTACAAACGGGGGTCTATGACCGAATGGATGGCAGGGTCGGTCGAGAGAGGCGGCTGACTCCCTTGCCATGGATATTGGATTATTTCATCGATGTCAGGATAGGCAACCCCCCCGGAAGGATGGTTTTGGTCGGGGACGTCCTCATCGGAGTAATCCATTTTGATCCGCTATCGTCTTGTAGAGCTCTGTCAAGAGACCATCATTGGACGGACGGGTTTGATAGTGGCGAGTCTAGACTCTAGCCGGGTTGAGGATTGAGGCTGAGCCCTACCTGACTCGCAACCCAGCGATGAAGAATGAAATAGATAGATCCACAGATATATTTGAAGAAGGGAAAAAGAGATGGAGTAAGTTGAAGATTTGAAGGTCGGCTTGAGAAGTGAGTCCCGAGTCCAGTGACCAGACTTCCTAATCCGGATAAGCGCCCATCAAGAAAATAATTTCTTTCATAACTTATTTCTTTCACTTTGTGACTCAGCAGTTTCATAAAAGTTCATTAATCAAAATTAGTCTCGGCTCGAGTCTTTCTTTCTGTTCTTCTTCGACTCCGTGGTGCCTGTCTCTCTCCTCTTCGCTTCCCTTCCTCTCTTCATCATCCCTCTCTGTTTCACTTCATTGTCTTCTTCGTCTCTTTCTTTCCCTCCTTCCCCCCTCTCCCTCCACCCCCCTCTTCATTCTATCCTCCCCATCCCCTTTGGGTGACGCATCAGGGTCCGCTGTTAATCTGTGTTTGAGACACTATTGCAGTGATCCTAATATTCTTTCGTTACGAAAAACGATTCAAGAATAGAAGAGAAAGACCGGAAGACTGAAGGAGAAAGCCACGCTGCTTCGAAAACCGTCGTGATACTACCGGATTGATCCCTCCACTGGATCCCACCCTGACGACTTCCCCTCAACTCATTCTTTCTCGATCTCTTCTGATCGCTCTCTTTGTCCGTCCCGCTCTCTTCAGTCTGTCAACTCCTTTGATGCCCTTTCGATTCAATTTCCTACTCAGAATCCTCGTCAAGTAGTGCAGCCACTGGACTGGTCTGTGCCGTGATCGTCATCAGCTCGTGCTTAGTAGTTGGGTCTCTTGGGCTTCGAATTCTGACAAAAGCAACGCTATAGCGACCCCTCTTCTAGAGATATCGCTCATCATTATAATCTTAGTATCAACGCTGTTTAATCCGGCTTTGAAAGGCCCGCTTTGACCAAGGCTTTCGACTCGAACTCACGCAAACTCAGCAGGTGCTGCAGGTGTTTTGCAGTAATAACTATCTTTCTGTATCTATTATTCACCGAAGCCTGCCAAAAATCTCGCCAAATATCTATTACTCGCCGACTTTTCTTGAACCGCCATCCGCACCGTCTCTATGGCTAGTCACATCATTGGCAATCGCAACAGCACCCCCGAAGCCTCCAAATCCTCTCTTCGGCCCCCTTCCTCGTCCCGGAATCTAGCTACTCACCAGCTACGGGCGTCCGCCGACATGTCGGGCTTTCCTTCCCCTCTCTCGTCCCGCAGCATCCGTCCTGCATCCGAGGTATACTTCAACCAGCCAGCTCAGACGCCAAGCAACACGGAGGATCCTCTTGACCGGGCCGCACAACAGTGGCTCGCGGATATTGATCAATATGAGACTACACTGGAGGAAATGGCCGCAGCGACCCTGGACCAGGATTTCAAGGATGAACTCAGTGCCATTGAACAATGGTTTCGTGTCCTGAGCGAAGCGGAACGGACGGCTGCCCTGTATGCTTTGCTACAGCAGACTACTCAGGTGCAAATCCGTTTTTTCATCCAAGTCTTGCAGCAGATGGCCAAAAGCCACCCTATGTCAGGTCTGCTATCTCCTGCGAACTTTGGAGAGAAGGGTATGTATTATTTCCATGGAAAAATTATCTAGCTGTAACTAACCAATGTTTTGTAGACGCCATGTCCAACCGCCTGAATGATGCAATGTCGAAGCTCAATGTGGACACCTCCCGGAACTCTCTTGGCCGCCCTCCTCCCTCGCCGGGCGCCAAGCGCAACTCCGGTCTCGACTCGTCTACCATCAACGCCATGTTCCCCGATGCGGCAGCTGCCATTGCCAAAAAAAGGGCTGAATTCACCCAGCAGACGGGCAATGCGCCCCCGTCCAACAGGAACAGCGCCGTTTTCAGTGACAGGACGTCATTCGTTGCGCCCACTATTTCCGCCCCTGATAACAGCGCGGACAACTTGAACCAGCCGCCTGTGTCGCCGTGGGCTCAACGCGGTGCATCAGAGCCTCAGCCACCAATCGCTCGGCCCAAGTCTTCCTCGGGACAGCAGCCTATGGGGCAGTTCAGTCAATCTGGCCTGCGGTCCCCCCTTCCTACTACCCAGACCGCGACCATATCCGCTCCCGAAATCGACGCGCCGTTGCTGTCGCCGTACAATGTTGGAAATGCCAGCTGGGCTTCCATGACCAACACTCCGATGACCGCAACATTTGGCCACCAGCTTGGAGCTCCTCACCAACAGGGTTCACAAGCTGACATGGTGGCCAATGCTACAGCGATGAAGCTCGCTGCACTGTCGACCGTGAACAACCGCATTGCGCTGGACGATGCTCGTAAGTACCGCCGCGCTCGGTCGAATGACGGCCAAGGAAAGAACACTGCAACCATCCCCGGGTCACATTCCATCCCTCAAGGTGGCCTCGCCAGCCCTGGCCTTCCCGGGGCGAATCATCTCGTTGCTGGACAGCTTCTGAATGCCCAGCAGTTAGCCGCTCTACAGGCGCAGCAACACGCGGCTATGGCGGGTCATCGGTCCCGGCCGACATCTCCCGGGATTGCCATGCAAGGTGGTGCTTTGGGGCCGATGGGATTCACATCTCCGCAAAACAACGGATTCTTAGCTGCTTATGATCCCAATAACCCACTCATGGGCAATAGTTTGGGTGCCCTCAGCATCGGACAGTTTGGGCTTGGTGGTCATGACGGCTATCTCTCGGACCACTCGGAGATTGCTCGCGGTCGTTCCCCGCGTGGCCGTCGTGGTAGCTCGAAGCCACCAGAGGATCCCACCGACCCAATTCTTCTCAAGGATATTCCCAGCTGGCTGCGGTCTCTCCGACTGCATAAGTATACGGACCATCTTAAGGACTTGAAATGGAGTGAATTGGTTGAACTGAGTGACAAGCAACTGGAAGATCGTGGTGTCAATGCGCTCGGCGCCAGAAACAAGATGCTGAAGGTGTGTGCCTTATGCTAATCTAACTTTTTACGCAACTAACTGGGTATATAGGTCTTTGAGCAAGTCAGGGAAGCCAAAGCTGATGGGAAACTCGAACACGTTGCATGATCTGCATCTACTTAAAACATCTCTTTGAATATCTTTCGTTTTTCTTCATTTCGTTACATTCTCTACTGCATTAATTTGACTAGATTGGCTATGGGCATAAGTGGCAGGATCCGATTATTTCCTAGGAGCGATCTTGGAAGAGCACCGCCTAGCTGTGTCCGGGCCGGACACCTGCTGGCCAGCCAGAGGAAGCGTCTGAGAGCTGATTTATTGATTGTACGTTGTATGTACTGTTCGATGGATACGGTGATGATGAGAAGCTTGGACACGTGTTTGAGGGACCCGGCTGTGTCTCACATGCGATGTCTAAGTCGACAATGGTTACGACGACGAGCATGTAATGGTTGAGTACAATAGTGATAATATGACTGTACAAGATGGTCTAAATCAATGTCAATAATCCCTTTTGCCTTGAGACCCTATGTAGAGGCGGAGTATTCCGGCAGAATCTCCAAATAACTTCACCTCAACCTCTTTCTCTTCTATTCTTGAATCGTTTCGTAGCTACACTCCGCCCTATTCATCCCCTCATCGCACAGAATCAAACGAGATATCAAAAATGCCACCAACAACTCAAGAACTCTCTCTCCTCATCAATCCTCTCGTCCCTGAATCCGTACAACACAACAACCGAGTCAGTCAATCACCCAGCACCACCTTCAAGAGCAATGTTAATTAGAATGACAGGTCCTTAATCAACTCCACTCCCTAACCTCTTTCCTCCTCGGTCTAACAGCCGGAATCCTCGCCCTTCAATCCGTCACGGGCTTCGTATTCTACTTACTCGGAACAATCACTGTCTCCGGGCTGTTCCATCTAGTTCTGTTATCAAGGTCCACCGGGAAAGGGGCCGGACGGTACTTTGCGGGTTCGAATGGGGAGATTGAGGGGTTATTTGTTGGGAAGGATGGGGTTGTGAGGGACGCTGGGAGCGGGGTGAGGAAGGGTGCTTGGAGGGATGTCTGGTTTGGGGGTGGTGTTTTAGGAGAGGCACTGAGTGGGTTTGTGCTTGGGTGGGCGGGTGTTGGGGGTGTGTTGAGGTGATTTTGCTTTCTCGCGTTGGAATCTTGCCGAAAATGGGTTTCTTTGAAAAGGGCTAGATTCGGTGGTTTAGATTGGGGGTATGATTGATTTCTGCTCTGGCCCTGGGTTTGTGTGTGCTAAGGGCTAGGCTAAGGTATTGAGAGAAGAGAACAACGCTGTATTAAACTATCTATCTGTATATGTCTATTTACTTTTGGAAATGTTGCACAATCTGGCTGATATAGCAGTATATATTAATTTGGGCAGCTAACCATCAACAGCCTGGTTCAACGCATTCACGCGATAACTCTCACTCCGCTCAACCAACTCAGCATGTGTCCCCCGATCCACACACCTCCCCTCCTCAACCAAAAATATCACATCTGCCTTCCGAATTGTATATAGCCGATGCGCAATCGCAATCACTGTGATGCCCCTCGCGGCCTTCTCCAACCCATCCTGCAACAATCGCTCCGACTCTGCATCCAATGCACTTGTTGACTCATCCAACAGCAACAACCTCGGCTTCCTAAGCAACGCCCTCGCAATCGCAAGCCGTTGCTTCTGACCACCTGATAATCGGTCCCCGTTTGGCCCGCAAGCTGTATCGTACCCCTCTGGCAAGGACACGATTGTATCATGGATGTTAGCCAACTGGCACGCTTCCTCAATGTCAGCTTGTGTAATGGCCTGCCCGGGTCTAGCGCCGAGTTCAAGGTTAAACCGGATCGTCCCGTCAAAGAGTACGCTGTGTTGCGGGACATAGGCGATCTCGTCCCGGAAGGAGATATCGCGGTAGGTGATGTCTTGGTTGTCGATTTCGATGCTCCCCGAGGAAGGCGAGTACAGGCGCTCGATTAGGGAGATGATGGTTGATTTACCGGCCCCGCTGGGTCCCACTAGGGCGGCGAATTGCCCTGACACGATGGATAGGTCGAGCCCGTGCAGGACTTGGGTGTCGGGCCTGGCGGGGTAGGTGAATTCGACTTGTTTGAAGGAAATGCTGAGCCCGCTGCGGGCGGATGGGTCTGAGGGGGGTGGGGGTTTCTCGTTGGGGTGAGAGGTTGCCTCAAGGTCTGCTGATTTGGGCGTTGTAATTGGGTCCGAGAGTTTCTTTGTCGAGCCGAGATCAAGCAGGTTCAGAAGTCGGCGGGTGGCTTGGACGGCGCGCGAGACATCCGGGGCAAGTGCGAACATCTGGCCCCAGAGCTGGGAGGAGACAAGGAGGGCGAGCTGGACAATGAAGAATTGGGTTTGAGTGTAGTTGCCTGCGATGATCTGTTTGGAGCCCCACCAGTAGGCAAGGGCGTAGACGAAGTTGCTGAGCCCGTAGCCAATGGCGAGCCAGAGGTTTGTGTATGCAGACTGGGCGGCGACTTCGCGGATAGGGCCTTGCAGGGAGCGGCGGTAGGTGGATAGGACTTCAGATTCAATGGAGAGGGCATGAACAGTTTTGATTGAGGTGACGGCTTCGACGGTGATGCCGAGAGAGCGGGCGAAGGCGTCATTGTGGCGTTCTTCAAAGGTAGCGAGGGAGGAGACGCGCATCCAGCCTGCGCCGAGGAGGAGGGGCACGACAGAGAGACAGACAAGGGCGATGCGCCAGGCAATGATGTGGGTCATTATGATGGCGGCAAAGAGGTTGACAATGATGCTGAGAATAGTGCAGACCACAGAGCCTGTGAGTCCATTTAGAGCATTGCTATCTTTGACAATGAGAGATAGAAGGCCCGAGGGCGTGCGAGCTTCGTGCCATTCAAGCTTTTGCTCAAGGATGGAGCGGAGAGAGAGCACGCGCACTTTATAGATGAGCTGTTCAGCGATCCAGCCAAAGAGGGACCAGCTGATAAGGTTGGCAAAGAATTCGATAATAGCAAGGACGAAGAACATAAGGCCCCAGAATTCTCCGGCATCGCGGATCGACTGCGGTGATTCGCATGAGCTGAGTTTACCAACAACATTACCAAAGATGAGTGCGGAAGCGCAGTATGTACCACCAATGATGAAAGCGCCGGTGGTGGCAATGAAAAGAGCCAACGAGTATGGACGGAAGAGCGAGATGACAGCCTTGGAGGTGGAGCTGGCGGAACGTTCTGTCTCGATTGGCTCCGTATCTGCGGCTTTTTCTTTGGAAGGAGTAGATGAGGTCTCATCGTCCGGCACAGACGTCACATGGGCGCCTTTCTCCTTCTCGAGACTGGTACTATCTAGCGATGGCCTAGCAGATGCAGAGGCACTGTCGCTGTCCTGGGAGGCATTGACATTGAGATTCTGCAGACGCACTAGCTCTGCATATGCGCCGTCTGCAGCAAGAAGTTCCAAGTGAGAGCCCTGTTCAATAAGTTTGCCCTGCCGCATAACAATGATGTTATCCGCGTTGCGAATGGTCGAGAGTCGATGGGCAATGGTAACAAGAGTACGACCTGCAGCAGCGGTCTCTAGAGCAGCTTGAACGCGCATTTCCGTGGCTGAATCAAGCGACGCGGTGGCTTCGTCGAGGATCAGGATTTGCGGGTTCTTGACAAGAGCACGGGCAATCGAGATACGCTGCTTCTGACCACCGCTGATAAGGTTACCACTGGATCCGACCATGGTTGCATATCCGTGGTCAAGCTTGCTGATAAAGTTGCTTGCATCTGCCGAACTGGCCGCTGTTTCAACTAGGGAAACAATCTCACGGATCTGCTCTCTCTCGTTGGCGTTGCTGGTTTGCGACTCGATGGCTTGAGTCAGCGTTTGGCCCTTCTTGCGGAGAGCAGTGGCTATGTTTTCTAGTGCGCCGCTCTTGAGAATATCTGTCAAATGCAAGTGGGCAGACGAGTTGATCAGTCCAGTAGCAATGTTCTCGAGAATAGAGCGGTCAAGCAGACACGGCTCCTGCTGGACAAGACTAATGGCACTACGAAGGTAGCGGACGTTAAGGGAGCGTACGTCATGGCCACCCACGAAGACAGAGCCCTCCTCGGGGTCGTAGAAGCGGGTGATCATGCCAGCAATGGTGGACTTCCCGCTGCCAGAGAGGCCAACCAGAGCCGTCTGCTTACCAGCGGGAATGGACAGGGATAGATCTTGCAGGACAGGCTTGTCTGGACGGGAAGGAAACTGGAAGGAGACATTGCGCAATTCCACGTCCGATGCGAGCGGGCCCGTCGGAATAAAGCCAGCATCCACAGTCCCATCAATAGTGGAAGGGCGCTGAATATCCTTCTCCAACTTCTTGAAAGCCACCGAGGCAGCATCGAAGCTCTGCAGGAAAGGCGCAACCTGGCTGAGGATGAGAGAGGCGTCGACCAGCACAAGGATGACAGTATAGGTATTTCCCACAGTCACACCCGAGCCGCCACCGGCCACGGCGTTCGCAATCTTGGTCGAACCCTGCCAGAAGGCGAGAGCGTTGGCAGAGAAGGCAATGAAGTAGAGTAAGCCGGCCTGGGTGGCAGTCGCGATGGATTTCCGAATACCAGCAACGCGGGCTGGGCCTAGGTGGTCGACAAATCTGGATTCTAGCCGCCAACTCGCAGAGAAGGCGTGGACGACCATTGTGTTGGTGAAGGCCTCCAGAGCGACAGAGGAAGCACTGGCCATACACTCGAGCGCCCGACCAAAGTACTTGCGGACAAAGTACCCTCCGACCAGGGACATGGCTAGATACGCCGGTGCGAGGGAGACCAACATACCAGCCAACCTGGCATCCTTGATAAAGGCGACAATATAGGAAGTGATGAAGAAAGCGATACTGTTGAGCACGATGCCAACCTTCTCTGATGTACCCTGCTGAATGGTGGTAATATCACCAGTGATACGTGACGAGGCCTCTCCAGGTGGCAGGGTATCAAAGAAGGTAGCATCCTGGCGCAAGAGACTATGAAAGTATTTCTCTCGCAGACGCTGGGCCAGCCATTCACCCGAGAGATTCCAGCAGAACACGTAGATGTAAATAAGGACAAAATAAGCGATACCAATGTAGACGATCTGAAGGACCTTCTCGTTGATTCCAGCCTGGTAGGCGTCCGCGTTCTCGGGAGTCGCATTACACGTCGAAGAATTCATCTCGTCGACAAGCTGACCGAAGACAATCGCCATAATTGGGAATGGGACACCAGAAGCGATGGCTGAGAGCAAGCCGGTAAAAAGGAGGCAAAGCTCCTTGGGCGTGGGGTTCGCGTAAACCAGAAGGCGGACGAAGGTGGTGCATCTTGAGAGAAGCTACTGAATTAGCATCTGCATCTGAATCTGATATCCTGAATGAGGTATTGGGAGAACAATAACATACACTGGGCTTCTCGGGGTCTGATTTCTCCCCCATCTTGAGACTTGAGACTTGAGCGTGGACAAGAGAAAGAGAAGATGTCTGAGACTCTGAGTTAGCGAAATGCAGTGGATAAAATAGTCTACAGTCCCTAGTCCTACTAAAACTCCTAAGTGACTAGTTAGTCTGTTTCTTGCTGTTCGAAGCGAAGTCGGCGGCGATCTTATCTGATTGTGTATTACCGGGACGGACAACCCCCACTAAATAAATTACAGTACTTAAAGTAATGATCGTCATATTTCCATCTGATAAGTTCACTTCACCTCGACCAGCCTGGCAGCTCCGGGTCTGGATCGCTGTTCTAACTTCTGCGTCGCATCTGTCTTACGAGAGAATTCACACCGAACGATCATTGGCGCCATGGCTGTCCTTAAGGTCTCGGGATAGGCCTCCCAGTACAATGGACGTCTCCACCACCGAGCCCAAGACACTTCGATCCTAGACATCGGAGCTGTGTACACACATCGGGGAGAACTCTACCCGCTCGGCGCTGACATGATTCTAGCTCACTCCCCCCGAGCGGATCCAACCCTTTGGATTATTGGATGCGATACCGCACTGTACAGTGTACACATTGGCCCGGTTGAGACGCAGACTACTCTGACTGAGAGGTGCATCAGGATACAAACTATGTTGAGAATATAAGCCCCGAAAGCAGAACCCCTTTTGTAATGGTGTCAGTAGTTTACATGTAAGTTAGATGATGTCCCACGCAAGATTATGTGATAACTCAATTCCTGCCGAGCAAAATCTAAAACAAACCCAGAATTAAACGAAGCTATTTAAATCAACACGAAAATCCTAACAAAAACACCTACTGTACGTAGTGTAGTAACCCTAATTATATCCAACCCGTCTACTGTATGTCCATTGGCTATTCCGTCACCGTCCCCAACCGCATCCACTTATAACAAACTACAAATCAACTTATTAGCACAATCCCTCCTACCTACAACTCAAGGGTGGGGGCAAAAACAAAAAGGAAGAAAACATACTCATAAACCCCAAATCCCCCTGAAAAAACATCTCCCTAGTCTCCTCCCCCGAGCTCAACCCCATGCTTGGAAAATACCCAACAGCACTCTTCCCCACCGCCAACCCCATCCCCGCCTCCACCTCATCAAGAGCCAAAAATGCCGGCGTCGTCCCAAACACCTTACTCATCATCTTCTGGTGAATATTCCGCGCCGCATAGTGGCCCTGGTGCATTGCTGCCCCGGCCCGCTTGATCCCCGACCACCGGGCTACATCGCCAGCGGCGTAGTGGTCGCTTGCGTTGGGGAGGGAGGTGTCGAGGGGGAATTCGAGGGTTGGTTGTACACGGATGTAGCCTTGGTCGTCGTAGACGTCTTCAGGGAGGAAATTGGGGGCGGTGGGGGTGAAGCGGGAGACGGCGTTGATGACGTGGCTGGTTGTTAGGGTTTGGGTTGTGGAGAGGGTGAGTGTGTAGCCTTCTTTTTCTTCTTCGTGTTCTGATGATGATGATGATGATGATGAGATGTTAGGGGTAATGGAGGTGACGCGGGCGCCGAGGATGGTGTTTACGCCGCTTTCGTGGAGGACTTCGAGGGCTTTGTTGGAGAATTCGGCGGGGAGGGATTCGGAAGAGAGGAGAGAGGTGCGGGAGTGGATTAGGGTTACGTTGATGTCTGGATGGAGCATTTTGCATTCGGCGGCGATTTCGATTCCTACGGCGCCTTTTTAAAATTATTAGCTTTGGGTCTTTGGATGGGTCTGTATGAGGTACAAATGGGATGGACGAGACGTACCACCGCCAATTACGACGACACCATTTGATGCATCGCGGATGTTCGTGAGTGTCTCTGCTGCTTCGGCTAGGTATTTCTCTCTTGTGAAGGAGCGCGGAGCGCTAGGGTATTCGCGACGCAGTCCAGTGCAGGTGATGAGGTAGTCGTATGATTCGTGGACAGCGCCTTTAGTTGTTGCGATTGTGGCTGTCTTCGAGGAGGAGTCTAGGGTCTCGATGCGGCCTTGTAGACAGCGGATGTCGGGTGTTTGGAGGGCAGCGAGATCGGTGTACTTGGTCCAGAATGCCTCTGCAAATTTCTGCGAGGAGAGGGCGAGAGGTTGGCCGATTAAGTGGTCTATATAGCTTATAAGTAGATGTTTATGGATCGTAGGGTGAAGGGAGGGTACAGAAGCCATCTCGTTCATCAACAATCGTAACCTGCACCGGGATATTCTTTCCAGTGCCGTTGTCATTGTCGTCAATACAGAAGCGATGCCGACGGCCATGGCAGAGATCGACGAGATTCAGAGCCGCTGCGAGGCCTGCATAGGAGCCGCCCAGGACTAGGACTCTGAAGGGGGTCTGAGGTTCTTCGAAGCTAGGCATTTTCACATACAGTCAACTCAACAATTCAATGCTACAAGACGGAAACAAAGTCAAGAACAGAAGGACGAGATCAAGAGTAAAAGAGGGGAGAGAGCACAAGTTATGACCTCAGTAGTAGTGGACTGAGTCGGCTCCAAACGGATGTTATCAATCTATCAAAGACCCACCGGTAATACGCTAAGGAATGATACAATTGATACTAACCGATACAAAGCCCCACCAGTATACGACGTATCGTACACTGCAGGAGTCCGAGAAATGTCTCGTCGCGGCACCAGCCGATCAATGGCTTTTAGATTTGGCGCTCCGCGGCGGTCCGTTCGCAATAGACCTGCCACGTCGCGTGGCCGATGATGCGCGTGGTGAAAGTGTCGATGCACGAGAAGGGATGCAGGGATTTGCTGAAGGCATGGTCGACATGGGTGTAGCGGTAAAAGATGATGTGATTTTTGAATGCCGTGGATCAAATATGGCAATCCTGTCGGACGTCGAAGGGTTGCTAGGAGCATTTTCTGCTTTTCTAGTGTACCGATGTTGTTTTGATGGGGTATATGCTCCTTGGTGTACTTAACATGTGTTGGGACCAGTTAGGACAGGCTGTCAGCGTGGGAGGCTACAAATATACGTACAAACTACAGAGTGTTTGACTTTGGGGGTACGACCACCCCGTAGGACGTACTGGATGTCCCCGCTAATCAACCCACTTTGCTAACAGGGCCTTGTATCCTGTAGAAAGGCAGTAATGGCTAGTTGGCCAACGATAGGCTGTCACACTGTCTCGACTCTCACTACGTCTCCAACACCAGCGATCGTGGGATGAGCAATCACTAGATTCACTACGTAATGATCTGGGTTCTGGATACATATTCCCGGCTCCGAGCGCCAAGGTAGTCCACAGCCCGATGAGAACCCAACCCAGCGATTCCAGCAGTCACCCGTGGACCTAAGGGGCGGAGTTCCAGTGTCCCGACTCCCACCGACAGCAACACTCTTGGCACTGACAGGCATCAAAGACTCAAGTGTCGCAATTTTGACGACGCCGAGACCTCAGGAAATTAAATCTTAGATAAACGCCAAGACCGAGCTGAAGAGTTTTCCTGCGATCGTGGCTTTCACCTTCTACATTGGGGAGACAGGGTGGGGTTGCAATTTGATTATCAGATTGATATGTATCCGGTTTCGGATCTATACGTCAGGGCTCGTCTCAGATGAACGTATGGTATTGTAATAATGATACTGATCAGATCAGATAAGATTTTGTTTTTGAGTCTCGCGGCTTACCTCCTTGTTTTGGTGATGCTATGTGCTGTTAGATGAGGCCAGCTGTAAGGTTGTGGTGCGTTGAAGAGATAGTTCTACTCTATATTCAAATTCTATGTTTGTACATTCAGGAAATAGCTCTCTATATACTGAATCAAAACACTAGTCCCTTCACCTGCTTATTATCTTTCAACTTGATGTCCCTCCAGACCGCAGAACACCCCCAGGCAACTGCCAACATACACACACTCGCAATCAACATCAAACGCTGCGCATCACCATATGCGCGATTAATCGCATTCCTGGCCAGCGAGCCCATGGGGTACTGCATCTGCACCGTAATCTGCGCATACACATCGGCCCAATTGACATCCGAGGGCAGATACTTTATAAGCGCCTTGGGGAACTCGCTCGTCCAGATAGCCGCCGCGATGGTGGAACCGACTGAGCTCCCGATACTTGAGAAGAGGTTTAAGACGGCAATAATGACGGCAATGTGTTGGTGGTCTGAGGGCGCCATCATGGCCAGTTCACCGCAGATTACGGTGGTACCGCCGGAGAAGGCGACGAAGATCTGTGTCATACAGACGTATCCGATACCTTGCCAGGGCTGGCGGAAGTAAATCATTAGCCCGACACCGAGCATCATGAGGGGCATGGAGAAGTAGACGGTGAGCCATTTGAAGCGGCCGGTCCAGCGGATGAGGTAGCCGACGAGGAGGCAGAAGAGGCAGGAACCGACGCGGTAGATGGCACCGACGTAGTTAGTGTGGGTGAGGGAAAGATCCCAGACGACTTGGAGCATGGAGTAGAAGTAGCTGTTCCAGATAGCGGAGTTGCAGAATTGGAAGATGAACATCATGCCGGCCATGAAGACTGTGCGGTCCATGAGGAGCTCGAAGGGGATGAATGTGACTGGGGCTAGGAACTTCTCGTACAGGACGAAGGAAATAAGTAGGAGACCACCGAAGATGATCATGCAGATGATCATGGGAGAGCGCCACTCGTCCTCTTGGTAGGAGTACAGACTGAAGGGGAGGAGGAAGAGGGCCATGCCACCAGCCAGCAGGATAATTCCTAGCAGATCAATGTCGATGCAGTACTGCATAATACCCTTCCACGAGAACGAGAATTGGATAGGCTCGACGATTCCTGCCTTTTCGGCCTTGCGCTGGTTCCAATAAAATAGAGCAACCAGCGGCAGCACAACGATGGGGATGACGATGGTGAAGATGCCGAAGCCCCAGCGCCAGCCCGGACCGTCTAGCACGCTCTCGGAGATAGGCCCGCTCAGCCAAGTGGTGATGATATAGGGAGATGTAGCGAAGGACAGCATCAGACCTCGATTTTTGAGAGCAGAGGTGTCGGAGATGAAGACGGTCAGACAGTAACTCACTCCTTGAGAACTATTCAACATTGGTCAGCCTGAATCAATTAAATCAAATGTAGATAGACGTACCCCACGGAGAAAAAGACCTGAGCGGCGGCATAAGTCTGAACACTGTCGCAGGCAGCCATCATGATGAATCCCACCACCCAGATAACGAGAGCTAAGAATATTCCCTGCGGTCGACCCCATGTATCTAGAATCTTGGCTAGTGGAATCTTACTCAAGCCACCGATAATGCTGGACATGATGCTCGTGGCTGCCGTCAACGAATGCAGGTAGAAGGAGCTGGTCACATAGGGAGTGAGCGAGCGGATAACTCCTTCCTGCATTGAGGTCACGAAGTAGATAAACCAGATCCTAACTATTAGCAGATATCATCAGATAGTTTAGACCTTGAGACGAACAGAATATAAGCCATTATGAGATGTGTCTTGCTCCAAACCGAAGCAGCAGCCTGGATGCCCTTGACACCAGCCTGGGCCTCTTTATCGACGACATCCGATCCAGAAGGTGCCCCAGCCGGAGTCTCAGTAAAGACTGCATGTGCTGGAGTCTTCTCCTTTTCTACCGGAGTGGTAGGAGAGGTCGTTGTCGCGGTCATCTTACCAGGTCACTGCAGTAGGATGAAAGAAGAAAAAGAACAGTCGATCTTCCCTACAGGGCTACTATTGTACTTATAGTTTACTTTGACCATGTATTTCACTTTCTTTGCTCCCGATCCCGGCAGAGGTTTTGTGCCTTAGAGTCGTGAAGTGGACTCTCTCGCCTCTACTGTATCTTGGCCAGAGCTAACAGCCTTGGCCAGCTCAGGCATCCTGACCCTGGATCCTATCAATCTAATCAATCTTCCGCTTGTGGATCTCCGTTACATTGATTATGTTTCGGTTGAACGTCGGGTTGCGCCGCTCTTTCCATACAGAGTGGTCACACCACGATCTAGGTAAATTTGATCAGGAAAAATGCAAGTCCCAAGAGACTAGCTAGCGAGCTTTGGGGGCGAAATACATAGGTCTTGGCTAGCCATGTTCCGATGGGTAGGATCCAGACATAGAAAGATTTCCGAGAAATCAAGAGGTCAGGTGAGGCCAACGATCATCTATTTAACTCTATACAGACCAAAGAAACGCCAGATTCTAGAATATTCGTAGAACCCATGGAACGTTCTATCAACATTCCATGACCCCTTCTATCGACATCTACGTAAACGGAGATTGTTTCAATGCATCACTCAAGGTGCTGACAGGCTTGTGAAATATTCTTTCTATTCTACATAGAAGCTCATTCCTGAGGAGCAGGCAGCATAATAAATTATTTTGATTCATATTACTACAGAAGACTCTTGCTATAGCCTCAAATATCGGTATCGTGCATACTCTGGAGCCACAACCTGACTTCCTTTATCCACTGTGACAACACGGTGGATAAAGGCACGCTTCAGGATCTTGCCCGATGTACTCTTGGGAATCTGGGAAATCCAAATAAACCCCCCTCGGAGATGCTCGTAGTGCACCACGCTGCCTTTCAGGTGCTCCATAATAGAGATGGCTATATTATCGCTGTTCACTGCGTTTCCCTTGGGCGCAATATAAGCCAATGGAACGTCTGTTTGCATCTCTTCATTCCCGATAGCAACCGCATCGCTCACGGCGGAATGGTCCAGTAGAATATCTTCAAGCTCTGTAGGGGTAATCTGGAACCCTTTGAATTTGACCATATCCTTTGAGCGGTCTGTGGTGTGCAGGTTCCCCATCTCATCTTCGAAGCCAATGTCTCCTGTCTTAAACCATCGATCCGGTGTGAGGCATGCCCTAGTTGCGGGGCGATCATTCATGTAGCTATTGAAGACTGTAGGCCCTCGAATCTAGAGCTCACCTTCTTTATTTCCTGCTGCTGTTTGATTCTCACTGATCACGATTTTCGCCTCTACCCCTGGCACTGCGGGTCCATTTGATCCGATACCTTTGTCCCAGTTGTCCCAGTGCTATCATTATGTTAGTATAATGCGGACGAGGTCAAGTATAGGAACCAACCTGGATATGCGAGACAGAGGTTGTTTCAGATAGTCCATACGCCTGCCGTACTGAGATTTTCCATCCACTGTAAGTCTCTTGGATCAAAGACGCTCCGAGAGGTGCTCCTCTGGACGTGATAATGCACAGTGATACGAGGTCAGATCGATTGATTGAGCGATTTATAGCCGGTTGGAGTACAACGGGCGGTGCAGCACATACAGGAGCGATTGAATGCTCTCTGATCAGTCAACAGAAAGTTTGTAAGTCAAACTTCTCCATGAAAACGGTCAAGATACCCAGCCAGACAGGATGATGTACCAGACAGCTTCGATGCCAACTTCAGGTACGGAAATGTCCTGCATGATGATCGTGGGCAAAAATGAAGTGAATCTTCCCCGCATTTCGGTTGCTGCTCCAAAGCCGAGGAATCGACTGTTTCCACCACATTATTTGCTAAATTTCTGAGTAATAAATCTACTCAAATAAAGCTAATGAGAATGGAATATAAAAAAAGGTTATACTCCAATTTTGGTCTCGTGATGGACTGTTGATCGTCACCTGACCCCGTGTTTTTGTTCTTTTGCGGAGAATCTGGAGTTCATCTCGACTTTATCGACTTCATCTCAACATCAACACATCGTCAATTATCATCGTCTACAATTCAGCTTTCATATGATGGAATATGTGGTCTCTCAAGCAAACCAAGCCCATTCCCCCTGGTTCCCCCAGGGAAACTGACCCATGGTACGTCTACAAACTAGCGGCCTTCGTCTCCCTGGGTGCGCTTTTATTCGGCTATGACCAGGGTGTGATGGGGATGATTGTTGCCGATCAGCGATGGAAAGAGCTGATGCAACCGGCAAATTCTTGTACGCTTCTCTCGCTACTGGACTTTTGGATAATGCTAACCCGCTCAGGGGTCACTGGGGCTGTGGTCTCCATGTATGATATCGGCTGTTTCGCTGGTGCCATGTCGACTGGTGCTCTCGCGGATCTATATGGTCGCGAGAGGCTATTAGCGCTTTCTAGCGTTGTGTGTATCGTCGGTGCCATGATCCAAGCCGGATCATATACAATTCCTCAAATCGTACGTGTCAAGGCCTTGGTCAATGTTCGCACTGACCAAAACAGATTATCGGGCGTGTCATCCTCGGGCTCGGCATCGGCGGATGCGCTGCTGGGGTTCCTCTATATCAATCTGAAATTGCCCCCTCTACTCTCCGGGGCCGTCTCATTGGCATCGAGCAGATGATCCTCTGCACTGGTGAACTGATTGCTTTCTGGCTTGATTACTGGCTCACTCTTCTCTCGACGCCGAATTGGTGGCGCATTCCGTTGGCGGTTCAGGTCATTCCGGCATTGGTACTGGGCATAGGCTGCTGCACTTGGGTCCCGCCTAGTCCGCGATGGTTGGTAGCTCAGGGCCGGAATGAGTGTGCGCATGAAGTCTTGATTCGTCTGCATGGGGAAGACGCTGCGGCGATAGAACTCAAACAGATCCAGGAGATGATGCGACTCGAACGGCATGTCAAAGTCTCCTGGAAGGGGATGTTTAAAAGCCCTATTTTGAGATTGACAGTTCTAGGATGCGGAATACAGAGCTTTCAGCAGACCACCGGTACAAACTCAATCCTGTATTATACGGTATGTTCCTCTGCATTCCTGGCTGAGCGAGACTAAGATCCCCCATAGCCGTCGCTATTCCGGAAAGGAGGCATCACGGATCCTCAAACCGCGAACCTTGCCACAGGAGGAGTAGGGATAGCCCTCTTCTTGAGTTCCTGGATACCGATATTCTATTTCGATCGACTTGGCCGCAAAACCTGGTTGCAGATCGGGACGGTCGGAATGATGCTGTCGATGCTCGGAATCGCCGCACTGCAACGACATGCAGAGCAAGACCCTGGGTCGGGCGGTAGATACATAATCATCCTGTTTCCGTATTTGTTCTATATCTTCTTCAACATCAGCTGGGGCGTTGCAGCATGGACATACCCATCGGAGATCTTTCCGCTGTCCATGCGAGCAAAAGGAAACGCGCTTTCAACATCGGCAAACTGGGCATCATGCTATGTTGTAGCACAAATATCTCCCGTCCTAGGCGATGCTATTGGCTGGGGTCTATATCTCGTGTATGCGCTATTATGTGTTTTGGCATTTGTTTTTGTTCGAGTTGCTCTTGGTATGTTGCCCATACCTAGCTTGGTCGGTGCTAACGGATGTATAGTTGAAACGAAGGATCGATCTCTAGAGGAGATGAATGAGCTTTTCGGATTAGAAAACTACTTTTCTGCAGGTGAGGGTCCTAAAGATGACCAAGTTGGGTTGCTCGGGGGTGAACAGTCACTGGATGAGTAGACCGACAATTTGCCGTCCGCCGAATCATAATGCAAGCCAACGTATCAATCAATCATAGATTTTCATCTCGAACAGCGAGATTCCCTGGGAAAGGTACAGACCGCGATTCTGACAACGGCCCGAGTTCGGCGCTCAACACTCAGACATTGAGACTGAGTCATCCGGTTCGAAGCCCAGTCGGCAAATGGTTCAGACTTTGTCACAAATAGCCGAAAGCTTATTGAATGTGGAATGATCAATGCAGCACAGAAATCTAGCAGTATGTCTGACTCGTCAATTTTCATCAGATATCTCCGTGGGATTAAAAAAGCCCTAAATCTGACGGGAGAATGACGGTTGATAACTTGATATGCATGCTTGCCTTCGAGGCTCAAGATGGATTTCCGAGTGTCAGCCTGATAAGCCAGAGTCGACTATCAGAGGCTATCTGACTCCCGCGGAGGTGGCCAAGGCGCAACGATCGTCGCATCTCTTTACGGCCAATGAGAGAGACAGCGTTTATCTCTCACGAAGTTGGCCCCTGCTCCGTCAGATCCTTGGCTTCAATTCAGCTATAAGATGATTCGGTCTCTTTTTCACGTTGATCGCCGCGGAGTTCCCTACCCCTGTTTCACCAGCTTATCGGTTCAATCAAGCTCTAGCACAGATGAATGTTCATCCTGCTGCCAGTGATGCATCGAAATATTCCGGTCCGGACCACGTTCTGAATTGGCACATGGGCGCCACGAATTCTCAACCGGCTGCCACTGGCAGGGATTTTTCTGGCCAAGCAATCAACCATTCCGCGAACATCTTTGTTCTCGGCATAGATTGACTGATGCGCTTGCAATATATTCCTGCTCATCCGCGGTCCTGACGTTCGTCCACATAGCTTGGCTCTGGCACCCTTCTTGTCTTACTTGGCGATTGAACAACTCCTAGGAGCTTCAAACAGAGGGTGAACCCTGACGCCACCGGAGAAAACAGGCTTGGTCTTGACGGAGGATAGTGTTGGACTCTATCAAACATCAAGATTTAAAGACACACTGATCTCCACTTCTTCAATATCATCCCCTTCAGTATCATCTGCAACGGACTTCATCACACTCTGAAAGATTAGCTCCAGCGAAATGAAAACTACACAAGTGCTCCGCCTGGCGGTCGCCAATCCGCAGGTGAACCCTCAGACCCTAAAGGCCCGATCCATTCCAATCCTCAACCCTTTCAACCTCTATGGAAGAGTCTTCTTCTTTTCCTGGCTGGGATTCTTGGTTGCATTCCTCTCATGGTATGCATTTCCGCCTCTGGTAAGTAGCCCTCTTCTGGAATATAGGCTGCTAGCTGACTGTGTGTAGTTGAGCGTCACGATCAAGCAGGACCTGGGTATGTCGCAAAACGATGTTGCCAATTCCAATATTGTTGCGCTCCTCGGAACGTAAGTACCCCGCGCCAGCCCATGGACTCCAGCTAAGTCTTTAGTTTTGTAATGCGATTCGTTGCCGGTCCGCTGTGTGATCGGTTTGGTCCTCGATTGGTGTTCGTCGGACTGCTGATCTGCGGTTCCATCCCAACGGCTATGGCGGGTCTTGTTACCTCACCCCAGGGCTTGATTGCCCTGCGTTTCTTCGTCGGTATCCTCGGTGCCACGTTTGTTCCTTGCCAGGTGTGGTGCACAGGCTTCTTTGATAAGAATGTCGTCGGTACTGCCAACTCTCTGGCGGGTGGCTTCGGCAATGCGGGCGGTGGTATTACCTAGTAAGTAGCCCTCAGCTCACTGACAGATAGCGACTTACAAGTGTAGCTTCGTTATGCCGGCTATCTACGATTCTCTCCGCAACGATCGCGGTCTCCCCTCCGACAAAGCGTGGCGCGTTGCCTACGTCGTCCCATTCATCATCATCATCTCCCTCGCTGTAGCCATGCTCTTAACCTGCCCTGACACCCCAACCGGTAAATGGGCAGACCGCCAGAAATCCATCGAGCAAGGCAATGTTGTCGACCTGAACTCGACCCCTGTTTCGGGCTCCAGCGCCAACAGCGTTAACCTTCCCAATGACGAGAAGAAAGGCGTCCGAACCCCGGATATTGTTGACACAGAAGCACAACAACCCCGTGCCGGCCAAATGGAAACTACAGATGCTGTGATCGAAGCCCCAACGATGAAACGCTACCTCGCCATCGCAACCGACCCATCCGCGCTGGCCGTCGCTCTCCCTTATGCATGCTCCTTCGGCGCTGAACTCGCCATCAACTCTATCCTAGGCGCGTACTACCTCCTCAACTTCCCGGAGCTCGGACAGACCCAATCCGGTCGATGGGCGTCCATGTTCGGCCTCGTGAACGTCGTCTTCCGGCCTGCTGGCGGATTCGTAGCGGACCTGGTCTACGGCTACACCAACTCTGTCTGGGCGAAGAAAATGTGGCTCGTTGGTCTAGGGCTGGGCATGTCCGGCTGCGCAATCCTGATCGGGTTCCTAGACCCGGATCGTGAAGGTCTCATGTTCGGCCTTGTGGTGTTGATGGCGTTCTTCATTGCTGCAGGTAACGGGGCAAACTTTGCTATTGTTCCACATGTGCACCCGTCTGCTAATGGTAGCTTCCCCACCCTTATTCCCGGTTGAAACCTTACTGATGAATGCAGGCATCGTCTCCGGTATTGTTGGCGGAATGGGCAACTTCGGCGGTATCATCTTCGCCATTGTCTTCCGGTACAATGGAACACAGTACCACCGCTCTCTATGGATCATCGGGTTCATCATGCTTGGCATCACCCTGGCTTTCTCTTGGATTCGACCCGTCCCTAGGCAAAAGCACTAATAGCGTTTTCATTTCATCTTGAATCTGATCATATCCTACCTATCCTACCACCAAGATCCTCTAGTCCACTGAATATATTAGTATAGAAAATAAAATCAAACCCGGGTCAACCAAATCTTCTCCCCTCTAACCTTCATACCGGGTTCAAAATCAACCCCCACCTCACTCACCCCACCCCCAGGACTAATCCGAAACTCCACGCGCGCAGCATCACCCCTCCCCGCAAACCAGAAAACAAGCGTCCAATACGTCCCCGTGACGTGGAAAATATCCAACTCGAGCTCGGAGGCAAAAGCCGCATGGTTCTCGAAGGAGGCGCACAGTCGAGACCCCGTCCATTTCTCTGGGTTCTTTAGCGGGGTTCGCTCTGGGCAGGTCGAGGATATCCTGAGGATCGGGTATGCTGGGTGTGTATATATTCCTTGTAGGAGGAGAGGTCCAACGGATACGGGAGGAGCTCTGAGGTAGGAGGGAGAGTAGGATAGAGAGCTGAGAGGGTGTCGTTTGTGAGTTTCGATTGTTGGAGTTGAGCGTCCACACTGCAGCCGTTAGCATCACCTCCCTCCCTCCCTTCCTCCTATCCCAGGATATTATGGTAGGTAAGTGAATATAGGTAGTAAATAGAGATACTCACAGAGCCTCCCACCCAAATCTCTCCTCCCCAGCCACCCCAAGCACACGGTCAATAAGCTCAAAGGCCAAAACCCAACTCGCGCCATTCGTACCAACCATCTCATTCCCCAAAACCGTCACCCCAAACCCCTCCCCAGGAAGCATGACAACAAGCGCCCCAAACCCATCCTGAGATCCTCCATGTTGAATCAAAGTGTGCCCCTTATAATTCTACAAAAACCACCCAAACCCATACAAAACCGGCCCTGAAAACGGCTCACTTACCACCCCAGAGACAATACTATGCGCACCGAAGAGCGCCGTATACCCTTCTTTCGAGATCGGTGCCTCCCGCTCAAGAAGTGCAGAAACCCAGTTCGCGTAATCGGAACACAGACGAGAGGACATTCCCCGCGCCGTGGACGTTCGGGTTATATACCTGCCCTGTTGAAATCATCTGCTCCTGAGCAGAATCATAGAAATATCCCTGCGCTATATCCCTCCCGTCTGCCACGGCCGGTTCAATATCCATATATGTCTCGTCCATCCCGAGGGGCGTCCAAAGCCTCTCCTTCAGAAACGTCGCAATCGGTAATCCTGAAACAACCTCAACTATCTACGCAGCCGTGATATACATCAGATTACAATACTGGAACTCCATGCGGATTTCCGCTGTTAGCGGTAAGTGTTTCATACGCTGGATAATCTGTTGTGTGGTGATATTCTGCAGAAGGACTATGTCGTGTCGCGGGAGTCCAGAGCGGTGGCTGAGCATGTCTGTTATTGTGATTTGGGAGGTTAGGGAGGGATTGGATAGGGTGAAATCGGAGGGGAGGAGGGTGTGGATGGGCGTATTCCATTGGATTTGAGGGAAATTGTTGTTGTCGTCCATGAGGAGGGAGATTGCGGCGGATGTGTGGGCTTTTGTTGTGCTGCCGGTGAAGAAGAGGGTGTTTTCTGTTACGGGGGTGGAGGTTGATATGTCTGAGTAGCCGTAGCCCTGGTTTGGTTCGAATTTTAGTTCTGAAGTTATCTAGGTAGGGAGTTGGGGATGAGAGAAGGGGGGGGTAGGTGGGTAAGTTGGATTACCTGTGCGAAGGCCTTGCCATCATGAACAATGGAGATGGCTAGTCCAGGGATATGGAAATGCTCGAGTGCGTGTTCGACTTTGCGGTTAAAAGCGTCATCTAACAGGGTTTCCTCCGGTGATGATGAAGGATATTGTAAGGGATTTTGCGCTTGGATTAGACAGAGCTGGATAAGAGCTGCTGCGTAGGTGAGCCTTTGAAGACGCATCTTGAATATTGTTTGAATGAGGAAGATTTAAACCGCGAGAGGAGTACTACTAGGTATTTAAGAACGGTTTAAAGCTACGTCTTAGCGCTTACTTGCTGAATTAATGCTGTATGGTACCTTTGTTTTTGGCGATGCCTAACAGGGCGCTAATCGAGTGGTTTGAAGTAAATCAGGGTTCTATTGGAGTGCATAAAGACTACTATGAACTTTAAAGAGCAGAAATAGAATACAGAGAAGTACTTTTAATCCTAAGATATTAATGAATCAGGGCTAAGTGCCTGTATTTCAGAAGGGCAGCTGGATCTGTATACAAATGAACTTAACCACCCTATAAAATCATTCCGCATAGTTACGGAGCAAAGCAGATCCTCCCCTCAACTGCAAACTATCCGTTGTCCAAGTTGCCGCCCATTGTATCATACCTCTATTTCCATAGATGACATCATACAACATCTGCTCTATCTACTCCGTACTCTACATTCTCTAAAAGGCTGTAAAAGATTGTATAAAACACGTGTCCAACTCAGACAAGATCCAATCAGGGCTTACCAGCCTCAGGGCTAGCCCTAAAGAGCTTGACCAGTTCGGGTTCCCGACGGCAGACAGCCTTAACTATAAGTGATAAAGTATCTTGTACGCGCCCGCCCCAAACACCAATCTATCAGGTCACCGATCTACTAAAGCCATGGACACGACATATGAGTTGTCAGATCTCGACAAAGCGGGCTTCACCAAGAGTGTGAAAGTCGTCCTGTTCTATGACCTAGCTACTGCTGATTCAGAGAGCGTGGTTTCCTCCTTCTTGGAGGGAGTGAGGAATGCAACTCGTTACTTGCCCTTCATGGCAGGCCATCTCCAGTTCACCAAATCCGGAAAGCTCTGCATCGTGACCTCCACCGACAGCTCGGTCGATGTGAACATATGTCGGTTCACGAGCACCGAGTGCGAGCCTTTCTCCGCCTTAGCCAAGGACTCATTCTCTCCCAACGAGCTGGACTTGACTCGGTTTTTGCCTGAAGAACCAACGGCCAACCACCCAGTCTGCCTAGTGCAACTGAGTCTCATCCACGGGGGTCTGGTCGTAGGCTTTCGAGTGAACCATGCGGCCGGGGACTGGGTGTCCCTCGACACCTTCTTCTCGCTCGTGTGTCAAAGCAGCAAGGCTCACGAGGAAGGACGGTCCATGCCCACTTATACCCTGGACGGGGTGGACCTCAAACGAGTCCCCTACAACACCCCCGCGCCCGACCCTACCCTCTCTCATCAAGACCGACTCGCCCAACTCCCCCTATTCCACGTCATACAGAAAAGCCAGTTTCAATTCAAGCCACCACCCCCCACCCGCGCCGGCATCTACCGCATCGCCGAGCCCACCATCCAACAGCTCAAAGCCCAATGCACCCCCTACTTAGATCAGGTCGAATATATCACCTCCTACGACTGCATCTCCGCCCTCATCTGGATAGCCCTCACCCGAGCCCGTCTGCACCTCCACCCGGACCAAACCAACGCCCCATCCCGCTTCGTCCACCCCATTAACGTCCGCTCCCGCGACCCAGAGCACAAAACCTCACCCCAGTACTTCGGCAACGCCGTCATCGGTACCCTCGCCGGACCAATCCCGGCCCACACTCTCATCGCCAACGAAAACCGCAGCGTCGCCGCCGCAGCGTCCCGCATTCGCCAATCCATCCACGCTGTTGACGTATCCACCATCGGACACCTGACGGCGCTGCAAGCCTCACTCGCGGACTCGGAGATGCTCCTCCCCAACGCTGACTTTGCGGACATGGACCTGTTTATGAATACCTGGTATACAGGGAGCGCGGCCAATTATGATTTGGGAGGGGGGACAGCAGGGCCCGTGGCATTTCGAGTGCAGGCGGGGATGCCGGGCGCGTGTGCGATGATTCTGCCGAATCTCTCTGGGGGTGCTAGTACAAAGGTGTTTGAGGTTCTTGTCCAGGCGTCGGTGTTGGAGTATGAATTACTGGAAACGGATGAGCAGTTTTTGAAGTATTTCGAGCATGTTGTGTGAAAGAAAACGGGGGGAATCTAGCGCATGCCAGCAATACTAAATAGTATGTCATGTTTATTTGTAACAGTAACAGTATCTATAGGATGGACCATGGTCTACTATCTTGAAAAGCATTAGGGCTAGGTAGACGGGTACTAGAGTTTCCTTCTAAACATACTGTATTGTGGCAGCCAGTGCTCCAACCATCAACATATAAGTACTAGAGGACCCCAAAACAATTGCGTCGTCAATCGAGATTTTACCTAGCTACTTCCTGTAACTTCTTCAATTTTCGATCCTGGGTGCCGAACGCGGCCGCTTAGCACACTCTTTTTGTCTTCATGATTGATGACATACTCGGTCTATTTTTTGAGGCCTGCTGGCTAGTGGTTGTCAACAGCTATTGAGAGATAATATACATACTTCCTGTTACCCCTAAACTCCTTAGATTGATCTGAAGATAAAAATACGCGAGACTATCACCTTTGTAGAAGTCTGCAGTTTGTATGTGTCACGGAATGACAGTATGAGTCATAGTATATTTATATGTGGATGAGATATAGCTTCATCCCCCCATCCTGCAGTATATCAGTCATTCCTACAGAGTATACTAGTACTATTCCTCAACAATGTCTTCCAAACCAGACTACCACCTAATCGGCCTCTACACGCGGTACTCCAGTAAGTACCCCCCTCCCTCCGAAAAATCGAACCCTACAACCATACAACCCAACTCTCACACAATCCAATCCAGGCTGGACAGCCCGCGTCGAAGCAGTCCTCGAATACTTCCAAATCCCATATACATCCGAATTCATCACCCTAGACAAAGTAAAGTATACCTTTCTTATACATACTACGCTCATAACAAGCACAAGCACAAGCACAACCCTAATCTAACCAAAACCAAAACCAGGCCCCAACCATCTCCCCAAGTGCCCGAGTCCCAATCCTCACCACCTCCACTCCGCTAAACCTCACAATAAACTGACTCCCTCTCCATCGCCGAATTCCTCGCTGACCAAAACCCGCACTTACACCTGTGGCCGCGCGATGCCAAACTCCGGGCCCTGGCACGCAGCGCCGCAGCAGAGATGCATTCGGGGTTCGGCACGCTGCGGAATACATTCCACACGAACTTCGTAGCGCGGTATACCGGGGAGATCCTGGTTACGGCGGATGCGAGGAAGGAGATTAGCCGGGTTTTGGCGATTTGGGATTCGTCGAGACGGGTTACGAGGGAGAGGCTTTTGGAGATTGATCGTGATGATCATGATGATGTAGATGAGGGGTTTTTGTTTGGGAGGTTTAGTATTGCGGATGCGTTTTTTTGGCCGGTTTTATGGGTTCGTTCATATCCTTCCTTTATTTTTATTTTTTTTCCCCTGTATATTTGCTATTTGATTTCTGGATGGTTTGGGTAGATGGGATGCTGATATTGATACTTGTGTTGTTTTTGTTAGCGATTCCGCACATACAACCTCCCCCTCGACGAAGCGAGTCCCGAAGCCCTGAAATGGATGGAGACGATGTGGAACAATCCCGCGATGAAGCGGCTGGTGCATGGGTATTATCGGCAGGCGGAGAGACCGGAGACGAGGATTGAACAGTATGAGAATATCTTTCAAGGGGATGGAGTGCAGTGTGAGATGTTTTCGGAGGATTGCGAGTTTACTGCTGCGGCTTTGAGATGAGACGAGATAGATATGGTGAGACGCCTGTTGGGCTGGGCTGTGACGGGTTCTTTGAGTGTTTGAAACAGTTTCTTGAGGTTTCGACTCTCTTGGAGTTGACTATAGTCCATCTGGAAGACAGAGAGATGATCAGGGGTCTAAAGAGTGGAAACCCAATATGCAACATCGTGAACAGTAGACAAACCCGCAAATGATGTTTGAGAAAGCAGCGTGTGCTGCAACGGAGAATTACCTATAATAAGCATAATACGCATAATAAGCAGAAATTACTCGGGCTGAGCGCAAGAGGAATGACACGAAGTCAAGTCACTGCCCCATCCTTCAGAGTCCAGACAGTCGGATTGAAGGACAATTAATCTTAATCCGCTGACGATCTCCCAGTGTCGAACCCGTAATATCACACCCCGAGCCCTAGCGCTTGTCACTGTGTCGATTGCCAAGGTTGGGGGCCGACTCCGTCCCTGGGGCTGAGACTTGTGAAGTCGTTGCGCAGCCCTGCCAAATCTGGGAATAGAAATAAGACCCCTGGAAGAATCCACTGTGGGATCGGTGGTGGTAATTTCCTGGGGTTATAAGACTGCGTTGAGGACCTCTGGAGGTGTTTACTTTTACAGAATATTATTTATAACTATACCAATTTCATCGTTACAATGAAAACTACTACTATGAAGCTTCTCTCCGCATTGTCTGCGCTTGCCCTTGCACAGGCTCAGTCATTGGACAAGCCAGCCCTAACTTCCGACCTGGATTACCTCCTCGAAGGCAACGCCGCGAACCTCCCTACAGTTAACAGCCAGATCGCCGTCTGGGAAGCTGGCTGGATCCCTGCCGACTGCAAAGATATCGCCGAGGGCCAGGATCTCACAGCTACCGACTTTGAAATCTTCCAAGTCCAATACGATGATGTATGTGCCCTCCCTCCCCTCCTTACAACCTCTCGGCTCACGACACGATCACTAACAAACTAAACTAAACTACAGTGCGATGATGCCTGGCTTGTCTGCCGCCACAAGGAAGCATCAAACGACATCTTCACAGTCGCTGATACCTTCGGAAAGCTCCCCGTCCGCATTAGAGACTGGGTACATACATACACCCCCTCTCCTCCATTTACTATAAGGCAAAACCTAACCAAAAAAAAAAAAAAAACAGGTCCGCCAAGTCCTCGTCCTCCCAGGCGCAAATTCCGCCTTCGCCGTCAACGGCAACGTCGCCTTCTTCGGGACAACCGGCCAAAACGTCGACGTGATGATCCACGAAGCTGCACACGGTCTCGACGGATTCGCTGCCTTTGGCGAGCCTCTTAGCAGTATGTCTGACCCTGCCTACACTTCATCTTCCTCTCCTTCCACTTCCACCATACTAACAACCATATGATCAAACAGCAAGCGAAACCTTCCTAGCCGCCTATGACGCAGACACCCACGTCCCCGACAACTACGCACAATCCAGCCAAGCCGAAAACGTCGCCCAGAACACCGTCGTCGCTGTCTACGACCGGAACGTCCCGGGCGGCTTCCCCGGTGTGCAACCGGACTACAAGGGGATTTTTAACCAATATACCACCATTCAGGACTTTGCCGGGGATGCGCTTATCCCGGGTGGGACGTGTAATCGGCATTTGGAGAACTCGGAGATTGTTGCTATGAGTACTGTTGTTGGTGGGAGTGGGAGTGGGAACTTGACGACCTCGAGGTTGTTTAGGAAGGGGTTGGGGAGGAAGCCTGAGTCTGGGTTTAGGAATGAGTATAGGGATGTTGTTAGGGCTGGGGATTTTGAGCCGTTTGAGTTTAGGGAGAGTTTTTAGGTCGGTTGGTACTTATAGTAAAGTATAGTGTAGTATAGTATAGAACAGGGTATAGAAATCCCTATCAAGCAAAAATAATGACAGGCCTCACATCAAGATTGGTTTCCATTTTTGTTCTAAGAGATGAGTAGAGGGGGTTGGTTAACTTGCTGGGAATGTTGTGTATACTCACCACGAGCTGGTGAGATTCACTGGTCGTGATGGCCCAAGGCTGAAGAGGTCTTGGTACATCTTTCAGTAAGCGCGAGTTTATTCCAACAACAAATCATTTATCACTAACTAGGTACACAGATGCCAATTTAAGTCCCCCCTTTTCATGTTCTAACAGATCCCTCAATCACTCACTTAGTAATACTTCCTCCGCAGTCGAACTGTACTACTAGACCTATTTCTGCTTAATCAACCACCAAGCAGCCGCAACAATACCAGCGCCCCAAAGTATCGTAAGAATCCACGACCCGACGCGATCCCCCGTGGAAATAGCCGGCAACGCATCCGGCGTATCATCACTATACGTATCCAAAAACTGCTCGCGCCCGTTCGGATTCGTACGAATCGTCTTCGCCGACGTACTGCTCAGCATCATCAAATTCGACGTAATCCCACCTAACGCGCACATCTGCACCTCGAGTCCCTTGATCCCGTCCCAGGTGTCCTGGTACCAGCGGGAGCCGCAGAGATTCTCGGTCTCGCCATCGCATTGTTTGCCGATGGCGACGGCGGAGCCTTGCAGTTTGGGGAGGATGGCGTCGCGGGTTTCTGCGACCATGGAGGCGGTCATGGCGAGCCACATGGAGGTCCAGCCTTTGAAGTTGAGCATGTTGCGGTCGCAGGTGTGGAGCTTTTCGCAGGCGACTTCGGAGAAGATGTTGCCGCCGTATTCTTGGGGGAAGAAGTGCTGGAGGAGTCGGCCCATCAGGCCGGTTGTGCGGTTGAGCCACTTTTGGTCTCCCGTCTGTCGTGTTTGTGGGTTAGTTTCATAGTGGGTCATGAGAATTTATAGATGTAATTAGAGGCTTACTGCGTTGTACATGACTGCGCTGCCGGCGAGGTAGACGCCGTAGTTGTAGGACCATTGCATGTCGCCGCTGTCGATGCAATTGTTGTCGCCCGAGGTGGAATCCGCAACGTACCAATTCTTCTCCGCCTGGATCAAGGGTGTGTCGGCGGACCAGTCCCAGATCTGCTCGGCCCACTCGAAGTAGGTCTGGTTAGTGGTGAAGCGGCCTAGACGCGCGGAGAGCAGGAAGAGCCCGCCGTTGGAGATGGAGTTACGGAGAGTGTATCCGGCTTGCCAGGGGTGGATCTGCCAGGTGATGCCACCGTCGCACTGCTCCGTGTTCCAGCGATTGATCTGCATGGTGGCGACGGCACGGGCGAGGGATGTCCATGTGGGCTTCCCGCTAACCTCGGGGAAACCCGTCTCTGAAGCGGTGATGGCAGCCAGACCCCAGAACATTTGGTCGTCGTTACCCTGGGGGGGGGTTTGTTAGTATGGATCGAATTGAAGACATTCCGCGTGCTACTCACCAGCCATTGGCTGTAGTTGGAATCAAAGTAGTCATAGTTTCTCCCCGCCTGGAACATCAGATCATGCGAGACGACGGAGTTATACTGGTTGTCGCCGGACACTTGCCAGTACTGGATCAGGGTCATGAACATGGCGCCAGCGACATACCAGGTCCCAGTGAGTTTTCCGGGAATACCCTCTGTTTGGTTTTGTTCGTAAAACGTCCACATGGGGGCAGCAATAGCCTTGCCAGCCGACTTGAGAGAATCTAGAGATAGGGTTAACTTGGTCTGGTTCCAAATGGGGAATCCAGCTATGATGCAATAGCAGGGATACATACCCGTAGAAGTAACCTCGATAGGAATATCGGATAGAACAAGCTGCCCTTGGAGCAGGACCACCAGGGCGGCCCCACCCAGGGACAGCACAGAACCCCAGCGCATTTCTTCCCCGGAAAGTTGATGTGCAGAGCGACGGACTGGATGCTTCTAGAATCTCAAGATACGGGGGGAAAGCCGACGGCGGAGCGGGAGAGATGCAGGATGCTGAGCAACGGCTCGTTCGAGTGAGGTTTAAGAGAAATCTCACCTGATCTGGCCAAGCTGCCAGACTCCAGACCCCTAAACATAGCCGCAAATCACGCCCTGAGGAATCCCCCTTGCCCAGCCTGCCAAGTCTGGCTCAGCCCCAAATTCGGTGGCTTCTCCAATGGGGAGTGGTCGCCAAGGCGCTATCAGCGAGACGTGTTTCCGGACTAGGCTAGTGCGTCTCAGATCCGACAGAAAGGGGATGCTGACTGATCAGGGATCACCGATCCCCTGACTTTGACGCTAGGCACCAATCAAAGCCTGAACTCCTGCCTGAGGCAAGGTGGACAACTTCAAACAATGAACGGAATGGAAGTCCTTTCTCTTGCATAAAATACCTCAAACCCAGAGTATATTCTTTAATGTCTCTTCAGCCAAGTGTCTGTTTTCTTCTGTCTGCTGACCCAGGGAATAATAAATGCTGTTTACATACTGGTGCTTTGTCCAGAACTTGGGTACAAAGACTCAAGATCTCAGAAAAGTCAATCGCTTGATTAAAAAACAAAAAACAAAAAAACAAAAACAAAGCAAGGGGGGCAGAGTATGGGTTAACAACCATGAAACCGTATTTCAACCTAGATCAAATCGGTTGTGATTGAGCAGCCAATACATACAATTGGATGGCGGGCAGGATGAATTCGAATGAAATAAGTGTATTTGGCTTGAGTAGATATACTTGAATTAGCTCCAAAATAAGCCTCCAGGCGCCTCAAATGGAAAGGCCACTCGAATGCCCATTGACCGCCATAAACTGCACATGGACTGGTATCAAGGAGAGACCGCAACAAGGATCTCAAATCAGAATCTAGAAGTACGTACAAAGTCGTAACATCTTGTAAGTCATAACAATAGACCATCTCACTTCTCAAACATCGGTCTCGACGCCAGTACAAAAAGCCCTAATGGTAGGTTTGCTTGTTGTATTCCTGGCTTCAAGTACAAAGCCATTCACATGGAGAACCCTGGTAAATGGGCAAGGGGTTCAAGATACATTGTCCAAGACGTTTCAAAATGTATCAATAGACAATCTCAAAGTCTGTCAAATTAAAAGGATGTAGCGGCCTCGGGTTGGCAGCAATCCCCTTGATGGAATAGATACCCATTCCAACCTTGATACAGGTTATAAGATCTTCCGGTTTCCGACTTTTGATTAGTGTATATTCGAGTTATACCATTATACACCTCTTCCTAAGGGGTGGTACTCGAAACGCAAGATCCCTTTATTTTTAGTACGTCCTTTAATTGACTTACCACCCGATCTCGAAGCTCTCTGGCTCAATGCTTTGGCCTCGTTTGGTTATAACAATAGACTTTACAATGTTTTCGAGTCAAAGAATGTAAAGGGTGGTTAAATAGGTATAAGAAGGTCGATTTGACTCGATGATGAAGTATCATTCGTTTTCTTTTTTTTCCCCTTCATCCCTTTATTTCCCTCGGTTTCGCTTTTTCCAGCTGAGAAATATACCATCCGACATGTCTACCCGTGTGGGTTGCCTACCAGCAGCTGATGTAGCAAAGCTGCTGGATGAAGCTCAAATTCCGAGTGTTCTCTGGGGCTGGTGGGCTATTGGCCTGGTTGGAGAGGATTTTGCATTCCCTGTGAGATTATCCTGCTATACATTATATGTGACATAGATTCTAACCTAGCTCATTAGGACGTTGACTTTGTTGTTCTCCTGATGACAAGCTTACGTTGGCAGTTGATGCCCTAAACACTGCTGGCTTCACTTGCTGCATAAATCCTGTTGTGACGCGCTGTGCGAGGATCGGTTTCCTCCAACCACTGATATTAGGCCATATACACGTGCAATGGTAGGTTATGGGATTCTATCGCCCAACAGGTGGCACCTTCTTCCCGATGCGCATTTCCATCTTGGGTCAAAATATGATTACTTCACTGTTCTCTCATTATATAACAAGTCTAGATTGCTCTGGTGGCTGCCAGATTTCAATGCCAACCCGACTCCTGATGATCCTAACATGATATTTTCCAACAATCCCGAACTGAGAGGCCCATGGGTGGACCTTTATCCCGTCAAGGTTCTGAGGCCTGCCACACTTGTAGAGGTGAGTCAGTGTATCCCCGATAATAGTACTCAAGGATGGCTAGCTAAGTTATTGAGGCTTTGCTTTTGATTTACAGCCTGTATTGGAACCATGTAGGTCATGTTGACCAGCTTGGGCGATCGATGTGGAATGAATTTACGATGAAGCTGCGAAAAGAGGCTTTGAGGGATCAACTTAAGCCGCACTTCTTAGATGCCTGGGACATCAACTTCGCCCCTGATTTTAGACCTTGGGGTGGACATCATAGTTACCCACTTCAATGACTTCGCAAGAAACTGCTTGCAAGTGAACTGCCTGAAAGCAAGAACATGCCCCCTCTACCCCCTGTTGATCCTTTGGCGGGGGTTAAGACTACCTGAAGATGAAAGACACTAGGCTTTTACTGTTTCTTTCCTTTTGGTAGTATGGAGACTCTATTTGGGATTCAATCTCCCAGTGAGAAACTGGGAAATTTGATTTTTTTTCTCTCATGTCTTGGTTCGTGAAGAATGCCTTATTGTCTTTCACCTTGATCAGTCTTTTATTCAGGCACAATTTACCTTCGTTTGCCCTCTTAAATTCAACATCCTACTGCCCTTGGTGCTTAGCTTAGTTTGAATATTATTATACAGACTTTACGATCCTCTGAGGTAGGTCCGAGATCGGGTCGGAGATAAGCCGGATCTGATAAGCCCCGGGCCCGGATCGCCACCTGATGGATAATGATTACTCCGCTCACACTATATATGCACTGATGCAGTCACTGGAGATTAAAAGATTTAATACCACTTTAAGTGACTAGTAACTGCAACATGGCCAGTGCACTCAAGAATATCATCGTCGTAGGCGGATCCTATGTGGGAAAGACGACCGCCCAGGAGCTTGCCAGGATCGTACCCAACACACACAGGATCCTGCTCATCGAGCCCCATAGTCACTTTCACCATCTCTTCGCTTTTGTACCGACTACCCCCTCCCTTCTACTCCATTAACAATTTCAACACGGCTGACATCTTCGAAGCCACGATTTGCGATCGTCCCAGGTCAAGAACACAAAGCTTTTATCCCGTACAGCGGCCTATTCTCGTCCATCTCCAATCCCACCAACCACGCCGTCATCCAAGCCCGTGTCCTCTCCGTCCAGCCCCATCACGTCAAATTAGACCGGGAATGGGAAGGGTCTGGTCAGGTTCCATTTGAATATCTTGTCGTCGCGACCGGGACGCGTCTTTCCGAGCCCGCCGGGATGAAAGACAACGATAAACTCGCCTCGGTCGCGTATCTCCAAAAACACCAGGCCGACATCAAACGAGCAAAGTCGATTCTTATTGCCGGTGGCGGCGCCGTCGGGGTCCAGATGGCCACTGATTTGAAAGAGTATTACCCGGACAAGGAGATTACTGTCGTCCAGTCAAGACCACATCTCATGCCGCAGTATCATCCGAAGTTGCATGAGCTGATTAAGGGGCGTTTCGACGAACTGGGAATCAAGTACAGTCACCTATCTTCAATGTGTAATAGTTCTTGAACCCCGATCGCTAACTAGGTAAACCAGGTTCATCACCGGCTCACGCGTCAAGGTCCCGTCAACCGGCTTCCCAACCACAACCCCCTTCCCCGTCCACCTCACAGACGGTACAAAACTCCCCTCGGAATTCGACTTCGTCATCCTAGCCACAGGTCAAACTCCCAACACCGATCTCCTCGCCGACCTCCCAGTCTCGACTCCGAATCCCGGGTCGCTGCTCAACCCAGCCAACGGGTTCATCCGCATCCGACCAACAATGCAATTCCTCGACGAGAAATACTCGCATCTGTTCGCTGTCGGCGATATTGCCGATACAGGGCTCCGCAAGGCGGCGAGACCCGGTGCGGCGCAGGCAGCTGTCGTCGCGAAGAACATCCATTCTCTGATTGAGGGGAGGGAGCCTGGGGATGAGTTTTCCAGAGCGCCTGCGGGGATTCATCTTACTTTAGGCTTGGTACGTTGATTTTTTATTTTATTTATTTTTCATATTGGGAATCGATGTGCGGCTAACAAGATAGAAATATAATGTTGTCTTCCGGAATCCGAACGAGGCCGAGGGGCAGACGGAACCGGCTGTGATTGAGCGACATGAGTATGTGGATCTACTTTGTTTTCTTTGCTGTTGCTAACTTTCTCTAGTGGACAAGAGGATATGGGCGTTGAAGGATGGTGGGAG
The DNA here is from genome assembly GCA_027569065.1 of Aspergillus cavernicola. Lineage (NCBI taxonomy): Eukaryota > Fungi > Ascomycota > Eurotiomycetes > Eurotiales > Aspergillaceae > Aspergillus > Aspergillus cavernicola. Next base: position 288,998 of record JAPDEK010000006.1, read on the forward strand.
AGATTGGGTGTGAAGATTCAAGGGGTGGCTCAGCAGTATCATCTATAATTTGTCGATAGTTGTCTTGCGCGTGTAAGTTGTAGCATTAGGATATTTACACTCAATCTAGATGCCATCCTTACCAGGACGGTAGATATATCACAAAATATCCGAGAAAACACTCAGCCTTCCGTCCGTTCTGATTCATCGCGTGACCATGTGTGTATTTTGGAGGCTGTCAGGCGATGCGCACTATTGATAAGGATAGGGCTTCGGGGTCTTCCGTAGATCATGCACTTGAAACACGAATAAATGCACAGGAGAAGTCGAGATTGGATAGTCTGACTTGATAGGACGGTCAGCCTTGTGCTCTGATTTAAAGGGATGCATCAATTGACGTCTGGATGCAGTGTCCAATGGGTGAACGAGGCATCACCTCGGAGATCCCTTTCGATGCCTAAGCCTTGGATTCTTTATCTCGACCCGTTTTCAAGCTGTCACTGTTTGATCTCTGATATCGATGGCTCCGCTTGTTATTGGTCTGATATGCTACTCGGGAATAGATTGGGTCATCCAACTCCGCGGATCGTCGTCTACTATTGATAGCCATCCCACACTGCTTTTTAGGACTTGTTCCTTATAAGCTCGCCGTCATCTTATTCTTAACGGCTAAATATGAATGCACAATTATCTTCGCTATAGGAGGAGCATCGACCTACTCACGGTCCATGGACGGCCCAGCCTCCGAAGTGGAGCGAAAGCTATGTATAGCAGTCTTGGTAGTCTCGACACTGTCGGTTCTCGGTGGAGCATGGATGATCTCAAGCTTCATTGTAGGAGACTTCTCAACCTCTTCTTTTGGCTGGTCGCTTACAGCTAGAAGGTCGTTCCTTCGCTTCGCACATTCCGCCATCAACTCATCCTCGGTCTGTCTATCCTTCGTTGCTTCTTCTCTACAGTATCTAACCGGGTCAGGCCTCGGAATAAGTGACTTCATGATGGCCCTGAACGTCGTGCTCTCGACCAGCATGAACCTTGCCGGCCGCCATATCTGGGCTGAAGAGCAACACGCATTCTGCAGTTTCAACGGATTTATGAACCAGATGTTCGTTATACAAAGTATGCGCATTCCCTTTCACTCTGAGAATATCCCCCTGACCAAGCCCAGCCGACTACTGGATCCTCATCATCGCCGTCTGCACATACCTAATCCTAATGGACCATACCTCCGCCGCGTCCTGGATCCAAGAATATCGCATCCTCCTCTGGTGCCTCCCCTGGCTTCTCTCAACCCTCTGGGCAACCCTCGGCCTTCTCCTTGTAGGTTATGGAAACATCGGCGCCTGTACGCCCGCCCCCTTTCCTTTCCCAATACATATCCTTTTTTTTTTATTATAGAAAAATACTAATAAAGATAGGGTGCTGGTTCACAAGCGACCGAACCCGTCTCCTAGTCAACTTCACTCCGCGATGGATAATCATCCTGATAATCCTAGCCCTCTACACCCGACTCTGCATCTTCCTCTACAGATCCCACCAGTCAATCTCCAGTGACTATGAGACCAGCGCCGGCGCACTCCCAACAGAGCTACAGCAGTGGCAGGTCCTGGACGGACAGGCCGAGATCTCTTCTGACCACTGCCACTCTGTGTATCCGGGCTCGAGTCCGTTGAAAAATGTATCCTTACCTTACCATTAACCCACCCCGATGTAGATTTTATTAGAGAGGTCGCTGATGCATGGATGCATTTAGATTTCTCGCAGAATGATGATATACCCGACGGTATATGCGCTTATTTGGGTCGTGCCGACGGCTGTGCGTATTTATCATGGGGCCACAGGCCGGCATGTGCCGTTGGCGTTGAGGATTGTTGATAATGTAGGTTTTCTCTTTTTCTTGGGGGGGGGGGTTTCTTTTGCTGACTTCGATAGTCCTGCATTATAAGCCACGGCCTTGCGGATGCAATTATTTATGGTAGGTTTCGTTTCTAGATATGCATAGCTTCGACTAACAGACAGGATTAGGGTTCAATGAGCGTGTAAGAAATGGGTGGATGGAAAGATGCTCTTGGAGGAAGACGGTTCAGGTGTAGTATTATCTTTTACTTAACTATATACTGGGTGGTTGTACGGTAGGTATTAGTCCTTGGAATACATTTTTCTATTTCAATGTTTTACACTCTATCTTATAAATCTTAAAGATGGAGATAGGTTTATTACTTATCTATTTAATCCATCTTATTGACACGTAATGTAGCAATCCCCCCGAGAATGGAATATACATCTGAGAGATGGCTTGCTAGAGCTTATGAGTTTAGAGTGATAATAATGGCTGAAGAAGCTATGATGCTGGCAATCAATAATACCAATTCTACAAGAATGGAACACAGCAAGGTTAAGCGAAACTGTTCCCAATTTGTGATTTGCTTCCCACCAGCATAGAATTAGAGACAAGATGAGAAGAGAACCTAAGAGAAGAAATCAAACTCTACCACATCACATGTCTCTCCTGCTCAAGGCTCAACCCTAACCTAACCTAACCTAATCGCCGCACCCCCCTGAGTCATTTCGCGATGTGTCACAATAAAATACTCTCTTGTGGCAATCCCCGCCCAAACACTAACTAACTAGGTAAAAACACTTGTTAGTTGGTCAAGATCATACCATATCATCTACCAGTAGAATGCTCTAGGCGTGGGTGCACCCTTCTCCTTGCAGTGCTTAGTTATCCATCGCACGCACTGCTATTCATGCAGTTGGATTCGTCATACTGGTGGTGCTTGCTGCACTATCATATCTAGGTATTAGATTCGATTCGATTCGATTCGACTCGTCTGGTTTCGTTTCGTTTCGTTTCCTATAGAATAGGGTCGTCGTGAATAGTAATTTTTTCAAATATCCATAGCTTCCCACGGGGCTTGGTGGCGTCCACTGAGGCCGAGTGAGTGTGTTCGAGTGTTGCCTACCTAGTTGGGGTTGGGGTTGGGGGCTGGATGTTTTCGATGGTTACTGGTATAGGGATTTCATATGGTCATTTAAAGCTGAGCTCAAGGGCTGAGATCCTCACTAGTTAGACGTAATCTGGAAGAAATCCTGCTGTGATATATATATATATATATATGCGCTCCATTCTGTTATCACTACTGTTTAATCACAAAGTAGATTCTTTCATGTCTTCTTTCTTTCTTATCTGCTGCGCTGCAAAGATACATAGCTCTGATAGTAGTTGCTGGAAGTGGAGGCAGCTAGTTTGACGCAGTAGGGTATTGGATATCTCGACTCTTCACTACTATATATTAGTTTGAAGCTGGCCGTCCTTAGCGTGGGTTACTGCTCACAGGGGATTCTCTAACCTAACGAGATAAGACAAGTAGCTACTTAGTAGTATAAGTAATGTCTGCAGGGCGGCAATGTGGTCCGTCGTGTTCTATGATATGATTGATACTACGAAGTGGAGCGATGACGCAGACTCGGGGATATGCAGGGAGGGAGCTGGGTCTTTCTTGGGCTGAGAAGGACAACCAAGCAACTAGTGGGTGGAAAAATGGGGTTTCATACTAAACCCTAATCAAACCTGAAGAATATTAAAAATTAAGATAAAAATAAAAATAAAAAGGAATCAGAGAAGCAAAAGCGAAGGTCCCGTTTTAGTACAGGTAACGGGACGCTTTAATTTTGCTTGCAGTTGTCTCTCAGTCAACTACTAGCCACACCTTCGGCATCCATGTTTAAGTCCATGTCCATGCCCTATGTCCAATCTCCTTGGGAATGCCCCAAACCCAGAGTAAATCTCTCTCAAAAGTCCATCCATCCTCTCAGTCATTCTATAAAGTGGAGAGGAGGAGGGAGAAAACAAAAAAAAAAAAAAAAAAAAAAAAAAAAGGGAAAGGAAAAAGTCCCCCCCTCGTCCCGTCATAGCGGAACGCTTTCCTGCTTGCACCTGTCTATTTCAAGTGCGACATCGGCTAGCCCCAGTTGGGCGGCAAACTCATATTCATGCGCATATTCATTGCCATATTCATTCCCACGCCCACGTCCACGGGCACGTCCACGGGCACGGGCCCGGCCATGTCCGTGCCCATTTCCATATCCATGTCCATGTCCAAACTGCTGAGGACCAGAACCAAATACAGAACTGGGCACTGAACCGGAACGGAAAGTCGAACTTGAACCAGCGGACACCGAACCCGGCCCCGAACACGGAGTCATGCCATGGTCATAACGCTCTAGTTTCTGCTTCAACTCTGCAATCTCTCTCTTCAATATGGCGATGTACTCCAATGCATTTTCAATGATCGATGCTTTAGGAGGTGCTTGTCTGCGCAAGGAGGAGTGCTTAGATGCAGTACTGGAGGTAGGGATGTTACTATTCTTCAACCCTAGAGGTGCACGAGTAGATGCGGGTGCAGGTGTAGATGGAGAAGGAGAGGGAGAAGGAGAGGAATAAGGAAGCCCCATGCCCTGTTGAGTGACCTTCTCTAGTTGGTGGAATTTTTTATTGAGGTTGATCCGGTACCGCTTCTCGACGACGTTGTGGGAGGCGCGACGGTTGGCATATTTTTGTTGCTGTTCGATTTCGTGTGGGGTGAGTTTGTTGGAGTTGAGGGTTGGAGCTGAGGCACGCCGGATGTTGAGAGGGATTTGGCCGGCTCTCGTTGTTGTTGTTGTTGTTGTTGGGTTTGGACTGTAGGACTGTTGGGAGGGTGGGATGGCGTTCGGTTGAGAGGAGTTAGGAGGGAACAATGTCGGTCCCATCATGGTGATTGGGACGGGGGGGTTGGAGGGGTCGGTGGGGAAGAGGTTCTTGATGTCGGGTTCGTCTGAGAGGGGTTTGAAGGCTAAAGGGTATGGTTGGGCGCCGGAGCCGTATGAAAGGTCATCGGACGGGGTTAACGGGACGAATCCTTGTTGTTGCTGAGATTGGTAGTTATTGGTACTTTCATTGTTGGACATTCTCAGGGGGGTTAGGAGGGTATACTCACGGGCAGGAATGCGTTATAGTCTGGCATATCCTCGTTGAAGAAGGCGTCTGTTATAGCGGTGTCCTCGTGAAACGGGAGGTTGGGGTTAGGCACCAGGGCTGGGGTAAGGGGTGGCCAGCCATTGACCGGAAGATTAGAACAGAACCGCCTGAAGGCAAGGTTATTCTGGAAGGTCTGCGGAGGAAACTCAGTATCCTCTGTGTTGGTAGGTAGTGGAGCAGTAAGCGGTTGGCTCATGTTGGCCGGTCTTCGACTTGTCGTTCGTCTTGTCATTCGTCTTTGTCTTTGTAGAGAAAATATTTCTAGAGTCTCGATAAAAAGAGGATACTTCCCGACTAAACTAGGTAGATATATGGTCCTACAGGAACCGAATACACGGAATAGCTCTAATCGCTGGAACTCTCCGAGAAAGCCATTGTTGCCATCGGCGCTAATCCGACCAATATTATTGCTCAATTGCTGATGGTCCCACAGGGGGGCGAGAAGAACAACCTGGAGTAAGAGTGACTGGAGTATTTAATCATCGCACAGTAAAGTTGGATCCAGACCAGCCTTATGAGAGGTGTTTTTAGGCTATGGTTGCCTAGATGACGAGGAAGGTTGGAACATGAAAGAGTGGCTTTGAATAGAGCTGCCTATAGGTTGGCAGTTACTGCCTGTCGTTGAAAAGAGCAGGTTAAGGGTGTCTCGGAAGAGACAACCATTGATATGACTAACTGGGATGCCGCCTATTACAGGACGACGTCCTCTATGACGTGTAGATGCTACTAGATGAGTCTTTTACACAGCCAGGTACCCTGGTTGAGCTGGACCGTTGCGAAGCTATCTGAACTCCGCCTGGGTCCGTCCCAAACCTAGTTCAAAGTAGCGACATAGAGACATAGACCGTTATTATAAAATAAAGCCCCACTACTAGTATTCTATCATGATTGAGCTGTACCTCTACACCATACTACTACACGATGTTACTACCTCCAATCCACGCCCAGTCTGACTGTGAACATGCAGTCGAGCTGCTCTCAGAGAGACCTCTCAGAGAGTGCCACTCTATTCCGCATTCCCTGCCGCCATCTTTCCATCAAGCCGATCCCCCTGCTCCTCCTGCCAAGGACGAAGACGTCTCTTCAAGATCTCGCAGCAAGTCGGTACGGTTCGCTCTCGACATGAGAACGATCCAGTACTTCAACCCAACGGAGAAGCCTTCTTGTGTGCACCGGTGTATGTCTGTCTTGGATTTTTAATTAATGGCTAAAGCTAATGGATACAGTACACGACGCCGATGGTCCTGCTCGTTTGGCGCGGCCTATTTCTGTGACGCCGGCGCCGAGCTTGATGGAGGATTATCATTTTCTTTTATTTCACCGAGTTTGACTCTTGTCAAAAAAAGTCTGTTATGGTGATACACTCTGTAAGAATACCACCTAACTGAAGTATACACCCGTGATGAATCCTAATAAGAATTTTAGAGGCTAAGTATTTTTTATGACATCACCATTTCGACCCGTGGATATCCGCAGAGGAAGCTAAAGCCGACATCGAGATATCTGGGTATCGACCAAGTTCTAATATGCTACTTCTGCTACGGATGTGAATCCGGCATGGTCGGTGGTTCATTTTGGGTGCAAAATCGGGTCACGAGCTGTCAGTGCGCCTGTCATATGCGGCTCCATTCCATAGTGGCGACTTGCGAGGCTAGATCTCCAGCTTGGATCGTGGATACACCCAGAAACCAAGCTCGAGTCCCACTGAAAGCTCCCCTAGCTACCCAACTATTGTCGGTCGCCGCACGTGTAATATTGGAACTCCCTCCTGCGGACGAGATCTCCGTTCCACGATTGCGTATCGCCTCTTAGACGGGTCTGATCGTCCCCCGGAACATGGCGATTGAGTGTTGCAAGTCGGCTGACCTGGTCGGATGTTGGGGCTGATTTGGCTGCGTTGGCTGTGCTTGAGTTGGGAGTCGGCTAGTGATTAGGTCTATGGATGTCTAAATCGATCCTGTATATCGTTTTCTGAAAGACCCTAATATACTTGTATAATGAGTTGGGACTCATACTCATAAAGAGAAATGGCTACATGCATCCCGCGGAAATCTGAAGGGTACATCCCACTTTCTATGGAGCAAAGTCTCTCGTGACGCAATTGACCCAAGCCCTCTCATTCAACCCTTTCCTTCGAGCACGATGACTAGACCGCCGACTTCAACAAGTCTAGGAATGTGAACTCCCTCTTCGACAGTAGCCCTCTTGGCTGCTCATCATGCTCGTTATCAGAGAAACTGGTGTAGTACATCCACCCCCAGGAGTCACTCCAGCCTTCAACGGGTGAAACGGACGCTTCAAGACGGCGAATTTCACCATTGCTGCGGTCGGGATTACACTCTGTACGAGTTATTTGATGATGCGGATTTACACGAAAGCGCGTCTAATGCGCAGGTTTTGGTTGGATGATGGTTGGTCTTGTATATGTGACTATCTGTAGATGCTGCCGTTGCTATATAGTATTTATCATTTTCGCCTGTATATTCTCATTAGCAACGCAGTCTATTATTCTCTGTATGCCATCACTAGCATCACCTGTGGCTTCATCGTTAGGCTAACACCGTCTATACAGGGGACTGCGACCTACACATCTGGGACTTCACCACCCCCCTGCTAACCCCCTGCTAACAACATACTCCAAGTTCGGTTCATTTCTAACCTAGATAGAACGCAACTAAACGAGAAAGAAAAAAAAAGAAAGGCCGTCCTCGCCTCCTAATCCTCTACTACATCCTTCTGCACCACCTAACAACCCTCTGGAAATACACAATCTACACCCTCGCCTCCCTAATAACAAGCTACAGCATCGTCCTCGTCCTCTCCCTGATCTTCGCCTGCTCCCCGATCCACAAGGATTGCATCAACCGCAACGCGGTCTACCTTGCCACGGCGATAACAAATACAGTGAGCGACTTGGTGCTTATTGCGATTCCGGTGCCGATTGTCCTGAAGCTACGATTGCCGGTTTTGCAGAGGGTTGGCGTGATTTGTGATTTGGGATTTGGGGGGGTTGCATGTTTTTTTTTTTTTCTCTTTCTCTTTCTTCGGCTCATTCCTGTGTTTCATATGAGCCGATAATGATCTAGAACAACAGTAATGAGCATCATCCACCTCGCAACACTAATGCCGCAGGTTACGGGGTAGAGGATAAACCAGTCGGTATGGCCCAGGCGAGTATATTCATGTACTACATCCCCATCCCCATCCCGAACCTCAAACCAAAACCAAAACCAAAACTAACACGAGAGAACCAATCGATAGTCTAATCGAAGCAAACCTCATCATCCTCTGCGCATGCCTGCCATACCTCTGGCAGTTCCTGCGCCACCACGCACCGCGAGTCATCTGCGAACCGAGTATTCTCGGGCGCTATTTACATCATTGTTGTTTGGAACGGGGGTTGTAGTCCTCGCAGCAGAAGGAGGAGAGGGATGGGGATGGGGAGGAGGTTTGCAGTGGGAGTTGATTGGGGGTATATACAGTTGAAGGGGGTTGATTTCATTAGTATATACTCGTCGCTCCGCCGGCTGACTAACTCCCAACTAGCGTTGGAGTTAGTCGGCCACAGCCACGTAAATACTACACCCATCTAAATATTTATTTTTTGATTGTCTACAAGTCATTTAATTGATTACTACTCTACCAATTTACAAGATTTCAAGTTCTAGTAAAGAGAAATCGAATATTCAAGAGGCGCTGAAGCACTACACTGCTTTAAAATTGCAAAACTCTAATGTTAAGGTCTCCAAAATTGCTCGCGAATTCAATATCAACTATCAGCGCCTTTTACAACAAACCCATGGAATTGGGTCCCAGAACACGCGAAAAGCCCATAATTATCACCTTGACAACGCGCAGCAGAAGGTCTTAATTAATTATATTAACAGTTTAGATAAGATAGGCGCGCCACCAGAGCCTTTAACAATTACTGAGACCGCGAATCAAATCCTTTTCTTTAGCTACTCTAGAATGTCAAATATGCCACCAACTGTTAGTAAAAACTAGGTCTTATACTTCATGAAGCATAAGCCAGAGTTCTTTAAGAAGAAATACCAGTTTAAAGACTATCAGCAAGGCCAAGCAGAAGATCCTAGTGTTATTACATACTTCTATAATATCTGGGCCATGATAATTGATAGCCATGGTATTCAACCATCTGATATCTATAATATGGATGAAACTGGCTTCAGAATTGGCCAAGAAAGGCGTGTAGAGACTGTGTACACATGTTATCCTGAGATAGTTCCAAGTATCAATAGCAGATTGCAACGCCTGCTTGTTATGTTAATTGAATATATATCTTTGGATAGCAAAGTGCTCCTACCAGTTCTTATTATACCTGGAGAAGTGTAATTAAAGGAATGGTATACTAAGACCTTGCTGCTAGAGAATTATATTATTTAGAGGTCTAAAACTGGCTATACAAGCCATGAGATTACATATCTCTGGATATATTATTTTGAGCTTGCTACGCGTGTACAACAGCAAGGTACCTGGCACTTATTGATATTTGATCAATATAAAAGCCATATATTATTTAAATTAGTGCAATTCACGCGGAGTAATAAGATATTACTGCTTCTATTACTATCTCATCTCACGCATCTCCTCCAGCCGCTTGATTCAATTTTCTTTCAGTAATTAAAGAAGAACCATGCAGCTGCCATCAATCACCTGTCATATAAAAGCAGCTAGAACTATGATAAAGTGCACTTTCTCAGCAATATTACCTTTATTCATGACTCTATATTTACTATCGCAGTAATACAGGCAGGCTGGCGCGAAACTGGCCTATTTCCGCTTAATCAGGACCTTGTTTTGAATTAAATTAGGGCCCTAGAGGCGCTAGATTGTATAGAACCCATGGTCATGTTAGATAGGGATCAGGTAATAAATGATACTGCTAATGTTCCTGATTATGTGGCAGATTCTATGGAAAACAGAACCCCAGCACATGCTAGCAATCCTCCACCCTCTACACCACAAACTGTACAATCTACGCGTTGAATAGTTGATTAAATAAAGGAATCACATATTGAATTATCACCTATAATCGAGCGTTTCCTCCGCGGAGCTATATATCAATCAGAGAACTACACATTGACAAAGGCCTGCTTGGAGGATGAACTTCATGAACATGCAAAGCCTTGATACTCCACGCGATCGAAGAAACAAGTCAAAATAACTGATTTACTGTATGTTAAAGATGTCACAGAATATCTTGATACAGCTGAAGCCGACAAAATTAAACATATGTATCAAAAAAATAGTAAAAAGTAGCAAGGAATAATGAAAGTACCTTCCAAGCAGTCGAAATAGATTGTCAAAAACACGCGTCATATAGAGGCGGAGGAACTTGAAAATTTGCCAGATAAAGAACTATTTCTTAGAGATTAAGATAATCTAGCTATTTTTCTGTTATCTTGTCATTTCATTAAGTTATTAGTGTTTGAATAGCTTCAAATTGAATTTATTTTCATATCGCTGTAGTATTCACGTGGCTGTAGCCGACCAATCTCAGCATCAGCCCGAGATTGGTCATTTGGCGGAGCGACGAGTAGTAGAATTATGTGCCTTGAGCCTCTGCTCATTGATGCGGGGATCTTCCAATGACCGAAGTATACTTATCAATCGGTCAATCTCATCTCCAATTTCTTATTAAGGACATGGCCCTATTCCATAAAAACCGGGGGATAAGCTATGGGTACTTTGAGTCATGCAGTATTCCCTGCCGCCTGCAAAGGAACTGGAGAACCTCCTGACTATCTGATGGATGAATACACGTGACTTCCTCTTCTCTCAGCTTCACTTCTTCGATTCTCCTTCACTTCTCCCATCTTCACTCACCAGCCGTTCCCGAATCATCATAACTACGTCCTATGTTATCCTATCTACTGGAGAAAAACTCAATTCGGACCTAGCCATGGATCCAACTACCATATCTCATTTTCATCCAATCACGCGAGATTCTTCAAACACGAATCATCGGTTGATGTCATCGACTCAACCCAGTCTCGCTGACGGCACGACTACGCCAATGCCGCGTCTATCGATATGCGAAGGGCTCCTCGCCCAAGGGCATCACTATAACGGCTCCCCCAATGAAAATCTTATGCTGAGAACCTGGTGATGTCAGGGTCTCACGGAAACCAACCCTTGGCCGATATAACTACCTAATCTCCGCGCGACTGTTGCGCCCAATTGACTACAAACCCATCCCCATCCGTCAGTACAGCATGTCGGGGGCCACTGCAACACCATTCAACACATCTGCAGCGGAGTTCGTTGCTGTGGATGGGGGCACAATGTCGCTCCCCATCCTGCGTGGTACCGTCGACACCGTCGCCCAGGAGTGCCCCGCCCGCCTGGGACTAAACTCCGAGGAGCTTCAAGCAAAAGCACCCTCCGTTGATGTCTTCTTTGACACCATCGCGTCGGAGAGATTGAGGCGCATGCCCGCCGATGGCAGCCGGCTTGATAGTGCTCTCCGGAGAGCCTCCCGCTTGGCCTTTGCCGTTGCCTCGTTGCGCGACTCGGTTACCGGCTTCATGGATGGAGCTGATGAAGCAACATCGATGATCTGGGGAACCACCCTGCTTTTACTGGAGGTGGGTACAAAGCAGTTTAATTTTAGACATGTGTTGACTTGACCAGACTGGCATCGACAATATCGACATCATCGATAACCTTTTCAGCCACTACGGCCGGGTTACGCTAGGGATTTCCTTGCTGCTCCAGCAAGAGAACGAGTTCCAGACCTCCCGTGCTCTCCAGCAAGAAGTCGCAGAAATATACGCCCATCTACTGGAACTGGTCGTTCACATCGCAGCTGAATACCGGCAGGTTGTGCGGACCCAGAATTGGCGATCCATGAATGAGATTGCCAATCATGCCTTCTTCTGTTATTTCAACCGGTTCACCACCCATTGGCGTCAAATCTCGGGGGTAGTACTTGAGTCATCTGTGGTTAAGAAGCAGCACGCCGACCTCGCATCTGTCTACCAATTTCTCGAAATGCAGGACCGTCCTTTACTCATGATGCTCGAGAGTCAAGCTCATTCGCTCGCGGATGGGTCCTTCTCTTGGTTCGAGTCCCATCTTACTACTTTTACTGTTGGCCCGAGGAGTATGATGCTTGTCCGTGGCAATCCAGGCGCCGGGAAAAGTGCGTTGGCTCAGTGGACAATTGAGCGCCTCCAAGTATCCTCCGAGTTTGACATCTGGAACGTCATTCCTACGATCATCCGGTATGATGTTCCGATCACCACCCTGACGCTCAGCATCCTGAAAGGTATCTTGATTCAGATGCTGGACTGCTGCGTAACGAGCCGCAAAACCCAGGGCGACATCATCGCAGCGCTTACCGATGCCCTCCACCAAGCCGAACACGGTGCTTCTGACCCCCAGATCGAGTCTCTTCTATGGATCGCACTCCGCACTGCGGCGCAATCCAACCTGCATTTTCTAATCGTTGTTGACGGAATGGACCAGATGAAACACGCCACGGGCACCGTGGGCCCTTTCCTCGAATCACTCCAGGATACCATCCTGGATACCCCGTCCAAGCTGATTGTCTTCACCCGCCCAATGACCACGGAGCAGATCCCTATCCGTGAGACGACGACTACACACCAGGTCCCAATGAACCCGTCTATTACCGAACATGATCTGAAGGATTCGATCAGTGACATGATGGGCTTTGACTCCGCCTTTGCTGGGCTTAGGCCACACCAGCGTGAGACTTTGGCATCTGCGGTTGCCTCTCGTTCCCAGGGCTGCTTTGTCTGGGCGCAGCTGGCTGTTGAAGCGCTGAGAAACCAGCCCACGTATGGTGATATGGCCGAGGGGGTTGGCAAGATTCCCACCACTCTGGGCGAGCTTATCGACATGCATCTGCGCAACACCAACCTTCAGCGACCGGGCACTCAATCTGTTCTTGCTTGGATTACGGCAGCGGAGCGTCCACTGCGCTCCCAGGAAGTTGAACAACTTCTCGCCGTGGACATAGAAACCCTCAAAGTCATGCCCGGGACTGGAAAATTTGATCGGGAGGTTTTCGAGCCGCTGCGACGATTGGTCACAGTCCGAGACGGGTTCGTCACCTTCCGCCATCCTCTGATCCGTGAACATATTCAGGCCAGGGCCCAGATGAAGAAAGAGATTCCGTTCTCTCTGTCAGACGCCCACTATGACCTTCTCATCCGCGCTCTGTCATGGGCCCGCCGGAGTCTCACGGACGAAATTGCCGTCTCTTGGGACAAGATGCCCGTTCAGGCGCGAGACCGCTACCTCGATGCGTTCGTTTTGCTAGAGTATACTGCTCGGTACTGGCTATCCCATATGCTGTCGTCGTCCATGGCATCGGCGGATCGGCGTATTTCGTTCCCAAAAGCCTTCCGGCGGGCGCTGCCCGACTCGGTGCTGTTCGCTCAGCTCGAGCTCACAAACAAAGAGTCACAGTTTAGTCGCTCGAGCATCGTCGAACTATACCGCCTTGTCGTCAACGTCCGCCGTGAGGTACTTGGTGACGACTCTCCAGCTCTCCTGCAAAGTCTCATTATCAGCGCCCGTGCGGCAGACCGTGCTCAGGCCATATGGGCCAACGATCATCTATATGAGGCCTGGAACCGTAGCCGTCTTCGGTTGGGCCCGACCGCCCCCATCACACGCGATCTCGAGCACTTGCTCGTCGCCACTCCTGAAGGGGCCGGTCGAGCGGATCGCATCGCAGGCCTCAAAACAGACGCACTCCGAGATATGGCTCTGTCTGGTTGGGACTCCTCAGACATCAGCTTCGCTCAGCGATTACAATATCTCGACAAGCTTGTTCAAGCTTACCAGGAAGAGAACAAATCCGATGCTGCGTATGATGTGTCAAAGCAGTTTTATCGCCAGACGGTCCGGACCTATGGACCGTATTCATCCGAGACCATGGCCGCCGCCGAATTCATCACCAACCACTTCCAGATCAGTCCTCCGGACGAACTCGCCCTAGAGCTTGCCCGCACCAAGTATGAGACCATGGTCCGCTCAATGGATTCATCAGACCCGCGTCGTGTTGCCTATTCCCTTGCCCTAGCCCAGATGTACGAGGAGAATTCGCAGTCCGCCAAGGCCGAGGCCGTCTTATCCAAGCTATGGCTGAGTCTATCCCCGCCCAATAAGGAGAAGATGGCTGCGTGGGATCAAAGGACAAAGGTCGCCTTCTATTATTCTCAGTTCCTGCGCCGTCATCACCGCTCCAACGAAGCCACCGCTATTCTCCGCGAGCTGTCGGCTGACTTGGAAGCAGACGGGGGTGTCAGATCTCCGGAGATGGCCAGTCGCGCGCAGGAACTACGGCGAGAGGCCCGCGAAATGCAGCTCTATGATATGGACCGTGCTCTAGCTATTCAGTTGTGGAAGTACTACAAGTCCACAAGCCAGCAGTATAAACCTGACGCCGTCAGCCTGGCCCGGAGCCTTACTGAAGGAGCGATGCCGACTGAAGGGCGCACCGCCGATACCATGGGTAGCCTGTCGCTAGAGGAGAGCCAGATGCTGCCAGAATGGATTGATAGTCTGGCTTCTGTAACAGGTGATAGTCAGCGTTTACGCCTGGCCCTTTTTCTGCTGTGTCATCAGCTGGCGCGACAGAATATGCGAGACGAGCAATGGCGTCAGGGAAGCGAGTGCGCACGGGCGGTGCTGAAGCATACATGGCCTACGGTCGAAGACCCTACATCAAATTTCAAGTTTTCGGCGGAAGAAGCGCCTCATATGGCTGATCTAGCCTTGGACCATGCCTACTGTCTTTTCCGCCGACTGGACGTCCCCACCGCGACAGTAGTCTATGGAAATGCCTTCAGGGCGGCTATTACAGCCGATCAGGTCGCGGTGGAATCAGTCACGTCGGCTTGCAAGACTGTAGTGGAATTCTACGAGACTACCTTCCAGTTCAACGCTGCGTTGGCCCTGCTACGCCAGGTCAGCGAGTTCTTCTCCTCCCGACTGGGGGAAAATGACAAGCACACAGTCGACAGCCGCTACTACGAGGGTGATCTTGCGCTGCGCCTCGACCGCCGCGAGGAAGCCGAGGATAGTTACCGTCATATTTACCGAGCTAGCATTCGGGATGGCAAGGTGTCCTCCTCAGGAGTGCGTGCTGCCGTGGCCCTGGTGGCCCTTTACGAACAAAACCACAAGTGGGATGCTGCTCTGGAGGTATACCGGCACTTGTGGCCTACATTGGTGCGGTTTGACGAAAAGGATGGCTACGATCGCGCTCTTCTTGAGGGCTTGCTCCCTAAGACCCACTCCGGGTATATGGCGCTTTTGACTCACCCCGCCATCAAAGCTGGATATGCCGAGCGCCAGCAACTCACTTCGGAACACCAGCAGCTCTGCCGTAAGCTCTACGGGCCAACGCACCCTCGAACCCGCGATGCGACGCTTCTACTGGCAAAGCTCTCTTCCGAGAACGACCGCCACGCGGGTGAGGCGATTCATCTTTACCAGCAGGTATTGAACACACACGACTGGGTACCTCAATCCGAAGCTGCCCGTGCGCTTCCAGATATGAAAGAACCTCTTCCGATTGAGATCAAGCACCGCATGGCGCAGTTGTACCTGCGTCAAGGTCAGGCGTCCCCTGAGGCGCGCAAGTTGTACCAAGAGGAGCTCACGCTAGCGAAACAGTCGCAGGGCCTGTCAGCGCCCTCAACGTTGCTTTGGCTGCGGCAGATTGCTCGAATGTACGCAAACACCGGCTCTGCCTCCTCGCGACAGCAGGGTGCTAAGGTATTACGCGATCACGTCGACGAGGTCATCCGCGTTACCGCCAACCAACAGACATTGATCGATCGCGGCCACAGACTGGCTGAGATCTACTTGGACTGCGGCTACCTCGATGAAGGTAATGCGCTGATTAATGAACTACATCAACAAGTCATCCAAGAGACGCCGACTGTCCACCGTCAAGCACTGGATGAGCACCGGCCAGCTGTATTTGTTGCGGCCTTTGAGGAAGTATTTGGCAAGCGACAGTCGGCTCGTCAGATCCTGGATGAAATGTCGCAAGAAGGGCAGATTTACAACAGGTTCCAACGGAGTCTGACAAGTCCCGACCTGATGCCAACCCTGTCCGCCGGCGAGAAGCTGCATCGGCTTCAGACGCAGCAGAAGCATACCGCATCCGCAAAGCGTACCGAAGACCAGCTGTACCAGTACTTTTGCAACATCCTGTCTGTCGCGCGGCCCACGCGCCAAAATGATATCGTCCATATTTTCTACAGCATCTGCCAAAGCGAGAGCCTGCACGAGGATTACAATATCAACATCATCACCCAAACCATGGGGCTCGTGCGGGAGCTATGCAACACTTCTCGCTTCGAGGATGCAGCTATCGTCACTGGCGTATTCCATTCATTTGTGCACCTCACTGACGGCCTGCGCACGCCTGAAAGTATCTTCACATCTATCAAGCTCTGCCTTTATCTGAACGGATACCAAACTACCAAGTGCGCGGATGAGGCGACAGCCAAACGCATGGCGCTGGAGTCGCAAATGCTGCTCCAGGAGATCATGAAGAACGCAAAGGATCTGCCTATAGAGTTCACCGAGCTGCCATTCGAAGAGCTCAACGACCTGGTCACAGTCTTAGGCGAGCACGAAATGTTTGACGATCTCGAGGTATGTCCACCACCCATTTATTCCCATTCTTCTTCATTCCAAGCTAACCCTATTTCATAGACAATCCTCACCGACCTCTGGACCTCCCGCATGATCCAAAAAACCTGGACTGTCTCCGCAGTCGTCTGGATCGGCCGTCGACTCGTGGAAACCCGCTTCTGCCGTGGCAATGTCAACGCAGCCACACAGCTAGGCAAGGACATCTGCTACAACCTCCGCCAAGTCTGGGGCAACTGCGACCCAGTCACCCTCGAAATGAACAAACTCCTCTCGGGCCTCTACACCGCATCCGGGAACTACCTCGCCGCGGCAACCCTCCACGAAACCGCCCTCGCCGAACTCCTCAATAGCGACGACCACGCCAAAAACGGAGCCGTCGAAGCCGTAACCCAACACCTCGAGCTCCTCCAACACGCGCAAATGCGCCTCGCAAACGAAGGCCAAAGCGCCGCCATCGACGCCGCAACGGCGCATGAGCGCGTGCAGCAGGTCGCGACGAAATTCGGACTTCCCACCGAGCGGCTCGAGGTTGCTACCACCAGCGACGAGACAGTCGGCATGTGGCAGCGTCCTAGACGGTTCAGTTTGGATGTAGAGGAGCCGGAGAAGCATCAGAATCATCTTCGGCAGTCGAGCGGGTCGGCTTTGCTTTCGGGGAATGCGGCGGCGAAGAGGATTTCTATTACGGCTTTGTAATTTATTCTGCTTTACTTAGGTACTCTGTTGTTGGTTCAGTGTGTATGTATGTAATATGTAATAGTTTGTTGATAGTTGATATTTGGTTAATTGAAGTTCATTCCTCCATATTGGATAAGATCCCTACTAGCCTGACGCAAGGCCAGAGTTAAGTTTAGGCCTAAATAGGTAGCCGAAACCCAAGACTCGCCTGACACAACCACCTCCCTTGTCTTAATTCCTTTGTCCTGCTTTCTTGCTTGCCTACTATCACTAAACCCATTCCATTCAATACCCCAGAAACCCCCCTCCCCAACACAACTTCCTCCCTAGAATCTCCATCATGATCCTCAGCGGCCTCGAAATCGTCTCCCGCCAATTCGTCCGCAACCTGCGCCATGTCCCCCAGCAGCAACAGCCCTGCGGCGTCGATCTTACTCTCCGGCAGGTTTCGCAATGGACTTCGGCAGCTACAATCGATTTCGATAATTCGAATCGCCAGGCTGCTAGAACCTCTATCTTGCCGTTTCACAATAAAAGCAACAACACCAGTAGTCAAGCAATAATCACATTAAAACCAGGCACCTACCTAATCGATTTCAACGAAACAGTGCAAATCCCACTCAACTGCATGGCGAGCCTCTATCCCCGATCATCGCTATGGCGATCTGGGGTTTGGATTGCGGCTGGGGTTATTGACGCGGGGTATCAAGGTGGCATGGGGGCTTTGATGGAAGTGAAGAATCCTCATGGGGTTGTGTTGTATAGAGATGCGAAGCTTGCTCAGATTGTGTTTGGGGAGTTGGGGGGTGGGGATGTGGCCGAGGGGTATCAAGGGGTTTATCAGGGTTCTGTGGATAGTAGTGGACGGGATGGAGGAAGTTAGTAGGAAAGGTGCGTCTAGTTATAGGTAGGCAATAATATAACCACGTATGTGTCGGGTCTAACCACCCGCAACTGCCCCCCCGCGGGTCGCAAACGGATCGAGGAGGATTTTAGAGAAGGTGAGCAGGGTGAGACTGAAACTGACTGTGATTGAATTGGGCATACAACAATCGACAGTCGACACACTGAGATTAATTTCCCACGCAGGCGCGTAGTGGCCGGCTAATACCAGTTTCACAAGACCCTTGGTTCATAGAGTATTCACAGATATCTACGCAATAGTCACATAGACAGGTACAGTAGGCTACAAGGACAAAGCCATTCATCAGGTAGCATCGTCAGGAGACCACTGGGAGGTATCTGTGTAAGCACTAGCAAGCACTTGTCACAACATGATGCCTGTCCTGCAAAGTAAGGAAATAGTATTGAACCCTTACTATAAAGGCAATATACATCACACCCTGTTTAATTTTAGCCTCTCATAGCCATGACTTACTCCTGTGGCAGATTAAAGGGCCAAATATCTCTCAAGTCTCTTTTATATCTTATTATCTTGTTATTATTTGGATCTTTGCTTGTTAGCATGGCTTGCAGCATCCCCTTGCACATTGCCTTGTTTTCTCTTTTTTTACTGCTTCCTAATTCTCTGTGGAGGAACCTATTCATCAGATGCACTGTCAATCAAGCTCATACAAACCACGCTTCAGGTTCTAGGCCGCGTCAAAACATCTGTATTCCTTCTGATGCAGAGTAAGGCGCATAAATTGCGAAGTCCGGATCCTCACCTGCATACCAGAAAGCTTGCCCTATGCTGGATAACTGCTAATAAAAAATACCAGTTGCTACCGAAGGATCATTGCCTGAGACAAATATGTTCCTTCTCTGCAGGTCAGCATGAAACAAGGCCGGTGTAGCTGCATCATGGACTCGACTATCCGTGGACATCACATTAAGCACCGGCACGACCATTTTCGAGAAGGTCTACTACATGCATCAGATCTGAGCCATGATAGAATGGTCGATTTAGGAGCTGATAGTTTCTTGCTGGAATCCTTGAAAGACCTGCGTCGACAATCAACATCAGCAAATGCACCTATCGTCAACCCTGTATCTATATAGTCTTAGCCCTGATCTTTTCAAGAATAGAAATATACTCTCACACGGCGCTTGATTGGGAGCAGCATGCTGGTAGTAGCTGCAATCGCCACAACCCCAGTATCTGACCACAACCATCATAATCTCTAGGAGGGAGCCCTGATAATCACAGAGGTTGGTGCCACTCAGAAACTCTGCGGCTGCTACTATACCATGCAGGGGCGTATACTATTCATGCCTGTTGAGATAAAATCCCTAATCATGAATATCTCATTAACTGTCATAATAATATTGCTGGTGAGCCCAGTAATCTGTAATTAACACTTGCTATTCGGGTCAGAGGCCGCTGGAATTGCTGGGCGATATACATGCTTCATGGGTCGTTGCAAGCCGACGCTATTCATGGCTCATTGTTAGCCTACGCTCAGCATCAATTATTCATGGCCTACGCTCTCCACTAGCCTACACTCATTGCTTGTCACGACTCGCCAACTTAACCTTGATGGCACTGTTTTTGCCTGATTGAATCGGTGTAATTAGGACACTTGGGAACTTAAAAGATATGGTAATTCCAAAGATAGAATTCAACTTATGCCTAGCTAGCTAATAACAAAAGACCTCCATCCCGCTTAAAACTGAAGGTAGATATGGACGACAAATCTCAGCCATCGTAGCGTCTACGGCGCACCTTGGAGGGCTGCGACAGCAAATGCCGTCGTCGTCCCTCGATTCCCAATCTCCTTCTTATCCCCTGGGAAAAGATACATACAAGACGCCTCCCACCCTCCATCTTCCTGCTGCAGGCTAGCCAGCCGTTCCCGGTCCAGGTTATTCTCTATCCCCAAGGATTGGCACGCTAGTAGGCGCATTCCGAGGCAGAAAGCATCGCCATCGACTCCAATCCGTTCGATCACCCGTGCTTTCAATGGCATCTCCAGCCTCTCGTGCAAGATTGGATCATTGGATTGGCCAAGGAGTCGCGTGAGATAGTAGAGAAACCACTCCGCGTTGGGATAGTACCGCGTTCCGTCAATGTAAGCGCGGTTGAGGAGAATATTGTGCATCCAGTCTAGGGTCTGAGGGAGCTCGTAGCCGCGTTCATACATGTAGAACGCAACCAGCACATTCAGGGCTATGACTGCGTCGACTCGCGGTCTCGATTTGTCGACATATATCTGGCTTGAATGTCAGTCGCTGTCATTTTCACTTGAGGCAAGCAGCACCTGCCTGCACGAAGCCATCCTCATCGACATACTCGAGCATCTCGTCGAGGATCGAATGGGCGGTATCGGTGTCGTATTTTATTGTCGTCAATGCGAGGGACGTCGTGTCTAGGTCGTCGGGATAGACCCCGGTGGTATATTTGGGCGTTCCTGAGAAAAAGTTCCACATTCGCGGTGGACGTTTCAGATTGACCAGGCTCCTGGTTGGGTTGAAAAAAAAAAACACCGATCAGCAACAGATACATGAAGTGTGGTCAATAGAGGGCTGGCGCGAATCACCAGTCCTTGGTCACCTCCAGGATTAGCAGCGGGGCGTAGTTTTCCTCGATTATGACTCCCTCCTGGGTGGTGGAATGGAGCTCTCCGGCACGCTGTCGCAGGAAAACCATTCCCCGTTCAACGGGGTTACCAACGAGATTGTTGAGTCTGCGCGAGAGATCAAACAAGCTGGCCGTGCCGCGGATACCAATCGACCGAGCCGCGAGAACATTCTCTGGCCGGTCATCAACAATGAATGCATTCTGTGGAGCGGAACGGGTAGCTCGCAAGACATGACGGTAGAACCGGAGACTGGGCTTCCGGATCCCCAGCATGGACGAAGTGAATATGTGGTCAAAGGTATTCCAGAAAGCCTCATCGAATACCTGGCGCAATGCCTGGTAGTCCATTTTGGAGATATTCGAGACGAGGGCAATTTCTACCCCTGGGGCTTGTTTAATGGCCCTAAATACGGACAGCATCTCCTTGTCGTAGGTGGTAGTTTCACGAAGATTGTGGATTATGGCTGCGAGGTCCTTTGCTTCGAAGCCGAATTGGTCGGCTAGCTGGGTAAAACAGCCTTCATCATCAAGCTTTCCCACCTCGTAGCTCATCCAGGTTGAAGTTGACATAATTCTCCCCAGTGTAACAGTTGTTTCACCCGCAGCAAGTGTGTGATTCACTGGTGGGTGAAAAAGGACGCCTCCAAGATCCACAAGAATGGTGGTCTTACCTGGTTTGATGCCATTGGCAATAGTCATCTTGTCTGGTAAGAACCAGAAAAGTCTCAATCAGAAGCAGATAGGGTGCAGATGATCTCGCAGGAGGAGACAAAGAAGGGTAATGGCTCAACAGCATTAGGGATTAGTCCGTAATGTCTTTATACGTAATGATTTGTGCCGGAGAGTTTGTGGTTGCTCGGAGTTTCGGGGTATTATTGCGGACCCTGATAATAGTGTGAATGAGGGTCCTCATATTTAAGCAGATCAGTGAAAGACTTCATTAAGGTTTTTGGCCGCTGCTGAGATCATTGGCAAATGGATATCTGACGACTTGACAGGGAAGAAAAGGGTGGATCTCTGCAGCCTGTCATCCACGAAGGAATGCTCAGATCTGCAGAGGTTAGGCACGAATGCATTTCACCAAAGCATCTCATTCATCACCCTGTACCTTGCTTGGAAGATCCTTTTTCAGAAGATCTGCTAAATAATAGGCACTTTTAGGACTCACTGAAGGGTCCCCACCCCGAAGTTTGAGGGCTAAAGTCTTGAATATTTTTGTTGAGTTCGGGCGCCCATTAAGCAGCGAGTGTTATCAATTCATATGCAAGGCCTAGATCGGTACTTCATGAGCTGCAACCTCGCCTTGACACTGGCTGCGATTATGTCGGACTCTCAGATGACTCTATCAGTACTTGCTGGATATTCTGCACAATCATGTCTCCTCGTGGTAAGTTCTTCGCACAGTCCTATCGGTTTGAGTGACTGAAATGACCCGCCATCAGATGCTTTTGTACTGGGCCTGGAGAGTGACCTATAACCGGTACCTTCATCCACTGGGACACTATCCAGGTCCCCTTTTCGCATCTATTTCGAGGATCCCTTACATCAGGGCCTATACACAAGGCAGGCAGCATCAGTACGTGCAAGCCCTTCACAATCAATACGGCGATGTTGTCCGGATCGCTCCAGACGAGCTGAGCTATCGGGATGAGCACGCCTGGAAGGATATCTATGGCCGCTCCAGCAATTTCCCCAAGGATATGAGGCTCTACCAGTGGTCGCAGAAGAGGGCGCCGAGCATAGCAGTGGCCCCAGATACGATCCATCGGCGGCAGAAGAGGGCAATCCTGCGCGCCTTTTCGGACTCCGCGTTAAGAGACCACGAGCAGATCCTGCAGCCCTATGTCAACGTACTGATCGAAAGGCTGCAACAGCGCTGCGAAGCTGACGCAAATGGTCTAACGGATCTAACGGAGTGGTTCAACTACGTTATCTTTGACTTTATGGCCCATGATTTGTTTGGCGATTCGCTTCGGTGTCTCGAAGAGGCTACTTACCATCCGTGGGTGGAAGTGCTCTTCGGCACAGTTAAATCTTGGGCATTCCTCGCCATCCCCAAGTACTTCCCCTCTATTGCCATCGTTCTCAATCCACTGGTGCTTTTCTTATGTCGTGACTCGCTGGGACATCGAAATACCAAGTACCGTGCTCTCTCTGCTAAGATCCCCACACGAATAGAGAGCGAGCGAACGAAGCCGGATTTCATGGCCCATGTGCAGAGTAGCAGTGACCCAGGATCACTTCTGTTACCTGAAGAAATACTTCCGAATTACAGTTTCTTGATGATGGCCGGGAGCGAAACGACGGCTACTCTGCTGTCCGGGTGTACCTTTTATCTGCTCCAGCAACTAGAGTCATACAAAAGTCTTGTATCCGAAATCCGAGATCGGTTTTCTTCTAGCGCAGAGGTATCTCTGTCATCCCTGGGCACTCTCCCCTACCTGCATAGCGTGATAACAGAGGCGTTGCGCATGTACCCGCCAGTGCCGCTGGGCATGCCGCGTGTTATACCGGCTGGCGGTGCTGTGATCTCGGGGCGATATGTGCCAGAGAAGGTCTGACCGCGTCTCAATTGTGTGATGAGAGATGGGGAGATAGACATACTGACGAGCTTCCGCAGACAACTGTCGCCGTCGCATCGTGGGCCGCCTCCCGGTCCTCGTCGAACTTCTCTCAACCGGACCTATTCCTCCCAGAACGATGGCTCAAGGATACACCGGATGGTGACAACGACAAAAACGGTGCCGCACAACTTTTCTCACTGGGCCCGAGGGGTTGTCCCGGCAAAAGGTGTGTGGCTCTACTACCCGCCAATAGAGAGGGAGTCAAGTCAAGAAACTCACAGTGGACTGTAGTCTGGCGTTCATGGAGGCGGGCCTGATTCTTGCGAGGCTACTTTGGAGCTTTGATCTGCAGTTGTTGCCAGAGTGCTCCAACTGGGATGATCAGCGGGCCTTTCTTATTTGGGAAAAAGGACCACTCCTCGTCAAGTTGACGCCTCGGCATTGATATTCTGCCACAGTTTATGTACCGATTTCCTATTGCACTGATTGCATTGGAGGATCTAGTGGGATCGATGGCTCTGGAAAGGGGGGTGAAACGGAGATTGGCGCTTGTTTGAGACAATCACTTCGCAGTGTTACCACCACAGAATGAGAATTTCCAGGAGAGTCATTGGATTCTGATCATGAAATCAACTTTCCTCTACCTTTTCGCCGAAACAAGGCAATAAGAAGGAATGCAGGAAAAGGAAGATTATGGTCGATTAAGTTCAGCCACTAAGTTAGTGGCAGGGAGATCTGCAGATGATTTCCAGCCCTAAAAGGGCCCGGCAGTGTTGAGCCGGTCAACTGATGATCTGACAGGTCATCTCGAGCATGCATGATCGCCACTAATAGTGAGTGTATACAACTTAAACGGAATCAAGCCCACCAGAATCGTGACAAATGTCAGTGTCGTACATTCTCAAGTCAGGATTTGGTCGGGAGTTTGTCTTCAAGAAGCCACTAAATGTTGAATAACTCCGCTGATCACCAGAATATTCCTTTACAAACAGACGAGTTATAACCCATATCCTCGTCCCCACAGCTGACTGACCGATCATCGCATTTTCATCCGAATTACTCCGTGGTCTCTATCATCAGATTGTCTCTCCACTAACCACGGTCCAGAGCGTCCACCCCGAGACAACGACCCCCGTCATAGCACGGCTTCCAGATTCCTCCACAAAGCTAAACGGCATCATCGCGTTCTTCTCGACCGGCAGTCTCAACGCCGTGTACGCAAACCACGGCGCAGACACGTAGAACCACATGAGTTCGCAAAGGAAGGCTAGGAAACTCCATTTCATCTGAGAGTTCCTGCCTGCTCGAGGTCTGCAAACCTCCTCCACCGTGATCGCAGTGGCATTGCCGACAAAGAAGAGGAATATAGCCCCTAGATTGTCGGGGACTCCAGCATACGCTGCACTCAGCAGGTGGAGAAATCCAGACAGGGAAAAGACCAGGAAGAGGTCGACCATGTTCTGTGCCCGGCCAGACGCAGGTATGCGGGGGATGACACGTTGGACACACCGGCTAATGGTCACGAGGGGCCAACGCAACAACTGATGCCAATACTTCCTGCAAAAGGCACAGCGAGTTAATGAAACACAGTCGGTGCAAGTGCAAGTGCGAAAAAAAAAAAAGAAGAAAAAAATATTTTTTTTTGACAAACTTACGCCCAAAAGTCTCGAAGCCTGAACTC
Organism: Aspergillus cavernicola; assembly: GCA_027569065.1. Classification (NCBI taxonomy): domain Eukaryota; kingdom Fungi; phylum Ascomycota; class Eurotiomycetes; order Eurotiales; family Aspergillaceae; genus Aspergillus; species Aspergillus cavernicola. Next base: position 314,113 of record JAPDEK010000006.1, read on the forward strand.
TCGCAAGTCTCCTACGCTACCAAATAGCGGTGGCTAGTCTTTGGAAGAGCTCAAGTTCAAAACAACCGAAATCAACGCAAGAACCCCGTAGATCGCTGCGAAGAGTAAGCGCAGATTGGCCACCAATAGGCACGAGGGTGGGAGTCGCGCAATCAACTGCTCCTTGCTCAAGCCAGAGCTGAGAAACTCCGCCCCTACGTCCAGAATACCAGGCCATTCGCGGTGGAAATACCTTACTGCCCCAAAATTGAGCAGGTCCAGGGCCATATACTGCCAGACCAGGACTGTTAGAGTTCTGGCGACATACTGGCCTTTGGGAGGGTCTGCACGGCGTGACCAGGTTTTCACCTCCCACGGCGTTCCAATTCCACGAGTACTTGTAAGGCAGTTCAAGGCAGCTCGAAGACGGGTGGCGTGTGAATCGCCAGCCGGAGGAACTAATTGATTGATTTCCACACGGAGAAGGAGGAAGAGGCTAATGAAATGGAGGAGTTTGACGAAGCAAGAGAATGCAAAGACCCCTCGCAGCAATTCGGGCCCCGGCAAAGAAGACAATAGGCGGATCTCAAAAACCCCAAGGAGGAGGAGGCAGAGTAGGCACAACTTTCGCAGGTTTGATTCACTCGAGGTGAAGGCTAGAGCAATTGAGGAAATCGAGTACTCGCCCGCCATAATGGCCGCCAACATCAAGAGGCACGACATTGCAAAAGGTAGATGTTATGATGATTCAGTTGGCGAAAACCGATCTTCAATCGAGCTTCTTCTCGATATATATTACATTCCTGATGATCGGATGGCGCTCGTTTTTGCTTTTCCTCCCTTCTGCCGAGTTTCTCGACCCCCTCGCGGAATGTGACTGTTCCAAGGCAGAAGCCGCCCAACCACCACTCTCTTATTGCATCCAAGATAATGACCCAAGTATGGTCGAAAAGACAGTGAAGACGAAAAAAAATGGCGGATGGGTCTAATAGTACCTGTCTCTCAGGTGGGGAGCCAGCACTGTTGTCTTCTGATATTTCGTGCCTGGTTGGTTTCTACTGTATGATTGTTGTCTTTCCGTCCGGTTTCTATTTTCATATACCTATATACCATGGTAACACATATTCAGGTCCACTAAATGATGAACAACACAAGCCGGTGTATTGCCCCCCGTCGCCTGACTGTCTCCTGAGACCACTCCAGAGCAGTGGCAACATCTGCGCGGCACCTCAAGGACATTTCGAGCCGGTGGTTTGTCGGCCAGGATATTACTGTCCAGCTGGAGGTAAACAGCAGCTCGAGTGTCCAAGAGGCCATTTCTGTCCTCTCGGAACGCTAATGCCCTTCAAAATGCAATGCTATGTCAATATGCACAGAAGGCAGCTCTTACCAAGCGGCACTGTTGGGATTGTTCTTGTGTCTGTTACTCGACATATTGCTGATCGGGATATGTGTTTTCCTGCGAACTTCGTCATCAACAAGAAGGGTGACGCGATATCTGCGCTTCAGCCGCCCTTGTTCCCATCCCCAAGCAGATGAGAGCGGATCGAGCGACAACGCTATTCGCCTGCAACGGTTTCAGGATTTCTTTACCGGTCACAACACTCTGGACTTTTCCCTGAATCTTACATTCACCGACATTCATCTACGTTTGGGGCATTCGCAACGCGAGGTCCTGTCTGGTCTGCATGGGACTATCTATTACCGTTCGGTTCTCGGTATCATAGGAGCTTCCGGCTCAGGGAAATGTGAGGATCGCTAACTCTTCCTCCTGAAGACAAGATTTAACCATCTTTATGCACCCGTAGCTAGTTTTGTTAGTACCCTCGCGGGCAGGATACGGCCTACTCAGGGATGGATCGCGATAAATGGGCGGCGAAGTCAACCAGAAGAGTGAGTCTTCCCATCATATTCACCGCACAAGAGCTCAGCAAATATCCAAGCGGACTAGGGTCTCTAACTGCGTACTAGTCTAAGAGACCTGATCGGATTCATTCCCCAGCATCACATAGTCCTTCATGATCTCACCGTGCGCGGGAATATCCTATACTCCGGCCGCGTGCAACTCGGTGCACAGATGCCCGATCACCAAATCGTAGATTACGTAGATTCTCTGATCTCATCGCTGGGTCTACAGAGCATCCGACATGAACTAGTTGGCAGCCTCGTGAAGGAAGGAGGCCGAGGGATCTCCGGAGGTGAGTATAAGCGCGTGAGTATCGCCGTCGCTTTAGCTGGCGCTCCAAGGGCGTTGGTTCTAGACGAGCCAACCTCCGGTCTGGACGCGACGGCTGCGCATTCGTTGATGAAACTCCTGCACTTAATATCGCGTCAGGGGATTATGGTGATTTGTGTGATTCACCAGCCACGCGTGGAGATATTTGATCTGTTGGATGACCTTCTTGTTCTCAACGCTGGGGCGCAGATGTATCTGGGGAAGGCAGCAGAGGCACAGTCGGTCTTTGAGAGGCTGGGCCACAAGTTCCCCGTCGCGTCGAACCCGGCGGTGATTCTCGACATCTTGATAAATCATCCCCATACCGAGGGTGGGGGACGAGCCTCTTTGCAGGGACCATTAGAAGACAATCCGTCTCCCGGAGCCGGTATAGCAAAGGAGACATTGGTCAAGTTCCTTCATGCCGTCAAGCAAAGAAAAGCGTCCTGGCCCCGTCAACTTTGGCTCACTTTTCACCGAAGTACAAAACAGCAGAGCAGACAGACCACGGGCCTTGCTCTGGAGATTGTATCGAGTAGTGTTGTCGGTCTCATGATCGGGCTATCGGCATTCGAATCCAGAGGACACTTCTTCCAAGGGATCTATTATGATCCGTTCGACCTTCTTTCGAGTGCAGTTGACTACCGTCTGGTAACTGAGCAGGCTCTATTGTGTTGTCTCGCGATAGGTAGGTCCTCTTCTTCTTCAACTATCATTACCGTTGGTTAATCAAGTATTCCCATCTCAGCCTGTGCCGCCGGACCTTCGGGAGTAAAGGTATTCGAGGAGGAGAAGTTGACCTTCCATCGAGAATCGCAGTCCGGCCATTCCCGCAGCGCCTATTTTCTTGGGAAAAATCTGGCCATCTGTTTCCGAATGCTGCTGTCGTCCTTGCATTTTACTGCTTTCTACCTGGTTCTATCGACCCCCATGATCCCATTCCGCGTCCAGCTTGGTCTTGGCATCCTGTACTATTACTGTAAGTATGCCTCTCCCTGCAATCATTCATCAGTTCCAACCTTGCTAGTTCTCATTCCAGGTATCTACGGACTCGGATTCATCGTATCAGCCGTCACCCGGCGAGAAGACGGACCGTTGCTGTGCATGCTACTAAGCCTGATAATCTCAGCTCTGAGCGGATGTGCACCGCGGCTATCAACGGTCCGGGATTGGCATTTGACGTGGTTTTGGTACTTCTGGCCAGCAGTAAGAGACCTACCCAGGATTCTTCTATTGCACTTGCAACTAGAATCAACCCGAAGACGAGCTGCAACTCATTTACCGATTCAATTAGACTTGGTTCTCGGAAGCATTCTACCAGGAGAATACGGCCCCCCTAGCCTACCTCTACGACATCCGGGACGCGGCTGCGTTTACGGGGTATGCAACGGGTAGAACGGCGATGGATATGGGGTACGTCTACTACGCCCACTGTTTAGTGTAAAAGTTGGCAAAGTGAGACTAACGTCGCAGGTTTCTTGTCCTAATTGGGACCGTGTACCGAGTATTGTCTTACATCCTCTTCGTTTTCTGGGGTTGGAAAGCGCGGCGGTGATGGCTCAAATAACCGGCTGCACTAGGAAGAATTTCATGGTGCCCGCCCGGATCACGCATAGATATCCCGATCGCCAAATAAAAAAAATAAAAATAAAATAAAAATAAATTTTATTAAGCCGGAAATGGAGAAGCAGAGGACGTATTGGGCGTATCGCGATATATTTGTATTAGGGCGAAGAGGTGAGATCGATACGATAGAGTCGACATTTGCAGGTAGGAAGCTATGGAACGAGGTGCCAGAATTGTCTGGCAAAAGTAGGACCTTGTTAGCACTCGTAGGTTGTCGGAAATGGCGTATTTTGGCCGACACAGCTGTTCACAGTTGTCTTATTTTGTCACATCAGACAATAGGAAAATGTATTGTACGTCTATTGACGGTTATGGGTGGCACAGCAGAGATATATTGGGATGCGAGAAGGGGAGATTGATGCCACATGGCCCATCTGTCAGGGACCAGGAATAGGAGTACAATTTGTTGTACTTTTGAATAACCATGTTGAATGGTGTTGAATTGGAATGTGATTTCTGGCATGAGGACATGAAGAATAACAACTACTAGCACTTGTTTAGTATATTCTACACAATCTCTAGGATAGGAAACTAGGCAATAAGAGCGGCCTTTGGACTTTAAATCCGGACTGCCAAGGTGTAAGGCCTCAGCGATGTATATAAGATAGATATTCGCAACCTCATACTTTGTGGCTTAGTCAACCCATGACTGACTAAGCACACCAGGGGATAAATCCTCTTCGCGAGGTGAAGATTCCACACCTCAGTGTTAATCTACTATTCAAATCCTCAGTTACTATTATCGCGACTACTACTCTCCTCTTTATTAAGTGAACTACACGCTTTCACACTGGTTGCACCGTATTCAAGGTCCAGGACCCTTATACAAGGTACTCCACAAATATCTGGAGACAGGTGAATGAATGAGATTGATAGATGTGTGCTGCGTAGATACAATATAAGCACTCTACCAGCCTGGTGACTCTGCTGTAAAGCCTACAAGTCCTTAGTGGTTGTAGTGTATTGTGGGTTGAACTTGACAGCTATCACAGGTTCTTATCTATCTATCGTGCTCCATTTAATAATCAATTCACACTCTCCATGATATTTCATTGGCAGCTTTCAACTCAAAGCTGCAACCTGCTGACTGTTCTGTATCTATGGATCCGCTTTACCCCAAATTGTCGGAGCGGGCCAACAAATTGAAACTGTCTTATCCGAAAAAAATAAAATGTCATGCAGCAGTGCAGGGTAGTCAATCAGGCAACATGCTACCTAAAAATCTGGTTCAGATTGCGATCTATACCCATGACCCCGGCGGCGGTAAATCTTTACCTAATTTCTAGAAGCACACTTCCTTCCAATTAGGAATGAAATGAAACATTTCATAGTTTCCCCACGCCGAGGGATCCTTAAGTGAAGTTACGGAAGCCTTCGGCTGCCTAAGACTCGGCTTGGAGACTAGCCTCGCGCTTCACCAGAATGAGTAAGAATGTAGAATTTTCTTTGGAATTCTTAATTACTGAGGCTGGGGCGATGTCTAACTGAACATACCCATTTCGCGCCAGATAAGGTTAGTTCTACCGCTAAATGATAAGGGTCCAAGACAACTGCTTACAACTCACGGAATATGACCCAATTGTACTATAACTAACCGAGATTGAAGCAGTATCTCTGATAGGAAAACATCAGCCGGGCTATGGAGTTCTCTGTATATCGCTTTATGCCCCAGGATAATCCCCTTTTGGTAAATATGGAGGGCCATACCGACAAAAGTTGGTTGTCTCCAGCGCCCTCGCTCTTCTGAGTGGTTCCTTACTGGAACCATGTAAGCCCTCAGATAGACCCGAGAAGGAGAGTGGGCAGACTCGAAACAATGGTGGGACACAATATTATTGTGTGTGCCGGTTGGGGAAGTATAAAGCTGGGTCTGTCCCCCAAGGGTATTCCAGGTCAATCAATACCCTCAGGAGAGGGCTGTGATTGTATAACAATGAAGTGGAATTTGAGCATCTCGTTCACCACCGTGGGGCTCCTCCTGGGCTCACTGGTCTCGGCGACTCCCATCAAGCGCAGCGCTCCAAAGCCATTGCAGAAGACCGCAGAAGGTGGGGTGGTCTACGAGCTAGGGAATATCACTTACTTCGCGAACACCAAATACCCCAAAGCTGTTCTGGATGCGGCCCACTTTGAGGGAGATGGGCTCACTCTCGTCCCAATCACCGTCATTGTCGCGAACCAAAGCACCATCTCAGGCGAGTACCTGAAGACAACCATTGCCGAATATCTCGTGGGAGATGATGTCTTCTCAGAGGACTTTCTGGGCTCTCTTTACCTGTCATCTACAATCAGGAACACCAAGCTGGAACGGTCCGCCCTGGACTATATTCAAAGCCTCAATGTGCGTCGATTCTACCTAGATTCCAACGTCATCCATCATGAGAAGGCTGCAATCATGTTGGGAGGCGTCTCTGAGAAGGCTCTTCCATCAGGGCCTTACACTATCACCGTGCTTGGAGCATCCGTGAGTTTCTTCGAAACATATCGTTTGTATCGTGATGAATACCGCGACTTCATCACTGGGACCTACGCATCCAACGACGGCACCGATTCCTTCACAGCGCTGAACGTGATGTGTTCCAAATGGTGGGATCCTATGATCCCTATTCCTAGCCGCATCCATTTTTGGCGTGACTCGCGGCCCCTAGCTGGAACTCGAGTTGCTATCAAAGATCTCTACGACATGAAGGGCCTTCAGACTTCCGGAGGTAGTCAAGCTTGGATCCGCGTCACCCCCATCGCCAATACAACCGCCCCCGCCATTCAGCGCCTTGTTGATCTTGGCGCTGTGCTGGTCGGAAAGTTCAAACTAGCCCAGTTCGCCTCCGGTGCCAACCCGTGGGACTGGGTCGATGAACACTACCCTTTCAACCCTCGCGGCGACGGTTACTTGACCTGCTCCGCGTCATCTTCCGGGGGCGGCTGCTCCATCGCAGCGTACGACTGGCTGGATAACGCCATTGGATCCGATACTGGATCCTCCATGCGTCGTCCCGCTTCGGTGTCCGGCACCTTCGGAAACCGGCCCAGCCAGGGTATGATCTCGCTTGAGGGAGCCATCCCTCTGAGTTGGGCGCAGGATACCGCCGGTGTCTTTTCACGCGATCCTCATCAATGGGTTCGATTCGCGAAGATATGGTACGGCGATGCGAACTTGTACCAGGACACCTCGATCACGGGTCTTCCCCCATTGAACGTCCCCGTGGACTCTGGGTTTCCGAAGCGCATTCTCTACCCAACAGACTACCTCCCACTCGCCAACCCCGCCGCACAAGCGATTCTCGAAACCGTGTTAAGTAACATGACCCAGCTGTTCAACATGACCATCGATCGCCTGAACTTCACCACCACCGTCACAAACGCAACCATCTTCCCAGAACAAGAAACCGCAAATTTCACCAACTGGGACATTCTGGGCTCCTTCGGCGGCGCACTCAGCGGCTACTCCCAACAGGTCGACGTCATGGGCCCCCTCTTAACCGCCTGGGCAGAGCTCTTCGACGGCCGCTTCCCTCCTGTTGACCCTGCATGGCGCCAGAGCTGGACCGAGCTTGCGCAAAGTCCAGTAAACCAGTCCATGTACGACAGCGCCCTGAAACAAAAGGCCGTGACCACAAAATGGTTCAACGAGAATATTCTCTTTGAAACGCCCGAGTCCTGCTCTGAGTCCATGATGATCTGCGATATCGGGACCGGTGGCCTGCCCAGTTTCCGTGAGGAGGGTCTGAATGAGAATGCTAATGCTAGCTTTTTGGCTGTTCTTCCCGAGGGGGCGAGGATTACCTGTGCTAATATTTGTCCTCAGTTTGCGTGAGTAGACATGATATTTTTTTCTTTTTTTTTGGGTTGAGGTTGAATCTTACTAACCAATAACTGCTCTAGATGTGCCGACTATACAATTCCTCTGGGCCAGGTCCCGTACCAATCGCCTATCACAATGGTGACAGAGTATTACCCTGTTAGCATTAACATGATTGTTCGCCGTGGGTGTGATTTCATGCTCTTTGACTTGGTTGAGAAGCTTGCAGATGCAGGCATTATCAGACCTGTCAAAACTGGTCGTACGCCGTTTTAGGTCTCAGTTACGGATATCTACTCCAACCCCTGAGGATTCGGCCCTTCAATGTATCTATATGAGGAAGTCAAGCAAGCAGTTAAGATACAGAGAATTGTTAAGATAGTGAAGAGCTTATTGTTAAAGGCATCCAATCCTTAGTAGGCTACGTGCGTGTAGTCGATACAGTTTCATTCTGCAATCCTTTCCCTATGCATTTCATAATATATGTGGCTCTGTGGCTTTATTTGTATAAGGGGTAGGGTACAAAATCAATCAGCAGATACATTGAAGGGCTGAATCCTCAGCGGTTGGGGTAGGTATCCGTAACTGAGACCTAAAACAGCGTACGACCAGTTGTGACAGGTCTGATAATGCTCCCAATCCCTATCCGAGTCTCCCCTGCAGCAGCGTTCCGCTAGATTTGCGATTTGTTTGGTGGATGAGCGGCTGTAGTGATGATTTGATTTGATGTGGAATGAATTATGAGTGAGTGATGATACCCTTCAGATGTGAGGTCTGTCTTGTCTCGGCCGAAAGCCATTTATTATAGAGAAATAAACAAGTGATACACTGTTTTATTTATGAGCCATTCGACCGTGGTAGATGTTCTTGGCCGAATCGGCAGGGCATTCGAGCCTACGATCCAATACCTACTTGGTCTATGGATTATATATTCCTCCTGCTTCCCAATTGACCCACCAAGCGCCCAGGCACCCGCTTTCTTAGGGGGCTGAGTCCTGATCAGTGATAGCCTGCTGCGCCTCGTACGGGGCCAAAACAACGCCCCGCCCCAAAGGCTTCTTTCTTTCTCACCTCCTGTGTTGAACAGCATATAAAGAGTTAAAGACCCGCTCAAGGTACATTCTGACTATTTCCTCAATACTTTTAGAATCTAAAATTATCGTCAATAATATGAACCTCTACATCCTCCTCCCCTCTCTCCTCGCCCTCGTCCTAGGCATCTACCTCACACCAACCCTTTACAATTACACCTCAACCTCATCTCGAGATTCCCCTAACCCCTCCACGATACAGTATCTCACCTTCACGCTGAAAGAAAAATTCAACCTTGAACCCGACTGCCACGCGGCCAGCGGTGTACAGGACGATCTTTGGAAATTCACCTACCACACCTACCGCACTCCCGGGAAAATCTGCAGTATTTCCTTTGCGCAGTCGGCAATGATTGGGAAAGCGGTGGAGGATTATATCATGAATGATGCAGAGAAGCATGGGGAGTGTGATACGCAGTGTTTGCGCTTTGATCAGGGCGGGAATTGGGATGGGTGGGTTTCTTTAGGGAAGATTGGGAGGTTTGATAAGAGTGTTTCTTGTGGGCCGGGATCGTTTAAGAAGAAGAACGTGGTGGAGGAGAGTAAGTGTGGGAAGGGTTACTCTGCTGAGCGTGCGTTTTAGGGAGGCAGTAATCACTGTTCTTAAGGGTAACCGTGGATGGAGGGGCTGAGTGAATACTGAATATGTTAATATGATTATATATATTCAACTAGAAAATACAAACTCGAAAAGCACCAGGTGCCAGCAGAGCCCATTCCCTATCTGCAGGATAGATGTCCAACAGATCATTTCTTCTCCTTATCCTCACGGAAGAAATCCTCCAACTTCATCCACGTCAGTTCCGGATACCGACTGTTATCCAACGGCTCCAGCTTCCCAGCCCCAGACATCATATTCACCATATACTGCATCCCCTGCCACACAGGGAACACATCCTCTTCGCCTCCGAAAAACCGCATCGTCCCTATCACCATCTCCATCATCCCCACAGTCCCCATCCAAGACGGCTTATACTTGACACCCCGCACAGCCGTCTGTGCATCAGCAATATCCTGCACACTAACACTAACACTAGCAATACGAAGGAAATTCGGCGTCGGGTTCGGATCCGCAGCAACAGCAGCCGTATACGCAGCCGTATCAACCATAGTCGTGAAATCAAGAAGCTGAGTCGGCTTCTTCCCAACATAAGGCACCTTGCAACCCTTATGATTAATCATCGGCGTATTATCCCCAGCCATCAACTCCATAAACCCGCCATTCAGAATACTCGTCCAAGAGGAAATCCCAGACGTCTCCAACTTCGCATGAAACTCCCGCCGCAGATCCAAATTCCGATTCGACCCGGGCTTCGTCTTCGTAAAATCTAGCGAGAAATCAGACGGGATGAACCGTGGCACCTTTGCAGCAACTGAGGCGTCAAGAAGATGACCCTGCGCGACGTGAATCACATCAGTTAACCCCTGGAGAGTGGAAACCACGCAGACGGCGCCTTGGAGTTCACGGGTGAGAGATGGGACGTCTGAGAGGTCGATTGGGGTGATGGTTGCGCCGGCCTTGAGGAGGTCAGTTGTGCGCGATGGCGCGGTGTTCGGACGCACGAGGGCTTTCACGGGCATGTCCCGTTTGATTAGGGCATCTGCAACGAGTTTTCCTAGCCCGCCGGTGGCGCCTGCGATTGCGACGAATGGAGTAGCCATTGTGTCTTTGAATCAAAGTAGAAATGGGAATGTGAAATGTGGGACAGTAATGTAGTGTCCAAGTTGATCTGTATAGGGCCTGAGAGAGAAAAATTCGTTGTATACATATTAGTAAAAAGCAAAAAATCGCTGTCAATAGAAAGACCGAGAGGCCGACATTGGTCACTGAGACGGTTGATAATCACGGAAACTCGGGCGTTATATCAACCCCGAGTCCCACTATCATATGTCAACTACCTAGAGCCAACCGGATATAGCGAGATTTTCTTTTAATTTGAAATGGTTAGGGTCTTGCAAATTCGGAAATATCACAGATCATAACTTCTAAAGTTATCCGGGGAGCATGACGGGTCGAGATTTCGCTACCCATGTCCAGTAAGGTTCAGTTCCAGACACTTGATCCTCCAGTTTTGTTTCTAGGTATTGATAAACAGGGCAAGGGCTTATCACAGCCATGTTCACCACACTATTGTCATTAGAACCTGATAAATCAACCTCAGGCGCTGCGAAATTCCACGAGACCTAGTGATCCTACAGGCATCGTCAAGAAAACCTGGCAGCCGGACAGTCCTGGCTCAAAACAAAAGAACCTCAACTAACATACCTTTGAAGAGTACCACAAGAGAAAGATAGACTTTTTTAACCTACCTAAACTCAAAAATGTTACTTCTGCTTACCTGGCGCACCTAGATATCTTTCTGTTGAATCTGACATACACCATGTCAACACCTCAACCCTTTCCAGAAACAAGAAACACAAAGTTCCTTGCCCACAACCCAAATGCAACCCCGAATGTCCCTGAAGATGTCGCCTGGGAGCAAGCCGAAGAAACATCCGACAACTGGCTTCTTCCGTCTCTCTAAGTTGACATCTTGAGACCGATAGCGAATTTCATCCTCAGTCATAACAGAGGCATTGCCACCGAGTTTGCTATCCTGCGAAAGGGTTCCTATAATATTTCCCTACGATTGCAGTACGAAGATGGAGCCTCTGCTATCCAAGCATCAGTAAGAGACACAATTGCGTTGATATGATTCTCCTGAAGCATGGCCTGGTTGTATGATGCTTTGGCATTCCCAAGAAAGAGACCAGGGACAATCTGCCTCTTATGGGCCGTGGATACCATCTCCCATTTCTTGTTCTGCTCATTTCCAGTATCCTTTCCTGTTGTGTTTTCACACATTATGGGTTGCCCGTGTTCTTCTACTTCCTGCAAAGCTGAGGGATTGTGGGATTATTGCTTGCGGGGCTAAAGTCGTGATGCCAAGAACTCGCATTTAGCTTTGTAGAGCAGCTCATGCGAGCTGTGTACTCTTATGTTAGGTATTGATAGGTACGGAGGAGATTGGGATATTGTCCGGTAATGCACTAAAATCGAGGGCGAAGGAAGTAGTACTTTTAAATGCCATCCATCCTAGCTCCAAGCTGAAATCGAGAAGAGAAATATGGAGTACACAAACATCCAGACGTATGATGAGAGACAGAAGAAAGACATTGTGAACAGCACAGAAGACTGGTTGACAAAATGATAACATCCCACAAATCCATCACCTCTATACATAATAAATAATGTGCACCACCGATTAGATATCGAAGCTCCCCGGGACCATCGGGTCATATGTAGGCGCGCTGCCCACTGAGTAGTTGTACTGGAGGAACTCTTTCAGCGACGCCGCATTGTAGCCGCTAGATGACTCGATATAGCCCGCCTGCTCGAAGTCCTCGATCATCGTTGCTCTGATTTATTCCGTCAGGTTTAGAACCAGGACCTACCGAAAGAAAACCAAACAGCAAAAAAAATGAAGCTTCGAGCTCATAACTTACACCCAAAACCGACACCCGGCACCGCTCTCGGCGAGTCGATAATGATCACGCCAGTTATAAAAAAGGGTCTTGAGGCACTGGTCCACGGTGATGTTTTTCTGAACCGCGCAAGGTGAAGTTTTGGATTGCGCTGAAGGGGTTGATGTACTCGCAATGGGTGATCTGCACAGTTCCCGTAGCGTCTTCGATGCGCATTCTGACCATGTTCAAGCGGATTGATTGGGTTGAGGTTATCACGAGGAAGATGGATGCGTGGTTTAAGCTGCGTGTGTCTGATGGCAATCTGTAGCCCATGTTGTGGACAACCACTCTGATTCCTGTAAGGATCTGGCATTTGTCGGCTTCAGTAACAGGGCGTGTAGTGGGCGGTGGCATTGTGGAGGTGGGAGGTTAGGCTAGGTAAAAAATACAAGCTTAATAATGACGATATGTAGCAGGTGGGTTGCTTTGCTTTGGGATGCGGAATCGATGGACAGTGGCATCCATTATATACAGAAGGGAGGGGTTCACAATTGTGTGAATAAACAAGGCATTATGGCTTGCAAGTGAAGCATGGTTCACTTGCATTATTCACTAAAAGCGAAGACAGGACATGATTCACTAGATATCCCAGAGGCAGGCCCACACAACCTGGACAGTAACAGAGTATTTTGAGGCTGTGAATCACAAGATCACCTGGAAAGAATTAACCAGATGCCGAGAGGAGAGATTCATGGATGTCTTTTTCTTTGCAATACTTCTGTTGAGCCATCCCTTCGCAATGCCAGTGAAGATGATCTGGTCACCCCCTTGTGTTCTGCCAACGGAATATGATCTTCAAGAAGGATGGATCGATCTATCTCCCCGGCTCGGTGTTTGCTGGATTCTATACTCGCTTGTTTCAGAACTTGACGATCTCGTGTGTGCGTCCTTATGATATGGCCTTTGAGAAACCACTTAAGCAAGAGCTCCAACAATAATCAAGCTTAACTGAAGAAGAGCAACCTGATATGCAATTCACACCACAACCATTGCCCCCCGCGCAAATTTACAATAGTTCTGTAAGAGATCTGTGTGTCAATGCAGAGAACTGACTATGACAAAAGTGATCCTGATCCGCAAATTTTCACCCATGACAACTCATACATTGCAAAATTGATCAAGGCGCGGAATAAGGAAGGCCGTGAACAGGATTCTCTCGACGATACACCTACTACTGTATCCCAGAAGGCAGACTGAGAGTCCACCAAGTCAAGACGTGAGGAAGACATTTAAACTCAACAATATCCCAATAAGGAAGACGAGGGGTTGCCCAAACCTGCTCTTACCTTCCCACGTACCCCTGCCAGAACTTCAACTTCACAATTTGTGGTTGATTACATGTTATGGTTGAATCTACTACCATCATAGCAGTGACGATGATTTGTTTTGCGTAGCTAGCCCCTTTCGGGTCGCGGAGTTTCATATTGTAGTAGGTAAGTATTCACAATTCGCAACCAGCCTCACTCAGCATCATTCAGTCAGAAGCGGAACCGGGCAATATTATCGTCGAGTGCGTGGAATAATAACTGGTCCGCCACAGAAGAGGAATTCCTCATCACTGTCTGCTGCATGGGCTTATTATCCTCAGGATCAGGACTAGGACTAGCCGCTTCCGGGTCGGAGACATTGTCATTATCATTATCATTGTGATTGTAGAAGCTGCCCCGTTTCAAAATAAGCTGGCTCCGCGCGGTTGTTTGGATCACTCTCGGAGGTGAGGGAAGACATCTCTCGTCTTGACTCTTCAGTCAGCAGTCTCTCGGGTTCGCTGTCAGCCTGAAGGGAGTATACAGCAGCAATTTAATGCAGACAGTCTATAGGCCCGCAGCTAGAGAATCGGCCAAATTATCTTTAGTCAAGCCTTGTTAGTAGAGAGACTCTGCAGTAGTTGAATCTTTGTTCCAGCCTTGCTAGCCGCAGCTTAGTTACTATAAAGCGAGGACCTGTGAATTACCACTTCCAGTTACAAGTTTATACGCCATATTGTCATGTTATCGGAAGAAGAGCCTGCGGTGCATTTCTGTCTTGGGTTGGTTTACATTGATAGATGTTAGATAGCTAGGTAGAACTTGAATGTCCCTGTGTACTTTCTTGCATTGTTGGGGGGGGGGGGGGGGAAGTCATCTACTCAGTCCGAATCCCAACTAATACCTGAATCAGAACACCCAGAGCCTCCGATCCCAGAGCCAGACGAGGATGCAGCCGAGAAATCGCTTTCATCCCAGATATTGTCGGCGTCATCTCCCGAATCCTCCCCCCAGACATTGTCCTCCGCATTGTCTTCTGGCGGCAAACCTGAGCCCATACCGGGGTCTCCATCCGGGTGTTGATCATCACTGTGATTACCACTATTACCGGGCTCGTCCAGCTTTGACATTATAGGCGAATCTTGATCTCTATCTTCATCTCTATCTTTCATTGACAGCGTTACCCCCGACCGGGTTTGGTGTTTAAACTCCGATGCCCAATTCCTTCGAGTACTTTGATTTGCTTTAGTAGGCCAGCCCTCAGCAGCCAGTGCTGCGTTGCGTGCAGTGGCGGCGTCGGTGTCAGTGCTCGGGGTTGGTGGCATAGGTTGGGAATCAGACGCTCTCAGACCAGGAAGGGTATAGTCCTTTGGGAGAAATATTGGACTACGTGCGGCCTGGGCTCTTATCCTGGTGTAATAACTCAGGTCACGATTGATCACTGATGTTGCTGTGCAGGTCGTCACAACAGTGGACAGTAGTAGCGCAGCAAAATAAGCTGCTGACAGGGTCGCTGACGGCCAGGAGATAGATGACTGACTCCCCTGGCCATTATTATCGTGGCTTGGGTTTAGAGATTTCTCCTCGACGAATGATTTGAGCTCCTGAATCGTCTGCTCTTGCCCCTTCATGGCTGTTTCTAGGCTCTCCGCACGATTTGCTAACAGAATCGCGAGTCAACCAACGTCCTGGCGGATGTCGCGGTGTAATTCTGCGGTTTTGTCTTTCCTGAGGCCGTCAAGTGCATTCTGTAGGGTCGACGTCAGATCAGACAGTTGGTTCCTGAGTGTTTTTATAATCTCCAGCTGTTCATCGTGTTTCAGGTTATGCTCCTCGGCGGTACGCTTCAGGACGCGCATTTGCTTGTCCAGCTCGGTGGGGATGTCAGCCAGTTTGATTGCCTCGACCAGCTGCGCGCACTGCTCTGGGCGTAGCTTCTGCTCAGGGAGCTTTTCTAATGCCTTACTGCTCGCAAGGGTTTGTTAGCAGCGCTTCTTAAATGCCCCGAAGAACAGCTCAGTACAGCGCATACATACATAACATGCAGCAGCAACAGCGAGTTGACGGCCGCCAAAGGCTGCTGGATCTCCTGCCGCAGCTTGTCCACCTTTCCGGAGATCTCATGCATTGTGAATTGAACTACGCGTGGGATTCTGCGCAGCGATGCGGTTGCCGGCTTGTTGGCTATCTGGCCTAGAGCGCGTTCATGCTTGTCGAGGAAACTTTTGAACTCGGTCCATGGTCCTGAAATGTCGGATAGGAGTCTAGAGATGTCCGTGGCTAGATCATTTTGCGCGGTATCTCGCACATGTCTCTCAATGTGCTCGACAGTTGCTTTGAAACTCTGCAGGAAGGAGACCTGCGCGGCATATTTGGACAAGGCGCCGCCCGCGTTCTTGAAGGCGTCGATCACTTGCGCCAGGATGCGCGCGCCAGCGATGAAGTCGCCCACGGAGAAGCCGAAAGCGGGAGTGGCCATCGGGGGGAGTTGATGGTTTCGATGAGTTCAAAATTGGAGTGAGATGGAAATGTCCACCCCCGGGGCAATGAGGAGGCAACTGGCCCACGTAATGACCCCTGTTGGTGAGGCTGTGCTGATCCTTCAGCCTTGCCACGGAGCTCGTCTTCCCCTCGATTTCTAACTACAAGAGCCTCCTTATCATGCTGATGCAAATTAAAGCGTATGTTTTCATGCTGGGCTACCTAGTACTGTCATGGCTACCGATTACCGAAGTCTACCACGACAGATTGAACGATCTCCCTGGTTGACCTTCGCCGTCTGGGCCGCTGAACTCGGGGCTGTGTCGTTTCTCTCCTGGAAGGTCTTTACCCCTGCGATACTCATAATCTACGCCGATTTCATGGTCCGCGCACCCTGCCTCGTGCTTGTTGTTTTTTCGTTCGCTTTAGCTACTGCCTCGGCCGTGTCCAACCGGCTCAGTTCATTGACTGCCTCCTTTCGAGATGGATACACTGTCCCTCCTCGGCGTATTGGATGGAAGACGTTTCCTGCCTTGGTTGATGCTGAAACCCCTTTGCTGTCCGCTTCATGCCACACAAGCAGATTATGTCTGGAGTGTATACGACTGGTTGAACATTCCAAGTTACTCGCCGGGTCTTTCCACCCAATTGTGAGACGTGTTGAATGGCATTCTTGGCTAATCGAGCATCAGGGCTTGGAACTTGAGACGTCCAAGAAAGCATGCCATCTGTGCAATATTCTGTGGCAGAGTTTTGGTTCTCGGCTCAGGCAATACTTCTGGGTAGACTATGACAATGTGCAGCGCCAGAGAGTATGGATAAAGGTCTGGAAGGAGCAGAACCATAGTCTTGACAGAGGCCGCTGTTATTTGCAGATATTGGGCGGCAAGCACCAGCGAGAAGACTGTCGACCGCTGTCGGGGGCCCTGGAGGTTAGAGAAGGTTGGTTTATTATGCGGAGACATTAACTATATGACCTTCTGACATGTCCAGAAAACCCTCATGAAGGTTTTATGTCTTTGCGTGTTACATCCTCCACCGGGTCCGCTGATTGTATCGCGCTTGCCAAACATTGGATTGCAGAGTGTACTTCTAGTCATGAACATTGCTCTGCACCGACTCTTGCAGGAGAGCAATACCTACCAAAGAGACTCCTCTTCGTCAGCAAAGCCTCATACGGCCAGTCTAGTCTCCGCCTCGAAGACACTGCCAGTCTAACCCTCGATCCTGCGGAAACGACATATCTGGCTCTCAGCTACGTCCACAGCACCGGCGACGTGAAATTAACGAGCGAAAACAAAAACGCATGGAAAACCTCCATCGAAGATGCCTCTCTACCGCTTTCATTCCAGCATGCTGTCACCCTCACCCGTCATCTTGGCTTCCGGTACCTGTGGATCGACATTCTCTGCACTATCCAGGACAGCAACCCAGATGAGCGACGCGAGGAACAGTCGGAGGAACGAGGAATGGCAATTGCGCATGCCGCATGTTTGATCTCCGCCTGTGCATCTGTCGATGCCGACGACGGCTGTTTCCGACCTCGAGCATGTTCTCTGCATGAATTCCCTTGTTACTTGCGGATCTCGAGCGGAAAGGCCCTATCCGTCAGGGCTGAAGGAGCGGTTGATTCTGAGACTTTCCGTGACCAGGTCGAGGGGAGTCCACTTGGGGAACGCGGCCATGCGTTACAGGATCGACTTTTGTCGCGGCGCGTGCTGCATTTTGGGTCGCGGTTGTTGTTTTTTCAGTGTGGCACCCATGTTGCGTCTGAGGCGAGGATAGAGGGGGCTAAGTATGTACAGGAAGACAGCGGCGGGGGCCGCAGATGTTTTAGCATGAGGGGGAGAGGTCAAAACAAGAATAGGGGAGAATCAGAGTCCTATCAGTTGATGACACACAGGGCTGCCTTCGATCAACTCCGGCAGAGTTCATTGGCACTCCCCGTCATAATGGACCAGCTCTGCATGCATAGACTCTGGTTCCTGCTCGTCTCTAAAGCCACCACCGTCGACAAGACAGGCGGCGACCCCGCCAATCGACTCGGCGCCCTTGCTGGCCTTGCGCTGGCAATCGGAGGCAAGGAATATCAACACAATTACAAACGCGGACTCTGGAAGCGTCATCTCCTTTTTGACCTCCTCTGGTTCATTCAATCCGGGCACACAACGAGGCCTCAGGAGCCCCACTCACCCTCCTGGTCATGGGCTGCCGTAAGCGGCGCAGTCAGTCAGCAACTGATGATCGATGAAAAGGGATTCACAGGGAAGAAGCATGTTATCGTCCACACTGCTACGGTAATTTCCGGTCCCGAGTCTGCTGAAGCAGCTGACGAGGGCCTGTTGGTACTCAAATGCCCTGTGCTCCGCGCGGTCAACCTCACTAATGCCGAGTCTCACTATTACACCGTTGAAGTACAGTCTGCGCACGGGGGTGTCCAGGCGAGGTTTGCGCCGGATACTGTGGACTTTGATCAGTGCCGGGACTTTGTCGTTGCGGAGATTGTGAGGGAGGTCGTCTACGAGCCCGGTGGGCAGGGCAGGGTTTCGGAGGTATGGAGCAATGGACTCGTTCTGCGGCAGGTTCGGGAATACCGTGGCTCTGGGTGTCCGAGGATTGTTTTTATGAGGGTGGGAAGATTCTGGATGCGGTGGCCGGTGTACTGGTCGAGTTTTTTGCGTGGAGTAGCTGAAGAAGACCGGGTGTTTGGGAATGGCATACCTATCCGAGTTGTCTAGTGACGCATTCATCTATATTAAGGTCATTTATATAAGTCTAAGGAATCTCAAACCAGGCCCCCCACAGGCCCTCTACAAGCCCCCTCTGGGGTGGCTTAGTCTGAGATAATCATCCCTTAAAGCAGGGTAACACAGTGTTGATGGCAAAGTTCTTGGTTAAAGATGCAGGAATCTTAGGTCCGCGGTTCCTTATCAGAGCGTCTCCGGGAGCCAGGGGCAGAATAGTAGTGCTAAGCATGTGAGGGTGTTAAGGCGGCGGCTTAGTACAGATGTAATGCTAGGACTTGGCAGGGCGCGTAGACACTTCCCTACTCGTTTCTCCCGATGCCGATTCCCTCACCGTACGGGGACTAACTCTCAGCACTCCTCGCCCTCGCGGTCCTCTTACCATTTCTCATCACTGCAGCCTGGATTCGGCTTCTTTACAACCCACAGCCTCAAACCACCGCCATGCAGGAGTCCAGGATTGACATCTGCAGGCGGCCCGTCGAACCACCGAACCACTTCCGCTTCTGCTACGGTAGTGGACTAGGTGTCGATGTCTATGGCTGGCCATCCAAGGGCGGCGTCTACTTCCTCCAGGACTGTACTCCTGTGGAGATCGAGTTCCTCGGCTACGATCGCTTGAACGTGCCCAGGCATCTCAAAGCAGAGTCTCAAGAGGAGGAGGATGTGCATTGTAATCACAGTGGGTTGTTACCTCCCTCCTTTCATCATTTCTTTCTTCACATCTAACTCCTGGTAGTGCGTCGGCTAGGAGCAACCTGGTGGGCACGCTATGAAGAATTATCAAAATTTACAGTCTTCGGGGATAAGAACTTGAACTTGAATGGTTTTTTTATCCGAGTTGGCTGGCCAGATGGGGGTGGAGGAGCATGGGTTTTACACACGACAATCGACGAGGCAGCTGAGAGAGGCACGGGATTGATTGATAATGCATATACGATGGAAGAGCGATGCATGAAGATTGGACGCATGGGGGGGGTCTTTTACGCGACCCCTAAAGAATGTCCCTACCTCGATCTGCCCTGACTCCTTCCTGTTGGAGACAAGGCGAGTTCTTTAGTAGGCCCAAAGCGATCAAGTGGGCCGTCCGATTCATGTACCTAGCCTTGCCTAAGCTTCTAAGGCTCCAGATGATAGGTTATTATTGCTTACTACTGTTGGTTCTTGAAGGATTCGGGTTGGACATCACTGTCTAATGCCCTAAATTTGCTAGGGGGGGTGGTATAATCAGACTATCTAAGACCCCAAGATGGCCGGTATAATCTCTAATACTAAGCCTCAGTACCAGCTAATCAAGGCATGTATCTTAAATAGGTAGGTCTAAAAAGGTGTCAAGACATCAGTCTAGTATAGATAGTAGGTAATAGGGGCCTTCATGGCCTCATATTCGGGCGACATCAAATTCAGTTCAACCTTTGCTAAAAATCGTCAAGAAATTGGCAAAGGGTTACCAATTGACGAACTCCGGAAAATGTGCGGGTTCTGTCACCAGGTCTAATGAATATTGGTCATGTTCTGGGGCTCAGAGAAACACCATCTTCGCGACGGGCTCTGTAGGAGGGATACAGTTGAGTCAAGTGCCTCGGCGAGGGAGGTCAGGGCTAGCTTCCAGTCACTTAGGAGGAGGAGGAGGAGGAGGCTGGTTATCAGCAACCGTGCTAACCTGCTGTGGGATGGACAGTATATATCATATTGGGTTTGGACCGTATGGCAGCTGGTATGTGACAGCACCCCATAGCACAGTATCACCTACCAGTTCCTCTGATTCATAGATAGCTCTCTCATGTTCACTGTATTGTTTCAAGCACTTTTTCTTTATCTGTATCTATTCACCTCTTACAACTCTCGCGAGTTGTTGAGACTGTCTCAAACGGTCTCGAACTGCCGATATAAGAAATAGGCCTTGGCCCTATCCTGATATCATCCTTGATCATCTCGTTGAGCTAGTCCACGTACACCATAGTCTTCTCTTATCTCAGCTGTGTCGTCTGATGTTTGCCGTCGACATCAGCCAATTGATGTACCTGGCTGGGGTTCGTCTGAGACGCTGCATGGTAAGAAAGAGCAATAATAGCCCAAAAGTTGAATTGAGCGGGATATGGTATCAGTCAAGACCTATTTAGCTTACCCGCGTGAAGTCGGACAGATATGTATGACCCAAGTATTGAATTTACTCAGTGAATTATGATCAAGATTCAACAGTTGTATGAAATTGGCGTGGAAGATACGTATATTATCGAGTAACATTGTTGTTACGGCAAGGCAGCCGCATTAAAAGCTCTCCCAGGGTATTACCTGGTCCACCGAGAATCTTGTAGGTCGCAGATAGCTTCCGGTTAGAAAAGCAAACGTTGTAAGGGCTCGGTGGCATTGTCCATTGAGGCATGGGCGACTACAACCAGCATGCGAACCCCTCCAAAGCCAATCTCTTTAATCATGCATGCTATCTCGGTAATATAGAGTTCTTTTACCGCCGATTGGCATACTGGACACACATGGACAAAAAGGGAATAGTGGTGCCTTCGGGAGATCAACTACAGGGCGATTTATCATAGGAGACACAGCAGCAGCCAACGTGTGCGGAAGATGCATGACCACTCGCAGCTCCTGAGATGGTCAACGTATGCTATCGCTGATAAATCAGTTTCCATGATATTTGTGATTGTTGGACTACACCTTGAGCCATAGGTGGCAGTCCAAGAATGTGTGTCTGTCGCATGGGGACGGGCTGCATGCTTCATTACTGGGATGGAGATCGCGGGACATCCTGAGGTCAAGGCCGCATTGATTGGGGGGATGGCCGTGTGCGTCCGGTGTTGATTGTAGAGCTTGTGGATGGGAGCGGGGTGGCGGACGCAGATGCTGAAGGAGCTTTGGTGGAGAGTCTGCAGCCGTACATTGACAAGGTTGATGCGCACTGTCACGAGTGTGTGAGGCTTTCATCGGAGCCGTTGATCTTCCGACTCGGGAGAAACCATTTATTGTAACCGTCAAGGGCAGTGTGGCGAGATTACCGATGCTGGCGCTGCACGAGGATGGGATTGCTGCTCTATTTTCTTAGCTTGTTTGGCTTTGATTTGCACCGGCCAGGATGAAATGCTAGCTATTCTTTGGTTTTACCTTTCCTCGTATGCTCAGTAAGCACCGGTGATTCATCTCAAAGCTTCGAGTTCGATCCTTCTGGCCGCTTGGTTCCCATAGGCTTCTGCGCAGTCTCCAGGGCCGCCTCAGACAGCCTCAGCAACTCTGTATCGGAATTCTTGCTCCTGTATTCGTGCCAGAACTTTTCATCGTCCAACCAGCCTTTATACCACCGCCCGATCCAGCCAGCACACACCAACGCACTCCAGCCCACCTGCTCAAATACAATAGTGTGACTACCCTCCGCCAGGACAGCTTTCTCGACCATGCCCTTCGCCACCCCGCCGCTCCCACCCACCCCGGTGCCTGTAGCACGCATTTTGCTATCCTGCGCATCCGGCAGGGAAAGGAAGCTGCGGCCACCGAAGACCCATAGAATACCAGGTCGGAGGAACGGGAGATTCCGCATTGCCGACCAGCACTCTGGGCGCGAAAATAGATACGGGCGTTCTTGCTCTGGATCCCAATCTGGTAATAAAAGTCTATCAAGACCGGCCTGTTCTGGTTCCAGGTTGGGGGTCGTATAGCTCCACGCTTCCTGGTGCTTGGTCGTGGTCAATGTCACGGCTGTCTTGGGGATTTTTGGGTCGTTCGCGGGATTGTATAGGGGTGTTGGCACAGGACGGAGCCCAAAACGCAGATAGCGGTCTCGGACGCGGGGGTCCCACTGGCGGAGGCCCTTGGTAAGAGACGCCGTGGCCTTTTCGGGTGATTCCCAGAGATCCCTACGTAGAGCTGAGATGATAGCCGGGTTCGGTCCGCCGAAAGCGACTTCAAGGATGACAGGTTCGAAAAGGATCAGGGTTGAGAGCAAACGGGGGTGGATGATGGAGAGATTAACACTGTCGACTCTTTGTCAGGAGAGTCTTTCAGGGAAGATTGTAAGGACTGACAGTTGGGCACACCCCATGCTGTGTGCTACACCAATAATCGGACGAGGCATCTCGTCACGGAAGTGGTTGACCATGTGTAGTAGATCGCGTGAATGATCGTACCAATTGTCTAGGTCCAGCTGGTTGTTAGCAACCACGGCTTACTAAGGCCTGTTGGGTCTTAAGGTATTCTGCGAACACTCAAGGAAAGTGGTAGTCTAAACGCGTTTATCTCAAGAAAGCATACTTTGATCCCCTTGGACATCCTCATTCAAGATTCCGCTTGCGCCTTGGTTCGAAACATCGGCCACCCAGATTCCACGCAACGGCACGGATCGGCTCTGCAATTGGCGATACAGGTCTTCCCACAGCGGCTCGTAGATTTCCTTTCAATGAACCCGGTCAGCAGTGTTTTTCTTTCCACTTTGAGAGAATACAGACCTTCGGAGATCCATTTCCTGGCACACCGATGATAGTGACTGCATTATCAGGGATTGAGGCCGATTGGTCCAGGGGTATATACTGCTTGATGGCGAGTTTCAGGGGAGTTTCCTGACGGCCTTTGATGCTCTGGGGATACTCTCGGATATGCTGGCCGGCGAGGACATGTTCCACGACTTTGAAGGGGAAAGCCATGTTGGATGAGGTTGAAGAGATAACACCAGGAGAGGAAACAAAGATTACAGTAGGCGAGGGTGCTGCACGTGATGTCAGCATCGTGATACGGTAATTACAGGATATTTTTCACATGAGGCCGGTCCTGCCAGGTTCCAGCCTGGAGCACTGCATATTAGCCCTCCTGCGTAACAAAGAGACTTCACCTCATGTTACATCCAAGCGGCTCTGACACAATTTGGCCTTACTCTTGGGAGTTGGAAACCAAATTTAGAACTGGTCGATCATGATCCGACGTAGGACGAGGGGTCATGTCCGGAGTACCACCCATGAGCAAAACTCCCTTATGCCTCGTCAATCCTCCGCCCGTCAATCTTTGCAGAAAAGAATCTTCTATTGCTTGGCTGTCATTTACAATCATGGAATTCGGTAGGAAGTTGGACGATTCTCTCCAAGCTCGAGAGAGCAGGCACAGAGGCCCGGGTGACTCTGACTCTAGACCAACAGAAGGATGAAGAACAGCTGGTCATGCCAAGTTAGGATTGTGCCCCCCAATCTCCCAACGGGGGGTGGACTTCCTGGATGCAAGTTGCCGGGAGTTGGTGCCTTATGCTGAATTGCTGGTGAGTGCGAAGTAACATATTGTCTCTCTTCAGAACATAGCTAACCGGCCTAACTCCTTGATCAGGGGTATATCAATTCATATGGCGTGTTTCAAACGTATTACGAGACGGAGATGTTGCTTAATCAGAGAGAAGTGGGCATAAGCAAGGACTCGTGAAGCAGTGCTAGATCCTTTGTCTGCTGCATACCCCTCCCTTTGATGACTGCAGCTCAGGTGGCAGAATTCTATTAGACTCGTCCAGGAGAAAGCTCCTCACTATTCATCCCAAGTGATTCATATTGAAGGACATCCCCGAGCTGGGGCGAAGTTTGTCACGTCCCCCAGCAAGTCGAAACTCTTGTATAACGGACCTTCAGAAATGGACAACTTTGCAGAGTATGGGCCCTGTTCATAAACACATACAGTGACTAATAACTATAGGGTCATTCGGTCACCAGAATTCCACTTTCTTGTTGGACATGACGGTCGAAGGCTGACAATTCACGCCGGTCTTGTTCAAAAGCTATCTCGCCCTTTGGAAGCTCTCATTAATAACGGCTGCATGAAGAAGTCACTGTCACAAACTGCTGTTATGGATGACGTGGAAGAGGAGACTTTCATCGCATTTTGCGATTTTGGTTATCGGGGGAAGTATACTACGCCTTGTCGCAAAGACAAGGACAGTGAGGATCATTTGGCTGCAGCTGGTGAGGATCAGTCCAAAAGGCCAGCGTATTATATATTCACCAAATTCTCTAATCCGCAGTCTAGATCAGATGCAAACGAAAGAGTTTTCAACTCAGAGCCACAATCAGAACCACAGGCTGAACTTACGGAGGACTGGGAAGGTTGCACCAGCAAGAAAAACCGGAAAAAGAAGAAGCCATATTATTCCTCATCTCCACCAGAAATGGACTACTATGGTTAACGCCCTTATGAACGCCGGTGGCATCGGTTTAGATCTCTCCGTTTTGTTGGAAACGAGTCCTGGATTTCTCCCAAACCGGAGCTTCTTGCTCACGCAAAGACATATGTATTTGCGACTCGGTATCTTGTTGACCCATTGAGAGACCAATGCTTGGAGTCACTTCATCGTGATCTTTGCAATTTTTCTCTTAATTTGCAAAGTATGTCTCACATCCTTGATCTGCTACAATATACCTTCGAGCAGACTGGCAGACAAGAGCCGGACGGATGGTGTTCCCTCAGAAAGTTGGTCATCGACTATACATCATGTGAGGCGCGGACTCTGGTTGAAAATACTCGCTTCCGGCACCTTTTGGATGAGTATGGGGAAATGGGTTCCGATCTCGTTGCGAAACTTGTTGAGTAAAGAGCTTCTGAGAAACTGCAAAACAAGCATACTGTACTGCCATCCTACCCTCAGCGCCCCTTAATATGGATGGCATGGCAGAAAAAGGGGGGTTTCGGCCTAAGTTTGGAGAACTGTTTGACAGTTGTTATCATATTAAGAGAGAAACATGTTTTTTCTTTCTAATTAAACAGAGACAATAATAGGGGCAGCTGCTTCTAGTCGACTATCATGATATGCAGGCAGCAGCCAGGCTAGACAGGTATCTTTCTTTATTTTTTTCATCCCTTAGTAATATAATAACCTAATAAATTACTATATATTAATTAGAGAAGCTAAGACTGCTTAAGATATTCTATGTTCTCCAAGATCCCTGTGCAGGTTAGGACTTCAAGCCCCAAACCAACTCGACCTCCCTAACAACCCCATGCTCAACCTCTTCCCCCCCAGGCAAGCAACTAACAACCTCAACCTCCCTCTCAAATCTCACCTGAACCTTTCTCCCCCCCTCAGCTTCGCCCAACGCCAACCACTGCACACTCGCAACATTCCCCTTCCCAAGCGCAACCCTCGCCGTTAGGTTCTCAGTCAACCCCAACCGCGGCTTAAACAATACCTTCCTACACCCAGGCGCAAGTGGCGAAATCCCCGCGACTTCGGTGCAGAATTCATAGATCGGCACACTTCCCCACGCGTGGCAGTCGGAGCGTTGCCGCACGTCGTCTTCTTCCCAGGTTGTGAGGTTGTGCGTGAGCATGCTGCGCCAGGGGGATAGGGTTTCGGGCCAGAATGTTTCGTAGAGGTTATTACCGGTGAGGGAGAGGGCGCGGAGGGCGTAGAAGCGCATCATGTACGAGCATTTGGAGAAGCGGGGGTTAGTTAGGGATTCGGAGAGGAGACGGGGGGATTCTGAGGGTGGTGCGGTTCCGGAGAGGACGGCGAAGATCTGACAGTGTTGTGAGTAGGCGGTTTCGTCTGCGATGTCGGCTGTGGAGTCGGTGAAGAAGTGGCCGTCGTAACAGTGAGTTTGGATGGCGGATTGTAGGGCTCGGGCGCGGGATTCGTATTCTAGGGCGTGGCCGGGGCGGTTGAGGGCTCGGACGAGATGGGCGGTTTGTTGGAGGACGTAGGCGTAGAGGAGGCTGAAGTAGGTGTGGTGGTTAGAGGCGCGGCCGGAGGTAGGCACGCCTTTATCTGGGTGGGAGGGAGTGGCGCCCCAGGTGGAGACCCAGTCGACGTATTGCCAGATGTCTTGGGGGAGGTTGCTGACGAGGCCGAGGGGGTCGATGTGGGCGTGGAAGAACTCGAGGACGCCGTCGATGCGGGGGAGGAGGGAGCGGGTGAAGGGGGAGTCACCGAAGAAGAGGTGGTGGTCGCTGATTTGGAGGATCCAGTAGAGGGAGAAGCCGGCGATGACTTGGGGGACGTGGGATGGAAAGCGGGATTGCGTGAGGCCTTCGGAGGTGGTTGAGGCGGCGAAGTTGGTGATGGCTTGTCGCATGAGTCTGTCATCGCCGGAGAGGAGGTAGTGGAAGAGTCCGACTTGACGAGAGTCGCCGGAGTATCTGTTCATTAGCCTTATATCTCTATATCTGAGGTGGAGGCTTACTGGAGCTGCTCGTAGAACGGACAGTCGGAGTATCCGTCAAACATGCAGTTTCGCATGGTTCGAATAGAGACATCCCAGATGCGTTTACCATCTGGATCTCCAGGATCCTCCCAGCTCGCCTTGACTGCCAGGGGATAATTTACCTGAGTTGCTTCAAAAGCCGTAAGCGTCACAGGCTCCGGCCCAACCGTAAATTCAAACCGCATAATCCGAAACGTGCGGAACCAAAACGGCTCATAAGTAACAGCCTCAGCATCCGGAAGATCCAAAGCAACCTCATCAAATGGTCCAATGAGATACCCATTCACCGCATCCAGCCGATCAGCTTTCGTCCGGAAGAACGGGTACGCTCTAGGTTCAAGCTCATAACCTTCTGAATAGGTGACCTTCATCCGAATAGACGACGGCTTAGCAGCCTGCAACGTCCACCGAAGAAACGCCGTCGAATGGACATCCGCTTGGATCTCGATCGTATGCGATGACTCCCCAGGAAGAGTAACCCCCTCCCCGCCTGCAAGCCACGTCGCCCACTCCTGCGTAGACACTGTACTCTGACACGATCGAACCGTATCAACACCGACCCGACTCTCCTCATACATCGGAATCGACCGTGGTCTCAACCGCCACGGCGGGAGTTCCCCATTCAACGTCTTAATCCCATACACAGCCGGCGTCACAACCGGCGCCAACTCCGTCGGAGCTTCAATCCGCTCATTAATCTATCCAGCATTATTAGCATGCCTCTCAAAATAGAAATGATAATTGATCTCACATGAAGAAAAACATCATCAACCAACCCCATCGGAAACGTTATCCCGTTATCAACCCTCCCCTCCCACCCCTCACCCCCAGAATCAAGCCTAACAACCTCCCTCTCCTCCCCATCGGAAACCTCAACCCCCCCAACAACCGTCAACCCAGGCAACGCCGTCCTCTGAAACGGCATCCCCCCCCTCACCGCAGCAAAATACCTAACCACGTCAAACCGCACCTCATTCTCCCCGACACGCAGCCAAGGCGCGATATCTAGGGTATCGTAGTACCAAATGGCGGGGCTGCTGCGTGATGGACCGACGGCGACTCGGGCGCCATTGACGAAGAGTTTATAGCGCGTGTCTGCGGAGAAGTGGAGTAGGGCTCGTTTGGGGGGGGATGAGAGAGTGAAGGGGCGGTGGGTGAAGTGGACGATTTGGCCCGCGGTGTTGTTGGGGTTGGTGTTGTTGTGGGGGGAGGGGGAGTCGGTCCAGTTGGGGGTCCAGATCCAGTTTGCTTGGAGGGTATTTATTGTCTGGTTGGGTACTTTAGTCTGATTGGAGATTGATTGGAGATTGAGATTGAGATTGAGAGGTGGCGTTGGGTTGGGTTGGGTTGGGGGAATACCTTTTGCTCTTCAGAAGATACGTTCATTTTGAATTACTGACTTTGTTATGAACATGATGTGGACGAAGACACATACATCCTGGGGACTCGGGCTCTGGTCTACCTACTTATACTTGATGTCGGGTTCTGCTCGGACTCCTTTATCCCGATATCTGCATTGAATGCATCCTATCTCCGATTCTGCATGCAGGTATCGATTTACCCGAGGTTCCGTCCATCCTGCTTAACCGAAGCAGCAGCTTCTACAAAATGAAGCCCTACAAATAAACCAACAACGCCTCCGAAGCCCCAACAACAAAACTCGCCTCCCCCCCTTCAACAGCCACCGTTTCAAAAACCTCCTCCCCCAGCACAACACAATCCCCATTCCCAAAAGTCTGCCCACCAAGCGTCGGTCCCTCCCCCTGATCAACTCGCGACGTTGAATACGGCGCCGTCAGCCGTTTCGCCGTCACAGTTGTAGATGTAGATGGAAGCCCGGTCAGGGTGTAGCTCTGAGACGAGCGCGTGCCGCTGGTGTAGTACTCGGAGTTATAGAGCAGGACGCGCACGGGCCGGTCATCCTGGTAGATTGCGTAGGCGGCTAGGGAGGTTGTTGCGTCGTCCAGGGGGGCGATTTGGTCTGCGTTTGCTAGGGCCATGGTGGCGAAGTAGGCGCCGTAGTAGGGGGCTCCGGTTGTGTAGCGTCCCCACCAGCAGTATTGGCCTGTTTTACTAAATTTAGTATATGGTCTAGGTGAGGTGAGGTGAGGTTAGGTTAGGGGATGGGGGGATGTACAGTTTCCGATCGTTCCTTGGTGGAAGTAGAGTGCCTATTCGGTATTAGTGCTTGTGTGGTCAATGTTTTAGGGAATGGTTCATGCCTCAGTGCCCATGAGAACCGTCTGCATCACATAGTCAACGATCCAGAGCGCTGCTCCAAACGTTGGACTGATACCCCCTCCGCCCTGGGTAGCTAGTAGAAATAAACCCGTTAGAGGTTTCTCAAACTAAACCTATTAGCAGACTTACCGGAATTCGTCTCGCCAAAAACATGCGGCTTGTCCATAGCAGTCGCAGCAGCCACATCAGCAGCGAAAGGACTAATCTGGGAAGCAATAGCACTGTGGCTCATCAGGCTAGCCAGGTTCGCTGTGTTTGATGACTGCGGATAATTGTGCGAGCAGTAGTCCTTCACATAGCTATTCGCGTCGCCCTCGACCGCCGACAATCCCTGGATACTCATCGGCGACGTGCCGAAATATACTCCAGCCGAGATTATCTCGGTTGCTGAAAGATTCCCACATACTGCGTCCTGCCAATTTACTTGAGATGCGTAGTCTGCAGATGCAGTCCAGGACGCCCCGTTGGCGATGGGATCACTGCTAGTGAAGACTGACTGGATGTTAGAAATTGATATTCAACGCAACACTTGGGAGAGTTAGACGGACAATTCGGCTCATTACCCAACTCAATCGCGTTTAGATTCCCCATCTCCCTCACAGCCAGACTAGCTGCACTGATTGTGTTGGCTATATCATTCAACCGCCGATTCAGACCTAGCACCACACTCCCGCCGTACTCTGCAGCCAGAGATATAAAAGAAGGCCCGTAAGTGAGCGTGGCTGGTGCATCGGCGGGATCGGAGACAGAGTAGGTGACTGCATTTGCGGACGATGCATCGTAGGTAGCTCGGTCTCTGCGATAGACGTAGTTAGCATTTGATTATTTCTCCTGGTTCTGTACTCGTACTGGGTCGTTCCTCCAATTCTCATTGGTGGCCAGACTCCGGTTAAGTCCTTTAGGTTCTCTAGGCAGGTTGCTGTCGCTGCGACATCGGTTATGTATGCGGGGAACGTAAAGAATTCCAGACTAGATTATTAGTGGAAGCTCGCGTTATGGTCCGACCAGTGACACTTACGAAACACCCACAGGCGCGGCAGAGATCTGCTTGCTGGCGTTGGCTGGCGGAGAGTTGGGAATATTGAAAGAAAGAGCAATCGCCCCAGCGGCAGCGTGGCTCAAGAGCCAGGCAACAGAGAGTTTGGAAATCATAGTTACTTGTTAGGGCCTGATAACGACTTTGGAGTCAAAGCTTCAAAATTTATATCCGTCCTCCTCAACTAGCTCATGCCCCATACCCCGTGGGGAATCTCCACAGGAAGATACAACCTTAAAGAAAAGCAATTGCCGCCTCGGTATAACGACCAGCGAGTTGCCGCTAATGATATACGTACTCATCATGCGCAAACTAGTCGGACCCGACATCCCCGAGCCAGCTCCAAGCCCGGCTAAAAGCTTGTCGTCTCAAAAGCTCGAGGCAAAAATCAACCGATTGGCACATATCTCCCTTAGTCCCGATACTAGCCCCAGCCCAAAACAACTCCGGTGGCACACCGTCCATACTGAGGAGAGGCGGTGACCCCCGGGTTGGACGTGACAAGGCAGCTTTTCCTAAGCTAGTTAGGTATAGATGAAGCGGCAAATGAACCCCCTGGCTGCATCAAAAGCCGGGCTGGACGGGGTGGAAACTCGGGGTGTTCATCATACGAGCTCCTAGTCGTCAGATTTATAAATCGAAGTGCGGGGAAGCTGCTCGTCTATGGATTATTCAGAGTCCTGCTTCTGCGTTTATCAAGACGACGGAAATAGCCATGGAGCACGACAAAACACAGAGCGAGATGGTGGAGCTATCCACGACTGTCGAGGAAACACATCCAGCAGTATCCAAGGGTGAGCCGCTGATGCGTTCGACTTTGGATGATCTCAGCATCTGGGAGAGTCTGCGGCGATACAAAGTCGTCACGATGATTGCTATGGCCGCTGCGTTCAGTGCATCCCTGGATGGTTATCGTAAGACCCATTGCAAGAGATCGATCAAATGATTATTTCTGACCCGGGATAGAAATCAATCTTAACGGCGGTGTCGTCTCGAATAAAGGATTCATCCAGCAGATGGCCAGTCCGGGAACGTCCATCATCGAGGGCAAATACATCTCCGCATGGGGTGGGATTCAATCTGCCGGCCAGACAATCGGTCAAATTGTACTTCTCACTCAACGAATGTATAGATTAAAGCTAATCTGGGCCGCAGCTACTACAGTACGCTACTGAAGGATACGGACGAAAGGTTGCTCTATACATCATCTGGCTCACCTTCGTGATAGTATGGACCCACCCCTCAACGAAACATAGAGCTAACATCTATACTCCAGAGCGTCTTCATTGAATCTTTCGCTACTCACTGGGATCACTGGCTCGTCGCCAAACTGTTTTCTGGGATGGGCGTTGGGATGCTGCAATCGACGATGCCTCTCTACCTCTCTGAAGTCTCGCCTACCCAACTACGAGGCTTCCTGATCAACGCATACAGCTTGTAAGTCTCTTTCACCGTTTATTGGCGGCACTAACAAGTCAGTTGGTTTGTCATCGGCCAACTCTTCGCCTCCGTGGCTCTCAATCGACTCAACGCTTCGGATCCATATAATTTCCGAACCCCAATCTACACCCAAGTAAGTGGCCATCCCCTACTAAGAGTTGAAAACTAACCGCGCTCTAGTGGGTAATGGTCGGTATAGCCGGGATCATCTTCGTCTTCCTTCCCGAATCACCATGGTGGCTCGTTGGGAAGGACCGGTTCGACAAGGCAGCTCAAGTCCTGCATACTTGCAACGGCCGAGTCCAAGGCTACGATACTCAAGAGCAGATTGTCCGTCCATCCCGTCACCCTATTCTATAGGTATCCAGCCTGATACTAACCCTAACAGGGCATCATGACCGCCACCATCATGGAGGAGCGTCATATCGCCCAACGCGACAGCCAAGAAGGAATGTGGGCTGTCTTCCAGGGCCGGAATCGTCTTCGGTTCCTCATCGCCGCCTGGCCCAAGATCACTCAGCAGTTTGTTGGGCTTTCGGTGTTTAATACATACGCCACCTATTTCTGTATGTCTACATCCACCACACCATCGCGTTGAACCAGGAATCGTACTAACTACCCACCCAGTCCAATACGCCGGAAACGAAGACCCCTTCCTCGTAACTCTCATCCTCTCCTGCGTGCAAATCATCTCCATGGCCATCACTTGCACTCTCACAGACCAACTCGGTCGCCGCCCCTTAACCGTCTACCCCTACGGCGTAACCGTCATCTCAGTCCTCGCTCTTGGCATCGTCGGCTGCTTCGACTACACCCAATCATCTCTAAGCTCCCTTCTGGTACATGGCATCATTGCCTGTCCTATCCTTCCTCCCATATTTCTATCCCGTCCCTAGAACTAACAGAGTTGGTTGGTAGATCTTCTTCGCCTGCCTCGCTACATTCTCAACAACCGGCGCCTCCGCAATCGGATACGCCTACGCAGCCGAGATCCCATCCCAGCGGCTGCGCGCTCAAACAGCTGGGTGGTCCCTCGCGTTGTCCAATATGGTGGCCATTATGTTTAGCTTTTGTACGCCGTTGATGATTAATGAGGGGGTGACGCAGTGGGGGGTTAAGACGGGGTTTTTGTATGTTTACTACACCTTCATTTTCCTTCTTGAAGGCTATGGCTAGGCTATGGCAATATAGGAACCAAAACCGAAATCAAAAGCTAACATCTATAATAGCTTCGCGGGTACGGGTGCGATCTCGGTTGTTATTGCGTGGTTTATTCTCCCCGAGGTGACGAGGAGGACGCCCGGTGAGATTGATGAGTTGTATGTCTTCCCCAACCCTCCCCCTTCTCTAGGTAGTGTCACGAAGCTAATGGCGATTGGTTCCAGGTTCGAGAAAAAGGTCAATCTTCGCAAGTTCGATAAGTATGTTACAGATGCTCAGATTGGTGCGGGGCAGGGGGGTAGGAGTGTTGCTTAGACAGGACAGGATGATACTATTGATTTGTGGTGGGAGTTGTTGAGTTTGGGCTATCATCGGGGATGGACCTATAGAATTCCGCAGGGGGTGATACGGAGAGAGATAATAGGATATGGGAACTAGAAATAACCATATCATAATTATTAACTAAGAATATCTTTTGATGTCGATTAGTGCGGCTTCAGTTCAGCTTGACATGCTTCCCATACACGAAGCTGCAGCAATTCATCACCTCCCGAGAGTTCCCGTCAAAAGGAACATTCAGAGGAGCTCGCATGTTCATGGCGTGAGGCAGAGATCCTGGAAGTCCTACTCGACTCGGCGCCATGATCAATGCGACGTGGACGTTGATCTTGGACTGCTTTATTTCGCGATTCAATGCCAGAACACGCATTATCGAATAGTAAGACACGGGTCTAATCATTACTTTCAGCTCCAGAGAACAATTGAGGTACTTTTGCGCCGCGGAGCAACTAGCATGGTGAACAAGGATGGCATGTCCGTGCTGCAACTGGCCATTAGCAGCGACTCTCCGGAGATTTTAGTGTTTGTGAGCACCGTAGATGCTGTCATGCAAGACATCAACAAACTAGTCGACGGCAGAACTGCGCTTCACCTTTCCATTGCTAAGAGGAAGCCCGCGGCATTTGAACTTCTGGTACAAGCTGGAGCAGATTCATGCCAACCGCCCGTCGGCGGGCATGCCCTTGACCTTGCCATCAAAGTCCCTCAGAGCAACGATTACTTTGTTAGAAGGATCCTCGAATTGGGCAAAGAGACCCTCACTCTACAAGACAAAAACCAGGCGCTGACAAAAGCTGTGGAGGCGAGCCAATGGAGTTTGGCCGATTACCTTATGGAGCAGGGAGCGGATATCAATGGGCTTCGTCACCCCGATGGGGCACCCCTGGGGCATCATACAGTGTTTGGAAGCGTGCTCCGCATTCAGAAAATCGAGAAAGTGGCTGCGGCACTGGACCATCTCATCCCTCTCGCCGCAAAACACGGCCAGTGCCCGCAGTTCATTGTGATTCCGGATCTTAATGGGTCCGCCTTCCATTGTGTTGCCTCCGAGTGGTTTACCCATGAGAACTATGAGGTTTCTAGGATCCACTCCATACTGCTGGAAATGTTTCCAGGGAAAGACCACCTGGAGGTGAGGGAAACTCGAGGATGGACCGCGTTGCATTTAGCCGTTGCCACACGCAACGTCGTCGCGCTGCGCGCGTTCTTGGACGCTGGGGCGGACCCTAATAGCTTAACGCTCATAAACGGTATTCCCGCCGAACCGTCTGCTAAGGACCTGCTGTTCT
Organism: Aspergillus cavernicola; assembly: GCA_027569065.1. Lineage (NCBI taxonomy): Eukaryota > Fungi > Ascomycota > Eurotiomycetes > Eurotiales > Aspergillaceae > Aspergillus > Aspergillus cavernicola. The sequence goes on from JAPDEK010000006.1 coordinate 348,482, forward strand.
CGACGCTGTTGGAGCGCAATCCCATCAACGACCTCAGTCCTAAGAATCGCAGAGATGCGGAGCGTGCGCTAGAGCAGATCTTCAAAATTTTCATGGAGGAACCATTATCCCGTGTCGTGAAGCGCAGTGTCACGCTACGCGCAGAGCAGCGACAGCATGCATCTGGTGCAGAGAGAGAAGTCATGGACTTTGTTGAGGATATTTCTATGCGCCCGCATTCACTGCCACGCTTGTTATCCCACTCAATGACAGATGGGTTCGTGGAATCTATGGCGGGTGGAGATACCCATACGTTTAACCATGCGGTTTCAGACATTGCAAAGTCTATCCAGTGGGATGGTATAGAGAAGGTCCGATTCTTGCGGAATGAGGGGCTTCGAATGTTGCGCCCGATCGGGCTGCTTGAGGCCTATTTGGATGACTGAGACAGGAGATTCAGAATAATTAACTGAGGACTGTTGATATTGTCGTTATTTGTGGTGGATGAAGTATCAAGCAAGCTGTCAATTCCTAGTAACGAACCAAGACCCATCACCGGGCATTGCAACAAACTCCATTCCGTTCACACAACTAGAGGAGTTCCCAGATCGTTGGAGACGGTGGAAAGTAGCAATAAGTAGAGAATCCAGAGGGCAAGTCATCCATCCTGCATTTTCGAATTTCGGGTCTTGCGGCTGGCAATGGAGGCTAACCACGCCCTTGGGTTTCTTGGTTGCTGCCACCTCTCTCTATCGCGAGCTATGGGCGAATGCGAGCCTGACGATCAAAATCGAGTTTAAGTAAGGAAATTCCGAAAACTGTTATGGCCCAGTGAAGAAGACTTGGGGAAGGGAAGAATGGAAGGGGACTACTTATAGCTGTAAATGGCATTAAACATTCTACCATCCCAGGATGGTAGAACACGAGCTAGTCAGATGATGGTCAGCAGAGAGGTCAACTGAACATAACCAAGGTAAGTGCGTGATTGGCTCTCATTGCTCTTTTGTATTGTGACACGAGCCATCCCTTTAGGTCATATTAGCTGGTTGGACGGCGGTATGGTCGAAGCAATGGCTGTCTGAGCATGGATAAAGGCTCCTGGGTGCCACCTAATCACAGGGGAGACCAAGCGCCAACAGGCCGTGTTGTCTCCAAAGTTGGAAAATGTTAGATTTTTCTCAATATGACGCATCTGATCCTTTAGGTAGAGCCCATTGTTAATCTACTCTGCCCAAGGTGTTTTCGTCTTAGTCGGAACGAGGACTAGTCAACTGTCAATACTCCTCAGAATTACCTTTACTTATGATTCCGGGGAAGAGCATGAAGACACAGAATTACCACCGTGATATGTTTGAATTCGTCGCTGATCATTACCTGCACCGATTAACCTGTTTCCTGGCTGCTCGGCTGATATTAATGAACAATGGCATCGCAATCCCGAAACATGAACAAGCTAACGCCACACAGAAGCTGTACTGGATTGGATTTGCGCTTGGACGTTTCTGCACAAAATGAGTGATTGGGATAAAAAGCGCACCTACTGACAGCGTAGCCGTCAGATATGTAGATGCTGCGAGGGTATGCCGTCCGAGTCCGCTCAACGAGATGCTAAACAGGAGCGGGAACACAGGACCGGAAAACAATTGACCTACCACAATGATCACAACCCCGGAAACTCCCTCAACCGTGATTATGAGAGTTGACAATATGATGTTCGTAAGACAGCACAATAACAGCACCCACGATGGCCTGACATAATGACAAATCGCCGCGGCGGCTAGTTGGCCGGCAACAAGCGCAGCACCTGCAATCCATCCGATATAGCGATCATTAAGAGCTGAGTGAGGGGCCATGGAGCGCACATAATCCAAGAAGAAGTACGAAACAACAGAGTTGAAACCGGAATAGCAGAAAGCAGAGAAGACGCCAAGCGCAAGCGTGGTGTAGACAACATCCCATTTACAGATGCATATCTCCTTCCTTAAAAATATGCACTTCTGACGCACGCCGAGTATATATTCGGCGTCCCGGCTCAGGTCTTCATCAAAAACCCCAGGCAAATGGATATAGAAGAGACAGATTGCCAGGAAGACAACCAAAAAGGTCGCTCCCAAGAATGTCCACTGCGCGTTAAGAATGGTGGTTTCTGTTGGATTGGCCGGGAAGATGTACTCGGTCGAGAGAATGGAAGAGAACAGTTCTCCAATATTTCCCACGCCCTGGAGAAGCAAAAAACGAAGAACAGAATGTTGAAAAGGCCCACAAAGTAACACGAAAGCAAAAATTGCATTATAAACAACAGACACAGCCACACCGAAGACAAAGTATGACACTATCATGCCAGGTAGAGATAAGAGAATCACAGTGGGCCAGAAGACCTGGGGCGCTATAACAAAGAGAAGCAGTCCTGTGAGCAGAGAAGTATGTAGAGAGGATTTTGAGAGTGTGAATCGACTAATAATAAGGGGGCCAACAAGATAACCTGTAAAAAATGTGGCTTGGAGTTGAACGCCTCTGAGTGGGGAAATTTGGAGGACGGCCAGAACCTGATTGATGTGAATATCCATTATTTTGACAAGAAATTTCAGGATCAAGAATAGAACTGTCATGATTGCAAGCGGGAGATACGATTCTTTCACGGAGAGATTCATGAGGTGTTGCGATGGCAGAGGGATATGAATAAAGCGGAACAACCTTGGATGGGTTGATATGGCTTGTTGTGGTATGAGCGCCCTTCTGGGGTAACTGGACATATTGTTCAGCTCCGGGGTTGTGATAAATTGCATCGCAAAACTGCTCCCTGCCTGGGCAGAATGGACAGTAGAGGGGCACGAGACAGAATAGTCGATCTGACTGAGGTCAGCTGTCTCCCGGAGAGCTGGGTTGTAGATATCAGGGTTCCGTTTAAATGTGGACGTAGTATTTCCCTCTGCTCTGGATGATTCATCTCTTGCTGAGCGGCCACCTCCACTGCTAGATTTGCTCCTCGAAGTCTCCAATGCATGAGGGAATATCCTCACCACAAGTGGCTTGAGGGCTAGCATGCATGCACAGACAATCATAATGTTCACCTCCACAGCAGACCACATGAAGGCCAACGATTCACTATAGGTTATATCGGGGTCAACAGGAGCCTGAAATCCTTGGAGTATACTTTGAAGAGCCTTCCTCAACAAAGCCTGCTCCAAGAAAACGATGCGGATGATAGACACGATGAGATCGAAAGCTGCCAATGCAAATGTAAGAATGAGTAGGATTTTCTGTCGTCGAGGAAGTCGTAGGTTGGTGAGGATGGGAATTGGCAGCATGATGATTGCAAAATCTGTGACGACATTCACAGGAGTTGATGCCAGATGGATAATCACAATATCAATACACTTCACGGTACCGTGTGCTGGAAGCTGCCATGCTGCGCTAATAGGCTGACATCGGAACGCCTTCACGAATGTTAGAGAAACATAAGCGAACGTGATGATAACAATAATTAAAACTGCGCCTCGTGTGGCAAACTTATTTGAGCCGAAAATTCTCAGGTATAACACCAGGATGGATGCTTTGGTAACCATTACCGCCGGGTACTAGTAGAATAGAATATGAGTATCGTCCAATTCAAGATCACGCTTGGTCAGCAATACATAGAGAACGGTAAATGCGTATATAGATGGCCCTAGTTGTGGTAGCCATTCGGGTGGGATGTTCGTAAAATGTAACCCAATACCCTTGGAAGTCCCGTAGCATATTGAGAATGATAATCCAAACGCTAGGACCTATTGAATACAAGTCAGCCTTAAAGAACGACTGAAGAAAGACAGCATGTGACTGGTTAGCTCCTACCCAAGCAAGGAAAATCAAGCCATCATCCCAACTAAGCCGCTTTATGAGCTTCAGTCGGGTAAACATCCGAGCTACGACAAAAAGTGTTGCAATTATGAGAGTACTGATCGTGCCAGCCAGGACCGAAGGGCGTTGGTCTGAAGCTGAAGCGTTTAACCGAGCCATCGATACTCGGCGCAAGGCCTGGTTGAGTGGACTTGTGCAGGGCTCTGCTTTCGGAAAATGGTGAGAGTGTTGCCCATAATGAAGCATAAGCTTCTTCCACATCCAACAGAACCAGAAGCTTGGGACTTCTCAAAAATTATTCGAATGAGATATGGCTTCTGGAAAGCAGTTTGCACGGCTGATGGCAAATATGGGCGCCCATCAGTTCAAGCAAAGCTTCGTAGTTGAAAAAGCTAGACAAGCCGAGGTTCTTTACCAGAACTGGTTACGGCATAAGTACCAGACATTTTTGAGCTATGTCATTGACAATCCTGATATATGGTCGATTTCCCCCCTCTCAACCGCGTTTCAGAGGTTGGACCAATCAAATGACTCCACGTTAGTAATAACATTCCCACGTCCAATCAACTTTCTATAATTGAGTTATTGCTGCTGAGCACGACCAACCTTAAAATTCTACCAAGGGTAAGGTAGGTGGTGAGGCAACTGACCATAATGAAGGAGGTCCCTGTTATGGAAGGTTGATCTCTTAAGCTTTCCTAACTGGCCCTTCTGGCTCAAGAAGCCTCTTCAACATTCTTTTGCTTCCGGCCTGGGGAGTTAAGAGTCTCGAAAATGCGCTGGTAGGCGAGCTAAACCAGTCTTCGCTTTGTTCCATCTCGAGGTTTGGGGTGTCGCGCGTTAAATCTGGGAAATGAGCGGTTGTATATGAGCTGGCGAGGCTTCTGCAAACACCCAGGGGGCATTTATAGCATCCGCTTTCATATCCCTCTTGAGATATGAAAACATGTGTCAAGAGAACATGGACATTGTCAGCCAATGGATCTGCTGTGACGACAACGGAGAAACAATGTGCCGACCCGGTCAATCGGACGATATGATGCTAGGGCTAATTAGGATTACAGTCATATTGGGAAGTATGATATGGCAAAGGGGATGCTTTGACAGGATATGACAAAGGAAGGTATTTAAGGTCTGTCATTATTGCCTGTGTCTAGAAGTTTTGTTTACTGTCTGTTATTATCCGAACCAAAGCTAGTCTACTGTTCAGATACCTGCATTTTGTATACTTCTTTGAGGTGCTACCCCTATTTTTGTGACAGATGTAGGCAGCATTGTTTTCAACTGGCAATCCTGTATTAACAAGTATCACAAACTTGAAGAGAAACCAAAAGAGATAGGGAGACGCAACCTTCTCTCCTTCTTAATACATGTTCGTAAGCTTCCCTCTGCTTCTCTAGCTTTCCTAATCATCCTTCTGGGCCATGGCCAATAGCTGCAACCCAGGCTATGCCATAGCCTATGACAATTTTTTCTGCGCGAAGAATGAATAGCGCATTGGGTGATCACCTTAATCACCCAGTCGTGCGACTTCACGACGGCACTGCTCACCTACTAGAACGAGAAGGGCAATGGACTTGGCGTCTGTGGTTTTTTGCTCAGTAGGATGTTCCAATCTATGCAAGGCGCTTACGCCAAGCCCAAGTAGAAATGATGCAACTGGATCCATCAACTTTGGCACATAAGTACACCTAGTAGTAAGTACATGAAGACTACTCGCACTCGGCCACGACAAGTTCCTGAAAGTTTATTCTATCTACTCATCTTTATCTGCCTTGAACATACCGACAACGAATTCCTTCTTTCCCAGTAACGACATGACTTCAAAGTACACTGCTGCTCACCAAGAGCCTAAAGGCCCCGGCGATGCGCGACCTACTGCTTCCCAGATTATCAGTGACCATGGTCTGGAAGGAAGGCTTTCAGGGAAGGTTGTGCTAATAACCGGGTGTTCATCCGGTATAGGTGTTGAGACCGCACGTGCAATCTATCGTACCGGCGCGACTATATACGTGACTGCTCGGGATGTTGACAAAGCCAGGGCGGTGCTGAATGATCTGGGGGATCATTCTCGAGTCCATTTTCTGCAACTGGATTTGAGCTCCCTGAGATCGGTGAATGACTGCGTCGAGAGCTTCAAGTTGAAAAGCACCCAGCTCGATATTCTTGTCGAGAATGCTGGTGTCATGGCATGTCCGGAAAGTCGCACGGCAGATGGTTTCGAGACTCAATTTGGCACCAATCATCTCGGCCATTTTCTTCTCTTCTACCTGCTGAAAGAGACCCTACTCCGGTCGTCGACTCCTTCTTTCAACTCCCGAGTTATTATTCTCTCATCATGTGCGCACCAGGCTGGTTCGGTTCACTTCGAAAATCTCAACCTCGAGGGGGAATATGAGGCTTGGAAATCTTACGGTCAGAGCAAGACTGCGAATATTTGGACGGCAAGAGAAATCGAAAGGCGATTTGGGTCTCGCGGCCTTCATTCATGGGCTGTTCATCCTGGATGTATTGCCACGGAGCTTCAACGGCACGTTACAGACGAGGTCAAGAAAGGGTGGGCGGATGATGAAAAATTGGCCTTAACTTGGAAGAGCGCTGAGCAAGGGGCTGCAACAACTGTCCTCGCAGCGCTTTCACCTGAGCTCGAGGGCAAGGGTGGTCTATATCTTGAGGATACTCAAATCGCAAAGCCTCCGGGGACCGGCCTCACTGGCTATGCGGACTGGGCCTATGATGAAGAAGGTCCAAAAATATTGTGGGAAGCTAGTGTCAAACTTTTGAAGTTGGAATGAATTGACAAGGCTCGGCCCTAGGGATGTTGCTATCTAGATTGTCTCTTCTAACGTAGATATTCTTGCGATGACTCATGAGGGAGTGGAAATATACTGCTTGAGACTGGATAGGTAAACACACCCACTGCCTTGCGGCCATCCAACGTAAATTGGGATTCGAATCTTATAGCGTACCAAAGTATTGAGTACATTTCTTTACTTCCCTAGGGGACAGAGACCTTTTCAACTCAGCCATTTACTGCCGCTAGATAGCATGTCGCCCAGCTGCATATGACGATGGAGCGCATCTTCAAAACTGGGTATACCCTCAGTATCACCACTTGCAAAAGCTTCATACAAGCGTCCCACACTCCTAGCAGGAATAGGAAGGGCAGTCTGCCAATCTGACCATGTCCATCCCACCGCCTGAACCTCGTTGGTGTCCAAGTTGAAAATCTCGATAGAAACAGGCTTATCATACCCTTGGGCTTGTAATGTTGTTGTTGCTTCCGCCGTTAAGCGTAGTTCACCCCTTTCACCCACAACATGCCAAACCATGGCTGGTTCACCGGGAAACGGCGCTCCGGGACTGAATCGGGCAAACAGAGTTGATGTATCTGTCGCGTCTGGCGCTTGTTGTAGTTGGCCTTGAAGTATGACGAGATCAGGCACATCAGTTTTAACGGTTTCAGTCACGTTCTGTGTGGCTGGATCGACGATTCGAATTTCCGGTCGTTGCACTTGGAAATAGCCATGGATGTCAATTATATCTCCGATAGCATGTTGCATCTGATCCAACACTAGAGTTTTTCGAACGTCAGTTGAAGCGATTTATTCAAATTGTACGTGGTTGCTTACCTACAGTGTCAAAAGTAGATAGTGAAGATATTCCCACCAATTCCCCAATCCGTAAAATACTTTAGGCGAGCCGGCAAAACATCAGGGCGATTTGAAGCACCGGATGCCCGGATTTCAGTACGCAGTACTCTGCCAATCCGCCCCTTCGCAATTTGATTGCGAACCTGCTCCAGTGCGGGTGCAAAGCGACCTTGGAGTCCGACAAGTGTCTTACTTCCGCTTATGCGAGCAGCGTCTACGAGCTCCTGTGAACGCTGGAAGTCATGGGCGAGTGGCCACTCCAAATAAATGGCTTTTCCCGCCCTGATGCTGGGCAAGATCGTATTGTAATGTTTATCAACCCGGGTACAACACACGACAAGGTCAATATCAACATCCTCAGCCAGAGCTTCGGGTTCTCCGTACGCCTTGGTCTGTGAGGGGAGCTGATAACGTTCGATCACGGCTTTGGCCGCTTCTTTGCTGGAGTTGCAAACGGCGACGATGGTGTACCGCTCTTTACCTTGTGGTGACAAGAGATATGGCAGGTGAGCGCTGCTCGCCCACCCATTGCCCGAGGAAGAGAGGCCAATGATAGCAGTTCGGATAGGCATTCTGTCCACAGCTGTGCCAGAAGATCCAAATCCGAGTTTGAATGCTGGGGGAGGAACAGGAATACCCAAAATGTCTCCTCGCAGGGGATGGTGAGAGAGGGCCGTGCCAACGCTGCTCCCCCATATTTAAGCCGATCAACTATTACAAATCCGCTGAGTAAATGATGGACGCACTAAGGTAAGAAATAGATTGTAGTTCTTCTGCTTCAGAAAACAGTGGTTAGTGAAATAAGCAACGTGCATTAGTGTCGAAGTCCCTGTGATCCACTTGGTGATGTGCGTTGTGCAGCAGTGCGGAAGTTGTAACCAACATGTGGGTACTACAGAATCCGGGTTTGGGGAGGGCAGACATAAGCTGTCCCCCATCAGCTGCCTGCATTAGTCCCCGGTAGCATTCTCCTATAGAGTACTCTGCCCTGATTCGCTGTGCATGGGGATTTCCTGCACTGCGATTAACAATCAGATCATATATCTTGGCATCATGACTTTCACACCGACGAGCATTGGCAGTGCGTGGCCTCGGCATATTCTGGTGTCAATACCGACAGCGGCAACATCCCGGACGTCGTCGTCGGTCACCCCATGGGGGCAGTGGAGGAGCAGAGCGCGAACCTCTATGCTACAGAGCTGGCTGAATAGGGGTTCATCACGGTCTCACTGGACCTTCCGTTCTGGGGCCGCGCAACGTTGTGTCGCCCGATCTCTATGCAGAGGCATTCAGCGCCGCAGTCGACTATCTCGGTACACAGAACTTTGTCGATCGGGAGCGCATCGGGGCCCTGGGCATTTGTGGCAGCGACTCTTTTGTGATCGGTGCGGCCAAGATCGACCCGCGGTTGAAGGCCATCGCGACATCGACCATGTACGACATGGACGCAGTCTCCCCCTACGGGTTACAGCATGCGCAAGACATCGATCAGCGAAAACAAGTCATCACCGCGGCCGCGGAGCAGCGTTGGATCGATATCCATGGCGGCGAGCGTCAGTACACCAGCGGCACCCTGAGTAACCTCACGGCGAACTCGACGGCGGTCGACCGTGAGTTTTACGATTTTACCGCACCTGCCGTGCTGAGTTTACACCAAGGGGCTCCACGCCGGAGCTCACGACACATCCAACACTCTCCAGTAACACCAAGTCCATGAACTTCTACCCATTCAATGACATTCAGACAATCTCGCCGCGTCCGTTGCTATTCATCTCGGGCGACCAGGCGCACTCCTGTGAGTTCAGTGAAGATGCTTATGCGCGTGCAGCTGAACCAAAGGAGTTGGTCTGGGTGGCAGGTGCCGGCCACGTCGACCTGTACGACGGCACAGAGGTTATCCCATTCGCAAAGCTCACCAACTTCTTCCAGACGAGTCTCGCTTAGAAGTGAGCCAGTACTTGGGCAGGCTCTGCAGGATGGACGCTGAGACCATTGCGTTGATTGACGATATATATCTATTGATCACGTCGGAACTGGGCTCAGCTAATTTGACTTCCTGGTAAACTGTAACTACTTTTGATCTTCCCTTCATTGGATCCGGACCTGATTCACCGAAAAGCTTCTGTAGACCTGTTAATGAGTCACTATTTCAAAATCCTGTCTGCGCTTTCCCCTTTCCTCAACTACATCTTTCTCCAGCAGTTTCGTCTCTCCACTTCGATTCGATATTGTACCCTCACCTCCTCATCAGTCCTACTTTATCTGCAGCCTCAAGACTACCCTGATCTCGATTCATATTCCAACCCTCTTTTCCCGACCTTCACTCAACTCAAAATGTCTGGCGGTGTGGTAGTCCTACCAATGTGGCCCACCGAGGTCAGTTACGCTTCGCCAGTCCTAACTCAGGCCACGGCCGGGACTTCACCACCCCTGAAACGCACCAAACGATCGAACCGATCATCAGAAGATAGCAATGTGCCCAGCAGCAGCGTAGACGGGTTTCAGGAAGAAGACCTCCGTGCAGGCGGACCCAATCTATGTGAACCACCGTGCTACAGCATCCATCTGACTCCCACCCACAGGTTGCACAATGTACTCAGAGTCCAGCAACAGCACTACAATGCCATCCAAGGGCTTGCAAAGCAAACCCATATCCGTTTCAGTGATCTTGTGTTTGTCGGGCGGAAATCCCGCTGCAATCCAGTGGATGCACCGGTCCTCACGGCGCTCCTTACAGTGGACCACCGAGCAAACCCAGATCACAGGGGCGGGTGGGTGGACTTTGCCCGCACGGTTTGGAACTACCTCAAGGGTTGCAGCCTAGGTGAAAACATCTCAGTTGAGATAGTAGACCAAAGGTTCAACATGAACCCTTTCATCTTCCCCTGCAAGCCTACGGACTCAGTTTACCCCATTTGGCATTTAGTCTGTGGTCGAATTCTTGCCAGTATAAGCCTGGTTGGTATGCTTTCGGTGGGTTGCCACAGGATAGGAAACGCACAGGAGCCCGACGCGTGCATGCCGAATATCTTGGTGGCAGTCTCGGCAGGAACCAATCGCAACTGGGACCAGGTAAGAGATTCGATACTCGGTGTACTCATGGAGTTTCACCTGCACAATGTTGGCGTGATCATTCGAAAGGACGTGTCCCTCCTTAGTTCCGGGGTGCTTTCGGGTAAGTCGCTACAGGCAAGGAAATGCACATCCACCGCACATATCGGATATAGCCTGGGTCCAGATGGGTCCGAAGATGACCAGGGGACGCTGGGCGGGTTTATTGAAATACAGAACCCCTTGTCCGGGCAGTGGGTGGAGTTCGCCATGACATGCTTCCACTGCGTCATACCAAATGAGCAAGCCATTGCTCGGCGTAGCCCGGGTGATCTTCAAAGTAAGTTGACTCTAGTATGGCCTAACTATCAGCATGGGAACCTGCTAACCTTTGATGCGGTAGTCTTTTCTGATTGGAAACGGGACGGTGTGCGCGTCGCGGATGAAAACGCGTGTCGACTTCTCAATGTCGATTCCCCAAGCCAGCGTGACGTCCAGGAAGGGATTGAACACCTGAATCAGCTCATACGGGATGTACGACGAAATTCGGTGTACCAAAGGGTAGAAGAGGCGATGAAGAACAACGAATATGTCATCGGACCTGATAAAGGGCAGTGGAGGGCTTACTGCAATCAGATTGGCGTCCTAGACGAAAACAAACGCGTGATGCAACAATACCTCAACAACAAAGGCCATAGACTAGGCTGGGTCTTTGCGGCGTCGGGGTTCAGAGACAAGTTGGCAGCAAGTATAACGCCCAATCCCGACTCACATTCCACAGTGAGGGACTGGGCTCTTGTTAAGCCGACAAACGGACGCATCTTCGGGAGCAACGACGTAAGTTCCCAACTATTCAGTGTTGTATTTTATGATCCAAATCTAACATAAGTAGTTCATCGAATGCTCAAGCCTCGAGGGTGTGGATCGAATGGAATTGCTTCCGCGCGCGACATCCTTAGAGCCGGAAGCTATCCTTCACAAGATGGGACGCAAGACTCAAGACACAGAGGGCAGATACAATGGGTTACTGACCGCAACAATTGCCAGGGAATACGTGGGAGGGCAGTGGGTGGAAAAAGCCACCTTGGAGCACACGGTTGTATCAAATAACCGGAAAGAAGTATTCGAGACGGGCGGTGATTCCGGTGCCTTCGTCTACACCTCCACTGGACATGTTGTCGGTATGTGCTTCGGAGGTCCCCATCACGGTGACGTGGGATACTTTTCCCACATACATGACATCTTGGACGACATTGAGGAGATCACCGGAGCCACGAATATCCGCCTGAAGCAGTAACACCGCTGAGATAGGAGTCGTTGCTAGGCAGAACTTGAGAACTTGGGGAATGGGGAATGAGGATGTGGCGTAGTAGTAGTTCTTTAGTTCTAGGCTACTTCTAGATTTCCTCAATCAAGCAACCCTGTACTCATTCTATCGTACACGCCCTAGAGTTTTTAAGAGACAAGCTTATTTGTGAATGAGCCACCATGACGTCCATCCGTGGTGTTGCTGAAGTCCAATATCAATACCAATATCAGATATTCCATTTCTACATTGCCAACTTGTGCTCCTTTATGTGTAATTACCCCGTTCTTCGTAAGGCCATCCCTCTTCAAAATTGTCTCACCAAGATCATCCTAGAGAATGTGATATAGAAGATCAACGTGAGCCTTGGTCGTAAGATTCGTCTCCCGGTCTCTTGCTTCGGAGAACTGCTGCCATCTATGAACAAAGGGCTTGAAAGGCGCCTTGAACTCGACGCGATTAAGCTTCGATGCTTTTATGTCTTACTTACACGTTGCTGAATCTCAAGGTTGATACCAAGGAGCTCGAGGAGGGAAGCCTTCAGGAGTTGAATGCCTGGGTAGACGAGGAAATCTGTCAAAAGGATGAATGGTAGAGTTGAGACTCTGCCATAGCCTTGACAACTACAGAAGATTGGTCATGGCTTACACAGATTCATAAAGTAGTATCAAAGTTTAATGGGTTAACTTTGTTAATAATTGGCTGTTTTAAGAATAGTCACCAAATACACTGTATTGTTATCACCACCATCAGCACCTCCAAATATATATGAATTACTATTCTAACCCTAACTTCTTATTTTTCCTTAATTTCCCTTCTAATATTCTACATTCACCTAATCACACCCCGTCATATTATCTGTCCTGAAAATGGCCACTCTCTTTTTCTTATTAGTAATTGCGGCTGCACCCTGTTTTTATCACCTCCACTGGAGGCTTCCTCCGGTTGCCAATTTCCATATCAGTGGCTGAAGTTGTCCCATATTGCCCTCCCAGGCATGCGATCGCAATATTCTGTTTACCGATTCGGCCTAGGGGGTATATATTTTGTGTCCATGTTATCCTGCTCTTCAAGGTTCCCAAATCTCTCATCACGCATCTCCTGAGCAGCAGCCGCCTCGATAGGAAGCGCACATATCCAACCAATTCGGTATTGTTCGAGCGCGGGGGAGGCCATCCCGATTGCACTGTTGGCAAACAGTGGGTTCTATGTCGGGAACAAGAAAAAGTGGTTAGGAGCTAATCTTAGGTGCGAATAATATCAGCAGCGGCTGTGATAGCAGTTGAACAACTACAAAGACACTTCAATGTCGATACTGTAAGAAAGATATTGCTTACACGTGAGTTAGCAACTTGGCGCTATACATGTTCTCACTGAGCCACCAACTCTCTCGGGGACTCCCCTGAAAGCCAGTCGTCAAGGAGAGATATCAGCGAGCACGCTGTCAAGCCCAGCTATTGTGCGATAACCAATACAGCGTCACTCCAAGTATTTAGTAGACTACGTCCGTATAGCCAGGATAGTCTTCACTCTGCCCTCCTTCCCCTGTGCATTCCATAACAAACTCCATTGCGCTGTCACAAAGGACATGCCCGCAGCTCAATTCTTCAATGATAAAATCGCCCACAACAGCTCTGTCTACTTGACTGTGGCAGGAGATATACTACGTGATATTTGCTTCCAGTATTCCCCAAGACAGCAGTTTTTCATCTATTCTCTCCAAGCTTTAAGGGCCTTATCTGTTAGTAGGGCCTTCTCATGATTATAAGCTAAAGCATGGAAATCAGGATCAAGGATAACATGACTATAAATAGACTATAAATATCTTTGGATTGTAGTGTCTAATTTTCTAGGCTATAAGTATATTCTGTATAATTAGCAAAATAAGATAAGACATGGTCGATATATGGATGGAATAGATCTTCTAGATACCCGCTGACAAACCGGAACAGACGCGTGGGGTTCTCCCGTCCAAGTTGGCGAACTGATATCGCGGAATTTTTCTCTGGGAATATTGTGTCTGTGAATTCCATTACTTGCGCTCCGATGTTACTATCTAGTGCGTCGTGGATCCCAGTGCGGACACTCGTGTCTTTCGCGACAGGGGATGTAAACACAGGGAGTGTAGATGGGATCGCGTTCCTCTTTCCTCCCTGGATCAGCCCTAATATCCCTATCTATCCTATACTTCAACAGTAGACCAACAATATCTCGGACTAGATGTGGTCTTTCAAGGCTAGTTTCAATTGCCTATGCAGAAGCCTGTCTTGTCTACTCCGAGCAGCCAGATTTAGATGATTGTAGCTAGAAGTTCTTTAGAGTCTGTCTACCGCATCCTGGACATCCTGATATCTATCTAATATGAATAGTGCTCTTATCCACTCCACCAGTATCTTTCTTTTTCTTCTTATATAGTTGGCCTGTGTAGTCACTAATATATCATAGCAACCTAAGGAATAATAGAAGACCTTTTTCCCTCTGGATCTATAGTAGAATGCGTCAGTGCAGGCGAGTGTCTTTTGTAAATATGGACTGAATGATTTACTTCTCGATGACGGGCGTGTCTGATCCTTGACTGGCTCGACTACAATTACTCCAGATATAAGCTCTCTTCTCAAACCTCGTCCCCTTCCTTTTCATTCCTCACCTCACGATTCACCTGCACAATGAATGCCATCATGAACATCGCTGGCCTGGCTGTATCAGCGTGGCCTACCTATCGTTCATGGGCGCCCCACCACCCGGGGGTCGTAGGATGTACTGCGATACTCTGGCATCAGAGAGCTTCGAAATGGATTGTACCTTATTCCTAACTAATTCCACCCAAGGCCACGCATCACAGCCAGATCGAATTACCTCCTGGCTATATTATAATGATATGTTGTTTCAAGGGGCGGAGGGCGCGAATCCGGCTTCTGCTTGTGTCTGAGGCCTGTAGGCATCTGCACGCGGAATGGTAGCAGTACTGTATTCTCGAGATACACGCTCCTCCCACGACAGCACCGCGTAGATGGCATGTATATCTACCATTTTCTCGACAGGAAGTGGTTTCAGGGCGTGAAAGCCCCGGAATTCTCCGGCAGTTTTCTCGCAAAGGGGATACATCTCACATAACCATTTGAAATTATGGAGCTACACAAGAGAGTCTGCGATCAAGTCACCAGCCGCCAGTGTATACTTAGCCTGCAAGATGCAGCAGTACATGGCGAGAAAGATGCTAAACAAGCTGGGATGAAGAACTTTCTGCTCTCATTCAGATCACCACCTTCTTCCGAACTTTCGACGCTTTTTTATTGTTCTTGACGTTCACGATGAGGTGGAGGAAGATTGGCAGATCTCACACCACTTGGAGCCTAAAACAAGCAAATATAAGTTAAGGAGCGGAGTAGCGCCCAACTTGATTCCAGCAACTCCTCCACCTTCGATCATCACCATCCAGTTACGGTCAAATGGCAGAACAACCTTCTTTCCTTCGTCTCCCCTATCACATTCGTCGCAAAATATATTGTAAGCTAGGCTTAATATACGAGATCTGGATTAGTCTGAGTGACAAGCGACTTGCTGGGGAGTGGTCAGCACGTGAGCAGAGGTTGTTTAGGACTGATGAATCATACTATGAGCCTTTCCCTAATCAACTCTTCTATGTGTCCCGAGCTATATCTGAGGATGCGCGTGCGGTCTTCTATTCCGAGAATGAGCTCCGGTTCTCTGATGATACCGACTGTGAGTTGCGGAGCCTGCTAAATCTGGGACCCGTTGCGTGGAAATCTTTCCGAGATACTGTCATCCAAATTGGTACCAAGCATTGCAGACGATCGAAGAACTGCCATGGGGAAGTATCTCAGGCCTCTGAAAACATAGATGTTCTCCCCACTTGGAGGCTGGTATGCTCTCGGTTGGCAACCTATATCAAGCAGGACGATCAGCTCGAGCTCCGTTTGATATGTGGTGCTGCGAGCAAGGAGACTGCAACAGCATTCTTGGATCCTCTTCAAACCCTTCCTTGCTTAAGGGGTCTCTCAATCCGTATGGGACCACATCGCAACCTCGATCTTCAGCATATGATTATGGCAACCATCCAACAGAAAACCCGATTCTTTCCCCTACAACCAACAGGATCCTCTCCATTCCTGCGAAATGGATCCTTTCCGTTCCTTGATCTCCCTGTTGAGCTTCAGATTCGCTTCTTAGAATACTCGAGCCTTATTGCACCTGAGGCACTTATATCTCAATTACCCTATAAACAGTTTATTCCTATTGATTGTTGGGCATTCAATTGCACTGCACTCCCTGATTATTATATAGTCTGCAATGGCTCCTACTGTCCTTCAACACATACTGCATTCTCTAACCTTTATCCATGCTGGATTATTCAACATGGGCTGTTCCTAGTCAGTAAGGCAATACGGCAACTCGCTTTATCAGTCTACTACTTGAAAAACACCTTCGAAATCAATTGTGGTTCATGGAACTCGCCAGTCGAAGCCGAAGTCGAAGCCAAAGATATATGGACTCCATCTACATCAGCATTCCTCCGCCAGCTTCCAGAGTACTCTTGGAAATATCTCCGGCATATTCATTTCAAATTCCCTCCCATGCCCGATGATGCATTCCATTCAAACAGCAAGGAGACCTTTGATTGGATAAACACTCTCAACTCACTTTCCCAGGCAATTCCACCTTTCAGCCTAACTCTGGAGGTGGGCTTTGGCCCACGTGGGTGCAGCGGTCACTACCTCCCATACAGTCCAAACAAGGCTATGAAAATGTCGATGCTATTCTATCGCATTGTGGAACCGATAGTTAGCCATAGAGGGGTGTTTCAAGATTTCTTTATCCATATTTATGGTCTTGTGCATTGGTCAGCAACGATGGATATTGAATTCAACCTCGAACAACTACTAGAATGGAGGGTTATGGGAGGAGGGTATGACAGCGTCTCACGGGGAAAGAACCTCATGGAACCGTTTAGCCATGAGGTTTTGAATGGATAGCAATCCACGCCAAGGACATGGCTATAAAAATTGAAGCCTGTACATAGCACCAAATCGGATCCTCTGGATTTGATATCAGCAATCTACCGCGTTACACTCTTTCCTCTGCTACATATCCGAAATTAAGGTGCAAAACCCAACAATCAGCCCAGCTTAGCTTTTGGTAGGTCCATTATCTAGATAACTGCATAAATTATGGTGACCACATCGGGTTCTCAAACTCCTCTTGATCAGCTACTGGTCTAACCTTTCCCGCCTAGCGTTGACGCTGCCCCGGGCGAAAGTCCAAAGATTGAGCCCTCCGTTACCCGGAAGAAAAGTGAAGGCGCCGAGGACCTCATGGTGGGAGACTGTACGGCCCTGTCTGTAAACTTACTCCACGGTACGTTGGTGTAGATGGTGGTGCTGAAGTCCAATATCAAAATCAATATCAGGTATTGCATTTCTATATTGCCAACTTATACTCTTCGTTATTTCAAATGAAAACAAATAGCAACAAGAATGGTAACAACAACAAGAAGAAGAAGCTCAAGAAGAAGCTCAAGAAACAGTAATAGTAGCCTGGCCACTAGACTCATACCCCTCAGTAGCAAGAATCATATAATCAAAGCTCGTCCCCAACTCCAACCCATTCGCAGCCCAGGCATCAAAATGATTCTGCACCGTAACAGTCCCACCAACACGGTGATCAGTGCGAACAGACCAGTACTGATCAAAGGTCGCAGTCCCATCAATACTCGGCGCATCAGTCCGAGTTGTTCTGAAGATCTGGTAAGTGCCCCCGTCACTCTCGACGGTGCCTAGCTCTTCCGCGCCGGTCGAGGGATCGTAGGTACTGAACGACTCGACAATGTAGTACTCGATCAGTGGCGATCTGGTCCATCCGTAGACAGAGATGTAGCTGTTGCCGCTGGGGTTCCAGGTGCCGCTGTAAGTTACGGATCTGGGAATGGGGTTAGTTCTTGTTTTTTTTTTTTCTTTTTTTCGTTTGTTTTTTGAGACCAACTCCGCATCGTTAACGGGGATATCGAGGTTAAAGGGATATCGAGGGTAAAACGTACTGTCCAGAACCGGGATTCCAGCCCTTACCAGCGACGAAGTTGCCGGTGTCCTGCCAGGAGACGCTGTAGCTGCCTGCGTCGCCGTTGGTGTAGGAGACGGAGCCACCACCATCAGTCCAGAAGGAGTAGTAGTAGCCGTTGTTGGTACCGGTTTCAGAAGAGGTGATTTGGCGTTTGTATAGGTTGAGCATGGCATCGCTGTTGGTGGTGCTGGGCAGGGCCAGTGCGGGAACGATGGCCGCTGCGGAGAGGGCGAGGATGCGGGAAAAGATCATTTTCGTTGCTTTTGTTCTTTGAGGTTTTGGTTTTGGTTTTGCTGTGAGATGGATGGTTGGAAAAGGGCTGGGTAGATTGAAGGTATTATAAACTATTTTCGGGGTTCTTCAGAGTCGAGGCTCGAATTTAGCCAAAAGTCTGTGGATATCAGCAACGACGGATGTTTCAAGCTTTATCCAGTGTTTCATATAGACAACTCCGTGTCCTCGGGAGTGACGCCGTCATCTAACTTGATGCAGCCACCGCCCACTTAGATGCATGAGACATGAGAAATATGGGGAAGACTGGGGTTGGGGGTAATTGCTGATCCGAATCTGAGGAAGATCGTCAGCCTTTTCTTCAGCCAAAATGATGGTTATATTATTGAGCATGTTTGAGGATGCATTCAGCCTAACCCACGGGCCCATACCACAGTCAATGCAATCGGTCGAAAGGAACGAACAGCTCTGCTACTATAGTACCATTGGGGAAGAGAAGATCAGCTAGTAGAGTAGCATCACGAATTGGCTCCTGAGACTGTGTACCTCCCACCCGAGAACGATACGCTGGAACAGGGACCCAAGTCTCTAAGAAGAGTTGCGGATTACGAAAGATCAAGACATGGTAATCCAGCTTGATTAAAGACATCGAAGCAGTGTCTCCTGGTCTACCCTACAACTCAGCTAGTTACAGGTCCCATAATAGGGCCGCCATTCTGAGTATGAGGGAGTCGATGACCTAGCCCGTGGACTGCCCCAGGATAAAATATTTTTAATAGAATACTAGTACGTGCAGCAACCTCTCATTGACTAGGTGTATTTTATGCCTTCATGAGCTACTTAACAAAGTATCACTTGTTGGAAGTGAAACAGACCCAACTACCATTGGGAAAGAAGAAGAGAAACAGCAGAAAGCAAGAAAAAGCGCGTAATACAGAAAAGATAGAGCAGACTCAACCCAGCATACTCTGCACAAACACAAGCGCTGCCTGTCCATATTCCGATCCATACCCATTATGCGTTGCGGCGTCGCTGCCATTGCAGCAGTACGGGTCTGGAGCATCACAGTATGACTGGACCTTATTCGCCGACGGACAGCTAAATCCAGCTGGACGGGCATCGAACTGTGACCGACCTGTTAGTATAGACGGAGAGAGCTGTGGAAAGAAGAAAATAAACATACTCCGCCAGCGGCACAAGTACCGA
This sequence comes from Aspergillus cavernicola, assembly GCA_027569065.1. Lineage (NCBI taxonomy): Eukaryota > Fungi > Ascomycota > Eurotiomycetes > Eurotiales > Aspergillaceae > Aspergillus > Aspergillus cavernicola. The sequence continues at coordinate 367,826 of JAPDEK010000006.1, forward strand.
CATTGTACGGCAAACCAGCATTGAATAGCGGGTCACCCATGAAAATTGCTGCCTTGACCATGTTCACAGCTGAGGAGGAAAGCCGGACAGCAGTGTTGGTCACGCCTTGATTGGGAACGCCGCCACCGCAAAGGGCTGCATCGAAGATCTCACCTCCCTATGTCGCAGTTAGCTGGTTACAAACATAGGGGCATTGGAGCGAGACTCACCTGGGAGTAGCCAACCACAACTAGGTTCGTGTCTGGACACTGGGAATTGAAAGAATTGACCGCAGAAGCCACCGCATCGATGCCAGCAGCCACAGAGCCCGAGTAACTCACGCCACCGCAGGAGGACTGGCCTCCGCAAGCAGGATAATCGATTGCCTCCGAGGTCGCCCCAGGGTAGGCATTGAGGACCGCATTGACAACGGTACTAGATGAACCATAGCCAGCTGCAGCTGTCGTCTCACGAGCTCCAAAGACATGGACCTGAGGGCAGCTTTGGCGCTTTGCCATCTGCATGTCTTTAGCCAGGGCCCTGCCGAGGAGAAGAAGGCTTAGAGTGCTCCAACGCATGTTTAATCAAGGAGGCCAAACGAAGTCAAAGAGTATGAAGATCAATCGAGTCTGATGAACCGTCATTATTACCCAGAGCACGCCCCAGGCTTTTATACTGTTTGATAGTCACCCTTTCATCGAGAAGCTCCTTTGTCCCGAACGGAATGCTACCCACTCTCGACTTTAGCCGTGGGAACCCGTTTCTGTATCTCAGGTCGGATGAGCGGAGGTTTCAGTGCCTTCATTTTGCATATGTATGTGATAAAGGCATGGCTGAGATTGCGGGGAAGATTAGGCTCCTAGTGGGGCATGGTATAACATGGCACACCGAGTCCGGCTAAACCGTGTTAGACATAGCGAGAGATCCAAGGGGCTATTTAGTATAGGCTAAATCTACCGGAACATCGCTTCTCGTCCTGGACGCTTGAGAAGTGTTTCTTCAGGCAACCCGGCAAGATCTCGAAGATCAGAAACAAAGAGAGAGAAAGAATCACGGAGCAAACGATATTGTTAGAGAGTAACTAGTGACTGTCACCTACAGGTTTCTCGCTTGATAGTAGATAGTGGCTGTCAGGCACCTCCCCTTCCTCGGAACCATATGTGTCGGACCGACTAGACTCTCCTATATTAATCGCCTCTCTCAAATGCGCCGAAACTTCCAGATTAACAGGCGCAAAATGGGTATGATCTCGTTCAAGTCGTCGATTTCGACAAATATACCCCATAGGTGTATGTGAGAACTCTCGACCTGTCCTCGTCATGGACAGCCACTCCTGAAGAAATCCCAATGCATCATCCGCAATCGTACCTAAAACAACCTCAGGGGCCGACCTGGTATTGTCATCTCCACATTCGGAACCTTCTGATCCAAGGTATTTCAAGATCGTCCGGTATTCCTCGTATGTGCAAAAGAGGCGGCCGGCGAGGATACCTAATTCAACCAAGAGAGCGCTCGGGAATTGGTGGTCTCGAGGAAGTGCCGGGAGGGCGTAGAAGTTGAGCGAATTGAAGTGTATCATCCCCTTGGTAAAGGCCGCGGCATAGATTAGGAGGTGTGTGGCTGTGGTTTGGTCGGCCATGATCAATGGAATCACACACTCTACCTCCTCTGGTATTATGATCAGGGCTGTTTCTGTACTTGGGCTCCAGAGTATCCAATGCACGGGACGCTAGATAGAATTATTTTATGACAGGTATAGGATGTATGTGTGTCACTGACCAGAAAATCTGTAAGCCATTCACCAGGTTTGATATCCACTGTTCTTGTGAATTCACTCGAGACAAAAAGCTTAGACTGTGAAATTGGTCGAAGGCCATGTTTCCGGCCTGGGACTGTCCTCCGCAGCGCCGAGAATGCCGATTCATACCCCTGTACCCCTTTAAGACATCCGTGGAGCGCGAAATTGCGGATGTTTGCATGTAGACCTGGGAATGTATGATGCTTGAGGCGCGTAGGGCACTGAACATTCCGGACCTGCTCGATCTGTGATATCATCTCCCGTTCCTGCTCGACTTCTGCGAAGGCAAGCACTGGCGCGGGTCCGATGCTATCAGCACTGAGTTGTTCCTGGTGCAGAGCTGTCGCGAATTGTGCTATTCGAGCGTGTTTGAAAGTGTGATCCACGGGCGATATGGAGGTAGGCCGATGAGAAGCATAGACCTCTTCCAGATCATGTTGCTCTCGCTGCGTTATGGCCGCCACGAGTGCTTGTCGATGCCTTGGATCGGTTACAAAGTGCCTATACGAAGACTCGGCTTCCATCCGGCGGCAGAAGTCATATCCTTGGGCCACATACAGTGACTGAAGTTGCTCATGGTGGCGACAGGTTTGTTCCAAGAGCCAGGATACCACGTCACCTGAGTCGACTGGATCTGAATACGTCTTTCTTCTGTGGTCTAGGATGCTCTGGTGGGTTTCAGGCGACGCAAGGAAAGTAACAGACTGTGATGTCCCTAATTGGCGCAGCCTCATGGCGGCTATTGATTAAATCTTGTTAGTTATATGTTGATCCAACAATGACATGGACTATGATGATCTACTTTACCTTGTACCGTCTGATCTTTTGTCTGGCCTAGGCTTAAAGTCAGTGCACCGCGGGCAGCTGGCGGAAATTTCAGATCAGTGCCACGAGTGTGGGCATGGTCCAAATAAACCAGGCAGTTTCTCAAGTCCCTTGCGAATGATGACGCTAGAAGAGGTACCTCGGCCTCGTTCCGGTCGACAACCCAAGGCTTATTGGTTGCATCGAAGTAAACTGCTGCCGGTGCTTGATGATCGATGGCCAGCCATTCTCTCACGAGGCTACGGTTATCGAGCTCCAGTATGTGTGCACCAGCGTCTATCAGAATCCGGACCCCCATATTATTTAGCTTGCGGAGCACATCAACCTCTGAAAGATGCTTCCCATGCGAATTTGCGGCGACCACATATGATCGGTTTCGGGGCTGAAGCAAATATTCAAGCACCTCTGCATTGGTGTGAAAGAGGGCAGAAAGATCATTCTGGTGGATTGTGAGTGGAAGTATGAAGCGATCATCATTTGTTCCACTGAAGCCGGTTGTGAGCACTTGCTTTGCACCCGGCGTGCAGTGATTGAGGTCGAACAGTGGCAGGTCCCAGCCTGACATCTGCAATCTCGTCGAGAATTGTTTTGCATGCACTGGAAACACATAGTGATCGAGGAAAAAGTTGATAATCATCGTAACATATCGCAGATACAGCCAAATCTCTCGGACCTGGACCTGGTCATTGATGTTGATCAAATTCCAGTGGCGAAGAGTCTGAGGGAGGGTGTCTGAATAGGATATCCAGGAGTTATACTGATTTTGCGGGTCATCTGACTGCGAGAGGCTTTGCAAGCACTGACGGAGCTGCTCCAGAGATAGACCATCATAGTAGAAGGCTAGGCACGTAAGTACAATGGCCACGTCTGGGTGACCCCATTCTGCTTGCTCTGAAGGAACGCCTTTGGCACGGAAGGGAACGGCAATCGGGCTGCGGTTCCTGTGTAGTCCGTATTGCACATTCCATCGCTTCTTGAGACATACAAGGAGAATTCCGTGGCCGACCAATCCGCGAAGAAGGAACAGCGTCTTCAAATCGGCCGGATGATCCACAAAATTGTCCTTGATCAGTTGGATTGTTGAATGTTCAACGTTGGTGTGGGAAATAAAGCGCTTAATGAGTGTCATATCATCGTAGTGCTTAGAGAGAAACGGTATGGGACTTCTTTCTGAGCACAGCTCGTCTACCAGCATTTGAGTTAGACGTTCTTCCATATCAGGGCGAAGAATATGAATGATAGGAAAGCCACCATTGGGCCGCCGTACGACATCAAGGCTTGAGGTAAATCCTTCTTCAATGCGCAAGACAAGGCTCTCCAGCGTGCCCAGCAGTATATGGGCGGTTTTCCAGCGCTGTGGATGGCCATCGACAAGGGCTTGTGACCCGCTGGGATAGATTAACTGTGTTTGAACGCCTAACGAGAAGTCACACTCGTCGATAATATCTCGACAGACGCCCATCATCCAGGCATTCGTGGACAGTATTGCACCAGCCGACTGAAAGCGAGCGTCTGCGATGCACTGCAATCCATTGAGCTTGAAGGATAGGACGTGCTGTGGTATTGTTAATATGATGCCGAATCGCTGGAGCATTTCCTCGTGAAAGGCTCGGTATTCGCGAATTGACTTGACATCAATTGGCGACTTTCGAGCGAAGGGAATGTTCAATACTTCCCGACCTACAAGCTCTCCCAGGCAAGATTGCATCGTCTGGGCCGTTTGTAACAAGAGCGATTCAGGGACGACTAACCGCACCAGTGTTCGCCCATTTGCCAAAGCACAGAGGACGATCGGGGTAACTACCGAGGTTTTCCCTTGCCCCATGTTCATCTGGAGGACGGAGTTGGAATTGGAAGCAGGGGAGATTGTCGCACGCGCAACGTCGACCTGAGTTTGTCGTATAAGGATATCAGTGTCGATTTCCATCAGGAGCCAATCTGGAAAGTCGACAGGCTCCCAGTTCTCATGGCCGCGGTTTGACTGCTCCGCCTGCAAGCGCTGGGCGTCTTGTTTCCTCAGCGCATCATAAATTCGCAGGAGCTGCTGCAAGTGCGTGAGCGACACGCCGTATTCTATAACGGCTTCCTTCATTCCCTGTCCAAAGCACCGCTGAGCGGACGAGCGTATCTGCTGAAGTATAGTCACTGGAGTCAAGCACGGCCAGAGGTATGCGCTAGACAGCCATTCGTGACGCACATCTGACTTGGATAATGACGCGTGGATGGCTTGGAGCTGCATGTCTGCTTTCTCCCGGGTGCGGGCAATTACTGATTCCAGATCATTCGGCGTCGGGACACTGCGAGTGAGGACCTCTTGGGCAACAACACACTCCAACGAGTTCAAGCTGCTCATTAGGTTATCGCCGTACTTCTGTCTCAGCATGGACCGCGATGTTGTCAGCTCTTCGATGATAGTCCGAATCTCTGCACCCCCGTCAGGGGATACCTTTGGCTGTCGGCGACTGTTCTCTTTGCAGCGAGAGGTAATTGGGCTTTTGATATCGCTCCATACCTGTTCAGAAGGTGGCAGTTGGCTTTGCTTAATTAAAGAAGGCTTATGGGGCCCATCCTTCAGGATAAGGCTTTGAATATCCGGAATCACTCGAGGCCGAGGTGGAATAGGGTACGCTGGAGTAGTATCGGTGTCACTGTCAGGCCTTGCCGGAAACACTGATCCGGTGTCGTTTGCGTCCAAGACTCTCTGGATATCAACCAAGCTTTCCGAGAATGAACAGTTTTCAACGAGACGGCTCCACTCGGGTCCAATATTGTTGACGACCTTGGCATAGTCAATAGTTGCGGTGGGTATGTGTGATAGATCTAGTTCCCTGTGCGGCCATTGATTGCACACCTCATCGGCAATAATGCAGCACTCGCGCTCAAAACGCTCCCTATAGTGCGATAAAGTCTTCTGCAGCGAAGGATGATACTTGTTCGAGACCTCACCATAGTCTTCCTTTATCTGTAGTAGAATGGATTCTCGTGACGGCTTTTCGTGCATTATGAACCCAGAAAATCCAGGAAACTCTGGAAGACGAAGATTCTGCAGTTCAGGCAAGATGCAGAATGCCGTCAAGACTCGTAAGAGATCCATATTGACCCGTTCAGCAGAAGCAATAGTTGCTAGTTCTAATGCAATATCATACCGTCCAACCTGATACTGCCGACAAATGTTGACTAACCCGCCCCAGTTTGATACAATATCCGTCTCAAGTATATCGGTTATGGAGTCCTTATGGTATTCTGTGCTGTAGCCGGAAATGTAGGCGCACTGTTCAAATCGGTCCATCAAGGAGGTGGTGCTCACGAACTGCGACGAGGCGTGTCGTAAAACACTCGCAACTTCATAGGTTTGGGATGTGCTTGGACTTCTGTTGTGTTTATCACGACTAGAATACGGTTTATTCTCTGCTTCTGGAGAGAAAGAATCGAGCGAATATCTCGAGCGCATGAAATTCTGCCGGCGAAGGTAGCTTCTATGTGTGAGCTCCGCTGCACCACCAGGCTCGAGACTGAGACGATGACATTCGTGGAGAGAAAATTTCGCCAGCCTATCCAGCCTTTCTCCCAGTTTCTCAATCAGGGATCGATATTGTTCATGCTGGATCGTGACCGTGAGGTGCTCGTTCCATAGTACTTGCTGCTGGCATTTCTCATGTTCAGGGTAGTAGTAACGCCTTGGAGTCAGCTCCGCCAGAGCAATCAGAGGCTGTGCATGAGCCGGCCCGAGTGAGCTCCATGGTTGGCTCATCGCTGATGTAAGGCTGGCGAGGGCCTCCTCTGTGCCAGTCCGACCGGTGAGGGAATCCGGGAGAGGGAAGGAGGTGAACGCATGTAGCAGCGACTTGGTATAGATCAATAATGGCTCGGGCTCACACTTCAGCCGGCCGAGTATATCGTCAATCTGGTATCGACCGTATCTGCCGTTATTCAGGGCTATCACCTGTACGTGTGGTCCATGGCGATTGTAGGACAGGGGGCCTATTGGGACAATGATACTGCGCTTCAAGTGATTGGCCGAGTCACGCAATATGATCTTGCTCTGCAGGCCATACCATGTTCCAGCGTCCTGGTCTGGGTCAATTTCTGCTTGTAACTGTCGACATAGCAGATAGCCTTCCGCGTTAACGGTAAAGTCAAGATCCATCCGCTTCAACTCCACGCTGAGATTTCTGACCCGCGGCTGAAAGACGGTCAGTCTCTCGACGTCCTCGAACCCTTGAAAAACGGTAGCCACTTGTTTAAACAGCTGGCTATGAGGATCAACCAACAATACCTGCCCACGAGAGGCATGACGAGTGCGCATGTCAAGCATCCAATTACCTTGACGCCTGAACATCCACATATGCTTTCTCCTCCTAACCTCCAGATGATGAGATTTGATATCGAGCCAGTGGAAGCAATTCGAGATGAGTGGCAAGGGAAGATCGGCTTGGGGTCCGGTGCCAAAATATTGCCGGTGGACCAGGCGCAGAACCGAATCTCTCACGCGAACTTGGATAGCAATCTCGTTCTCGAACTTCCCGAAATGCACCTGGTGTCCATTCCTTAAACACGCCAATGTGAACTCCATGCCAACCATGGCGGAGGGAAATATCATGAGGTGTTCTTTTTCAAAGATATCCTGCACGATTGGTGAGTCTCGCAGTTCTGGGGGCAGCCTTCCGATCGGATTTCGATCCACAAGCAGATGGCCTTCCAAACCGTGATAATGCACTACCTGTGCTCGAGAATACTCAGTAGCAGCCACGTGTGCCTCAATCCACCATTTTGATCCTTTCACAGCGCGCCAGGCGCTGTATTCTCTCTGCCCATTGGGGACATCAGGCCAAGCTTTCTCAATCGCACGCTCCAAACAAGAGTTTTGATCCGTCAGTAATTTGCGAATGACGGCCGCCATAGATGAAGTCATTCGAAAGTCTCGTACAAACAGTCCCCGAACCGTTTCTGAAAGTTGGGAGGGATCCTGAATGTTCTCCTGAATGGTTAGGCAAGCCTCAAAGAATATTTGCAGATTGTCAGGTTCAAAAGTCTCGTCTTCTGATGCAGCAAATGTTCTCTTGCATATTAATCCAGCCATTAATGCATACCTGCTGAGCTGCTGAACCATCTCGAAGAGAACACCGCGCTGGATCTCGAAACGCAACTTCTGACACCAGTCCGAAGTTATCAGTCGCACACGATGGAGGAGCTGAAAGCCCCTTTTCTTCGACTGGCCCGAGCCAAGGTTGCATAGGCGGAGAATGAGGTTTAGCAGCATTTCCATGCAATACACTTCTCGCCAACTACTACATATCCGGGATAGTATGCTCTCAACTTGCAAAGCCAGTTGGAGGCAGAACCTCGCGTCATTGAAGATCTGATGTATATCCCGCAAGATTCTGTCTGTGGAGTTAGGTCCAACTTGGAGCGCCAAATAAGAGACCAAGTGCATGGTTGGTTCTAAGCTGAAGTTGAGGTTGGAGGATCCAAGTTCACGGAGCAGGGACAGCCACCTAGCTGCCTTACCTGTGAGAAGGCTCTGGTATGTAGTATATTCGTGTACCGTAAGTTCGAGCGGACACTCATCGTGAGCTGCGATGATCTCGTACGACGACCGGCCCTCTCCGTCTGCTACAAAATCATCAGTCCCGCTATTGAGAAGAGTGAGAAGCGATCCGTTAAGACTAAAGTGGTGAGCAAAGGTCATTTTTGTGGGCAGATCAGACGCCCATATTCCCTCCTGTGTATCGTAATAGGCTAGATCGAGGCCGAATGGGAGTAGTACCTGGGAGGTAGATACCGGAAGCTTGCACCCCTTATAATGAGAGACTAGGAAGGACTTTGTTCTGGAGGCCAGGTGAAACTTTAGTCCTCGATGCCCTATGTAGGGCTGAAGAGGGTTGTAACGGTCAAGAATTGCTCTGGCAGGCGATCCTCTCGTGGAAAGAATGTTTTCTGAAAGCCCCAATAGGGTTATGATTCGCCATGTTACATCACGATATTTGGCTAAGGCTGGGGGCACGGCGATCTCAAAGATTACAGCCCTCTGCCGGACACCAGCATTTCCTACTCCGCCTTCAGGGAGAAAGTCTTCGTGCGCTGTGATGCCGAGCTTTTTCCGCTGTCGCTTTGCTCGGCAGTGGGCACAGGAGCTCCCCTCCTTCTTCGTCTTACGGGTGCAGGGGAGTGATTCAATCTTGCGCGATAACGTTCTGTATTGATCATTGATGCGCCCTAGCTCTGCTGTTTTAGCCGCTCGAGCTGCCTGGGACGCAGCTTCGATGGTACTTCGTAGTCTTTCTAACCGTGGTGCGTCTGGGGAATACCGTGTGTATCTATCTGAGAAGCCATTTGCGACTGGATGAGAAAACAAGGTGAGGGTTTTGAAGGAGCAGTGTTTCTGGCGCATGGAAAGGTAGACTTGGATTCTAGACAGTCGTTTCATGTCCTCGTAGGATGCAAGTTGCAACACATCAAGCAACTCTGACAGGAAAGCAGAGCTGTATTCCCTGAGGAGAGGAAATTCACAGACCATATGTTGATCCAATGCCACCCAATGTTCGAAGAGAAAAAGCATCATGATGCTCTTCTCCTCCCCCGGCGTATCTAAAAGTTTGGAGACTTGGTCCAGATATCGTCCCACCCCGTTTAAAAGCCGCACACCGTGGGCATCGTTGTTCCCCTTCGCCGTTGCGGTGGTCGCCAAGTCTTGATGGAGCTCACTTTCCAAATGGTGGAGGTCATAGTACGTTCTTGCGAACTCCCGGTATGGTTGACTGATTCGCTTATCCAGGTTGTTCGCAGCTGTTTGGGCAACGATAGCGGTCTTCCGCCTTCGCACCTTTGCCCTCAACATGCTCTCAATGTGCGGACCGCTATTCGGGAGTTGAAGATGGGTATCTTGATCGTTCGCCCGGAAGGGCAAGCTAGGTATCCGCTTCTGAATAGAATGCTTGAAAGCGCTCCATTCTGCCTCCATCTTCAGAGCAACATAGCTTACACCATTGAAGAATTTCAAGCTACAGGCATCACTCAAATGAGTGATGGGGACTTCCAGTAGCTTTTTCTTCTTCTTCAGTTCAACTTTCGATTTAGCTAACCTCCGACACAGCTTGGCGAGGAGAAAGTGGCGGGACTCAAACGATAGTACCCTTTCCGAATCCAGAAGCAGATGATAGTGCATCATGCTGATGAAAAGCTTGTAACTGCTGAGCCCTGCTTCCGGTCCACACATTGCGTGTAGCAAACGCTCAACGCATACGCGGATAACCATATAGAAAGGGCTTCTCCGCCAGGGGAGATACGCGTTGGACCAGCAAACATCATCCCGTACCTTTTTTTGGATCCGCCGTGGGGAAACTCGACATCCCTGAGCTTCCAGAAACGCCATCAACATCTGTGTTATCAAGTATGGTGCCGCCGTATCCCGTGGCTCAATCACGCAAGTGCCAGCCTTCTTTGCTCGAGGGGCGAATTTCTCAATGACCTCGCCGCTTGCCTGCTCCAGGAACACGGCAAGGGCTTCTTGGAATGATCGGTTGTTGAACACATCCATCGAGATCGCAACGGCGTTACCAGGATACTCGCAAATTAAAGCACCTGGACAAGACAAGACGCTACTGGCACTCGGTGAGGCTTCAAAGCACTCTAGGAGCACTTGTTTGATACCATGATCGTTCCTAACCCTTGGTAAGCTGCGATGTCATAAGCTCTAGAGACTGGGGAACGCTAACGCATCTGTGGGCTGAATGAGCAGGCCAGCATTCTGTGCCGCAATATGCACTATCAGACTTGTGTTCTGCTCGACTTGATGAAATGCCTGTAGCAACTGATCACGGTCAAGCTGGTCATCCTCATGCGTGGCATCGCATAAGCCCAGTGACCTCTTCACGCCGCCCCAGATATCACTTGACTCAGGTTGTTGAAGTAGACAGAGAGCATCTGCTGCCCGGATCGCACGTAGTATAATCTCGCTGTTGAGCTGGCCGACGTTTCTGTCGTGTTGATCTGGCAGACGCGGGGGGAGGACGATGTGGTTGAAAACTTCCTGGATCAATTTGGGCGAATGGTCGACCATTGTAAACACCTGCAATGTAAAGTAGAGTTAGCTGTGATCTTACTGCTTCCAACAGTCCAAGTCCTCTGGCTGCCTCTAACACAGAGAGTCAAGAGAATCAAGAGAATCAACACGGCCAAATTGAGTAGTAAGTACAGGAGGCGCTTTGCCGGATTAGGTCTAGTTACCGTGTGACTCGGAGTAGCCTTCGCCTCCAGAACTAGTCTAAAGGTCACCACGACGAATATGAGATTGTTGTGTCCGTTGAAGTACCGTTTTAGCCTTGAGGGTAATATAACGGACCCAAGAGCATATAAGCAGAAGGCGGGGTCGGGCACCACAGCATACATCATGCATCCAATGCTGGCCGCCCGCCTAGGTGTTGAGATGACTACAGGCATGAAATTTATTTGTTATTGGTCAGACAGATTCCATAAGCTAATCTCTCTCTCTACTAGGTAGGCTCTGATGTAGCTGTGCTCAATGACCGTTGGGGCAGGAAGTTCTGTGTTATTGTCGGTTTGCTGTTCGCATAGCTATACAAACCGCAGCGATCAACATCGCCATGCTTATTGTCTCACGCATTATTGTCAGCATATTAGAGTACTACTACTCTACACAACACTATTACACCTACCTAGTCAAGATACACTAACTCTATATCATGATGCCTCTAATTCAGCCTATATCTGTTAGGCCCTGAAACAACGCTGCAGTATTGGCGCCTCGGGCATTAATATATCTTACCACCCTTTTCGGTCGACATTCAACTTTATGATGATGATTATTCTATTAATTTGGACAGGCTACTATGCTTTCACAAAAACCCCCCACCTACTTTGAAACACCTTGCCCAAACCATAAACGCCATAGAAACGAGCAATTGCGGCCCTAAGTATGATCTTGTACTATTGAGAATCGCTCCAGTGGCCCACCCGGCTAAAATCCCAACAGATGCGAGAGAAAAACACATTCCAATGCGTTATCCGACTGCACCTAGATTTGGGGAAAGGAGGCAATGGATGTAGGCGATAAGCTGAAATATGCGCCAGCGAAAAAAGCTATTAGTATTGCAACGAGTGTAAGTAAGTATATCAACAATCCACTAGTAGTTAAATCTCTTTCTCTCGGAAAATTCACGCACCCATAAAAGACACTGAAGGTGATAATCCCTGGAGTTGTTTGTGACGCAATCCAACAGTAGGCTAGAATTACACAGGCCACAGAACATGGGATCAATGTATTCAAGGGGCCGATTTTGTCTGCGTAGAAACTTAGCAATAGCCGGCCAACAAAATTACTGGCATTTAAAATGGGCAGTATGTAAAAAGATAATTCCTTTGTCATCATATGCTGCTGAGTCGCAAAGCTGGAAACACAATCAGTTTGTATGCTGAACAAGACACGCTTTCTCACTGATGAATCCGCAGGTAACTGCTGCAACAAAAAGCATGTAAGGCCTATCAAGGAAAGCACCTAAGTCGAGAAAGCTGCGACTCGATTCTGGAAACGACCTCTGGTGCAATAAAAATAGCGGGATAGTCAGTGTTCCCAGAGCGATGAATCCAAGAACGCGCGTGGTCCAGGGAAAGTCAAGTCTATATCAAGTCGAGTGTTAGAACAGCAAGTTTGCAGAAAAGATTCACAGGGGCCACTGCATGTGTTCTCACACCGGAGAGAAGCACAATTGGATCCTCGGCAATTTCTATCTTCCCATCCATTTTCCAGACAACATTCCAGACCGTCGTTATCCCGATGAGCTTTTCCCAGATCAGCCCGTCCTGATCCGCGAACTCTCCGCACACAGCATGTTGCTTAACACGACCGCTTTGGAACAGCTCAACATCAATGATGCTACACCCGATCCCCTGGGTGGTCGCTATGTGCGTGGATCTGACGGAACGTTGAGTGGCGAGATTTATGAGAACGCCATGGACAAGGTCTGGGGTTCAATCCCCTTTCCACCAATGTCTCACTACAACCGAGCGTTAAACCACGCCGTGTCCATCTGTCACTCATATGGTATCACGTCCGCTCAAGAGGCCGCCAGCACCATGGAACTGCATGGTTTCCGCAAGCTTGAAACTGAAAACCGGCCGGATTTTGATATCTACACGCACATCGTTAGCGCCCCTGGTTCTGCTCGGAAGACAGCCTGGCTGCTCGTATCAGCATCGCGGAAGGGTTTCGAACGAAGTATATCCATCTGCACTTTATCAAATTGATCCTCGACGGTGCACTGATGGCACCCAACTTCACTCATGCCGAGCTAGATGCAGAGGGAAACATTGATCTGCACTTCTTGGTAGTTCCGCAGGATACTCTCTTGCAACACGTCAAGCTTTATGATGCCAGGGGCTTTACCTGTAAGCTCCACGCTGCCGGTGAAGGAAGTGTTAGACTGGCTTTGGACACCATTGAAACAGTTCGGGCGCTGAACCCGAATGGTCCGAGGACATGAGATAGCCCACTGCAATTCTGTTCACGGCGGTGAGAAATTCTTGAAACACAATTGCATCCTACCTATATGAATATTGAAAGCTGACTGACGGTCATATTCCAGACGGTGTGAAGGGATTTGCTCCATTGAGGATAACCGAGTTTGCAAATGCAAAGTGCTTACAGACTTGGTTTGAAGGACATATTGTATACACTGCAAGGAAGGATTGATCTGTGACCTTGTAAATACAGCTTGATGGTATGATGAGTTCTGGAACCAGCACTGAAGCTCGCTTTGTGAGAGAATATTTTAGATAAAGTTACATGTTTAAATACAAAGTTTCCAAAGTTCTCAGATTAGACAACCCACAAAGTACAAAATGAACATAGAGAGGCAAAATCCAGGTTCGTGCCGGAATCCAGACCGTCACGACAAAGCCCTAGCTATCCTAGTCAAGTATCACGGCGAGGGCGATGCAGACTCGGCATTCATAGCCTCCAAATTCCTCCAAATCCGCGAAACCCTTCAATACCTATATAATCATAATTTAGCCTGTGGATTGTATATGGTACCCTCCATACGACTTTAATATTAGCAATGTTCTAGGATCCAGTAGGATTTACCTAGCTCTTTGAATGGTAGTCCAGCCTTCATAGTCAACAATATAGATACCTACGTAAGCTCTATGCCCCACAACAAGACGGTCGGGGCCACGAAGTGCATCCCCAATGCGGTTCGGTTTGGGCGCAGCAGTGGAGTAATGATCCCATCCCGCGGACCACCGCGGACCAACCTACCGAATGCGGCAATGGTTCAGCCACTATAGTCATTCCGCTCTCTTTTCTCTTCATAGTAAAATAGGATAATCATGCTGCCTACCTTAAGATAAAGGAGTCAAGAGAATCATAGTGCAATTTGTGGAGCACGTTCAAAAGCTTAGGTGGGCTTGTGTACAGTATTTAAAGATCCTCCTCTTCCTCCTCCTCCTCCTCCTCCTCCTCCTCCTAGCCCTCACTCAATTTAAGGACTACTGTTATATCACTACTTCTATCTACTATATTATATTCACAGCACATACATGCCACGCCACCATGCCTGAAATCAAAAAGGTACTACCATACCCCCTTCATACCCCCCAAAACTCTTAAGCTTCCTTATTCCGTCCACGGGTACTAAAAATGGGGCCCCCAAAAAAGGCAATAATAATCGGCGCCGGCCCAACAGGCCTAACAACATCCCTCGTCCTGCATCAACGAAACAACATAAGCACCAAAATCTACGAACTCCGCCCTTCGCCCTCCACCATTGGCGGCGCAATCGGGATCCCCAGTAACGGGCTCCGTCTCCTCGATCGCCTCGGTGTATATCAGGATCTCGTGGACTGTGCATCGTTGGACTCGAAGCTCTTTTTGCATGGTGTAAATGGCGGGCTCTTGGGCGAGGTTGCGTGGACGGAGTATTTGGAAAAGAAGATTGGGTATGGGTATATGAGAGTCAAGAGAGGGGATCTTGTGAGGATTTTGCTTGAGGCGAATAAGGAGAGGGGGATTGAGGTTGAGTTTGGGAGGAGGGTTGTTTCTGTTTCGGAATCGGAATCTGAATCTGAATCTGAAGCAGAGAATGGGAAAGGGAAAGGGAAAGGGAAAATCACTGTCAGATTCGACGACGGAACCGAAGATTCTGCAGATCTCTTAATCGGCGCCGATGGGATCCATTCCTCGATTCGAAGTCTTTATGTCGATCCAGACATCAAGCAGGAATACACGGCGTTCGCGGTTACATCCGCGGTGACCCCTACATCCTCCCTACCAAAGGATCTAATTCCAGCACCCGGGATGCATACAGTCATCACAAGTGAAGGTCTGTTCGCACTAATCCCCTGCACCGCATCCGGGGACGAACTGTTCTGGTTCTTCTCACGGGAAACACCGGCCCCTGAATCCGAGGATGCGCGAGATGGATGGGAGGTCAGACGTCAGGAGGCCCTGGGGAATTTCAAAACAGATATAACGGCGGCTCTTGCTGAAGTCAAGGGGGATTGGGGTGAAGTGATCCGGGCTGTTGTGAAAAACCCAGAGGCGATCCAGTTTTATCCTGTTTACCGGCTGCCGCCTGGAGGGAGGTGGAGTCGGGGACGGTGTATTCTTCTTGGGGATGCGGCGCATGCGATGCCGCCTCATGCTGGGCAGGGGGTGTCGATGGCGCTGGAGGATGGGTTTGCGTTGTCGGGGTTGTTACTTCAAGGTCAAGGGGAGGAGAAGGAGGGGTTGGAGGATATATGGAGACGATATGATGCTGTGCGACGACCGCGGATCGAGTGGGTCACTCGCAAGGCAGATATGTATGGGGATATCAGGAAGAAGACGGGGCCGTGGGGGCTTTGGATGAAGGAGATGGTGTTCATGGTGGGATTTGGGGTGTATAACTGGGTTGGACTTGGTCGGCGGGGGTTTAGACTGGGGTATTTGATGTATGATATTGAGAAGGAGGTTGCTCCTGCATCGTAGAAGCATGCATGAATTAACCGCAGATACTGTTGAAGATATCAAGCGTATGCTTCCAAACCGCCTCCCCCGTCTTCTTCTCCAGATACTCGCTGAGCACCCTCTGATTCCCACGCGGCTCCCCGTCCCAACCGACCAAATGCGGCTGTCCAGCCTTCAAAATCGCCGCATACAAATGCCTCTGGCCACTCTCCTCCACTGGGACAGTGAACGGCTTTGCAACAGTGAAAAGCACACGCATCATCGTCCTCGCCACGACATTAAAGTCCCGCATTAACCCCGTCGACACCACTCCGGGATAAGAATGAACAAACGAGACCGACGGGTGGGACTTTGCTAGCGTCTCCACTGAAAGCGAGGTCATGGTGATAGCATGTTTCGCGCAATTGCGGATGGAGTAGTTATTCTTCAGCGAGAGGTCATCGAGAACCAGGGATCCTTCGCCGCCGGCTCCAAGGATGGATACAACTGATGATAGCCCTTCTTGCACCAGACCTGCTTCAGCTTCAGAGGTGTTTACTTGAGAAGCGGCATTTAGTTGCGGTAACAGGTTCGTAAGAAAGCGCATCCGGGAATAATAATGCAGAGATAATTTTTTATCGAGCCCTTCTTCGGTTTCTATTCTATTCCCTGTCAACGCTTATCTCCATAAAACAACCTAGAAAGAAAGAAGAAGAAAAAAAGAGAACATACCATCCCGCCCCTTGGTTGTAAAAATCCCCGAACTCATGAATAACAGATTCACCTTCTCCTCCTTCTCCTGGATACTCCGACACGCCTCATCGACGCGCCGAAGAAGCGACACATCACATTTCACAAACCGAATCTGACTCTCTGAATTAAGCCGAGTAAGCTCCTCGATTATCTTCGATGCTTGAGCCTCATTCCGTCCGATTAGATAGACGCGTGGGGAAGTTGCATGTTCCACGAAAGAGCGGGCTGTTGCTTCGCCGATCCCGCTTGTCCCGCCGACTGCAGGGTGTTAGTTCTTGCTCGTTGGTTATTGGGGGGTGGTTTTAGAGGATATACCGAAGACACCGGCTAATCCAGGGCCATATTTCTTGATAGTGGAGTTTGTTTGCTGCACGGTGTCGAGGGAGACCATTTTTGTTGGGGTGGGCGTGTTGGGAAGGATGAAGGATGAAGGAGGGGTTTGTGTTTCTTTTTCTATTTTAGACGCCTTTCAGTTCCCAAATTAAGTGGTTATTTCATGGAACTTGGTGTAAGCACTAGTATTCAACTGGCAGAATATAAAGCTACATCAGGACTGACTTAGTTCCACCCATTAATTACTAGCCCTGAGCACTATGTAGAGGTGCAATTCCTTGCTCAAGTGTTATATACAGATATCAAGCATGGGAATTATCCCCTTTGTCCGGATAGGCCTCTATAATTTAGTGCTACGTCAAGCCAACTCAAGTCATCGCTTACAGTCACCACAAAGCCCTAAGTTCAGTTCAGGTACAGCCCAATAGTAAAGTATCATCCTGCATTAATCCAATCATAATTATCCCGTTCATACAGCATACATGAATCAGTATCAAAACAAAAAAATCAGTTAACGAAGGAAGAACACTCCCCCAACAACAGCCAGAACCATCATGGCCATGGATCCCTTCACGGAGACCATGCCAGCGCCGTCTCCGTCGCCGCCGCCGGTTGTGGTTTCTTCGTCGCTGCTGGAGTCGTTTGAATCGTCATCGCCCGACGAACTCGTCGTTGTTGGGGATGTCTGAGTGCTAGAGTCATCCTCCTCGTCATCTTCATCATCGCTAAACACCCCCGTCGCAGTCGGGGTAGGGATAGTCGGGAGATCATCAGAAGTCTCATCTGCAGTTGGAGTCGTCGCAGTCGCCGTCCCCGTCCCTGTCGCGATAATAGGGTTAGACGTCGTAAGCGTCGGCTCATCAAGCGTCAACGTCTCATCATCCTCGTCATCTCCAATCCCACCGAGCCCCGTTGTCATGTGCAGACAGATCGGAGTGCCGAGGGAAGACGAACACAGCCCATCACAGCAGAGGCCTGCGTCGCCGCAGGGAAGACCGCTGCAGTCTGAGTCGCAGGCTGGTTCGCCGCCGATGGTGGTGCAGGGGGCACCGATTTCGCAGCAGCCGAAGCCGTCGTTGCAGAGGGTGTATGGGCCGTCTGGGCAGACATCGTTCTGGCGGCGGAAGAGCTTGGGGATTGTGGGGGCTTGGGTTACGCGGGCGTTTGCTGGGTGGTCGGCGGTGACTAGCTGGAGGCCGGTCAGGGCTAGGAGGGAGGAGAGGAGGAGATGCATGGTTTATATATGTGTGTGTGGGTGGTGCGTCTGGTTTGAATTGGGTGGACAATGAAGTTGTCTCCCTTGGGGAATGTCTAATTTATAATCCTCGGCCAGCATGATACCCCCTCCGCCCCTAATGTTATTGTTGTCCGTGAAGCTATTGTTGCCAAGGACCCTAGACAGCCCTGCGCCCCGTATGAATATTAAACAGAGAACTAGCATGTTGAAGCGAGTAGGGGAATACGAGAACCCCATCAGCCAAGGAAACCTCAACGATTGTGGACCAACCACTCAAGAGCCTACTTCCTGGCTTCATTCACTACTACATTTTCAGTCAATGTAGACGAGGGCAAACTGCTTGGCTAGAACCCAAAGAGCCGCATTTCTGCCTCGTCGACGCCACCTCGTGTTGACGCATCCGAGACGAGTCAATTGAGCTCCACAGGAAACAGCTCCCACCCTGTCTTTTTTACTGCAAGACCGTTCAAGCCTTGTTGGGGGGAGAGAACACTGATAGAGAGAGTAAATAGGAAAACAGGACAAACCACTGGGTGAAATAATCCAGGGCAGAGAATGTGTATAAACTTCCACATCTGCGGCTGAATGACAACGAACAGAACTTTATATACGAACTGGAACATCCACAGACTCAGGAATGACTATTGTTGTCCTTCTCGGCGCATGTAGCCGACAGTCTACAGGTACTATTATTCCTACAATGCCTGCACAATAATTATCCCGAGGCATAAGTCCACGCCCGAAAATCCCCGCAAAACACCAGGGTTCAGATTTAGTTAGCTTCATCAATAAAATCAAGAAGGAATAAGATGCGAATCGTTTCAACCTTATTGTAGTATATAGTAAGCTCTAGAATAATTCGTAAAGATCGTACAATGCAGTTTCAGTGTTTAGCCTTAACAGCAGTGTTCACAATCTTGACTACTATAAGCATCCACCTACCATCATCCTCGCCAGACAAAAGGATTGGTGATTTGGAATTTAAAATCCTTATAATATTGAGCAGAGAGTGTCTCTCAAGCACCTTGTTAATAAACCACATGAGAAGTTTAGGTCAGCACTTATCTTCAACTAGGCAGGCCTAGTTCTAGATTACAAGGTATACAAGGTATATAATCCGCATCGCGTAGTTCAATATGAACTCCATACCGTAGATTAAAACAAGTAAACTCTAAGTATAGCATTCATCCATAACATAACAATCTATTTAAACATTTATTATAAAGTAACCTAGTGGTTGATGCTAACAATAATATCCCCGTTTCCGGCAGCAGCATTCGAGCCTAAAGTCACATCATATCATCAGTACACCAAACAAGACAAGCCAGACAGTAAGATAAAAGTTTAGGTAGTATAAACTCACCAGCAACAGTCCCACTCTGCGTACAACCATCAATAATCGCCTGAGCACCAGCCGCAACGTCACGGCTATATCATTAATTAGCAACCAACCAACCCACCTACAGAAGAAAAAGGAAGTAAGGAAGTAAAGAAGAAGCATACCAGTACGAGCTCGGGTTGTTCACCAAGTTAATGTTGCTCCCATAGATCTTGGTTGACCCCGCAGTACAAAAAACGGTGTTCTCGCCGTTCACGGTGCATGCTGTTGTGCCCTTGGCGTAGAGGTAGTTGACGCAGGACTGGGCTTCGCTGACGGAGACGTAGCCACCGCCATTATCGCCGCAGGTCACCGAGTAACGCTTGTCGAGGGAGGTGGGGGTTGCGAGGGTGGTGGAGGCGAGGAGGGTAAGCGTGAGGGCGAGAGCGTTGAAGATCATTTTGGATGCTTGATTGGGAGGGTGGTGTAATTGGTGTAGAGAAGGGTAGAGTTGGGTAGAGGTGGATTTGAGTTTCTGAATATGTTAATGATTGCTGTGATGATCGGGATCTTCGGTCCCTTTTATATCTCTAGGTTCGATTCTTGTCGCTTCCTCGGTCAAGGCTTGTGATGGTACGATGAAGGGACAGGCTCAGCAACAGCCTGCAGGCGATGTAACTTGGCCCCAGCCATGGGATAGTTGGTATAGGCTATCTATCCTATTGGATTAAGAATAGACCTTGCGGTGGATATCTCATCCTCGGAGATGGGTTGTTTGGCCTACACCAGGTAGACTTACTCTGTATACAAGGGTCAAGACTCAACAGACTAGGAGTCAAGGCCCCGTTAGTGGAGCTCGGTAACACATGAGGTTACCTAGATTCCCCACTTTAGTCCTTACGGAGTACACCAGAGAATCAGAGATAGCTCTTGACCTGTTAGCCAGTTGACTAGAGGGCCTCTTTAACTGGGAAGACAGCAGAGCAAAGGCATGACAGATCGCTACCTATACTTCAACGATCAACAGGAAACTTGAGGCTTGAAGCCATTCCGATTGTTAGCCGATATATCCGAGATGTATTATTAATTATTATTGGCTTCATGTCTGATCCACCGCCGATCGCTGAGCCCTATGCCTTCGTAGCCTCATCGCGACACACAGCCCTATCGTTGTTTATTTGTGACAAATGACACCATTTTGGCTCCGGCGCTTATTCTTATACTATACTCAATATATTAAACCCTGGCGAGATGCAGAATAGCGTTGAGTGCCAGTGTAGATCCTTCGCCCTTATACTCCGGACAACTCACGCAGGATACCGACAATTCAAGTCAGATCAAAGAGCGAGACAAGAGATAAAGCAACACGGATTCGAATCATCTCTGCGGATATAAATTCTTACTCTAGAGTACTTATTCAGCCTCATATCTCCAGATGCTGGCCCAACCTCGGGCCTCTTCCGTGCTGTCAGATGAGGAGAAATTGAGTACGCGCTCCATAAGCCAACAGCGCGCAGACACTTCATAAATTCGTATCCATTTGTATCTAGGACGGAGCTCGAGTGTGAGACAGTACCCCGTAAATGGAGTCATGAATGGCTTTCTATGGGGCAGGCAGTGCTTGCATGCGCCATGATCCCCGCTTCTGGGCCTGCAGCTTAGAAGTTGGCTTGGGGGCCGAAAGAGGAGTCAACTTCGTCTAATTCCCGCAACTTGGAGAAGATAATGTTGCTTTCTTGTGACTTTGTTCACTGTATATTGATTACTTAGGTTGGAGACTCGCCAAAGTCTGTTAAGCATTAGATACTTTGAATTTCAATTAGCACATCCATCTGCAATTCCCAAGCACCAAGATTTGGTCTCTGTATATTATGGAGATCCTGAGATTCTTGACCTATAACGATGTTGCTATCAAGATGGTAGTAGGCGACCCGCTTGCGACAATGCCCTCATGTGGAAGCATACTCCGAGTACATTCTCCTACTTCAGCGCTGTACTGCAAGTCTCTGCAAGTATAAATCCGCAGATCGGAATAGTTGGCAGTGTCATCAATAGGCTTGTTGAGTCCGTGACCCCTGTCCTGGATGGCCAGATCTGTTTATTCAGCGTCTGTTGATCATCGTACCTGGTTAATGCCAATTTTTTGTACCTGGATATTCTGTGTTGTGTGTATGCTGTGGTTAAAAAAACGGTAGAATCATGATATTAGTACCACCTATCTATTAAAAACACTTTATTATACAGTCCAAATATTAAATCCCCATCAATCAATGGCTATAAGTCCTCAACCCCCTTCTTTACCAACTCACAAATCCTCTCAACAACCCTCTCCTCCTCAATAACTCCCCCCTCAACCCCCAAAGCCCCAACCTGCCAACTAACAGCAATCACCAACTCCCCTCCCCTCACACTAACAACATTAAACACAACCGGCGCACTAAGCACATTCCCCGGCTGCACAAAAACCATCTTCTCAATCTTACACCCACTACCACCATCCATCTCATGCCCGCCATCAAACGCAAGCAAATTGCTAACCTCATACGAACAATCCCGCCTCGTCCCGATCTTACTACTCGTCCAGTTCCGAATACTAGGCGCGTACCGCAGTAATCCGATAGCTTGATCGTGTAATCTCGCCCCGCACTCAGCGAGACTTCGGGTTATAGAGCGCGCCGAAATCCAGTTGTCTTCAGTGAGCACACTACTGGCGGATTCTGTGACATCGACATCAATACGCGGATGGACATCGTAATGGCCTGAGACGAAAAGTCCCCACGTGTACCCCGGAGTGCCGATCGAGGCGCGCATATCGACTGCGGTGCCGGAGACGAAATTGGTCACGTCGCTGTTCGGAACCGCAATGCTCAGTGCGCGGATGATGAGTTGGTGCAATGTACTTGTGAGTTTCGCATCGTGGGATCTGGACGCCTGCAAGGCCGTTTGGACCTGTGGGGATGGGATCTCAATCAGACGCACTTTGCTGACTTGGGTGGATGGGGTTGGTTGATTATAGAAAATAGGTGAGCCGGTCCAGGTCCCCGCGTCAACTGTGCTGGCTCCTACGCGGAGGCCGAGTAGGTTTGCTAGGAATTTGGGGAGGTAGACTGAGATGAGGGGGGAGAGAAGGAATTTCCAGGAGATGGGGAGGCGGGTGGGGGTGTCGAAGGGGGGTGGAAGGGTTCGAGTTGTTGGGGGGGTTATTGAGAATGAATTATCTGGAGTAGTAGGTGTGCGCCAGGTGTTTAGGAATGTGCGATGGAAGGCGAGGCCGACCATGCCGTCGCCGAGGGTATGGGAGAAGGCAAAGGCTATGAAGCAGCGTGTTGCTGAAGAGCTGGTGTCTTTCTGCGAGGGCAATGGGAGGACGACGATCCGCCAAGGGGGGATTTCAGCAGGCCATGGCCGGTCGAGAATTGGAGGCAGGACCTGTTCGAGGACTGCGGCCTCATTGCCATGATCACTGCTGTCGGGAATGATAGAGATATGGTCCTCGAGGTTAACAGTTAAAACCCCCTCGTAGGCTGGCTTCTCGGTATGCGCGTCCTTGACAACCACGCTTAGGAACGGATACTCCAGGATGCAAGTTTTCAGAGGCGCAATGAAGGACTGCGGCGAAGTAATGTCTATATCTTCAACCTCGTAGATAGCGCCGATGACGAGGGCATTGTAATACCCGAGGTCTTCGCGACTGATTGTGCGGCGCTCATTGGGGCCTGTTTCTGTTAACCCTGATCTCTCGTAAAGAGGTGATAGTACTTACTTGCATATCGCATGAACATTTTGCTGTCGACTTCTGTTAGATATTGACTATCCGGGGCTTCCGACTGATATATGAGACTGTTGCCTATCGAAAGGGGTGAGATTTTAATGCAATTCATTTTTACAGCTGTTAGACTGCCAAGCCTGGCTTTGTCCACTAGTACTATGACATTCTAGTCGAGGGACCAAAAATGCTTCTAGATTCTGCAACCCAGCTCTAATCAGCGTTGCTTAACTGTTTGGAGGGAAATCTCTATCTTATAGTGTACAGAACAACGCACATTAAACAGATCGCACTTGAACCATACTATCTGTTAAACAGCACTAGGATTTGATTTTGATACACAAGAGTGAACACCCTCTTTTTCTCTCCATGTTCGATCCTAAAAGTCTGAGGACAGATTCAGGTGCTTGAGTAAGTACAGGAGCAAAATGACGAACTGCCTCCCCTATAGAAACATCTGGCCCTAAGCTCCAGTGAGCAGGCCGTACACATGCCAAGGGGGCTCCGTGCCACTCTTTTAGCTTCGAATAATTCTACTTCTATTCTACTACTATATATTAATGAAACTACAACGCAGTCACATGTATCGGTGGAACTTCATATACGCCCATGACAGAATCTATACCGTGGAATCTACACGCGCGATGACCTATACTATACAGTAACTAACTACAGGTGTTTCTCTCTATATACTGTGTATTACTTCACTTTAATACTATATAGTACTCCTATTATTCATGAATAAACTTAGTCCATGGACCATACTTGGTATAGCCATGTGGGTCCAAAATAGACTTGCAAGTTGCACCCGAGCAAAGCGAGGGCATCCGGCTTGTATTCTGTTACATCAAATGGGAGATCAGGGAGGAAGCATTGCTTGGGAAAGGAAGGGAGATATTAACTCCAATAACATCGAGAGCAATCACGCCTTTGTCAATTTGATGGCGCTTGTACTCTACAGGAGTAGGCACGGCTTATCTCCTTTTCAACCGATCAAGGTACTTGGTAAAATAAGTGGTAAAGGAAGTTGCAGCTCTTATCGGATATGTGGACACTTTTTGGCTTAGTTCCAAAAGGACCATGAATTCTCATAGAAATACCTGACAGTCTTCGCAGAGTGAAATTGGGGGGTTTGGTGAGTATTTCGTGGAAGCTGTCAATTGGGGGGTAGTCCACTACTATAGTAGGTAGTATATAGAATGCGCTTCAATGGCTGTGAGGTTTACTCATAACCCCAGTCTACTCTTTCTTACGACCACTTCAAAATGTCCTCCAACTCATGGCGTCCTGGAAAGAGAGTTGCTATTGCCGGAGGAGGCTCAGGCTCTATCTCAACTGGTCTTGCCTTCCTCAAGCGTGGCTACGATGTGCGCATCTATGAGCGACAGGCCAAGTGCAAGGCCATCGGGAATGCCGTCCTGTTGTCCACCCCAGTGCTGGCAATTCTCCGCTCGTACGGAATCGATTTGGATAATCTGGGTTGGAACGCGTCAAGCTGCCGTTCAATGCTGAGATCGAACGCCAGATGGGCATCAAAGGTTGGCACTATGGCGTTCTGCGTTCCTCCGTCTTCAAGAATATGCCCGAGCTTGTCCCCGACGGAGTGATTTATGCCAACCACGAGGTCGCCTCATATATGGAACTCGAAGAAGGCGTTGAAATCAAATTCAAAGCCGGGA
Organism: Aspergillus cavernicola; assembly: GCA_027569065.1. Taxonomy (NCBI): domain Eukaryota; kingdom Fungi; phylum Ascomycota; class Eurotiomycetes; order Eurotiales; family Aspergillaceae; genus Aspergillus; species Aspergillus cavernicola. Next base: position 392,457 of record JAPDEK010000006.1, read on the forward strand.
ACAAAGTCACAGCAGACATCCTGATCGGCGCGGACGGGATTCGATCAAACGTATCGCGACAAGCATTTGGCGACCCTAAACTATTCCACACCGGAATCCGTCTCTGGCTCGCATGGTGCGATCACATCCCAGGAATCGAACCGAACTACGGCGTTATCTCGCATGACTGGAAGCACCACGCAAGCTTTTTCCCCATGCGCCATGACGGCAAGCCCGGGTTCAAGTGGTGGGTCGTCGAGCCCTCCTAGGACAATAAGCCAGTTCCAGAAGACCCCAAGGCGCACCTTTCCAGCAATCCTGAAGGATTAGGCCCAGCCTAGGCCTCGGTTCTTAGACGCCACTGATTTCAACACACAGGTATTCCGTTGGGAGATCTATAATAGACCCTCGATGAAATCGTGGTCCTCGGGACGCATCGCGTGCGTAGAAGACGCCGTGCATCCGGTTTCGCCTTATGCGGCGTATGGTATGGGCATGGCGATTGAGGATTGTTACTATCTTGCCAAGACCTTGGACGGTGTTGACCTGCGTGACTTCGTGCGGTTAGTGCTGGTTTCGAGCTCTATGAGAAGCAGCGGTTTGACTATGTCAACCACAATATGAAGTTTGCACGCTTTCTCGGGTCACTATTTCATGGCTTGCCTTGGCCTCTTGCCAAGCTCCGTGATATAATCTTTGATTATACTCCTGTCCTGGTAGGTCCTTGCAAAGAGGGTACCTTGAGAAAGCTGAGAAGGAAACTATGAGCTTGAAGGAGCTTCAAGTAGTATAATCGTGTCAGTGCCCCAAATATTTATGTATCAAAAAGTCAACATTAGCTTTGTTGCATACAGAGAACACTAAAAGGCCTGCCTTGAGAGCCATTGCGAGCGTACCTAGTAAATATTTCTTCCTGAAAATTTGTTTGGCACGTGTTATTGACCATATATTACAGGGAATTCTGGAGTATCTATGTTGTTAAACAACCAACTCACAGAAATAGGAGACTCTGACCAAATTGTAGTTGGCATGTGAGTGTGAAAAGTGACAAGCAAAAATAGGCCTGAGACGTAAGGCTGCATAGTTGACCCCGCGTTGTGTTTACAATCTGACCCGACAACAGCAGTTACTACAGTCCCAAGTCTACTCTCTATCTCTCTGCTCAGGAACTATACTCCTCCCTTACCTTCTAGCATCTAGCACAACTCTCTCACCTTGCTTCTTTACCTCCTCAGAGCCTACACGGGTGTAGACTCCCAGCACAGGATTTTGCATTGGCTCTCGTTCAATGCGTTCACTATCTGACTCTCGCTGAGTACCGTGAAATCCGAAGCTTCAGATCTTCTTGCTAACACCGCTATACCTGATCTAGAACGTTGCAACCTATCCCCCTCCCATTGTTATTGATTGAGAACACCACGCGAGGTCCCTTCGAGGTCGTCTTTTCCGAGCTTTATTTCCCGATTTATATTGACTTGGGATTTGGGGGTGGCGAGTGGAAGAAAGCGTGGTAATACTCTGTTATACAGGGCCGGGAGGAGTTCGTGGAGGATAGGTGCCGGATCTTGTACGCTGCATGGAACTTCGTTCGCTGCTATTTGTGAATAGAGGGTGGTTATTACAGATCCCTAATAAACAACGAGGTTGATCTTGTCTAATCTTTACTATGATTGGGTCTGTCAGCAGAAGTCCATTTCCCAGGGTTCGGCATCTATTCCCTCTTTAAAGTGGTTGACTTGTTGCTTCGTTGCTGGGGTTGCCCGGTTATTGTTTCCTTACCAGAAACGCTTTAGATAATAAATGAAAAGTCTCATTGACTTGCGATTTCATCAGAAGTGCTCTAAATAATTAATTCACACATTGACCCTCTAAGATCTTTCTTCTCCTTCTAATCCGTCTTCGCATGAACAGTTCTACTTTAAAATCAATCGACAAATTGGTACCAGACCTCATGAACGTAATGACAACCCATCCTCAACAAGTGCATTAAACCGAAATGGCGTATTAAAATGAAATAAGGCGGTTTCCCTGGAGCACAACGCCGATACTGGCCTGTACTTTCTCAAACCTCATGAACGAGCACGACTCGCTTTCCAGGTGATTGAACAGCCCGGCCAAGGCGGCAAATGGCTTTGAGCAACCGCCGTTGGGACAGTGGTAGACCCGCTGTTTATGCGCAGGGGAATTGAGATGCTGGTTCAGTCCAGAAACTTTGGTGAATTCCCTGTGACAAAGATAGCACTCGAAGCCATTACCATTCCAGGCACTGTTGCTGGCCGAATAGTGGGCGTTCTGTTCCTCTACCCAGCCAATCTGCTTGTGTGTGATGACGCCATGGGGGTCTCGCTCGCGGATCACGCGGTAGATTGTCTCACGGTTCAGTCTCGGGGCACTGCGACAGGAACCTGATTCGAGATGATGGCTGAGTCCGCTAGCAGTAGTGTGTCCAACTTTGCAGAAGGGGCAGGTGATGTTTTGACCACGGTGGATCTTCGAGTTGAGATGCTGCGGGAGAAGTACGGTCAGATGAATTTGCGTGAGGAATGTTCATTGACACAAGGGTTATACGTACCGCTCGTAGGTTATTCTCATTCTGGAATTGACGATCGCAGCTCTTGCAATAGTACTTGTAGTGATCCCGGGCCTTCATGTGGGCATCAGCCGCGGACTGACTGTGGAACATGGAATTACAAGTCTCGCAGGGGACCCTCGGTTTCCAGTGTCCGACAGCGTTCATGTGCTGATTTGCAGCATTCTGGCTGCCATAGGTTTTGGGACAGATCTCGCATTTGTATCGGGGAGCCCAGTGTCCGACAGAATTCATGTGCTGGTTGCAAGCAGTCCGGTTGCGAAAGGTGCGGGGGCAGACTTCACATTCAGGCCAGTGGCCATAGTCGGCCATATGCTCGTCGCAATCGTATTGGTCATAGAATTCCTCCGTGCAATTCTCACACTGGTAATACATGATGGCAGAATAGCTGTACGCTGGGGGACTAGAAGTTGAGACGGTGGAAAGAGAAGAATGAGGGGTAGTAAAAGAGAAGTTGAAGTTAAGTTGCGGAGAGGAACCGTGGTCCAAGATTAAGAATCAGGGGAAAAAAGCTTTAAATAAGTTGATCATCCCGAGAGAATGGATCCAGTCGATAGTCTGTTCTGTTGCCAAGTTGTCAAGATAAACTGGTGTTGATCACGCCCTTTGTCTACCAATGATTTCTGTTTGTCACTCTCCACTTCATTCCTTCTCCCCTCCTCTCCCCCCCTCTCTCTTTCCATCAACACAACTGCAACAACAGTTCCTCTCTTTCCTTTCAAGACTTTGTTATCTTCAATCCATGGCACACCTGCAGTCCCGATGTTAGAATGACTATTCCTTGGCTCGTTCGTCGGGTTGATCTCAATTCAAAATGGAAGTCTTCACCCATAACCTCCCCATCGACCTCAGCGAGGATGGGTTCAAAGACCAGCTCAAGCCGTTCATGGCTGCCCTCGCCGTCTCTGACTATACCTGTGATAAACCAAGGAAGAAGCGCTTCGGGCGTATCACCTTCCTCAATCATTTTGACGGTCAGAGATTCTTAGCCTCTCACGGCGAAGTATATCCAGCTGGGCATACGCGTCCCAAGTCAAACCTACACCTGCTTGGATCCGACGTCTACTGCAAGCTCAGCAATAAGCAGCCGCAGGATTACGCCCTCAAAGCTCTCGCACATGCGGCGGATGAGCGCCACAAACCGACTCATGTCGTTGAGGACGAAGGGAACTCCGTCTCTTTCATCCTTGAAAGATCCAGCTGTGGTTATACAATCTTTACCAACGATGAGTTTATATACGTTCCTGAAGTACAATGGGCCGACTCGGGGAGCGTCACGTTCAAGAAGCGTAACATTATTGTGAAATTGGATAACATGAACCTTATCCGGATTCCGATCAACACGGTCATCGAGATGGTGTGGACCAGCTCTGGCTCGATCATTATAACCTTGACCAACGTGCCGCTCTTCTTTTACAACAATCCAGGGGGGCAGTCACTGATCCTAGACGTCAAGTTTGGCAATTTGGTATCCCGCTCTAGTCTCACTCGCTCTCGCCTCTGCTCATTAGGATCAACCCACTCCGACTTTGTCGGTCAATGTCTTGTCTACCAATTCCAAGTGGGCAACTCCAACATTGTGAGGAAGATGGAGCAGTTGAAGGAGTGCGCTTTGACTATAACACCGTACCCATTCCAGTCAGTGTACGTGGGAAATTTTCACACCCAGCTTAGTACACTCAAGACCGAGCTGGGCGACCATACCAGAGATGGCACTATCCCATTCGGCGTTCTATTCCAACTACAAGCACTTGTGCAAAACGCATATCTTCCCCCTTCCACGGTCCGTGGCCTTACCAAGAAGCTCGCAAGCGTGTCCAAGGCGAGGAAGCTAGCAGGAAGGAATCCGATCTCCATCAACTCCCTGAAGAAGCTTTTCAGTTTGATTGATTGGCCTTCCCCCATTGGCGACCCGGAGGAATTTGACGTCGACGCCTTGCTCGGTGTCGTCATGGAAAGCGAGCAATACCTCTGTGATGGTGTCATCCAGGCTGACGGCTTTCTTTCCCGCCCGACTCAGCACCTAGCATTGATACACAGGATCATGGTCACGCCTTCCCGGATCACGTTGCACGGTCCAGAGCTGGAACCTTTGAATCGGATCCTACGACGATTTCCAAATCACCATGAGTATTTTGTTCGTGCGCAGTTCTGTGATGAGAACGGACAGGATATTCACTTCAGTCCGCAGGTGAATAATGATGAGGTCTTTGCCAGGTTTAAAAGTGTCTTGAAGAACGGGTTTCAAATCGCTGGCCGCACCTATACCTTCCTAGGGTTTTCACACTCGTCCTTGAGATCTCATTCTGCCTGGGTACGCTTTACTTTCCTGTGGCACTTCCCCGTTTTGTCCATCTTACAGATACTACTTCGAATCGGCTATCGAAATGAACTATTATAGCTAACACAGACTACTTCTAGTTCTCCGCCCCATTTGTCGATGATAATGAAGGCCTCCAAACCTACTTCTCGATCATCAAAGCCATCGGAACCTTCTCCAGTATCACCTCACCCGCAAAGTGCGCAGCGAGAATTGGGCAGGCATTTTCGGAGACGCCCTTCGCGGTCAAATTGAGGGAGAATGATATCTCAGTGTGGAAGATACCTGATGTGGAGTCTGAGGATCATTCTCGGGTTTTCAGCGACGGTGTTGGAACAATCTCTTGGGGTGCTATGGAGGCGATTCGTAAGATTCTGCCGGCTAAGAAAGGGCTCCCAACTTGCTTTCAGATCCGCATGGGGGGGGCAAAGGGGATGCTTGCTCTTAACAGTCAACTCGAAGAATCTCGAATCCATATCAGACCGTCAATGATCAAGTTCGAGAGCACCGATCTACGGGATGTGGAAATCTGCGATGTAGCGTCGAAACCGATCCCTTTGGTTCTCAACCGACAAGTGATCAAGATCATGGAAGATATGGGTGTGCCCGGCAATTGGTTCTCCAAGCTTCAAGCACTTCGAGTGGACCAGCTACGAATGGCTACTGCAACTACTAAGAGCACAGCAAGGTTTCTCAGAGGGCAAGATGTCGCTGAGTGCGTCAAGCTTTACAGGCTCTTCCTTCTGTTCAACCGTTTGAATTTGAATTACAAGGAAGACCCTTTTCTCCGCTCCGTGGTCGAAGCTATGGTTCTCCGCGAGCTACGGCTATTGAAGCACAAGGCACGTATTCCTGTGGAGAACGGCATCACCCTCTTCGGTATCATGGATGAGACCGGCTTCTTGGAGGAAAATGAAGTCTATGTCACTTATGATACCATGCACGACCGATTCAATCCTCCTCCACTCGACTGCCGCCTGCTTGTTACTCGCTCTCCGGCTCTTCATGATGGGGACATCCAATACGTCTCCAACAGACGCCCTCCGAAAGACCACCCTTTGAATAGTCTCAAGAACTGCATCATCTTTAACAAAAAGGGCAAGCGAGATCTACCAAGCCAACTCAGCGGAGGCGACCTTGACGGCGACCTGTACAACATCATCTGGGATCCGGAGGCCATGCCAACTCGAGTCTTTGATCCCGCCGACTATCCCCGTGTAGACCCTGTTGATATCGGTCGTGCCGTAACCAAAGACGACATGGCGGAATTCTTTATCGACTTCATGCAGTCCGACCGTCTCGGGGTCATTGCGACGAAACATATGATTCTTGCCGACCAGATGGAGTTCGGTACCTCCCACTCTGACTGCAAGAAGTTGGCACAGCTACATTCAACGGCAGTAGATTTCTCGAAGACCGGTATCCCCGTGAAGCTCGAGGAAATGCCCTCAATGAGTCGCTACAGGCCAGATTTGTGAGTCTCTTTCTCTACAACCCAGCTTAGATATTAACGACTAGCAGTCTAGCACCAGGGCCTCAAGCCTACGTCCATGACAAGCAAGTAATCAAACTCGAGCCATATTACATCCGCCCCAATCCAAACGACGACGAAGATTCGGGCCCCGTGCATAGCTACTACCGCTCAGAAAAGATCCTCGGCAAGCTGTATAGAGCCATCGACGAACACAAGATCTGGAGCGAGGAAATCCGTACCACCACACAGCCCAACCCAACCGCATTCTGGAAGAAGCTCATTGGCTCTCTCACCGCGCGATGTATTACACTCGGCGCACCAATAACCTGGCAACACCACGTCGAAACAGCCCGACAACTACGATCTGCGTAACTACCCTCCCCTTCTCCTACTAGCTCATTCTCACTTCCCATCACTAACAACCGATAATATAGCTACGAAGACGCAATCTACGCCGCAATGACAAACTTCTCCGAACACCCCATCAACCCCATAACCGAACTCGAAGTCTTCATCGGCCACATCATGAACAAATCTGGCGTCCAGACGCACCGCCAACGCGAACGGTCCATAAAACTAAAAGACGAATTCGAACGAATCGCCTCTTGGATTCTCTCCCAGATGCGTCCTCAGGGCCCACTCTCAGGATACACCACCGAGTTCGACTCCGTAGAGCGGTGTCTCGCCTGCGCACATATCGCGGGGGAAGTGGATAGTCGGAGATCAGAACATAGACGAGGGAGATGGAATGGACTGCAGAGTTTCCGGGTTGTTGCGGCTTGTGCGTTGTTGATGGAGGTGGAAAGTCTGGAGAAGAATGTGACTGTGAATAATGAGACTGTGGCTGTGACGGTTGAGGAACCTGGAGTTCGCGATAGGAGCTATGTGGGGCATGGAGGTGATGAAGAGAAGAGTCCCTTTTCCTTAGGGACGCTATTGCGCGCGCTGGGTCAGTGAACGGAGGGGAGAGAGAGAGAGAAGAGAAGATGAACTCCAGATCCAACACTCTCCTCACTTATGAATGGAACGAGAATATGATTGATGAAATAGCTAGGTAGACTTCGATACTAAATTGTTACTAGGTACTCAGATCTAACATATGACAGCTATACTACGACCTGCCTCATTCAGGCATTCCCAGCCTCGAAGGTATATGGAACTTGCCCATCCATCTTCCCAGAGTAAGACCGATACCATACACCTGCATAGTGGATACTACTAACTATAAAAGCACCTCGCTCACTTCCATAACAAAGCCCTCCAGGACTAGCCGTCATATTCTCTCCAATCCATCCCCTACCATGGATGTAATGGATCCATCCAGCCTCCACCGGAAACCCCTACCTGGTACCTACGCTAGTAGCCCTCCTACGCCCAAAAAAGAAGAAGCAGAAGAACGGGAAACGGCCCCGCTGCCGGGCAGACGTCAAAAATAGAAAGAAAAAAAAGATGAGTGACCAGTGCCGGGCTTGATCCGGCGACCTTATCGGTGTTAACGATACGTGATAAACCAACTACACCAACCGGCCAATTCTTGAATTCCTTGCAGTATTCAATGTTATCTAAGGCAATAATCAAGAGAGGAAGGGGTTCGCCACCGACAACTACGTAGCTAAGCTAGAGAGGTCTACCGTGGTAAGGATAGGTAAGGTGTGTCTTTAAGGATAGGTTGGGTATAGTTATGGATAGTAGTAGTAGTAGTAGTAATAGTAGTATTCGTGCCTCTACAGCCGGCCCAATCTAATGGCCAGCTATGCCGGGAGGGTTCAACCTAACTACTATCCTAATACTAAACACAGACCTAGATAAAGGGAAATTAGCAAGAGATATCCCCGGTATAACTAATAAAGAAAAGATATAAAATACTAGTGGAGTAGTCCAGAAATATATATTAGTAGATCTGATATATATATCTAACAAAGAGATTGCTTATCCTGGGCTGGAAGTGTTAAGGCTGCATGCTCTACTATTATCTATTACAGTGTACACCGGCTCCCTGGGAGGATTAAGTCCCCTGGGAGCGTGTTATTATCTATCTGGACTGCTCTAAATTGCCCCAGCAGCCGTGTCTGCCCTATAAAGTCCGCCACCTCAAGGATGGCTGTGGACGGGGTGGAGAGGAGATAGTTATGGATAGGTTTAGAGGTAACTTAGGTGTTCTCTACGTAGTACGTAGTATACACAGCACAAGGAGTATATTTGATAGATCCTTATCCCTACAAGGTAAATGAATATGGATTCGGTATCATGTCACACTGTAGTAGGGAAACTTGAAAACCTAACTGGTGAATAATTCAACTGTGTATGCATGAATCCGGCCACAGCTCTCCCGGTCCAAATCTAAGTCTAGATCGAGGGTAGATTGGGTCGCAGGTAGTATATTGAGATGGACTCTGTTCCGGAGGTTAACTGCACCTGGTCATATGAAGCTTTGACATTGCAGTACCAACACCACGAGGTCCATTCCATCCGAGAATGATTGTGACACAGTCTGGACCATAGGCGGGACCAAACGGCCCAGGCCATCAGCATGCCGCAAGCGGGATATCAAGTGGTCGCATCAGAAAGTGTCGGTCGCAAAGGTATATATGTAGGATTCCTGAGAGGTAGGGAGGTTCGTACTGGGAGGGGTTCGGAGGCTCATGTAACTGTAGGTGCTGCTTTGCAGGGTAAACAATGTCTGGGCCGGTAGTCGTATCCTTCCTGGTGAAACCTGTGAGTAATGTCATGACTGATTAATGAGGGTTAAGATGAGCTCTATGATATTGGAGTCTCCTAGAAGCGGACAACGATCAGGTAGCTGAAAATCAGATACAGGATAACGTTGCGTGAGATATCCTGGAATAGCCATATCAGGGCGCTGCTGTCCAAAATACGGCTCAATAGTACAAAGCATGAGACCACTGAAATATGAATCTTCAGAGGACATGTCAAGCGAGGTGTTGTGGCGAATTCAGGGGTACCTGAAGGCTGTCCAGTGTCCAGAGCTGAGACCAAGCCATCACGATGATATCAGGAGGATAGAAACGATATGATGAGAGAAACTCAAGGATGTCATTAAGATAAGCGTATTTGCGAAGCATGCCAATAAACTCCTCCTGCTTGTTGGCATGTCAAGCCTGTTCCAAGGGTCCTTGACTGCTCTCTTACGGAGTCTTGCCCAACAATCCCTGGCAAAATAAGGCGATATGAGAGGTAGATGGCTGGCGGACAGCGATGGCTCATACCTCACTAAAATGACGAGATCGAGCTTAAATTTTGACCTTCTAGAAGCACAGGTCCGTGGGGGGGATGCATCGCAAGGATTTACTCCGGACTGAGATCGAGGATGACTAGCAGACTGCACTGTGACGTGTGACTCCTGCGTTGCGACTCGCGAGATCCTCTTGGCTACCTAGGTACTACTCCAGGGCTACCTAGGTAGATCGAGGAGGTTGGATTAGAGGCCTGGTAGGTCCATAGGCCATAGTCCATGGTTCTTCCTGCGGCTACAGAGAATCGAGGTCAGAGGTTCGAGATGCCCTGTTGATCAGCATGGGTCCCATAAAATAATGGGTGACAATCTGCATGTTTAATGTTATGCTGCAAAGTGACACTGTCGAAGGATTCTAGAAAACCGTGATAATCGTGGTAGAAGGAATTTCCAGCGCCAACTGGGGCAATGGGAGGAAAGCCAGGAAGGATAAGAGTGATGACGCGATTTTAACGTTGATGATGTTATAACATTGGGTGGGGATTCCGCAGGGTTCACTAACCTGGGAACTACTAACTATGGAGTCGCTACGGAATTAGGGACAGATGTAGTCGACAGAGTACGTAAAACATGTAGGATTTTGACGACAGTTGTTTCATTAATTTCCAGTTGAAAATAAGAAAATAAGACATACGTACTCCGTGAGGGAGTGTAGTCAAACCCCAGAGTTTTGGCTTGCGGCTGCCGAGCCTTGGGAAGGCACTAATTTAGTATGCCATCCTTATCTCAGCTGTATCCCTAGTAACTGGACTCGGAGAAAAGCGGTCTCGAGAGTCGACATAGTATAGTTATATGATTCCATCTACTCGAACTGAAGACTATAGAACAACCTCATCATAAGTGAGAATGAGATAATCGACAGCTAGTCCAAGTCGACTGAGGAGTCCGAGATTTTCAAAAATAAAATGCGAGATCCACACGTGGAGCCCGAGAGCTTTCACCATCTGTCTGAGCGATGGCGTGTTCTGTGCCTGTTCCTATTGGCTACCACTGCAAACTGCTGCTCCTTGTCATCTCTGATTGGCGGGCTCTTCTCAGGGCAGTTGTCCATTGGACGGTGAGCAGCGGCAGTATTCATCTTGTTTGGATGTTGATACAACCCAAGTCGCGTCGTTTTCACGCCAGCTTCTCCTCGCACTCGCTCGATTTCCATCAAGATTCCTTCATTTATCATAACCATGGCTCATGTCACCATCAGGATCTCATCTGCAATGATCATACCTGATCAAATCACCACCAAAAGCAGTTCCTGGGCCAGATCCTGGACCCAGGCCGAGCATAACCACGGATCGAGTCCGCTTCCAGACCTGCGGCGAAAATCCCACTAAATGGGCCCTCTTACGCCAGCGTCCTCCATCAAGCTTAAACCACTGCTGTCCACTCTCAGCGCTCGGCGACAGGCCACAGTCGATCGCTTCTGTTTCTCCTCCCATCTTCGGGGCCTTGCTTTTTTCAAGCTGTGTGGCGCGGAACGGTGCTTCGTCTGCCATGGTCCCATCCTGGTGGGTCATCCATCCGCTCTCCTGCAAGTTGCGATGCGTTCTTGTCGTCTTGTTGCTCGCCTGATTCTGCTTTGCTGACGATTTTAGTGGGACAAAGCTCTTCCAGGTAGTAGAAGGTTTCTCCCGTTATCAAACTGATTCGCCTCATACTCCTCGTGCTTATTGATCGGCCCCCCACAGAATCCCGTCTCACAAGATTCCCTCAACACTAAAATACATAAAACTTTCCTCGTAGCTTAAACTACAGGTCCTCGCTTTTCTTTTTTTTCCCAACCCAGGTTAAGTTCACACCTCCGTGGACTTTGCAACCTTATCCCTCGCGCGGCTTGTGCTCCCCCTAACAGTACTTTCTGTCATCCCTTACCACCATCTGTGCGCCACCGACTGTGCCCCAGTTCATTCTATCCCATCCACTCGCCCTCCTTAATCTTCTGAGCTCGTGGCTTTGATCGACTTCTTCGATCCTTGGCCTTACGAGATCCCTCGTGGGGGAACCTTTATTCGCATTCAGAGCTCTCAATCACGACATCGCTCTTGGGCTGTCTTGGTTTCCTTAAAAGCCAGCTTCCTGCAACCTCGTCACCTCTTATTCATCCTTCAGGCATGGCAACGCTGTTCGCTTGAATCAACTTGTCGTTTTCTTGGAGCACATCATTAGCACATCTTCAGGAGTTCACCTACTTTTCCTCCTTGCATCCCTCTCTGCACCTGGTTGCTTTTTTGTTGTCAGTCCTCGGGAGGTCAAACGAACTAGGGCACGATCATATAACAACCTTGCGCTGTCCACTGCACACTCCCGCAAACCAGCATTTTCACCATGCCTTCCGATTTAGGCACAAAGGTCGGCCACACAGTGGCCAAGGCCCTGCGCCTCCAGCTCCCTGAAAGACCACAAGCCGACCCGGTCACCCGCGGCGAGTCAACTTTCTCTGTCGGCACATTGGAAACATACTCTTATGTCGAGCCGGAACCCACCACAGCTGAATGGTTTTCGGACCTGGTTCCTTCCTGGCATGAAGTCGGCCTCTACTTCTACAGGCTCTTCCCTTTCCTTGCCTGGATCACGCGTTATAACACGCAGTGGTTGATTGGCGATCTGGTTGCTGGTACGAGACAGACTCACACTCCACGATTCGTACTGTTGAGGAAATAAAGCTGACTGTAAATCTAGGTATCACTGTTGGCGCTGTCGTCGTTCCCCAAGGAATGGCGTATGCGGCTCTCGCAGAGCTGCCGGTGGAATATGGTCTGTATTCGTCTTTCATGGGTGTTTTGGTCTACTGGTTCTTCGCTACGTCAAAAGATATCACCATCGGTGTAAGTTGAAACGCTTTTGGTTCGTTTTCACACTGGGCATCAGCTAACCCGTCGTCATAGCCTGTTGCTGTCATGTCTACCCTGGTCGGAAATATAGTTATCGAGGCTCGGGACAAGCTGCCTGGCGTCGACGGCCCCGTGATTGCATCTTGTCTAGCAGTCATCTGCGGTGGCATTGTCACCTTCTTGGGTCTAGCCCGCCTCGGGTTCATCGTGGATTTTATTCCCCTCCCAGCTATCACGGCTTTCATGACCGGATCCGCTATCAACATCATCTCGGGCCAGGTTTCTACCATGCTTGGCGAGACGGCCGATTTCAATACCAGGGGGGCTACGTACTCGACAATTATCAACACGCTCAAGTACCTTCCAAGCTCCAACCTTGATGCTGCCATGGGTGTCACTGCTTGTGCCATGTTGTACATCATCCGGTTCGGTTGCAATTACGCCGCAAAGAAGCAGCCCCGTCGTGCTAAGATGTGGTTCTTTATCTCCACTCTGCGTACTGCCTTTGTGATCCTGTTCTATACCATGATCAGTGCGGCTACCAATCTCCACCGAAGAGACCATCCAGCTTTCACGGTGTTGGGCACCGTGCCTCGAGGTAAGACTTTTCATTCTCAAGGCTTTTGTTTGATGTTGATGCTCACATTCGTATCTTCCAGGTTTCAAACATGCAGCTGTTCCTACCGTTAATGCAGAAATCATCAAGACCTTTGCTGGCGAACTGCCCGCCGCCGTTATTGTCCTTCTTATCGAGCACATTGCAATTTCCAAGTCCTTTGGACGTGTCAACAACTACACCATCGACCCATCTCAGGAGTTAGTTGCCATTGGTGTGTCCAACTTGCTCGGCCCATTCCTCGGTGGTTACCCGGCTACTGGGTCCTTCTCACGAACCGCAATCAAGTCAAAGGCAGGTGTCCGAACTCCGTTGGCCGGTGTCATCACAGCCCTTGTGGTCCTTCTCGCCATCTACGCCTTGCCTGCCGTTTTCTGGTATATTCCCAAGGCGTCCTTGGCGGGTGTGATTATCCATGCCGTTGGCGACTTGATCACTCCCCCCAATGTCGTCTACCAGTTCTGGCGCGTCTCTCCTTTAGACGCTATAATCTTCTTCGTCGGTGTTTTCGTCACTATCTTCACCTCCATTGAGATTGGCGTTTACTGCACCGTCTGTATCTCGGTTGCGGTGCTCCTGTTCCGCCTTGCTAAGGCTCGTGGTGAGTTCCTTGGCCGTGTCACCATCCACTCGGTCGTTGGAGACCACCAGCTAGAGGAGGCCAAACATGCACTTGGTGACTTCGACCGCAAACGGTCGATCTTCCTCCCTATCAATCATGCCGACGGGTCGAATCCCGAGGTCGAAGTCGAGCAACCATTCCCAGGCATCTTCATATACCGCTTTTCCGAGGGCTTCAACTACCCCAACGCCAATCACTACACCGACCCCCTTGTTGATACCATCTTCAAACAGACTCGCCGTACGAATCCGTTTGCCTACGGCAAGCTTGGCGACCGCCCCTGGAACAACCCAGGGCCTCGCAAAGGTCAAGAAGAAGCGGATCAATCTCATCTCCCCATCCTCCGGGCGGTTATTCTCGATTTCTCTTCTGTCAATAACGTCGATGTCACCTCGATTCAGAACCTCATCGATGTTCGCAACCAGCTCGATATCTATGCTTCCCCTCGCACCGTGCAGTGGCATTTTGCCCATCTCAACAACCGCTGGACTAAGCGCGCCCTCGTCGCCGCAGGCTTCGGCTTTCCCACACCATCATCCGATGACGGCTTCCACCGCTGGAAGCCCATCTTCAACGTGACGGAGATTGAAGGCCGGTACTCAGCCGCCGCTCACGCCGAAATGGTCACCAATGAGAATACACGCCAGGCGAGTGCCCACGGTACCGATATTGAGACCGGCATCAAGCCCGACTCGCACACGATCGAACGCGAGACGCACGGCATTGAGGAATCTTCCCGCTCGAGTATCGGCGACGACGACAAGCTGCAGCGTGATTTGAAAGACAGCAAGGCGTACCGGAACCGCCGGAAAATGGCTGTGGTGCAGGGCGTCAATCGGCCATTTTTCCACATTGACATCACTAGCGCGTTGGAGAGTGCTTTGGCGAACTCGCCGCAAGAGGAGCCTATCATTAAGGGGCTCTAGAATGCTTGATTTAGCGTCGTGCACTGCTATATATTCCTCCTTGGAAGGAGTTTTCAGGAGTTAATTGCACTATATATTTCGTCTCCTAACATTTCTTTATTCCCCACCTGTTGTTTTCTTTTTCCTGAAGCAAGTCGCTGTCTATTCGATCCATATATGTCGAATTTGGAAACATTTGACTGGAACTTCGCTCCGAATACCCCTGCAGTTAGCCTAATGTATGTAGATCCAATTGATTGTGATGCTAATGCATCCTGCTGCAATTGCATTCCGAGAAGATAGAAGCTTAGTACCCACATCCTGAACCTTATCATACAGTCCCCAGCTTCTCACCCCAGGCCAGTGCCAGTGGCCTACTTGAGTTAGTACTCCAGAGTACTTAGTAGTGGACTACAAAAGATATGCAATGAATTATCTGATCCGAACCCGTCGCCGATCTTAACTCGGGACGGGACTCGGGACTCGGAACACGGAAAAACGCACAATAACAATAAGATAGCAAAAATGCATGATCCACATTCCCTATAGGAATGTAGGATCCAAAATCAAGAGAGATTGAAAGACAACATGACCAGTGCCGGGCTTGATCCGGCGACCTTATCGGTGTTAACGATACGTGATAAACCAACTACACCAACCGGCCTGTGATTAATGAATGAATTTGATGCGGAAGTAATTTATTACGACTGGAACTGAAACTAAAAGGTTATGTCGAGGCTTCGCATCACATCATGTATCTAGGTCCGAGAGCATCGCGGCTCAGTCGGACTCGCTTAAATATTGATATAGAGAAGTTGGCTGCTGTTGTGGTTTGGCTTAAAGTACGGGAGTGTTTATGATAGTAGATAAAGGGATCGGACAATTTCACACATCATGGGTAGGTGCTATGGTACAGTTAACTGAGAGGCTGGAGAATAATCCTGTGCCAGGTGGGAGTTGTTGATGGCCGAATTGGTGGGAGTCAGCCAGGTAAGCCCCTCATCATGATTTGTGCAAAATAAAAAAAAAGAATCATCATTAAATGTTGTGATGGCAATGGTTGCTTCGAAGCAAAAATCAACAATCGAGGAAAAAAATGAATAACAAAAAGGGAAAGTGACCAGTGCCGGGCTTGATCCGGCGACCTTATCGGTGTTAACGATACGTGATAAACCAACTACACCAACCGGCCTCTTGATTGGTGAAACTTTATTTAATCCTCACTATCTGCCAGTTCTACTTTAACTGGAGATCAAAAAATTTTTTCCAAAAAGGGATGACCAGTGCCGGGCTTGATCCGGCGACCTTATCGGTGTTAACGATACGTGATAAACCAACTACACCAACCGGCCTTTTCATTGAGGACACTTTATTTAAAGTTTATTATCTGCGAGTTCTACTTTTTAAGGTTGTCCAGATGTTGATCAAAGGTCGAAACCTTTTCATGGTGGGGTATTCTAGCATTAAATTCGTACGAATCTCTTTAGGTGTCATATACTATTAGGATATAAGTATTCATGCATCCAGTCTAGATAGTTTATTTCCACAATTAGAGCTCAAGGCACACGCTTTTTGTGGAAAACATATTCACCCAACAGCGTCTCTGCAGGTGACAGCCCCAACCTACAGGAGTACTACCTAGTAGGATACACCGGACATCAATAAAAGCGACATCCACAGTACCAAGCATAGATGTAGTTAGATATAAAAAACCTATCCTTCACCCGCAGGGACACTGCAAAGAGAGGTGGGAAAAACAGGAACGGATGGAGATATAGGCGAGAGGCAACAGACTCAAAGTTGAATTCTGTTTTTATTTTGAAATTGCGTTTTTTTGGGTGCTGTGGCTCCCTGGACTCATCACCCAAAAGAATGATTCGCTTGCATACTCAAGCTCTTGCAGCTTGGTTAAATGGGACTTGCGCGACCACAGGATATCTGGTCGTCTCGGGTAGTCAGTAGCCTCAATACCCGCTGCTTTCAGATCCTTCCATTTCTTAGACACAGCAGCTTGCGTAATGGTCGGAATCTCATTATCAGTTGGGACAAAAGAACGATATTTTTTTGTGCAGTTCTTGCAGCCCCGAATCGGGATCACATATCTGCTCGGGCACTCAGACGTCCAGCGCGGCTTTGTGTCTTCGAATAGCTGTACTCTGCAATCTTTACAAATCGTTTGGACCGTTTGCTTGATTTTCTGCGTTCCTCTGGTGAGCAGCGAAGCAAGCACTCCTCCCATTCGGCCGTTCGTAGGCATTGGAGGCTTTGACAAGTCGCCATCCGGTAGCCTTGGTTGGGATCGACTGGAACAAGGTTCGCAAACCCTACACCAGCCGGGCGACATCCCTGGCGACCACAGCCATACATGCGTTACCAAATGACATATTTTGGGGGTCTGCTTTGGCAAAACAGGCAAACGCATCATCCAGCACTCGCTCGCCGCATTTTGCGCACTTTCGTCGCATGACATTGTATGGTTGAACGCCGGCAATGATGAGGTCTCGGACGCTTGAATGCCTCTGCTTTTTCACCCTTGAAATATACCAGACTGCTACTTGGAGAACAACCTCTATTAGAGTCAGGTCATTCGAGCTGCTTTCTCCAGGTGACAGAAATCGATGGGCCGCAAATAACCCCCCTTTCGATGAGATTGGCTCTTGATCAATCTTCAATCCGTCTTGGCTCTGAATCTATGACAGGAGCGGGTTGGGCAATTGTTCCCATTCCATGATCCCATCCCACTCAGACATGAGGATAAACATGGAATCTCCTTGGGCAATGCCACGAAGGGACGCTGTGCCCATAAAATCTTGTCCGGCGACCTGTCCGACTGCCTCGATGAGTGTCTCGCTCGCGTGAGCGAACTGGTGGCAGCGCCGTAAGGTCTGTTTAAATATAAGCACAGTATATTTACCGGTGTAGGCCTTCCGGGCATGCGAAACTTGCCTCCTTCTGAGTATCCCCTTGGATAGCCTTTGACAGGGTTGGCCGCCGGAACTCCAAATCGCTAGTCTTCTTCTCCTGACTTTCGCTTCATTGGAGAATACCTTAGTGGGTGACTCAATCTACTCATATCTCACAGGGAATGCGGCCTTCAGTTGAGCATCCGCATTGGCTTCTAGTTGCAGCACTAACCTCCTGCTAACCATATCGAATTGCCCATACAGAGCCGGCCGATGGACGCGTTCGTAGAAGTTCTGGGTTACCGTGATGCCACCTAGCTTGCTAGCAACTGTTAGGTAGAGATCTTGCTTCCTTGCTTGGGTTTCTCTGAACCGAAGACCGCTTTCCGTGAAGCTTCCATGGTAGAATAAGAATTGTGGGTGGGCAACAAAGATAATGAAACGTAGAGCAGTCTGATTTTGCATCTCCAAAAACAGCTCTATGTCTCTAAATTGTCCCCATAGCTTAAGAGGGGTTAGCGTCAACAGCCTTTTCATTCTTTCACGCACATGCTTTCCCCAGCAGATCTCGACTTTAGCAGCCATTGTCTTCCTTATGGAAAGCATAAACTCTTCGTGGACCTGGAGAATATCATGGTTGTAGAACAGGAGGACATCATCGGTTCGGTTACGTCGGCAAATGTGATCAAAAAATAAGCAATTCCTAGACGAGAATCCAGCTTGGTTGAGCTGTTGTATGGTCGGGCTGGACTGATTATCTGTTTCCTGACAGTACGGGTTCTTGACATAGTATGTAGGGTTGTGAATGTGACATGCAACAGGGGAGTCGATGTCACCACTTGGATGGAGGAGAAGTTCTCGGGATCGATTTGCTCCTAAATGTCTCCATGCCGCAGTTTCGCGCTCGGGAAATGTCGTGAACTCGCTTGTCATGTCAAATCCGGCCTCTATAAACATGGACGAAGGTTAGCTTTGTCGGATTCTCGTAAGCTATGGGGGGTTGTTGCCTTTCTGTCGGTACTTCAGCTGATAGATAAGTGGTTCTAGGGTCCGTAACTTAGCTAACTCTTCCTCGTTAAGGTACTTTTCTGGTCTTTCCAGGCAGAGGTCTCCGAGTAAATGGTATACATGGTGGAAGAGACAATCCTCGCTGTCATCTGGCATTGTGTTGCTAGAGTTCTCGTGCAGGTTGTGAAAAAAAAAAAGGGGGGAGAGGCGACGATTTGTCTGATGAATATTATGCATCTATTTGTGTGGTGCGCACAACATGGACAAGCTAGCCTTAAGCCTGGTCTTGTTGGTGTCACTTGTTTCCTGGAGAACGAGGCAATGGCCACGGAAAGTACAATACTGTGCCAACTCTGAACAATTGAATGCGCTGTAGTAGTAATAGCCTGGTTTTCCATTCCAGAATTCGTGTTTTACTATAGGGATAGCATTATCATATCTCTAGCTCTGGTGATAACATTTATCCTATATCACAGGAGCACAGTCAACGGGTCTTTCAAGTATGCCCCTTCTCAGTAGAGAGACACAGATTACCGTCCAGCCCGGACCTCCACGTAAACAGATGTGGTAGTTTTGACACTATGTCAGCAGTTTAGGCTGTTGCATGATCATTGGTAGCTGCATTGAAAGGAGTATCGTGGGAGCCATTACTATATATTTATATATTTGAAGCGGACTTGACAGACTTTACAAGCATAGTAGTTAAAACTTAACGTGTATCGTAAACCTTGACCTACTGATAGTACAAGGCGACATTACTACTAGTAATGCTCCAAGGATATATCATACATAATCCTCACTGGCCTCCTCCACCAGTACTTCTCTATAAGTCGTGACAAGATAAATGGAATAGAAATTAATGCGATCTATAGATGTTAAAATTTACCCTGTATTTCACAACTGGCCGGTTGGTGTAGTTGGTTTATCACGTATCGTTAACACCGATAAGGTCGCCGGATCAAGCCCGGCACTGGTCATTTCTTTTTGAAAATTATATTTTTGACCTTCAGGTTTTAATTTTTTACTTTTGACTTTTGACTCTAACTTCGTCAGAGGTAGGAACGTCGCCAATTGTCAGGAGTTCTTATGAGTAGCGATTACGGGAGTCTTAGATTATGCTGTATCTAATACAGTACCTAGCGTAGAGTTTAAGATAGTATTAGGACCTACGGGTGATCAAGCGAATCCGAAGAACTTAATGGGTTAATCAGCGGGTGACTGCCAGGGTCCTCACCGGTTCGTTGATATATATCGCCCAGGTACCCTGTAGCTGCCTTATAAAATGTCCGCAGGGGATACTGGCGACATACTCCTTACTCTACACGAGCTACAACATACGCAAGTAACAGTGATACAAAGACCAAGTCGGAAGGAAATAAATACCCAATTCATGCGAGTCTATAATGTTGATAACCACCCCGAGACAACCACCCCACCCCAACCCAAGTCGTGAGCAGAAAGTGCGTGAGCAGCCCCTTCAGGCGGTCTCATGCGTTCCATGACCATGATGCTCTAGAGCCCTAGATCCCAGCTGACAGTAAGGAAGAGAAAACGGAAGGGGATTATGTATAGGAATCAAAGCGGTTGGTGGGATGCCGCAGAAAAAGTGCAAGGGAAGAAAATCATATCTCCAGTCATCATCCGAATCTTCGGTGCAAACGCCATCGCAAAGCAAGTCGTCGAAAATCAAAATAGGAACCGAGCAGCACCTGGGCTAACCTTCACAATGGTATCATAAGCGATGTTCATGAAGCCCCGGCACATCAAACACAGCCACAACCAATCATAACACTCGTTTACTGAGAAGCACACTGCACCCTCTCAGCACCAGGAGGCACGTCGTCATCATCCTCGTCCATGCCCGCCGCACCGTGAGCGCGTGCTTGTGAGCGCTCGTTGCTGTCAACGTCCTCCAGTTCAAAGTCTTCCACCATAGCGTCAGCAGGAAGCTGCGTCTGCTCTTTGCGGGGTGGCAGAACCTGCTCCAAAAGGTGCAGGTTCTGGAGCTCATCCTTCTCGGGGAACTTAACATCGAACTGGATGTAGAGGTTACCGTGATCGTGGTGACGGAACGACGGCATACCCTGACCCTTGATTACCTTGATAGCACCTAAATAATTGGGTTAGCTTTTATCAATACCATCAAAAAATCTGATAAGACATACCAGGAGTGATAACCTCGCCAGGGGCAACGGTCACAGACAAGAACCGGTCATCAAGGTGTTCGATGTGGATTGTACCACCACCAAGTGCGGTGAGAAGGTCAATATCGGCTTGGTAGAAGAGATCATCGTCCTTGCGCTGGAATCGGGCGTGGGGTTTCTGCTCGATCTCAAACACGACATCTCCAGGCATGACCCCAGGCAGCTGGTCACCTTCGCCGCGGAATTCGATCTTGTGGCCGTTCTTCACACCCCGGTCTACGTGGACGTGGAGAACCTTGCGTTCGACAACGGTCTTCTTACCGTGGCAGTTGCGGCAGCGGTCGCGCTCACGGATGATCTCTCCTTCACCATTACAGTCGGGGCAGACGGTCTGGAAACGCTGGATCATAGGACCCATCTGGCGCATCATAGTCTTCATACCGGTACCACTGCAACCGGTACATGACTTGACAGCGCCTTCTTTACCACCACGGCCGTCGCACGTAGCGCAGATGACAGACTTCTGAAGAGCCAGCTTCGACACCTTACCGCGGTAGATATCTTCCAGATTGACCTTGTGAACGTGATGGATGGTGCGAGCCTTCTTGGGGCCTTGTTCCCGCATGCCACCACCACCGAACATGCCGCCGAAGCCGCCGCCGCCGCCGCCGAAGAACTGGGCAAAGAGATCCTCGGCACCCATTCCACCGGCGCCACCACCGCCCTCGAGACCTTCCTCACCGAGCTGGTCGTAAATGGACCGCTTCTGGGGATCGGAAAGGACTTCATATGCCTTGGAAATCTCCTTAAATGTTTCGGCGGCCTCTGGGTTGTTCGGGTTCTTGTCTGTACGCAGGGGGAGGTTAGGACACTGGTCGCCTGCCAATTTTATACCACAATATCACATACCTGGATGGTACTTGAGAGCACCTTTCTTGTAGGCTGTCTTCATTTGGGCCTCGGTGGCCGTCGGGGCAACCTACAAGCGTCATCGTTAGTTTGACCGCTAGAGAGAAGACAAAATGCTGCATAAGACTTACCCCGAGGGTGTCGTAAAGCTTCGAATCCTTAACCATTGTGACTTGGAGAGAGGAGTGAAGAAGGGTAACTCGCGAGGGGTAGTGAAGGGAGGATTTCGATTAAACAAGAACTTTTGAAAAAGGAAAGAAACTGATTCTGAAAGCCAGGGGTCGGAATCAAGGGACACAAGGGAGGCGCGGTAAAATGTAGAGTCGCCGATGCGGAGGAGAGATTTGGTGGTGAAGGGGAGGGTTTAAAAAGGATGTGGAAAGGCGGCTTGAAAACACCGGATGAACAAGAGCGAGGAGAGTGGATGGCAAAGCCTTGTAATTTTGGGTAAGCTTGCGTATTCTGATACCAGGACCAGGCACCAACTGAGGTGAACCGAGCAATCTTTCTGAGACTCTGGTATATTGATACCAGAGATCTATCCAACGGACTAGCCAACTACTACGATAACGAGGAGGAAGAAGAAAACTCGAGTGTGAGAGAATTGAAGACAGAAATCAATATGAATGTCGCTTTTCAGGAGATGACGCTCAGCCTGTCTTACTGATCTGACTGGGTTGGATTTCTATCTTTGTTGTTCTTCTTGTTTCGACCGCTCCGCCGCCCACTAAATTCGAAATTCGATTTGCTTCTACGCTCTTCCATCACTGTTTTCTGGTCCTTCTCTGACGTTGGTAATCCTATTACACAAACAAAGCATTCTCTTTCAGAGAAGCAGTATCTTTGGTATCTCCTGTCGCCTCCAATTCCAGAACCATCAGAATGCTGCAGGTGGAACGAGAACAAAAAGTTCTTCTTCCACCGTTTGCTATTTGCCTCAGGCGGCGACAGGGATTACCAATAGCTTATCGATAAGGATTCTCAATCTCGACACATGAGGGGTTGTACTATATTTGGCCTTCTCCAGGGCTCTCTCTTGAATCTACCTACTTCAGAGTATAGGTCTGCCTACATAGGTATCAGTATGCCTACCCCGTATCTGATAATCTCATTAGCAGATGAAATCTGCCATCATGATCAGAATTGAGCATCATTCGATCTATACACCCCTCCATCAAGGCTTATCTAGAACTACGGTACTCCCACTAGCTCTTAGTATCCTACTATTCATCTTTACTCCTCTGTATAGCTATCACATCTTATATCATCCAGAGTAAGAACCACGTGGACCTTTGAACCTTCAGCTATCTCCCTCCAAAATGCGGGTCAAACTAGAGCCAGAACGACAAGTCAACCATACCACGGCGGGGCCCTGGGCCCGCCCTGATAATAAAATCAAGCTCCGAGTCTTCAAAGAAGCCAAGCTCTTATCGCTAACTGCAGTCTTCCTTTCCTCGTATCTCGTCACTCATTCAATTCAATTGCCTGACCCCTTCTCGTCTTCACACCCTCCAAGACCCTACCTATCTTCCTTCTTCCTTCTTCACTTCGCTCGCTCACCATCCCACCAAACATGGACACAGACCCCGGATTCATCGCCGCCGTCCAAGAGGCCAGACAAGGCGCCGCCGAGGGAGGCGTCCCTATCGGCGCCGCACTGGTCTCCAAAGACGGCACGGTTCTCGGCCGTGGACATAATATGCGTGTGCAGAATGGGAGTGCGACATTACATGTTCGTTAATTTACTCTCGTCCTTACTACGTACTTAATTATATGTGTGGATGCGCTAACGATACTATATATATAGGCCGAGATATCGGCCCTCGAGAACTCGGGTCGTCTGCCTGCGTCGGCATACGAGGGCGCGACTATGTATACAACTTTATCGCCGTGTGATATGTGTACCGGGGCGTGTATCTTGTATAAGATCAAGAGGGTGGTTATTGGGGAGAATGAGAACTTTATGGGTGGGGAGGAGTATCTTCTAAATCGGGGTAAGGAAGTGGTGGTTTTGGATAATGGGGAGTGTAAGCAGATGATGGAGAAGTTTATCAGGGAGAAGCCTGAGCTTTGGTGAGTTGGGTTGGTTCCTTTTGTTCTGACTGCGTGTTATCTTTTATTTTTATGGTCGAGTACCTTTATTATGGCATTGTATCAACCTCTATTCCATGAACCTTCTTGTGCTGACGGATTATCAACCCAGGAACGAGGATATTGGTGTTTAGACCCAACCAACCCTGAACAAGCATGCGCTTGATCGAAGCTCGTGCCCAGTATATTTACAACCTATATCCGGAGGTGACAAGCCTAGTCGGCTGTCAGCCGGTGGATTTCCTCAAAGTAGAATTTGAGATCGTCCGGTTTCACGAAGGGAGTAACGCCTATAACGTTAGCATATATAGCGTAAACAATGGAAGAGACTTACCATGACCCAAGTTGGCAATCCATCCCTGTTTGCCCTTCTTGAATCCCTTAACCATATTTTCCACAGCCTCCGTAATAGCCGCGCGACCTCCATAGAGAATACCAGGGTCGGCATTGCCCTGAATTGTCACCCGCCCATTAGCGACCCGGAAAGCCTCAGCCGGGTCATGCAGCCAGTCCAGACCAACAACGTTATAGCCCGATTCGCAGAGGTCCTCAAGAGCGTACCACGCGCCCTTCGCGAAAACCGTCATCGGCACGGGCTCGAGTCCCATCTCCTTCAACTTCCGTGGCAGATTGGCAGAGATATGTCGGAGATAAGGCAGCGAGAATGATTTGAACGACGCCGGAGACAGCTCACCAGCCCACGAGTCAAACACCTGAACCAACTGCGCACCCGCCGCAACCTGAAGCGCCAGATACTCGACACAAATCTCCGCAATCTTCTGCAATAATGCCTGCGACTCCTTGGCATACTTGTAAACCCAGGTCTTCGACTGAACAAACATCTTACTCCCCCCACCCTCAACCATATAGCAAAGCAACGTCCACGGTGCCCCACAGAACCCAATCAGCGGCACCCGACCTTCAAGTTTCTGCCGAGTCAGCGTGATCGCCTTATATACGTAATCCAACTCAGCCTTGACATCGACCTCGCGCGCCATGACCTTCTCGTACTGCCCGTCGTCCGGTGACTTGAGGGGTTCCGGGAAATGAGGGCCCTTCTTATCGACCATTTCCACCTGCATACCCATTGCCTGCGGGATGACAAGGATATCGGAGAAGATGATTGCGGCGTCGATGAGGCCGGCGTAGCGGTCGATGGGTTGCAAGGTGATTATTGAGGCGACTTCAGGGTCGCGGCAGCATTCGAAGAAATCGCGGGTGCCTTTTGCTTCGTGGTATTCGGGGAGATAGCGGCCGGCTAGAAGAAGACGGAGGGAAGTCAGTTCCGATTCATACCTAGGTAGAGGGGAAACAAAGAAGTGTAGAGAGTGCGGATTAGAAAACATAGCAACGAAGCGTACCCTGTCGCATGATCCATATCGGCGGACGCTGTACTTTCTCGCCTGGATGTACTATTAGCTTCGAGTGTCTCTATATTGAGGAATAGACTGGGCATTCACCCCTAGCGGCCCTCAATAGTAAATCATTCTTCAATGGCTGGAATTGTGTCATGTTGGCGGTAGACAGTTAGTTGTGACTGGGAGAGGGGAACTTGGTCGACGATAATCTTCCTTGCAGCTCCGAGGGCCTCGGGCCGTCTATAAACCCCGCCGTGGACACACTCTTCTCATATTTTCACTAACTTCAATTCTACGTCATGTCTGAATGGTAAGAACACGGGACAAATGGTAAAAGTAAAAGTATTTTATTCTATATCTTGTCTGCTATGCGTGTCAGACCGGGCTTTCACCACCAGCTGATCTAGAGACGTTGGGACATGCCGAATCTACGATTGTTTCCACAGCCTCTCCAAGGTCTCTACAAAGATAGCATCAAAATCACCTGGGAGCTGTTAGCATTGAAAGATAACAGAGCATGAATGTAAAGGCAATTGGGTGATAGGCGTCAGCAAAAAATTAGAGTGTTGTTGTTGCGATTTTTCTTCTTCAGCAACACACGAAGTGTTTACGAGTTAAAAATGATATCATCATCCGCCAAGGTAGGGTAAAGGGCAATGTGAAGATATAGAATGAGAGAAAGATAAAACATACCTTGATGATCCAAAAGAATATGAAACGTAACTACGTTCATATCTTAAGGGGTCAAATGTTAACCATCGTATCATGTTTCATTTATTCAACCGTTATGATTGGTCATAAACAGTATCTAATACATGGCATTCGTATCCCGTGCAGCGACATGAGATGTTTAGTCGAAGAGACCGAAGCCCATGTCGTCGTCGGACTCCTCCTCCTCTTCAGCAGGAGCAGCCTCGGCGGCGGCAGCAGCGGGAGCACCGCCGCCAGCAGCAGCAGCGGGGGCGGAAGAAGCGTAAGCGTCAGGGTTGGCGATACGGTCCTTGAGGTCCTCAATCTCGGGCCAGCTGATCTCAGTCTCGATGGCAACGGCCAAGACCTTCTTGTAGCCGTTGACAAGAGAGTGGACGACCGAGGGGAGAGTGGGGTAGTTGGCAGCCAGAGAGATGGCGGTGATGGCCTTGATGGCGCTGCCGAAGGCATCGAGAAGCTGGGACTCCTCGATGTCGAGAACGCTAGAGCTGAAGATCTGACCTTCGTCGTAGACCTGCTGAATGGTCATACCGTAGGTGAAGGGGGAGATGTTGAGCAGGTTGAGCAAGGTGGTCTCGGAAGGTCCGACCTTGGTGTTGGCCTCAACGAGCTTCAAGTCGGTGGTGATTTCAATGGTACCACGAGCAATCTTGGTGGGGACACCGAGAGCCTGGAAGAAAGAGGTCTTACCGGGTTCCATACCAGTGTTACCGGCAGGAATCCAGACGTCGGAGGGAGCAATAGCACCGGCACGAGCAGGAGCAGCGACACGATTGGCAAGAATCTTCTCTTTGGTGGCCTTGAGGTCACCGTTGGTGAAGATGAAACCGACATTGCCTAGAACACATCACAAGTCAGCTCAGCCCAGCTTAGATATTACTCCAGCAAAACCATGCGTACGTACCCTTGACGTGAGGAAGGAGACGCTCGTACTCAGGGTTGTCGTTGATGAAACCCTTGAGGGCACGGCGAACCTGAAGAAAACCAGTCAATTGCAGCCACAAAGCGTCGCGGAGCATTCAAAGCTTACCATGGTGTTCTTTCCCATCAGCACAACACCCTCTCCACGGAGGGAGATACGGATCTCGTGCATCTGCTGAGAGCTGACATTGTCAACGCCGACGATGAACACGGTCTTGTATTCATCGAGCAGGCTCTTGAGCTTGTCGAAGTAAGCGGCCTTAGTAGCTGACTTGCCCCCCATTTCTCCTTTATTTCACTGAAGATAGGATGTTTAAGGGCAAGGGAAATTTTGTGTAAGATAAAAGTGGTTGTCGATTGGTGACTTGAAGCTTCTGAGATTTGTGCGTTTGGAGATTTCTTCTTGTGGCTTTCCGCTCGCTAGCCGATCACGTGAGCCCCGCTCAAGCTCCGCCGACGATACCACGAATTTGATACGATGAGAGCATCAAGACGAAGTGTACTTGATATTGGACAGTCGTGGGTGCAGATCTGGAAGAACCTTGAATCAGGAAGTCTCCAAACACTGTCTCAACTGCCTCGCATCCCACACCAAAGCCTATATAACATGGCGCAAAACTTCCAGCACCCCTTCCAATGCATACAATTCGTCAAGAAAAAGAACGGAGACTCTAGAAACGTGCTTGTAGCATCAGCCGGCCCAAAGCTCTTCTCTTACGCCGCGGAATCCGGGCAGCGACTCTCCATCTGGCCGCAAAAGGGCGCGGATCTTCCCGACGCCAACGATGCTGGATCTAACCCGGAGAATGAAGGTCCTCCCGAGAAGAAGAGAAAGGTTGATCCAGCTTCAGAGCAGACGGCTAGTGCGGCGTCTGGAAAGAAATCCGCGACCTGGACGAATATCCCCATATTAACCTCCACGCCAGACGGGGAATATTTGGTTGCGCTCACGGGGGAGGATAAATGCATCAGGGTGTTCCAGATAGAAGAAGACGGCTCGTTTCAGCAGATAAGTGCCCGGTAAGTAGCATTCATGCTCAAGGTTGTCATAGAGTAGAAGCTTACACCACTATGCAGACTGGTGCCCAAGCGGCCGTGCGCCATCACTTTCATGGATAACAATGATATCCTAACCGGAGATAAATTCGGGGACGTCTACTCCATGCCTCTGATACCCAGCGCTGATCCACGCAATGCCCCAAAGACCGCATGGCAGGAGAGGGCTAAGAAAATTGCCGCAACATCTCTCACCGTGCACACACAGCGGAATCTCAGATCGCTAGAGATGCAACGCCAGCGAGCCGGCGAAAACCACGACAAGAACAAGGATCTTGATAAACCCACTTATGATCATGACCTGCTCCTCGGCCATGTATCCCTTCTCACAGACGTAGCCTTCGTCTCCCTCTCCTCTAGTGATCCCTCATCTGCACGCAAACGAAGCTACATTCTCAGCGCTGATAGAGACGAACATATTCGTGTCTCTCGCGGTCCTCCCCAGGCACATATCATCGAGAACTACTGCTTCGGCCACACTGCATTCATCAGCAAACTCTGCATTCCCCAATGGGCACCTGAAATCCTCATCTCCGGCGGCGGAGATCCCTATTTCCTCGTCTGGAACTGGACAACCGGTCAGATCCTGCAAAAAGTCCCGCTTGTAGAAGAGACCCCAGAGGCAACAAAGGAGGTTGCAGTTCGCAGCATCTGGGCGGCGTCGTTTGGTCCTAGACGACTTGTTCTCGTCGCTTTGGAAGGGTACGTACCGCATCCGCATCAACAAAACAAGACAACCCCTATTACCCAAGTTCCTCCCCATCTAACATCAAGGCAGAACCCCATTCCTCCAATACTTCACCCTTGAAACAAACGGCGCAATAACCCCCCACCAACCCCTCAAAACCTCGGGTAACATCCTCGACGTCCATGTCCGCGAAGACATCAACACAGTCCTTATCTCAGTCGACTGTATCCGCGAACCAGGGTCAACGCAGGAGTGGCGATCCACACCGGTCTCCCCAGCAACTCTCCTCGAAGCCTTCCAACTAAAACAAGACACGGAGACGCCTGAGTGGGAGACTGTCTTGGATAGCATGATCAGTACAATCAACGCTTCAGAGACGGAGGTTGTATCGGCGACTACTGAGTCGAAGGAAAAGGCAGTGTTGAATAACTCCCTCTATGGTTTGGAGCATCTTCGGAAGAAGTATTTTGGGGAGGATGATGCCTAAAACACTTTTTTGTTATATTTCAAAAATCAGCGAAAGCTTAGGTTCCAGTTATGTATATGTATATAGATTTTATATGACTAAAAGTACGATAATATATATATTCCCCTCGAAATATGCCTTCTATTATATACGACCTTGTGCTCTTCTTCTCATCCCTAAAAGTCAATATGATGATATGATATAATAATAACAATACGCTATAAACAAGACCCCCTTCCTTGCTTCACCCATCGTCACCGCCTCTCCCGAATCTCCCTCCAAATCCCAAGTCCCGACGGAAGAATTTCCCGATGTTCTTCAGATTCTCATTCAAATTCGATCCGACGTCTCCGACTTGACTCTGGCTTAGCATCGACGGTCCGGGTGTAGTAACGGGGGTACTGGACGCAGATAATGAGCCGCCTGCGCCAGCCGTGGTGGGGTTTATGGGGGTGATTGAGGAGCTCATTGGGGTACCCAGTCTATCGACGCCGTCCTTCGCAGCGGAGATGATGGCCGATCCGAGAAGGGAGGCATCGAACCGCGAAGGGAGAGTAGAGGTTGCGGCGGAGGTGCCTAGGTTTGCGAGGCTGAGACCCTGAGAGACGGATGTAGAGGAAGAAGCGGAGGTTGTTTGGAGGGCAGCGAGGACGGGGTTGGTTTCTTGGATGTTGGACGCGTAGCGATCTGAGGTGCGATGGATTTGGAAAAGTTCGACGAGGTGGTTTTGTTCCTGTCGGCTGCGGATGCCTTTGAGGTCGAGGATTTTGCGGAAGTTTGGGTTGCTTCGGTCCGCGATATGGATTAGGTAGGCTTGGACGAGGGCTTCGGGAGGTGATGGTTGCACCTGGAGGGTTTTGAGTAAGGTTTCGATCTTCGCGAAGCTGTTGTTCACACGCTTGACGAAGCCGGCGGGGGGAGGGGCGGGGAGAAGAGATGATAAGCCCGTTTTGAGGGTGTAGGCGTCCAGGAGCATCTAGTACCGTGTCAGCAACGCGCTTTTCTATCATGGTTGTATGAGTAAGGCTTACCTGCTCTGCACCTGTCTCTGAGACGGGCTTACACTGGAAGATATTGTGGAGGAAGAGATTTGATACCAACTCCACAATGTGGTCTGCGAAGGCCCGGGCGTATTGTTGTTTATGGATCAATTGCAAGATCTCGGACGATTTCGTGTTGGTTTTCGACAAGACTTCTCCTACGTAAGAACTCTGATCGCTCACCCCTTCTAGCCTGTTCCACGGTGTATTGCGCATCTCTCGCCAGCAGGGCTCCAGTTCGGTCTCGACTTTTCGCACCAGACCCCGAACAGCAGCAGATGCAATTCCCATGAAAGAATCCGCTTGGCTTTGCAAGTCAACACTCTGCTTCAGATTCTTATCGAGACGGCCTTTGATCTTCTCTTCCAATTGATTGCACGTAGTGTAGCAGTAATCAGCGGTGTTGAGGACGGCAATCAGGTCTTCAAGCGATGTTATCCCTAGCGGACTGTGGACAGTGGGCTGATCGCTAATGTAGTAAAGCAAGACCTGTTGTGCGTACTGATCGAGATACCTGGCAAATACCACTGCAAGATCTGCCAAACTTGCGCCTGTAGAGAGTTTCGCACATTGCTGCAAAGCATGTCTGTAGAAGGTAAAGAGCTCCATGGAGGAGGAAATGACTAGGTTCGAGTCGAAATCCTCGCCTGGTGGCTTCACGGGCTGTTGACGATACTTGGGTATAAGCGCAGCCAATTGCTTGTCCTGAGCATTCACCCATACACTCAGATAAGGCTCGAACGCTTCAGAAATGGCTTGGCCAAACACAGGCGTTTCTGCAGACGCAAATGTATCGGTGGATGGCCGAGAGGGAATCGAAAAGCGTCGCTCGAGAGAATGTTCGAAGTCAAGCGTCTCCTGCAAACACGAGAGTAGCAGATTGACATCGATTGTCTGGTGGCTTCGCACCGAACGGGAGAGGATCCCTTTGAAATCGTCCCTTGTTCCCTCGCAGAAGACATTTGCTAGTACCTCATCCACTCTCCACGATGCCGGAAAGATGGCCGCGTAGTCTTCATCGTAGATCCGCAGTATCCGCCGAAACCATGAATACCTCCGTGAGATATTGTCCAGGGAACCCGCCTCTTCATTATTTCGGAATACCTGTCGGTACTCACGCAACTGGAAGTTGCAGTACCAAGTCACGACTCTTGACTTTGCATGATCACCAAGCGCATCCATGACCAGACAGCTCTCCGAAAGCGCGGTCTTACTCTGACCCACCTCCCCCTTGGCGAACGCCAGTTCGAAGTCCTCGCAGATTTGCTCCAGCAGATCCCGTTGTATGTCCGCCACATTCCGACTGAGGAGAGCGATCTGGTCAATTGATCGATATGACTTGAAGTGCGCCACCAACTGAATTACAGCCTGCAGTAGCTGGGCACAGTCCCGGTACTGCCGCGTGCGGCTAAGGACACGTAGTTGGTCGTACGCGGTGGTCAACATCTGAAGCCTTTTCAGTGCGGTCATTGACTGGGTCAGATTTTTCTTCGCGTTATCCAGCTGCTTGATATCGGCCGTCATCTCCGTAATGGAGTCCTCCGTCTTGGAGGCGCGGTCGCGAACATCATCGATCTTCTTGAAAAGCTCGGTCAAATCTGCTTTGGCGGTCTGGATACGCTCGACGCTCTCGGAATTGGATGTGACCTGATCCTCAACCAGCGCGCCAATCTCGGTGTCGAGCTCGGCTTCATATTCACGCAGCTGGTGGGATACGTCGGAGACGGAGGGGAGGGTGGAAGGGTGCGAGAAGATGGCATTCAGGTGGTCGATCGGGTCGTAGTCCGCTAGAGTTGTAAGAATGTATCAGGAAGCTGTCTTCTTAACACAGCAATTGCACCGACTTACCTGCGTCGAGAGGGTCGAGGGGCGCGGTCCCGTTGGGAGCCATCTGGCTAGTGTTGTGTGTGGTGGTCGTAGCGGGCATTCCATTAGCTCTTGTGCATGAACACAAAGCTCATACTGCAGGGCCAATCGGAGAGATAAAAATAGAGCAAAGTAGCCCATGAGCTGAGCTGGAGCTGGAGCGTGTACACTGTAGATACTGCACGCCGGTGTTCTAGAGTGCGGAGAGTTGGCGGGAACATCAACTGGGTGCGACTATATTTCCAACACTTTTTTAATGCTATTTTTTAGCATGGCTTTAAAATAATTCACTTTCTATAAGAAAGTGACATAACTTTATATAATATCTTATATAAAATTAATTTCTTACTAAATATTTGGCTTATATTCTACTCTGGAGTATATATGAATGAAACTCCAGCACAGTCACGTGTGTCAGTGGAACTTCATCTATACTATGGAATCTTCATGGGCGATGACCTATACTGTACGGTAATTAACTACAGGTGTTTCCCCCTCTATACTGAAAATTACTTCTCTTTAATACAATATATTCACCAAATATATAGTACTGCTATTATCCATGAATAAGTTTAGTCCATGGACCATACTCTCGAGCCTAGAAACGGGGCTTGCACCTTCCCAGTCCCGTCGACTACCACAAGCACAATTCCAGGACGAGATTTACCGCTTTTTTTTGAAGTTGTAGGACACGGAGTTGGACTTTCGTCTGAATGGTCCCATGCCGGGGATGGTCGGATAGACTTCTGGATTGTTGAACCACGCTGGGGTATTGAACTGTTAGTTACGGGACGGAGATCGCTTAAGCAATAATTGTGATCGTTTTAGTCCGGGTAAATGGCGGGAGTAACTATGACTCGAAAGCACTTTATTTGCACCGGCCTGGTGCCGGGCTGTCTTCTAGTCTAGAAAGCTATGCTCTCAGTAAACTAAATACATTCAAAAACATGGGGAAACAGAAAGCCTAATCACCAGACGCAAGGCTCGACCCGTCAACCTCACAAATCATCAAAAGCATCATCACCAAACTCGGCTGTGCTTGTCCGAGACATGCCCCTTGCTGGCTGGCAGCTTGCTCGTTGCCAGCTATAAACCTACCTGATGCGGGTGGCTAGCGGGCATTCAGCCCAGACTGCTGTGCAGGGGCGGCGGACAGCGCAGAAGATGTTTAAGACAGTGGACCAGACACTGGTATTGTACTGCAAGACACGCCCCATGCAGTCTGTTAGGATGCCTGGTCACGCGGGCCCCACTATTGCATGATTATAAGACAGCAGCAGATATTCTTGTTAAACAGCTTCATACACCACAGGACGTGCTGGCATAGCTTAGCATGACCTCTGCGCACTGTAGTGTCCCCAGACACGCGCGGCTGTTGTTCGTCGCGACACTCTGCTTGGCGATGTGGGCGGGATTGAAGCAATGACGGTTGTCACAGAGGTGGGAAGCATGGTTGCCGGCGGCTGCCCGGTTGAGGGCGAGGGCAAGGGCGATGAATGTGTTGAGTGGCTGAGAGAACGTAGAACTTCCTGGGTGAGGAGGATGGTGATGGACGAAGGAACTAGTAGGTGCAGGCCGCACTGTGGAAAGCGACATAGCTCTTTCCTGGCTGTTGCGAAATAAATGCTGTATTCCTACGTAGGATGCTTTCATCAGGCTTCTCAGGGCATTGGGGGACGGTGTAGAGTTCTGATTCGTTTTTGATTATTGCATAAAATAGCCACCAGATCCAACATCGGCTCTGAGACTGGGCACAACATTACTAGTACTCTGAGATGCGAGCTGTGGCTCTGCTGTTTATATAGCTGCTAGAGTATTGTTTCCTCCATCAACAGCTGGAGGAGCAGGCTGCGTTTCAGACTGTGTCTGAATTCCCTGGTTCTGGATCTGGGTTCCACATCATTATGGGCGCTAACGTTCTCAGATAAAGGCTGCTGCTTGTAGAGGCGTTTCCGCTCCACGAACGCTCAGAGACACAGCTGCAGATGCATGCTGTGTTGCAGATGGTGTGCTAGTTCCCTCATTCTGGATATAGTTGTAGCTGCTGATTGAGGTCTGGAAAATTTGGCTTTCTTTTTTCGGGGGCTTTGTGGCGCTTGATGGGAGGGCTGTTGATGAAGAGAGCAGAGTTGGAGTGTTCGCTCCGGCTGCTGCCGCGCCATGCCTTGGGAGGATGCGGATTGGGTGATCGAAGGTTCGGCGGTCGCGGCGGCTGATTGACCTCCCACTACACTAGGAAGGTGTCAAGATAACAGTTTAATATAGATAGTAGATAATAGGGGTTCGATGGTCTTATATTCGGGCGACAGGTGGTGATAGCTTTAAGAGATAGATGGCCATCTGTATGTCCAAACTATAAAGAAGCAATGAGCATCCTTGTGTGTGCCCGGGTGAAGCAGTTTGAGGCCATGAGACTCTAAACACCGAGCCTGGCGAGATTGCTTTCGCCAACCTTCCTTCTGGGGAAGTAAAGACCTCAGAGCGGCTCTTGGGAGTGGGTTAGAGTGGCCTCTAAAGCAGGCAAATAAATTAGACTTGATCTGTAAGATTGTGGATGGTACCTTTTTGTTGCAGGTTGATTGGTGAAGCTGTTGTTGAAAGTTGTTCTCTCTGGTGTTAGATACTCCTTGAGGCCGACTTTTGAATGTGAGGCTTGGCCAGGCTTACTTGAAGGTCAAGTTATGATTTTATATAAGACTAATTATATAAAGTTAAGTTACTTGCTAAGTTGCTTACAGGAAAGTAGATTATTTTAAAGCTGTACTAAAAATTAGTGTTGAAAAAGGTGTTGGAAATATAGCCGCATGGTGCACCACAACTTACTCCGAGTCTGAGCTACTTGACGGGGTTTAGTAGTGCCAAGTCAGTTTGATCTACATCTACAATAACGTAATGCAAGATAAATGAGCAAAAGTGTTGCGTTGATGCTTTCGCCCTTCTCTCTAAACATAGTCTTCGTAATTCTTAAAAGTACACTGAAATAGGATATTGAGATAAAACCTATAATAGCCATTCGCCTAAGCCATGCATGCATCAAATCAAATAGTATATTGCTTCAGCAAGAAAACAGAGCAACCAAAACATCCTCCCTCGCAAATTCAAAATAGGTTGTAAAAAATAGTTGATGAACAGCCGTGCCCGGGGCTAAACGGTAGCTTCTGGAAGAAAAGCATCGGCAGGTAACGTCCCCTGTGCCTATCCAACTTGTTAGCAAAGGATCGGTAGGACAGCGACTCAAGTAGACTTGCCTTCAATTCCGCGAAATTCTTCAGGGCAGCATCTAGATTCCAGCCGTTTCCTGAAAGCGCCATTTCAGAGTATTGTTGTGTCATCAGTGTGTTGGTGCTTAGCTGCATCACTAGTTGCTCTTGTTGTACCTGGACGTCGGTTTTCCCGGGAGCTGGAAGGCCGTACCCAGCAGGCGCAGATGGAACCACCGCTGGAGCTGCCACTGGAGCTGCTGGCGGTACGGTGACCGGCTGGGGCCCCAACTGCCATGCTTCATTGCCGCCGAATGCTCGCAGACAGAGCACATCGTTGATGACCCTAATTCCCCCCATTCCTCCACCCGGTCCGAGAATGAATGTACGATCAAAGCTCCGAGATTCAACCTTTCCTGCATTGCTCTCTTCGAACTTTCCGTGCACCATAATAAGAAACCCTCCCACACCAGTTGAGCTCTGTCTCGTGATATCAGGAAGTCCAGGGATCGGATAGCATTCAATAAGCCATTCCTCGGGATGCGTTGCGATGTCGGGATGCCTCGTCTGGGGAAGTGTCGTCCATAGTTCACGGATCTTCTCTACTCCCGAGTATGTACGGGACATTCGTGGAGGTAGATGGCTAATTTTAAGGAGATTTCTGCTCTTCTTGAGGTACGGGTCCCAAGCTGCAGGTTCGGTTTGTAGTGCCCTCGGGGCGGATGTGTTGACATTGAGCGAAAAGGTGGACTTGTTATCGTAGAACCCGCTGAGAAGGTCGGCTCGGTTGCTGTCGTACCCGGTAAAGAAGGCTCGAATGAAGTTCTCTGCGATTTGAGATTCGTCGTGGAAATGGGGGGGTTGAATCGGAATCGGTGTTTTCTTCTGTGCAGCCACCTCCTCTTCGGTGCGAACCTGTGTGTTGTTCAAGGTCCTAAGTTCCGGATACCACTTGAGCATAGTATCCTTGAAAGTAGGGTCGGCGCTGAAGGGGTTTCCCGTGAGGTCCAGGAATTGCAATTTCCGAAATTTCCATCGCCATCCAATGAGGGCCTGGGAGTCCTTAAAGTTATTGTTCGACAAGTCGAGATTTTTCAGATCGGGGAACGTTTGAGAGAGTGCTGTAACAACGGCAATATTGGCTAGTTGGTTGTCTGCAAGACTAACACTCTCAACTGCCTCACGCCGCGCCGTCGCATTATCGAAGTTCAGATCCCACACCTTCATCAGCGCGGGAAAAAACTTGGTTTCAGTGGTACTTGTGTTGAAGATCCCCATGGCTACCAAATCTGGATCGTTCGCCAGTTTGGAGAGGTCAAGCAGTTTGGACTGCTGATAGTATCGCCTTCCCAGTATCGTTGTCATTTTTGACTTTGTGTCTGCAGTCGACGGGGTTGTTCCATTCTGGGTTGGCATCGCGTGGTTTAACATAGTAGCCGTAGATTGATCGTGTTTCTCGATTGTAAGAGGGGCTCCAGCAAAGCTAAAGCCACTGAGTTGAAGCATTCTTTCTAAAAATTCCGGTCGGATGGACGCTATCAGAGCGTCGCCTTCAACCCGGGACTAATTAACGTTAGCAAGGCATAAGAGACCTTGAAAACCGCAGTCATCCAAAGGAACAAACGCCCATAAAGCCTAGGCATCCGCCGATCGTCGTTCTGGAGGTACCATCCCTGGAAACGAGAACACATCGGAGAGGAGGACGCTGGTATTTCATGTTCATGTCGGTGACCGCCAGTTCTAGTGTTGCACATACCTTGGATATTCTTGCGCGCGCGCCAGGTTTCGAATCGGATGAGGTGAGTTTTTTCTCGAGAAAAGTGACTAGGCTTTCGACCCCACCGTCGCGGTTGGATGCGGCCTTGCTCTGTTTCCAGCCAGTTACGGAGACCTGCTCTAGCCCAGCACTGCGACCGCCTTGTCGAATATTCGCTTGTGGTGTGCTGGTGGATAGAGCCTTTTGAATCGCACCGATGGTCCTATCGATGGACTGCGTTCGGGGTCCAGAGGGCGGGTGACGATCAGAACCTCCACGAGTTTTTTGCCCACGAATAGCGCCTGCGCCTGCACCCATCGCCAAATCACCATCTCGATCAACCCTTGTCGGAGCACCCCTCTTGCGGATACCCCCACGATCCGAAGCATTTCCACGGCCAGCACTTGCGTGGCCTCGCGAGCCTCTGCCTCTTTTCATCATGATGATTCGGTATAACGACGGAGTTTGTGGTATATAAGGTAAGTTGTGAAATCAGGAGATGAGCGGTTCTCGTTTCTTCGAGATTGGGCTGCACGGAGGCAAACAAAGCGCAGCTGAGCGCCTCAGTTATTCGCAGTTGATTTGACCGGCATGCATCAAAGAGGAAATATTCGTTTTATGAAACAACAAAGGGAGATTTAGGCGAA
The DNA here is from genome assembly GCA_027569065.1 of Aspergillus cavernicola. Taxonomy (NCBI): domain Eukaryota; kingdom Fungi; phylum Ascomycota; class Eurotiomycetes; order Eurotiales; family Aspergillaceae; genus Aspergillus; species Aspergillus cavernicola. Next base: position 429,805 of record JAPDEK010000006.1, read on the forward strand.
TGTTTCGTCTTCAAAAATGAGACAAAGCAGTGACAAGCCTTGTTCTGGAGGGACGAGCTGCAAGTTGAACTTTGGAAAGAAACTTGAGTCCAAAGCGGAAACAAGTGCAGAAAAAGTGACGTTGAATAATCATTTCTGCAGGCAGCAGAGTCACGTGGCTAGGCGGCGGTCAAAATGGGGCTGAAAAACACGTGATACAGTAAACCGTTCAGAGACAGGGTGGGAGTGGGACCTACCTTCAACCAATCGTAGCCTGTGGTCTGTCCTCTGACAATATACGGTAATACCAATACATGCCGGGCATCTCCAGCAGTGGGATAGATTACGCATTACGTGTTCCGATGCTGCTCCTCCGAGTCGGCCATTACTTTCGAGGACTTTGGCAATTCATCCAGCCTTCGCAAGTCAGGAATTAACTAGAGAGAAGCTTGGAGACTTGCGATTGAATTCCGCCGGTGCCTCTCTTCTTAACGGCCTATCCAGCCCAAGTGAGTTGTCCTTCCTCGGATATCTCTTCTGTATCTGTTCGGATGACTACTGCATTGGGTTGAGCACTTGATCATTACCGACTGACAACCAAACCCACGCTCTAGATACCATTCACACGGACCTAGCCGGTCTAGGAACGATTGTCAAGTCGCACCCGTATGATCCTCGATCAATTGAAGCCATGCCGGCCAAATCACGGTTCACAAGGCTAGATGCCTTCGCCAAAACAGTCGATGAGGCACGCATCCGCACTACGTCCGGTGGTATCATCACGATCGCCTCGCTACTCATTGTTATGTGGCTTGTTTGGGGAGAATGGATGGACTACAGGCGTGTGGTAGTTCTGCCGGAGCTGGTCGTTGATAAGTCAAGAGGTACGGTACAAAGACAAGGGGACCTGCGCTCGCAACATGCAGGGTCGGTATAATGGGACTGTTGGCTAATTGGGATATTTCTGCCTTTACAGGAGAGAAGATGGAGATTCACTTGAACATTACATTCCCGCGCCTTCCTTGCGAGCTTACGACGCTTGATGTGATGGATGTCTCAGGTGAACAGCAGGTTGGTGTAGCGCACGGCGTGAATAAGGTCCGTCTGGCGTCTGTGGCAGAAGGAGGCCGTGTTCTCGACGTCCAGGCCTTGGAGCTGTAAGCAATGGCCCCAATATCTGTTGCGAGATATGGATCCTCCGTTGACTGTTAATGTCCAGCCACTCTGCCCAAGAAGTAGCGAAACACCTCGACCCCGATTACTGCGGTGAATGCGGTGGCGCACCTGCACCTGCCAACGCCATCAAAGCAGGGTGTTGTAATACATGTGACGAAGTCCGAGAAGCCTACGCCCAGCAACAGTGGGCATTCGGCAAGGGCCCAAACATCGAACAATGCGAACGCGAAGGCTACGCGCAGCGAATCGACGCCCAACGCCGCGAAGGATGTCGCCTGGAGGGCGTAGTCCGCGTCAACAAAGTCGTCGGAAACTTCCACATCGCCCCCGGCCGCAGCTTCTCTAGCGGAAACGTCCACGTCCACGACGTAGCGAACTATCTTGAGGCCGAACTCCCCCCCGCCGAACAACACACAATGACCCATATCATCCACCAACTCCGTTTCGGCCCCCAGCTCCCCGACGAGCTCTCCGACCGCTGGCAATGGACAGACCACCACCACACTAACCCACTCGACAGCACCCGCCAAGAAACCCCAGAAGCAGGCTACAGCTTTATGTACTTCGTCAAGGTCGTCTCAACCTCCTACCTCCCTCTCGGCTGGGACCCGTTACAGTCGACATCCCTCCACAGCGCCTCAGACAGCACCCCTCTCGGCGCCCACGGCCTCGGCCAAGGCTCGCAAGGCAGCATCGAAACGCACCAGTACTCCGTAACCTCTCATAAGCGCTCCCTCCGCGGCGGAGACGCCTCAGACGAGGGCCACCAGGAACGCATCCACGCCGCCAACGGTATCCCCGGTGTCTTCTTCAACTACGACATCTCCCCGATGAAAGTCATCAACCGCGAGGCTAGACCGAAGACTTTCACCGGTTTCCTGACAGGCGTCTGTGCGATTATCGGTGGTACACTAACTGTCGCCGCCGCTATTGACCGTACGCTCTACGAGGGCGTCAACCGAGTCAGGAAGCTGCACTCCAATTAGATCCACACTCAACCTCTAGAGTAAGCTACTACCTCGAATCAGCGGAATCACCTGTACAGAGGCTAGCCAATCACTTTATCCATCCATTTTAAAAGAAAAACAAAAATCAAACAGTATAGTAGATGGGGGAGAGGCGAACGATGAAGGATAAAGGATCTGGCAATCAAGGCGTTTTAAGGTTCTCATTAGTTACTCAAGTTCTTTTTCTTTTCTTTTCTTTTTTTTTTTTTTTGTTTCTTGTATAGTTGGCTAGCTATTGTTGTTCCTTTATACTTGGCAAATTCAAAACCTAGGTACCTTTTGATATGAATCTTGTGCGCTTAACAGGCTGGAAGATAGGGCGTGCTGTTTTCTATCCACCAGTATCTACCAGCTATTTCTATATAAAAGTGAAACCCGGGTAGTGTTGACTTAACGCTGATAAACATTACTCAAGGACTACAATATGGATCAGCTTTCACGGAACGAATATTTTATTCTTCTCGGGTCACTAATAACTAGACAAACCACAAACAAACAGAAAGCACCATGTTTTCCTTTCCCAAAGGAAGTGTGTGAGTAATCCACATGACCGCATCTGGAAATGCAATACCTCAGCGCCGGACCAAATCTCACAACTCCGTCTGATGTGCGAAGTAATTGCCGTAAGAGGCCGCATGCAATGAAAAGTAAACAAAAGTAAACAAAAGGAAACAAGACGACAATAGTAGCCTGAAAGGAGGGGACGCAAGAGATCTAGGTCTAAGATGCAAGATTTCGTGTGCAAAAAGCGAAAAGTAGAAATAGGAAATGATATATCGCGGCCAGATCGTAAGACTTGAAGGAAACAGCGTATAATGGGGTAGAAAACGCTCTGTATCAAGGAAAATAGGGCGGGGGAATGAGAACAATTTTAGTAATGCGATGTGTTGGTATTGCCCAAGTAACCGTGCTGTGTATTGGGTCGACTTGGCTGGTAGATTGGAGGCGTCGTTTGTGATGGCTGTGCTGGGAATTGGCTATACCAAGACTGACGTCGAGGCTCATCAGGTCGGTAGGATTGGTTCAAAGCGTCCCACGTGCGGCTTGCGGTAGGCATGTTGTAAACGCTGTTGGATCCGGCCTGGACTCCGTAGGATTGAGGAGGGGTTGCTGGGGCTAATTGCTGCTGCTGCTGGGGTGGTTGCTGGTGTTGCCAGTGATGCTGGCGTTGGGCAATCGCATGCTGCACCATCTGATTGGACATGCCCTCTTTTATCAACTTCTTCTCCTGTTCTCGAGCATCGATTGCTCCAACCAAGCCCATGGGGTTGACAGGCGGTGGAGTCTTCTGCTTATCACTAGATAGATTGAAGAAAGAGGAGCCGGTCATACGCGCCACATGCTCTTGCTCTCTGGCGGAGAGGTGTGACGCAATATCGTTGTGATTCATCATGCTGCTAGCACCACGAGAGCGGGGCCGGGGTTGATTGTCCCGGTTCAGACTCATTTGGGACTGGGACCTTGTATGGGCCATCCAATCACCGGATACAGGCCGCGGAGGGGGTGTTGTAGTCGAAGTTGAAGGTGATCGATGATGCACATGGTGAGATGGGCTAGGAGCTGCTCGTTGTTGCACGAATTGCTCTGGTGTAAGACCACCTGGAGTTACTGGACGTGGAGGAGCCATTCCCGGCTGCCACAACACACTCCGCCGATACTCGTCCCGGCTCGGTGACCTGGAATGATGACGGTCCACCTGGCGGGTAGGGGCTGAGAACCGCTGTTTCTCTGTGACGTCGGAGCCGGTTCTATGGTGTTCGAATTTCTTCAATGTGTCAGACGTGTTTGGCCGCCCGGTGGTTGGCAGATAAGTCAAGGTTGGTCCGAAGTCTATATTGGGAATGTCTGGATTACTCTCCGACTTGGTGTCGAGCGAGTAATGCGCATCGCCAATAGTCAAACCCCTCGACTGCTCGATTCCCACTGTTTTCTTGACCCCCATCCGAGGTTTAGTTATCGACTTGATGGAATTCTTGCTATACAGAGATCCACGAGTGCTAGCATAGTCAGGAGATGCTGTGGACTCGTCATCGTAAACACTTGCTTCTTCATGAAGTATTGGTTTCTTAGGTACAGAAAATGTTGGGCGATCTACGATACCAACTAGGTTCAAGGCATCTTCGTCAACGGTATGGCGGAGGTCGTCGAAACTCGGTTCACCAACGGAAGTCTGTGGACTGACTACCTGCGACGGGGGTTGGCTGATCGGCTTTCGCTTAACGGCTTTTTGAGTATCGATGCGAATGCTCTGAGAGCTTAGTCTGTTTGCCGTGGGCAACGACGTATGCTTAGGCACCGGCGGGCCATGTCCTTGGGCCCCGGCTTGCTGATTAGTGTAGCCGCCAGATGTAGGAGCAAAATGTGGGGCATCAAAAACTGAGTGCGATGAACGTGGCGGTGTGAGACTGCTATCAGTACGCTCGTTGCTGCCATACTTTGTTGACGAAACAGGTCCACCCGCCTGCCTTAATCCGCCAGAAGCAGCGACAAGTTGAGCGAGAGTGGCGTCGGACATGCGTACGTTGGCCCTCCGCACGTCCGGCGACGGCTCCGGTCTGGTCGAAGGTCGTTCTCTGGGGTCATGAGTGAGAATGGGCGGTAAAGCAACATCAGAAGGAGGCGACGGAGACGCGAAGTGTTGAGTAGTCGGTACAGGCCCCGAATTGAAATCGGCTCCTTGTTCAGAGTTCCAAGGCCGATCATACTCCGAGCTACTGCGCCCAGGGGAGCCGCCAATGATAGAACTTTCTGCAGCTCCATGCGTCGAATCCTGTGCGGAAGACCCCGCAGAACTTTCCATCGCAGAGCTCTGAAGGAGTCTGGGGGCAAATCCTGCTGTATCAGACATGGTTCGGGAGTGTTGGGCCGATGAAAATGACGCATCTTTAGGTACTTGTTGAACTATAGCATCCACCGACTGGTTGAAAGCAGGTATATATTCCGGCAAAGGTCCTTCGCGCTTGGATGGCTCCCCAGGGACATTGCTGTACCGGCTCGGGAGACTGGCACGAAAACGAGGCTTGCTTGTTGAAATGCTGCTTGCCCTACTGCTTGCATTTGCCATTCGTCGGGCGGTTGCGTCCTTGAGCTGCTTCCTCCACTCGGCCTCACTCCAGTTCTGACTCTCGGGAATGTGCATCAGGTTCACAATGTCCACGAGGTCGAGATAGTCATAGCGCTCTTGATCGGGGAAGGCGAACATGATACTTTTGATGTGGTTCACCGCAGCAATGAGACGAGTAGGGCGCCCGTAAAGATTGAAGGTGTCGAAAGTCGGCATCAGAAATCGAAGCATTATTTCGAACCCGCTCACAGCAGCATGGCCCTCCGGCATAACGAAAACGAAGCCCTCCGTCTTTGATTCCGACTGCGAGTGTAGGATGAAATTGCCTTCGATCTTGATCAGCGTTGACTGTTCAATCAAAGCCTTTGACTGAGGATAAATGGCATAGGCGCAATAGGCATCGGTGATGGTCGCTATGGGCTTAACCTTCTTTGTCTTTTTCGTTTCGTAAAACTTGATGTTTCCTATCGCGAGCCTCGGCGCACGATCATAGGCGGATTTTTTCTTCATTGTTTTCCTTGCCTTCTGAAGCTCTTTCTCATCAGGTGGAGTTATCACGAACCAGCATCGTCTCCACGGGGTACCAGCGCCAAATCTCACACGAGCCCAGTCTTCGTGTTTGAACCGACTGCGCTCCAAAATTACCCTGATGTTGTTTAGGTCTCTAGCTTTGGCGGCAATAATGGAGCCGGTATACGCTTCGTACAGAGATGTATGTTCGTACATGGCCAGGCGAATTGCTGATGCCCATTGGACTAGAGAATCATATGATTCGAAATGCAGGAGATATCGGTTCTGGCCCGCGGATGAGATGCTCAAGACGTTTTGGAGAGACTGCGGGCCTGCTTGATTCTGTGTAGAAAGGGTCTCAATCTGGGATTGCCGTTAGAAAAATGTGATTAAATCGAGAACGTATATTTAGAGCTCACCGGTTTGACCGACGCATCTGCAAGGTTAATGAAGGTCGGGGAAATTTCAGCAGCATCACCAACTGCGTCCAGCGCAGCGGCATCCCATAGTGACAGGACGGTACCGACTAACTGGGCATAACACTCCACCCATTGTCGGTCTACGCACAGCCGGCCATCTAGAACAGGGTCAGTCAGTCCATTCAAAGCCTCGGCTCAACACAACAGCGGTGGCGTACTGGTTTCCAGATCACTCAGCTTCAGGAAATAGCCCTCGTAGTAAAGTTTGTTGGTATGGCTATTCAGATATGAATAAATTCGCTGAAGTTCGGCCGGAGTGTCCTCCGCTAAATGCATAAACGGGGGGTTGTGGGAGAAGACTGTCGATCCTGGCCGCGACATGCGCCGATCCGCTTTTGACGACGGGGAACCATCGAGCGGAGAGGGAGTGTCCGGAGAAGGTGTCTCAAATCTCGATGGAGGGCTGTATGCCGAAGCCGGTCTTCCGCTTCTATCGGGACTTGCTTTACGGGAAGATCCACCGAAAGACGATAGAAACGATCGCACTAGGAACGCAAGGGATATCAGTCGGCATTCTATTGACTTCGTGATCTAAATCAGGGCTGATGCAATCAGAACACGAGGTACTCACCACGAGAGCGAACCATTATGGCGATGAGGGAACTGGGTGTTCACAACGTCCACAAGAAGGCCAGCTTCTGATTTATTCGAAAACGAAGGTAAAGGAGCGAGCGGGAGGGGAATGAGGATGGAATGGGGTTGATGGTGTTTTGGGTTCCGACTCCTCCACACAGAGATAGCGACAGAGTGTCAAGACCCGCCAAGATTAGGACAGGAAGGTTGATTCCATGGAGGATTGGTAAAAGAAAGGCGTGTGGGGAGAATAGCGAATGACACGGAGAGAAAGTAACGAAGGACGGAGGCCAAGTTGAATTGGTTCTTGAGACGGATGGTGCAAGGTTGTAGTCGTCAGCGCCTGACCTTGGTTCCAAGTCAGTTGGACACTACCAAGGTGGTTTGTGTGGAAACCAAGCGATGTCCGGGGAGGTTGGGGGATGAAGAAGAGGAAAGCAAGGTTAAGATTGAAAGAACGGTAGGGAAGGGAGTGACACAAGAAGCAAGCAAGCAAAGAATAATCAGCATGAGGTGAGACTGGGACGGGGATCCGGTGGAGGTCCCTGGTCTATCAGTACTCAGTCCCAAGGAAAGTGTAACCGTTTTTTTAAACAATTAATTATTCCAGCTGCCCAGACCGTAGTCTCAGCCACAGTTTATTCTACGCAGTTGATCACTCACAGGCTTTACGACAGTCAGAAGACGTAGTAATAATGTACGTAGTGAGTCAAGTAACAGTTGGGGTGGCAAGTTAAAAATAAATGAAGGAAAAAAAGCCACAGGTTCTCCGGAGTTGTAGGTTGGAACTGCGTCATCAGCTGTGGCTCAGAACCAGAAAGGATCATGATGGACCTTGTACTTTACGCTACGATTCCAGATCGACGTGGATCAGAAGAGGCTTGCAGCTTACACCGATTCCAGACAGGGCTTTCCCTGGGAGACATTGTTTCCCCTCTTTATTTTGAAGATATCTGGCATCACCTAAATTTCTCCCGGGTTTATATTGAAGTTGAATAACGGCAAAATTCTCCAATCCAAATATAGTAACACGGCCCTGCGTGTCTTAGATCCTCCTTTCTAGTTTCTACTCGTTCTTTCTTGTTCTTCCACAAGGTCAGAACTTGACAAATGGTCCGCCGCCAAGCTCTCCTGAGTCCTAACCCACCAACTGTGGCTGTTGAAACTTGATTCACCCTAACTCCATCTCGAACGACCGCCGCATCCCGAGTGACCACTCAGATGGATTCATTGATTCCATTATTGTACTCCGTATGTTAGACTCGAATAGTTTGTTTCTCGAACGTGACTGCCTGACATGCCACCAGATCTTCTTCTCAGATCCTCAGTGCTCACCCTCGAAAAGCACACTATTTGATCACAACATCACCCTTTTTGCTCCTTTTCTTCAGTAATTTCAGCAATAATTTGTTAGGATCGCGGGGGAAAGGTGAGGACCTCAATAGGTTAGCCTAATTAGGCACAGAACTGTGCCTGATATTCATAGATCGAGTTCATTCAATGAATATGTCAAGAATACTGTCCTTCATATACCTATTACCTAGACTATGTAGAATTGTAGACAGAGTACTCCAAGAATGTCTCCCAAATTAAGCTGTCAGCCCTGAGTCCCTGACGCGTACTCCCGCAGCGATCTCCACCAAGAGAAGAAGAGAGCAGCGGGTATGACTTCAACGGCAGGCGGGCCGAGTCGACCAGAAACCAGGCTTGACTTGCTTGAGATATTCAAGCTGTGCGCTGCCCTCGCCAATTACGCAGTCCCCACCATTCTACTACGGAGTATGAGTAAACAATGACAGAGTACTCTAGACTCTAGAGAGGTACATGACGAGGCACCAAGGCAGCGAATCTTTCGACTGTAGGTAAGGATTCTGAGGTACTCCTTGTCAACAACTTGAAATATAATGTTGATGTGTGATTTTGGGTATACAAATGTTGCCCTGTATAACTATAAGTCCATCAATATTACTCAACCTCGAAAACATCCATGCTGGCCAGGTATCTTGAGAGACTCAGCGACAATTCAATTTTATCATGCAGTGTTTGATTTGGATTCTTTCTCCACGAAAGACACCGGGACTGCGCTCGAGCTAGGACTGCATTGGAAACTGCCATCCTATACTATCATAGGTTAGAAGGCCATTTCAAGTGAATCTCAAGTTGCAGTCTCTGACAAGATGATTGAGTGAATTTCTATTGTTGTATGCAGCTGGCAGGCTGCCATCAGTCATTCACCCTCAATGCGCATTCACTTCACTCTCCTCCCTTCTCAAATGCACTCATTCCCCTGTCCCCTGCTTCTTTCGACATGTTCTTTTCTTTCCTTGGGCAACAGGCTTTATTATTTATGCCACAACCTTCCATAATCGTTCTGTCATCCTCCTGCAATCCGTGACTTTACCACTTGGTCTTTTGGCAGAGACTTCGACGCGAGGTACACGATCATCTCCTACTTGACATATCCCTTCTCTTGTCATCTATTCTTCCCCTGTGTTTTTCTTTCTTGTCATCTCCTTGTCAATTTTGGTGTTGTGTTGTGCCCTCCCTGCGTGAAACAAAGCTGTCTTCGAGTCCTGTTGCCGACTGCTCATCATGGATGTGTTTGACCTCTCCCCAGCCACTCTAGCTGAGCTCCCCAAGGAGGTTCCTGCTGGACCCGTTGATATTCCTTTCCATACTCCTTACGCTCTGGTTGACGAAAAAGCCCCTCAGATTGTCGAGGCAGAGAATCAGAAGCTGGATGACTTGATGGACAAGTTCACCAAAGGCTTCGACCCTGGCTCCTTTGGCAACGTTATCATGTCTTCTCTTCCTAAGCTGGCGAACAACCTCTTCCCAGGCACCTATGCTCATCTTCTGCTGATCTTGTTCGAGACCTTTAACGTGATTCAAAGCCTCCAGCTCGGTATGGAGAACTGGTTACTTCATCGTTTTGACACTCCGAACATTTACCCCGGCGAAGGGAGCTTCTCTGATGAAAGCTTCTTTGCCGCTGAGATTGAGATGTTGAGAAAGCTGCTGGAACCAATCCGTGAAGGAACCAAAAGGTCGATCTTTTGGTTAAACACCAGACGTGCGGATCCCTCCCGGACATGCGAGCAGCTCGAAGCATCTATCAGAGTTATTGAGACGTTCAAAAATGACATCTGTGCAGCCTTGAGCCCGAGCCATGAGAATAGTAAGTGACCATAAACCACGCATCTCATTTGCATGCTGACCTCGCCATTGTAGGAACCACCTACAGTACCCTCCCTGTTTCAGTTGAACGGACGGCCATGTTTAGTATGAAACACCTCCGTCTGGATTCGTGCAAGGCCACTCTGCACTGGGACAGCTTCAACGGTTCCGAGTTAGAATTTACCTCATTCTTCCGGTTCTACAAGGCCCACGTATCGAAGAACGAACCCGCAAAGGCACGTGCGTCTGGATGGCTGCCCCCAACCTCCCCGGGGACTCCTCGTCTGTCAGCCCAGGAAGCAAGCGAAGGAGACTTGGCAAGCTGGATCTCTCACGGAATCGACAACGAGGTCATCGATCTCCTGCTCAAAACCGCAATGTGGCTCAGCATAGCAAGAGGACTGGCGGCCGCTCATCTGTTCTGCGATGTAGCTAGACTCTTTGTACTGAACATGCCGTCCAAGAAGCCTACGATCGAGTACCGCTGCTTTCTACAGTATCTTACCCGTTTGAGGGCTTCCGCCGAAGGTGCCCCATCCTGTACTTCTCCTCTCGTCCCTCGAGACAACAAGGTCTTCCCCTCGCGCAATATCGATTATTTCGAGGATGTCTGGAGAACGAGCCATGAGCTTTCTGCGGGACTTTATGATAACATTTCTCTGTTCGTGAAGAACAATGTCCCCAACTTCCAGCTCTCAAAGGCGCCTCCCCGCCGCCGCTCTGGTCACGCAGACATGCATATCATCACTCAGGTTCCTCTCCGTGGAAACTTGGATGGTATCCCACAATCTCCAGAGGAAAGTCCCTCGCAGAAAGGGTAAGTAACTTGAGCCTGTTGCCGCCATTAAAACATAGCTGATGATTGTGTTCCTTGCCCTAACAGACCCGCCGACGACTATGATCTTCCTTCACTCTCACCTGACAAGTCCGCGATGTCTCGCAGCAGGACCGTCTAACTGCCCCAATTCTATGTACTTTGACAGCTTCTGGTCTACATATCTAGTGACTAAAGTCGATCTACGTCCCCGAGGCTTGAATACTCTCCACTCATCGTTTCAATCTCGACAAACCATATCAATCCGATGCAAATACGAGTTCTTTGGGATACTTTGACCGGAATATCACCTTCAGATAGAACAACTTCCGGGTCGGTTGGTACGAGATTTCTCTCCCTTTTTATTCCGTTTGCTTTCGTTTTCTGTTCTCTCTTACTTTCCTCTCAATTCCTCCTCTTGTTTGAATTCTCCAGTTCCCAGCACGCACCCTCCCTCGTCTATCCAGAACCCCTTTTCTGCAACGCAAATAGCAAGCAGAAACCGGTGCCTCGATAGACGGGAGTTTTGAGCGGCGCAGTAGATCGATCGAACGAAGCAGCGAACTAAGAGTCGAATTCAGTTATCGTACAAAGCAGAAACCCAAAACAAAAAAAGAAATAGTTATCCAAAATCATCTCACACATAACATCCCATTTTTGAATTGTGCTGTCTTGTCTTGTTTTGTTTTTTCCTTCTTTATTTTATCAGGGGGAGAATCCCCATTTCATGTTCTCACCTTCAAGGCCCGGACCCATCCGCCGAGACTTTATGTTACATGGAAGTGAAACACAAGCTGATATTCCCATGCAGGCTATCTTTTATTCTCTCCCCATTTATTTACTGTGGCTATTCTTTATTGATGTCCGATAGGTTGTTTCTGTGAGGGTGTGCATCTAGTTACCCATCATTGGATCCATGGATGGTTGGTCTTCCACCTGCAGCTGTTTGCTCTACATTGAACTTCCAATGAGTCCTGAGTCCCTGGCTCCTGAGCCTATCACCCAAGGCTGTTGGTTTATCCTCGTGGGCCAGCGCTTCAACTTTCAGATCTGGGTTGGAGGTCTTCCCTGCTATGGAGTTGAGCTGAGCGGTCTGGTTCGTCTCGCTTCAGGTGAATATTCGCTTACTTACTTACCTGGTTCGGGGTGATTGAAGATATGCAGGTCCTGTCCTATCCTTTCCCTGCTAGAGTCCTCTTCGATTTGGTAGTCGATGCGCTAACTGAACTGAGAGCAATCTGTTTATGAGATAATCTGGGGTTGTCTACGGCATAGGTATATGAGGAGTTTGGCGAGATAAGTTGCTATTGATAACTATTCATTCATTCCTTCATTATCGAAGACTATACTTAATTGTTGTTGCTGGAAAAAAAGACTGTCAAAAGATGAAAAATCAAATCAAATCAAATCAATATAGATATAAAGCACACAATGAGAAACAAAGAAAAGAAAAAATCCAACAATAACATCGCCACTTAAGCGCTCGCTATAAATTAACCATACTATAATCCAGAAACGGATCAATCATCGCCATGTCATCAGGGATGGGTATATTAGAAACGGACTCGGACTCTTGCATCATGATATCGGAATCAAAGTAACCCCCCGCTTGAGGGAATGTCGACAATTCTGAGTGTCCGCCGACGGCATACGAGTCCGTGCTGATATCAGGAAGCAGGGAAGTCGGATCATGAACAGTAGTAGTGGCCGTTGGTGCACAGACATACGGGTCACACGAAGGGTGCTCATTATCTAACTCGAGGCCGTATATACCAAGAATATCACCAGGGACGGGTTCGGAGTCGTCACCGAGTAAGGCTCGTTGGAGGAACAGGTCTCGGATGTCGTCTTCTGAGTAGTTGTGTTTACTACCCATGTGGACCCAGAGATCGTAGTTGCGGTGGAAGCGGTGAGAACACGAGTCAATGAAGCATGCGATTTGGCGGCCGGTTGCTTCGGCGTAACCTTCGCCAGTGAGGGTTGCCAGCGCGGATAAGTTAGTTGGCTCGTCGTTGTCCTGCCGTTTTCTCGTCAGACCTAGGCGCTGTCGTCGCTCGGCTTTGGAGTTCTGGAAGCCTAGATGGGCGGTGCGAATGTGCTCTTCAAGTGCTAGTTTGCTACCGTATCGCTTTCCGCAGCCATCATTGGACCAGCCAGCTACTCTTTTCGACGTGGAGAGGTCTGTCTCTCCACAGACGAACCGTTTCTCACCTTCGTGGACGGTTCGGATGTGTACTGTTAGGTTTCCCTTTTTCGTAAAGCTACGGTCGCAGTCGGGTACTGTGCATGGGAATACCCTTCGGTCATCGAGCCCGACGTTCCCATGTGCCACTTCTAGATGGCGGCGTAGCTCACGTGCCGTAGAGCAGGTCACCGAGCAGTTAGGACATTGTGGGGGGTGGACGGTTCGAATGTGGGCTTGAAGTAGCGAGTAGGTGGGAAATGTAAGGGGAGGAGACATTGATGGCTGGTTTTCTTGCTCTGCACGCTGGGAGCACTCTGCGCAACTGAACCGCTTTTCCGTGTGGACTCGGCTCTCGTGCGCACGGAGATGGCCTGCTGTTTCAAAGGCCATGAAGCACTTCTCGCCGGTATGTGGATCATTGTGCGCGCACTGGAAAGGTTTCTGTTTCAGATGCACAGATAGGACATGTTTCTGGAGCGTCGAGTGCTTGCGGAAGGTCTCATTGCACGGCGGATGCTTAGTACAACGGTACTTGTCTCGCCCATCATGGGCAGACAGGTGTCGTCGTAGCCGAGATCCGGTTACGAAGCTTTTCCCGCAGCTTGGGCGATCACAGATATAGTCCCGTACCCCAGTATGGGCGCTTTTGATATGGTGATTCAAGTGAGAGACGCGAAGGAAGGTCTTGTCGCATCCGTCCTGAGAACAACTAAACAGCCTTTCGTTGTTGTGCGAGCGCAAATGTTCCTGGAGCCGTGCGGGTCGATTGAATGCCTTGGTGCAACCTTCGAATGGACAGCGGTGGGTTTTCAACTCCGATGGGTATTTGACGGAGGTCGTCGAGAAGGGTGTGGCTGGTGTGTCATGCAGACTGTCGCTGCTAATACTGGCATCATCGTGTGAGAAATAGTCGGCATCGGAATGCACTTCTTCGTAAATGGGATCTAGACCGAAAGCAAGGTAATTAGTTTCCGAATTGTTTTGTTGATAGAATGCGACAGGGCCTACCAGTTTGATCAAGGGCTGCTTGTCTTTGTAGTCGTTTAGGGCTGGGGTAATCCCCTGTTGACTCTCTCTTTTGGCCCATGCTCAAGCGAGCACACGAGGTATGGCGTCAGCAGTTTAAGACATGTACAGAACATCAATCATGAGTTCTTGCATTGACAAGAAATCTTGCAAATCTGTATAAATTCTCCGAGACGTCAAAATTTTGCCAGAAAAGAAAAGGCGGTGAAAAGCTGTCTCCCAAAACAGGTTAGTGGCATCAGGAACTTTTCCGCCGCCTTTTTGTTGTCGCAAATCTTCATGAAAGCACTCCCCGTGTCCCGTTTGTCGCTTCATTCCACCCAACCCATAGACAGGAGGCCCGGTCTCCTCTCGCATCTCGCCTGATCTTTGAACGCCAATTCTTCCAATCCCAGTCCCTCTGACTCGTCACAATGTCTGACTACGGCGAACACGAAGCTGAAGAAAAGTAAGAGCACCTTGGATCTGGAGCCAGGAATCTCGAAAACAGTCATATCTGCCGACTATTGCTTGAGAGAAGTCTGAGTTCTCTAACTTGTTTCCCACCATAGCTACGACTACGAGCCCGGGCAGGACTATGACAATGAGCCCGAAGACTTTCTCAACCCCGAAGACGTCGAAGGCGAAGAGGGGGCAGAGGGATACGAAGACGGCCAATACGCGCCAGCCGTGAACGGAGATCGTGTGGTCGTTTCAGGAGACCCGAACGCAGGGTATTCCGGCAAAGTGGTCGAACAGGCACGGGCAAAGAAAATCCCCAACGACCAGCGCACAACAACCCCATACATGACCAAATATGAGAGGGCTCGCGTGCTGGGTACAAGAGCTTTGCAAATCAGGTTCGTACAAGCGATCGACTGGGAAGATGGTCCAGAAAGCAGCGGAGCTTTTATTGACATCTCATCAGCTTAAATGCGCCGGTGCTTGTGGATCTTGAAGGAGAGACGGATCCCTTGCAAATCGCTCTCAAAGAGCTGGCTCAAAAGAAGATCCCTCTAATTGTGAGGAGGTATTTGCCAGACGGAACGTAAGTGGTGTTCTTATCCTGCTGGAATGGGGCCAATTCTGACCATGGCGCTTTTAAACCAGGTATGAAGACTGGACATGCGAAGAACTGCTATAAATTAATAATGAGTTTGTATTTCACAACGGGTTTCTTGTGTTTTCGTTTCTTCTAGTCGAAGCTGTCCGTTTCCGCATAGCGTTTGGAGTTCAGGGGTAGGACATGGGCAGCGGTTCAGCCAGCCGGGTCCTACAAAGGGAAAAATAAACAAAAACAGTTACAGATATAGTTAGTGAAGATTGAACATTTCAAAGCGCAAAGAAATTCAAAAGAGGAAAGTTTGATGTTGAGCTTCACGAACTGTTTGTAGTACCTCTATCAGTACTCCAGCTGCGTGTTCCAGGCCTTCAACCAACGAATATTGCTTGATCATCTTATCCTGTAAGTCAACTGACCGAAGCCAGCATTTCTTCGGCTTGAGAGAGCGCGACCAAGTCAACAGCTGCGAATGATGCATGTTGCGCTTCCATCGACCTTGCTGCGGACCAACAAGGCTTGCAAGTTGGGAGATAATAGTAGTGACTCACGCTACCCTTGATAGCCTAAAGATATACGTGAGATGTTTTGCCTTTGAGAATATGACCTCGACTTTCTAACTATCACGCAGGAAGATTTCCGATCTATACAGACGGTCACATGACTGACAGTACTGATATCCATCGAATTCCAACCGGCGCCCTCCGAGACTCCGACATCAAGCATTTGCAACTGTTTCTGACGTCTCGTTCTGGAAGACCCATAGGCTGTCATCTTGCGATAACTAATTCTGGCATTATATTGATGAGAAATCAATGACCAGATGATCGGCTTCTCTCATACCTGCTATAGCAGGCATCTGCTTCTCCGCTGGATAAATCGGCACGTCTCGCGCTAATCCATCACATCTCGTTCCTTCCACCAATGTCCGTATCAAATCTATCACACTAATCACTAGCCCAGATTCTCTTATGCAGCCTCAAGAACATAACTATTCAGTTATTGCACGAGTTTACTAATGATGGCACTGAGTCATTATCATTCCTAGGATGCTCGGCTTTGTGTGCTCGAACCCGTACCAAACAAGGACAACAAAGCCCCTTGGCGCGCATTTGTCAGAGAGGCGGCCTTTGTACTGAGTGCCCTCTGCCCAGTGTACAAGTTAGCAGTTAGCCCGAACGGGCCACAGAGCCGGTCCCTGACTCCATTTTTTTCGCTGTTCCAAACTTCCAATGGAATTTTGAGGTCTAGGATAGAGGCAAATCATTTATCAGGCCCTATGATATGATTACTGATAATGGACCCCTCCCCGGCTGCTCAACTTTACCAATTACCAAGCTTAGCGGCCCCAACACTAGTGGACCCGCGCAACCCAGCTTGCAAGGATTGCTTGCTAAAAAAAGTGAAAGAGAATGATTTCTCTATATATTTCGACGCGCCCCCGTGGTTAGTCCACATGAGTTTAAGACAAGTCACCATAGCCTATCGTCCTTCTTCGGTGGTCGTTAGCACATTTCTTGTCCATCATACCTAACCGCCGCACCGTTCGCACTCAGCCTATCAGACCGCAGAAGGGAAATCGATACCCGCAACAAGGCGTGGAAATGGGCACAGGTTTCGATACACGAGAGAAGACCCTGGGCGCATTAGAAGGTGGTCAAGATGTCCAGCAAACCACGCCTATGCCGGCTCAACCAGTCGAGGAAAGAGCACCAGAGCCGACATTCGATACTGGCCTCACGGCCTGGCTACAAGTATTTGGTTCGTTCTTCCTGTTTTTCAACTCATGGTATGTACCCAATCTAGACTATATCTTCGTTCTCCCAACGCTCAGAAAACTGACGACGATTATAGGGGCGTGGTGAACACATGGGGCGTTTACCAAACATATTATGAGCAAACTATGCTATCCGACATGCCCTCGTCCTCCGTAGCTTGGATTGGCTCATTACAATCATTCCTTCTCATGTTGTTCGGTGTCGTTACAGGTCCACTGTTCGACGCTGGTTATTTCCGCGGGCTTCTTGGGTTCGGAACCGTCATGCTTCCTTTTGGACTAATGATGACCAGCATATCCTCAAAATTCTGGCATCTGATCTTGGCCCAAGGAATCTGTATTGGTATAGCCTGTGGATGCTTATTTGTCCCAGCAATCGCGATCTTGCCTCAATACTTCAAGCAAAAAAGGGGACTCGCGAACGGGATTGCAGCCTCAGGAAGTAGCATTGGTGGTGTCATATACCCGATCATGTTCAATCAGTTGCAGAAAAAGGTCGGGTTCCCTTGGGCAACGCGCGCGGTGGGCTTCCTTGCCTTCGGGACTTGCCTCATCTCCTTCTCGCTCATGCGCATGCGGTTCGTACCAACAGAGAAGCGCAATTTGATCCAGCTGGGCGCATTCAAGGAACCGATTTTCGTGCTTTTCGCTATCGGCATGTTCCTGGGCTTCTTGGGCTTTTACAACTTCCTATTCTATGTCCAGTCCTACGCCATTGAGACCGGTATTGTCGATGATAACCTTGGCTTCTACCTGCTCTCGATGCTAAACGCGGGATCGACCTTCGGCCGGATCATACCTAACTTCATCGCTGACCATGCCGGCCCACTGAATATACTTATCCCAGCTTCCGCCGTCACTGCCATCCTCTCCTTCGTCTGGATTGGCGTACACACCGTTCCTGGAATCATCATTCTGTCTGTCTTATACGGAATATTCTCTGGCGGCTTCGTCTCACTCCCACCTGTGGTGCTGTCTTCCTTGACCAAGGACATGCGTGAACTCGGGACGCGCATGGGCATGGTATTTGCGATTACATCAGTGGGATTGTTGATCGGAACGCCAATCGGAGGCGCCATCCTGAGTGATTCGCACAAGTATCTGGGGGTTCAGCTATTTACAGGTTGCTGTTTGACTGTATCTGTCGCCATATTCCTGGGCGTCAGGCTTTCTCGCACCGGGCTCAATCTCGCCATTCGAGCCTGAGATGGCTCTATTGGATATTGTCGACACGTGCAAGGATTCTCAATCAGTTCTTGATTGACACAATACCAGCGCCTGTCGGGTATAATATTGCATGACTCGGTGATCTTTGTCCGGGTATTTATAACGAGCAGGACTGGTAGTTTGGCCGGGTTAAAAGTGCATTTGTGGAGCGGGCTTGGGCATTTTATATAAACATTTAGCATAGCTAATCTACATGCATATTTATCATCCATTGCACACTCACCTCAACAGGCTACTTTTAAGATTGTTCTCGGGTAGTGAAGAAAGGAATAATACCACCACAATAATAATGCATTGGATATCAAAAGCAACTGCAAAACACCAAGATGCTAAACCACCTCAACCCCACAAAATTACTATGAAACATCATGCGGGCTAACAGGGAAATTCTCCCCATTCTCACGAATATGCTCTAATTTCTTATCCCGACTACACGGCTTGCGCATATCGAATGCATCTTCTCCGGACTCCGAACCCCCCGTCGGATCATCGCTGTAGTAATTGACGACTCGCCGGAACACGGAATACCTGAACCACACAAAGAGGAAAAAATATATTAGCATAAGTGTTCCCAGACTCGGAGGCAGGGCAAGGTAAGAAAAACGCACCCCATCCCATTATACATATCCACCGCAATCTTATTCCCCGCCCGAACGTACAAATCCACAAACCACGCGTTATTGATGTCTGAGCCCTGCTCTAGACGCTCTGTGAGACGACGCGCATGGCCAAGCCGTCGCCATGCAGGCGCAACAGTTAGAACGGTGATGTGGCCGTGCCAGGGTGTGTAGTGTTCCGAATTGCGCATCGAGGAGTGTTGTTCTTCGAGCTTGCCCATGACTAGTTGAGCATGAAAATTAGCAGTTGGTTTTGTTATAGATTGAAATGTGTGACGAATAGATGGTGCAGCATTGTTCACGTACTGTATCCGACAATCCCTTCCTTGCGGTCGTGGACGCTGCTAAAGAGGGACGGCCATCGCATGAGGTAGTTCAGGTAGAATCCCAGGTCGTAGTTTTCGGTGAGGGGGTCGAGGTTCGTCAGGTTGAGGGAGAATAAGTCCATCGGGGACATTCGGCGGATGGAGCTCATGGTTGTTGCAGTGGTGACAACTTACAAGTACAACAAGTTGAAGCGGGGAGATTTGGAACTCAGAACAACAATTACTCGATTGGGGCTTCGGCGGTCACGGGGAAATCCAGGGCCGCAGATCAAACCAACTCCAAACCAACTCCCTTTTCTCTTCGTTCCGCGTCTCCCAGGTATTGTGGTGTTGCTTTCATGCAGACGTGATTCTTATATTCGGTTGATTGTCTTTTCACTCTGTTCGCGCGTCTGACAGGAGTGATGCTGTGATCGCTACCCGTTGACAACTCTAGGTCTAACCCCTGTTGATACCAATTTTCGCGACTTTACGACACCATCAAAGTCCCGTTCCAGCCATTTCACTATTTACGGATTAGAATATCGCAGGCGGACGCAGCCAAAAGCATTTGGGACTTACTCGTTTGCTAGGCCACGTCAGTCCTATTTGTTCTAAGTTGTCGAGCTATCTAGAGGTCCTTGGAACCTCAAACAAACGGACCTGCAACATGCCGTCCAGCCCACCTCCACCCTTACGACTATCTCACCGCCACAGTCGGAGTCAATCATCTAATATCGACATGGATCCTATGTCACCAGTCACCTTTATCCCGAACGGTTACTCCCACAGCTCTCCCAGGTCCCCTCGCAGCCCTCGCTTATCCGCCCCGCCATCCCCTGTTACCCCCCAACAACATTACGCGCAGAGCATGAACGGGTCCGCAAGAATGTCAGGCGACTTTGGGGCTGCCGCAGAGGCAGGTGGGGGACTAGGAAACCTTGCAGACGAACTTGCGGATGCTTGGGAGGACGAAGATGGTGGCTATGGATACGCCTCCGGGCAGGAAGCCGCCCCGTCGGATTCACAACCGCTGGAACACATGAGAACGCGGACGCCTTCGCCGGGTTATTCCTCGGATCGAGATTTATTGCAGCCGTCTAGGCCTAAAATGCGAAACGGCACACATCGACACCGGAGGCATGAGTCGCAATATGATGGTTCTGACTATGGGAATGATTCAGACTTCGAGGAAGCTGCGGATATGACCCCTGGGCTTGAGAACCAGATGGCGGAAATTGAAGGCCTGGCTCGACGGGGACTTGAGAACAACGGTAGTGAGAACGACCACATCATTGAACGTGCGGTGGCAGCGCTTCAGGATCTCGGGGCGCAGAGTGGGATTGAGAACAATGCAATGAGGTACGTATCTTCTCCTACAATACGTCGTTTCAGAAACATCTCGCTTTTAGGACCTACAATATACTAATGCTTTATTTCTAGACTCATAACCGCTCATTCCTCCATCACATCGCATCTGACCCACCAAACCCGGACCCTCCAAAACCTCACCCATCCCCTCCTCTTCGCACCATTCCCCCTCCTCTCCGGAGAAGCCATCGACGCTCTAATCCCTTTAATCGATGAGGGCCTCCTACCCAGCCTCCCCTACCCCTTCCCAGATCAACCACACCACTCCCCACCACCATCCACTCCCTCACAACTACCCGCATCGAACCCCCTCTCTTCCCTCCAATCCCTAATCTCGCAAACCTCCGACATAACCCTCTCTCTCCGCGGACTAAGCGACACGCTCTACGAATCCCGACAGCTAACATCAACTGCCTCGCGACGGCTCCGTTCCGCGCGGGAACTCGTCGCGGACCTCCGACGGGAAGAAGAAGGTCGCGAAGAGGCTAGCCGGTGGATCGAAAAGGGCGACTGGGACCGCCGGTTAAGGGAGCGCGAAGCCGGCCGTGAATGCGGAGACGTCGTCAGCGGCTTCGAGGCTTTCTGTGGAGAATGGAGGGAGAAACTCTTTGGGGCTGCTGGGGCTGCGGAGGCCGCCATCGCTGCTTGAGTCCTTTCCGTTTCCGGTCTACTACCTATCTACGTATTTCTCTTTTGATATCCTCTCATGAGCTTTCTTTTTCCCGATACACATTTCATTTATATATGGGCTATTTATGGTGTTTGTCTAGGCCATACTTTCTTTTATATCTGTACATAGATTTCTTTTCTTTTCTATTTGTTGGGACGAGGCTCTCTTTTGTATCGCATGATGGTCAGTCAATATCGGACGCACCCATCTACTTCTTTTACAATCTCATGTCATTAGAATTGCCCTTTTCTTTTTGTCTTTCTTTTTCTTCTTTGGTTTCGCAGGTCGAGCTAGGTAGACAAAATCTATGCACCTATCCTACCGTATGCTACAAGTCGCCAGTCCCTATGAGAATTGGACAGCGCTTTTTGAAGCATGTCGCAAAGGAGTATGAATATCTATTACTGTCAGTCGCTCAGTAAAGATCTCCTACCTAGGAATAAAGTACATACAAGGCAAGCCTAATATGCGTGTCGAGGAAACGACATACGAGTAAAAAAATCATCAAGGAGGCACGAGTCTACTAAGTCTTAGTAGTACCATATCAAGCAATTAAGAAAGAGAACAAAACAAGTCTCGTCTTTGCATTATTCATCCAACTATATCTGACATGAAAACAAGAATGGAAGAAAAAAAAATTCATTTATGAGACATACATAATGCATTTCAGTAGAAACCATCATTTCCGCAGAGACTCTAGCTGGAAACAAAACTATACAGTCTCCCCTGGCTCATAAAAAAGGCAAAGAGAGAGGGTAAACTGCAAGCGTGAAGAGGGAACAAATGCCGATAGGGAGAGGAAGGTTATAGGTGGATGGGGGGATGGGGGATAGAGAGGATGAAGGTGGGTGGAATGTAAATGAGAGAATATTTCACACGCCCATGTGTTTTTCAGAGACAAAAAACTTTTTTCAAGAAACAGCTTGCTTGAACGAACTTACTGCTGCGTCCTCCATCTGGGTACCCACTTTCCGGAGCTCTTGGATTCTTCAGGCTTGGCGGAGGCGTCCTGGGGGGGTTGTGTGCGGGAAGGCGGTTGAGAAGAGCGTTGGCTAACAGGGACATATCGGTCGGTGGAGGGGGCAGCAGGAGAGGCGTTAGAGCCACCACGGGCGTGCGGGGGCACGTAGCCACTGCCAGTCTTACGCGCTGGCTGGGGTTCATCCTTGGGGGCTTCGGCAGCTTCGGGGGCAGCACTAGGTGTGCCAGAAACCTCCCTGGCAGCCTGGCGATCTCTCCAGCTAGGAGCACCACCAGTACGAGGTGCAATGTTAAGGCGAGGAGCGATACGCTCGGGCTCCGCACGAGAAGGTTCTGCACGAGAAGGTTCTGCACGAGAAGGTTCTGCACGAGAAAACTCACGAACAGGCTCCGGGGCGCCAGTCCTCTTGGCGAGGCGGCGAGCCTCTGCTTCGTCCTCGCGCTGCTTCTGTTTGGCGGCCATCTCATCCAGTTTCCTATGGTTCGAGTTAATAACAAATACGGTAGCATCAGCAGGCGATTTGAAAACTAACTTTCTCTCCTCTTCACGCTTGGCCTTCTCTTCGGCCAGGGCGTGCCGGCGCTCTTCTTCCCTAGCGGTTCTCTCCTCCTCCTCAATTCTAGCGCGTTCTTCCTCCTCCTTCCTGATACGCTCGGCGTTCTCGCGCTCGGTCCGCTCACGACGCCTGCGTTCCTGGACTTCCTTGACGCGCTGCTTCTTCTTGGCCTCAAACTCTCTCTCTGCCGCCTTGCGGCGCTTCTCGAACTCTTCGTGACGCTTCTCCGAAACTTCCTTGCGGAAGCTGCTGAATTGAGGTACCAGGCGACTAAGACGGTGCTTGAGAGCGACAGCCTCCTTGTGTTTAACCTCGGCCTCGGCAAGAGTCTCGGCCTTCTGGGCCTCATAGACCTCCATATCATGGTTCTTTTGGGTCTCGTAATCCTCATGAACGTGTTTCAACTCTTCGCGACGGAAGGCGCGCTCCAAGTGGTCGTTGCGCTTACCAGTGGTGCGAACGCGGTCGTTGAGCTCATTCTTCTCTTTCTCCAATTGCGCGAGCTTCATCGCACGGAGCCGGTTGGCATCGAGATCTTCGAGGTCAATTTCGCTGATATCAATACCCTTCACACCACTCTTCAGCTCCTCAAGCTGCTTCTTGAGTTCCAGTTGGCGGATACGGTCCTGCTCGTCCTTGATACGCTTCGTCTCACGCTCCCGTTGCTCTTCAGCTAGTCGCTGTTTCTCAGCCTCCTGGAGCTGCTGCGTACGGAGGCGCTTGCGGGTTTCCTCTTCCCTTTGTTTGCGCTGCAGAGCATCTGTAGCAGCTTCCTTCTTCTTCTCAATAATTACACGGCGTTCCAGAGTCTCTTCGTGTTCTTTGGCAGCGCCAGCCTCGGCGCGCACAAGAGCGGTCTGCTTGGCCTGGAGACGAGCCTCACTGTAAGAGGGATCGACGTACATGCATGAGATATGAAGGGTCTTGGCCAAACGGGTAAGCTGAAGACGGGCGATTTCGGCAGGGGTATTCTGCAAACGCTGAACGGAGCCGGACTCGCTTTCCGCAGATCCCGCAGCGCTTCCAGAGTGCAGGGCCTTCGCGGACGAGAAGACATCGGTATCGAAGGTAAGAACACCGGAAATGTGGTCCACGCGGATGGCAAGGTCACCCTTTTTGCAGCCGTTCATGATGAACTTTTCGATCATGGACGGTGTAATCTGGAAGGGATCAGGGAACTGAGCCAGTTCGTACACAAACTGAAGCTCAACCGACTCATAGACCTGCGATAGCTGCTGGAAGAGACGGGTAAGGATGACCTGCTGCAAAGGCACAATATACTTCTCCATCTCCGGATCGGCACCAATCTGCTTCAGGATGGGAGTAACCTTCTTGCAGATTGACAAGGGGTGGAAATCAACTTCCAGGATGTTGTAGAGGTCACGAATCTCAGGACGGGCGCGCTTGAGTAAGCCCTTGTTCAGAGCATCCCTAAAGAGAACAGAGCGAGTTGGAGATTGTACCATTCCAAGCAAGTTGGTAAGACGGGTGTTCTTGTTCTTACGGGCCTCATCGACATCGATCAGAGCACCCCGGGAGCGAGATGTGCTGATGACTGGGATTGAAAGAGCAGAGAGAAGGACGAAAGAGGCGGTCTTGGTCATGTCTGCCTCGGTAACTGAAGGATGCTCCTTCTTGCTACCCTGGTTGGCGGCAAGAGTGACAGCAGATTGGCGGAGAAGGTTGTAGTAGCGACTCCATGCGGCGGCGTGGAAAAGGTAGTTCTCGCTAACAAGGAAGATGCGGGTCAACTTCTCATAGTAGTTGGCCATCATAACGTTCTTTGCGGGGCGCTTGCTCAGGCTCAGGAGAGTGTGAATATCCTCAACACTGCGGAAGGCCTCCTGCCAAAGTTCCAACTCCACAGCAACGTTCAACTGCTGGAAGCGGGTGTCAAGGTGGCGTTGCAGGGTATCCGGATCGCTGAGGTTGATGGCGTGCATCTGGGAGGAGTATTTGGCGGCGTTCTGGACATGGTTGCGGAGAAGTTCGCAGAGTCTGCGGAACTCAGTCTTGCGGGTGTACTTCAAGCAGAACTGGAAAGCCTGCAGGGCTGTCGTCTGGTACATGACCTCCAGGCGAGCATTATTCTTCAAGATCTCCAGAACGGTGCGGTATGTTTCCCACAGGAACTTGAGCCAGGGAGTGACAACAGCTCGGTCGGTTCGGTCGCGAGACTGTTCGCCGGATACCGTAGCAAGGAGAATGGTTTCGGGGGTCTCAATAGCCTCGAGGTCATCGACGTTGGAAGAGGGATCAGCGGATTCCAGGGACGATTGAATCTCGTCGGCTTTGGCTTGTGCTTCGGTCACCTTCTTCTCCGCAAGCTCGATGAATCGCTTGAGAACGATCTGTATCACAATTTGTATTAAAACACAGTCCTCCCAGGGAAAAAAAAAAAAAAAAAAAAAAAAAAAAAAAAACTGCCGATATCATTTATGGCCATCCACATACCTCGATAGTTCCAACGTTGGTGTTCTGAGCGATGTTCTTGTACTGATACAGGCCGTCCTTGGCAGCCTTGCCTTTACGCAGATCAACGGCAAGTTCGACGAAGAGAAGCATAACCGGCTCGAGAGAAGCGATCGGGCTGCTGCGCGTCCGTTTGGAGGTGACATGCTCGTGGAGGACGTTGAGGGCGGCCGGAGCCTGGCCCACGGCGATAAGTTCCTGGGCCCTCTGAAGGCGAAATCCGCGTTAGAAAAGGGCCTTTCCAACTCGACCCCAAGAAGACATCACCTACCTTCAGGACATTTTCGGGCTTGATATGCGGCGGAGGCGGCATGATGGGGGATGTGTTGTTAGGAATAAGCGATGGCTATCTCGATAGGGCACACAAGCGTTGAAGTTGGAGCTGGACAAGGGATAGGTGAAAAGCGAGTCAAGATGGCGCAGCGACTGGCGGGCAGCGGATATCGACAGCCAGTAGGTCCCTATTTGCAATGATGCTGCCACGCGACGGTCGGCGAAAACAGGTGGGAGGGGAGGGCGTCGGTGGTTGTGCGAGAGCCACGAAAAAAACCCAACCAAGAAACCAACTTTAGGTCGGTGCTTCTCTTCCCACTTTGGGTTAAGCGATGGGGTCACGTGATGATATACCTTTATGATGTTCAAATTTCAAGTTTCAAGTTCTACCTACACTTTGGAGTACGGAGTCCTTGATAATAAAGTAATACTACTAATATAAGAGTATCTGTGCTTTCCGCCTGGACACAACTTGGAAGTCCAGATCGCAGTCCGTGCATCAAGGAGGCTGTACTCGCGACCTTCGTCGAGATCTTCAATACCGGTAACTCTCCTAAGCTCTATTACACAGTATGAGTCAACTTGATCACAATCTATAAGCAACACGCCCGAACCTGCTATCATACGCATCTACTAAAGTCTGTCAGTAGTGCCGGTGATGCCTTCAAGCCCATCGTCCAAAGAGATCAGGATTGATCACGTGAATATATGAAACGCCAGTCACGGTATGGTAAAGTTTGGTAGAGATGGGGTCTCCGACTCCACACCCAAGCAACTTCTCCAGAATGATATTGAAGAAAAGGTCGATGGCTTGGGGCGGAAGATCAATAGAAGAATAATATAGCGTCAATAAATAATATTGCCAATTGATCACTGACTGTTAAACTTGAATCCTTCGTGCCGTACTGTTGAAGAACAAGTTGAATTCAGGGGAAAAGTAAAGTTATGCCGGTGCAGGGCTAGTAAAATCATTACTAGTAATTTACCGACTTTCGCAGCAGGAAGTGATGCCACTCTGTAATAGAAGGTAATGGCAGTGCTCTCCTCTCATAATCATCACCAGTCCCTGTTCTGTATTCTGGGTTTCTCATTCTTGGTCCTTGTCCAGTCCAGAGTCCTGGGTCTTCTAAGTGCTCTCTCGCTCTTCTCTTGTCGCTCTTTCATCTTCACCATTAGTTATTCGGATCTTCCTTCTAATCCTTCTTTTCGGATTCTAGTCTCTTTCCTATAATCATCCATTCGCTCTCTGCCACTAATATCCTCCCACACACACACACTCTCTCTCCTCCTTTTCCCCCCATCCTCGCGTCCGACTCCGTCTAACGCTCCCCTTACCCCGACCGTCCGGGACGCGCAGAATTCATTGGGGATCCTTAACGGGCTCAAGCAACACAATCGCCCTTCACCCCCTTCCCTTGCGGTCGCACACAGCTTCTTCTCGTCAACTTCCGATCCCGACCCCAACCCCAAAATGGCTCACAACTACGAGCTTCGATCTGGAGGGGATGTCAAGAATAAGAAACAGAGTGTGGCCGACCTCAAGTATCGCCGGTTGACAGAGCTCAATGCTCGCCTGAAGGAGGACCTCGATCGCCCCCGAGTCAAGGTGTCAGAGGCAGCCATGTCGTAAGTCCAACACCTCTCTCTACGCCAATCGGTTGCTGTCGCATCTCGCTTATCGCATTGCTTTTCCCAGCTTGATCAACTACTGCAACAACACCCGTGACTTCATGGTACCATCCGTATGGGGACAGGTATGCGACCCGAGGCTCGAAGCGAGGAACTTCTGGCTAACAAGAACCCAGGTCGACAAGCGTGAAGACCCCTACGCTCCTCAACAACAAGCGGGTTGCTGCACCATCATGTAATGGCCTCATGACACTCAACTCCAGGCTGTTCTTCAACTGTCCTGTCGCGCGTTGATCTTTCCTATCGCTATGACCTCTTTAACCTTTCTATTCTCTAATTCCGTGCCTTCGGATCCCTTGACCACTCTTCGAATGCGCGTCGCCTCCTTACGGCTTGTATCGCACGAAAACCCACGGCAGCCGCATTCGATTGACGCTCGCGAAGTCCTCTAGCCAACCGAAGCGCGCGCGCTGGACTTGCACGTACTTCGGGGACGCTCACGTCCATTCAACCCCTGTTGGATTACTGTCGATGATTATTGTCCCACAAGATAGCCCTGATCTGATCATATCTTTCCTTCGATTCTTTGTTCAAAATTCCCCTGTTTTTCTAACGTTTCTTACTTTTATCTTCTCAGTGATTTGATTTCGCTTATTCCCTTTGTCAAACGGTGTGGTATGGGTCCTGGTTCTACGGGTTCCTTAAAACGAAACCAATAGCAAGCCTGCAAGATAGTGTGGTGTTCGATTCCGATTCCAGCGTCTTGATCTTGATTTTGTTGCAGCCCACTTTTTGTAAATTAGATTCACCGGGTCTCGATTATAGCTGCGAGTTTTGGCTATAGAGAAATCATCTATGCAGGTACACAACCCAGTACAACAACTACAGTAGTAACACATACACAAGCCCCCGAGTACCATATGTATATCACTCTGAGTGTACAGTCAATTAAACATAGCACAGTGCACTGGATATACAAATATATCGCTGATCTCGTAGGTATATCCGCACTTGAGGCTCTTGGAAGACGGCTGACATCATCCCACCCCCACCTCGCCTCACAAACGAATATATCTCCTACCCACCAACAACAACAACAATCAGTCAGTCAGTCAGCCGAAACAGGCAAAACAAAGCACGAAGATAATCATCATCACAGAAGGAGAGAGAGAGAGAGACAGAATGACCGAACCAACCGCCCCCATCGAATCAAACCCCCCAACATCAACCAACATCTCACAACCCCCAGTCCCAGCCCCAGCCCCAGCCCCAGCAACGGAGACAAAGACAAAAACAGAAACAGAAACAGAAACAGGTCTATCCTACCAATACCCAAGAATCACAATCCAATACTGCACACAGTGTAAATGGATGCTTAGGGCTGCTTATGTATGTTTCCCCCACCGATTGAATAAGTACTACTAGAGCAATACCAGTAGCATCAGAGTACAGAAGGGGCTAATGCACATATACAATTGAAACAAAAAAAACAGTTCAGCCAAGAACTCCTCTCTACGTTCGGGACTGATCTCGGCGAGGTAGCGCTGATTCCGCGCACCGGGGGGGTGTTCACTGTTACTATTTTTTCTTTATTAGGTTCTTCATCTTCCCCTTCAGGTGAAGGTAAAGGTGGAAATGGGACGATTCTCTGGGATCGGAAGAAGGATGGGGGGTTCCCTGGTATGTTCTGTTCTGTTCTATCTTTCTATCGTTCTATCGTATACTGCAAGAATAATGGGGATATTGATGTTTTGTGCAGAAGTGAAGGTGTTGAAGTCGCGGGTTCGAAATGTGATTGATCCGTCGAGGGATCTGGGGCATACGGATCGGGCTTTGAGGAAGGAGAAGAAGGATGCTACTGCGCCTGCCCCTGGCTCTGCTGAGTCTGGTACTACGATTGACCAGGCTGGCAGTAAGACGTGTGAGGATTGTCAGTAGACAGACTTGAAGACCACTATACTATAAAAGAGTATGTATGTATGTACTAAAGACAGGAAAATTTCCATTGTCGTCATTTACATCATGTGATATAGAACAGAATAAAGTAGAATAAACAAATGCAAGAATCAAATCCGACATTTTGAAACAGAAGAGAAAAAGATATAGTCCGGCTTGTCAGAGCCATCCTCATCCGTACAACGCCAAGCCACACGCCCCCAGTCTAGTTTGTTCCCTATCCCAAAAGCCAGCCTCCGTAAGTGTGTAAATAGTGAAATGCAAGAAATGAAGTAAATAAAGCCTTCCACCCTCCCCCCGAGTTTCTGCGCCAGCCGCCTAACTTGCATAGGGTAAAAGTCATACCATGGTTGCTATGACTGCAAGAGCATAACCAAAGGAGAATCGGTCAGCCAGATCACCTTTTGCTGGAAATCAGATTCCAGACAGGCAATCCTTGCCTAAATTGTGTAGAAACAATGTCCACAGCCCGAGTAAAGCTCGGTTTTTGTCTATCAACCGGGAATCGTGAAATCATACGGTCCATCGTAAATCCAAGCTTGCCGTCAATGTCACCATCCAAGAGTATGTTAATCAATTGTTCGGGTCAACAATACTTCGGACGGGTTCAGAAAGCAAGAGTAGAAATAAGGTTGCGCAGGTCCAGGTGTTCGCTATCGGGATTCCCCACTCACGTCTTGATGATTAGAGTGATGGGGCTTGCGTTTCCAGAACGCCAATCGGAGGCGGCTCCTGCGCTTTGGCAACTTGCGCGGGCTTTGCTCTGTCCCCGAGAGCTCATCCCAATGAGGGCTCTGTCCTGTACTACTCCCTGTATTGACGGACTGGGTAGAGCTCCCAGTCCCGTTTCGCATTGGTGACGCATGGTTCTTATCCGGACCATCATGGAAGACTTGGCTCTCGCCAGAATGAAGCGTGTTCTCTGACCCTCGATCGCCAGCACCATGCTTGGGAGATCCTGCACGCGGGCTACGGTTATCCCAGTCTGCATAGTCACTTCTTGGTATTTCGCGGCGGTACCCCTGTTCATCACTATCCACAGAAAGGAGGCTTGTTGCGTTTGTTGAAGGAGAAATGGGTGTCATTGCATTGCTGTGTGTTCGTGTGCAGCTATTACGCTGGGAATTCGATGGCGCGGATGTGCACCCAGACGAGGCGGTGTTGGCGTGATGGCGACGCTGGGCCTGTGCCCCATTCCGTGATCCGTTTGTTCTTTCGCCGGCCCCATCTACTGAGTCATCTTGGGCAATGGGAAACCTTGGATTTTCTGGGTGGATAGCAAGGCCGCCGCCAGTTTTGCCAGTCACGGGCCCAGTAACGGATACAGAGCCCAGTTCTGGGACAGCACATGAAGATTTCCGAGAAGGTTCCTCGATGGGGAATGAGCAGCCAGTAATGTCCATTGATGGACCCAGTGTGTCCGGAGACACAACCGGGCTAATCTGGTTCTCATTGTAATCGCTACCCACCGACGTACGTGCCGACCTTCCAAAGTAATTGCCGGGATCTTCTTTCTGCTCTTGAGACGGTTCCACCGGTGGCATTGTTTTCACAGAATTGTGACGGCCGTTTGTCGTCGGCGTTGGCGTCGACGTCACTGGTGCTGGTGTTGGTGTTGGTGTTGCTGGAGAATCCCGGAAGCTCGTGGCGGGACTGTGGGAGCGAGGGGAGACAAGACCATCAGGTCCCGCATCCACCATCAAAAAGGGTTTCTTCTTTTCCAGATCGGCGAGGTAGTGCCACCGAGTGTGATTGCTTCGAATATGATCAACCGTGAATCGCAGACCGGGGAGAATATCGGAGACGCCTTCGAAGAGGGGAAGTGCGAAGATCGACATGAATCCCATTTGCCCTGTGGCGAGCTTGTACACGTTTCCAAGCTCCGGCGGACCGCCGAAAAGCGCAGTCTCCATCCCAACCTCTTTTTCCATCTCACCCTGGTTGGCAAACTCCTCCTGCAGTATCTTGGTCCACTGTTCTGCGACTTCCCAGGGACGCGCCACGTTACTGATATCGGCACACTTGATCAGCAAACCACAGACAAGCGTTTTGTATAAGTCAAGATCTTGAGGCTTCCAGCCATCCACTGTCCTCGAGTTTTCAGAGTACTTTTCCTGCAGAGATCCGAGGCGTTCCATGAATTTTTGATGCACACCCATATCCGTCGCCAGAATAGAACTGATGAGGAGTTTTCGGAGTTGCTTGTCCTTGAACGCTGCGGGCCAGTAGCGACGCAGGATTTGTGAGAAGGCTGCACAGTGGAAGGCTTCTAACACCGAGTTGTCATTGTAGAGCTGAGCCAAGGGCGAGTTTAGCTTGACAAGGAAGAAGTTATTGACACCGGGATGGCCGACATCATGACCAATCGCTGATATCAACAACGTAAGAGAATCAAACGGCTTGAGCATGAATGCAATCGGACATGTCGTGTCAGCCTGGAGGCCGATAGATCGGTAGCTCGGCAAAGCGCCAATATGAAGTAAGAAGCAGAAGACGGACTGTAAGACATCGATGGCATGCCGGAAATTATGGTAGAGAACAAATGAATTGTAGGAAGCGCGGCAGGCCAGTAAAAATGTCCGGAGCTCGCCTAAGGAATCCGGTTCGTCAGTAAGAAATTACAGACGGCTCAAAGACATTTGGTGACTTACCCGGCGTCAATTGCCATTCTTCTAGCTCCGGTACGATAAACGCATGTTGAAGAATCTCGTAGGCCACGAAAACGAGTTCATCGTCTGAAAACTCATGGGCAGTGAAGTTCCACTGTCCCAGTCGCTGCCTCACGTATTCTTCACGCTCTTCGCTGACATGGAAATCTCTATCATTGGCTATGAGCATATGTCCTGATATTGTATGCTTTGCGGACTTACCCGTCATGCAATTCATCGACTACATCCTCGGGATTGCAGATACCTTTCATAAGCTTCGACACCCTAAAACGCAGAAGTTAGCGATGCAATCATGATTCCAAGTACAACGTAAGCTTACATCGCTTCTCTTAGGTAGGAATATGGCTGCTCATCATGTACGCCCACCCATGAATGCTTTCGCAACTTCCTCCTCGACAAAAAGCGCGAGTGTTCTCGAAGAGCCATTTTCCGGGTGCGGTAGGCATGGATCACCAGACTTTGAACCCTGACCCTATCCAAAGGTGTAGGTAGAACATCAACGGCACCCGCATCCAAGCATTTGGAAATATGTTGAGGCGGAGGAATGTAAGCCGGGTCTTGTGGCTGGTCGATGGATGCAGAAGTGGGATCTCGAGGCGGAGGCCGTAGGATGGCGACGGGAATGACGAGATTCGGAGCGTCTTGTACATGGATATCGGCAGAGAGACCGGAGAGCAGCCTCAAGTCGGACGAGCCGTCGTTCTGGGACGAAAATGTAAACCCGCGACGCAGGGGCGCCGGGGACGGGGGTTCTGGCCAAGAGGCACGATTGGTACTGCGACGGGATAAAGATGCGGCATCCTCGTTATGAAGATCAATGTCGAAGAATGCAAAGATTGGTGTGCAACTATTCGCAAATGTGTCACTCAACTCTGCCAGTTTCGTCGCAAGGGATGCTCCGGCTTGACAAAGATAGACTATATCAGAACTTGATTAGCGATGGAGGTGTTACAAAGGCTATTAGAAACATACTTCGCCTGCAAACACCTAGAAGAACTTCGGCATCTGATCTAAGCGACTCGGATTCGTCGGAAGATATCAAAGATCCCAACGGGGCGCCTTGATACACCCATCGTTCTGATTGAACGCGGGAATCGATATAGATTGCAGAACAGTCGATGTGATCCATCATGTCGACTGGATCCGGGACACCCATGGCTCGGGGCATCTCCGATTCAATACCAAATCACGTAATATATGCGAAGAAGAGGACGAACAGCACGCTTCCCGGTCAAGACTCGCCCTCATAGGTCGAGACCCCCAGGTACCTAAGTGCAGGTTATTGCTATTGAGAGTTCCGAGACAGAAGAACGGCCGACGATAATAAGGGCGAAAGTGAGACAGGACTGAGCGGTTCAAAGGAAGGACAGGCGATATGAGCAAAAGAGAGGATACAATCTGTTCAAGTTGTTGAATTGCGTCAGTGACTATTCCTAGTGGTTTGTCTTGAATTATGCAGGCGGCGCAAGCAAGAAGGTGGGGACACAGAGGAGCTGCAGCCTGAATGAACATCGGGGATGAACTGCAGTCGAAGGAGGAGCAGACTTGGACAATGAGTTTGTTTGCTGCAGTCGTCCACGGCAGTCACCAGGGGATCGACTATCCTGTCCGGGGGGAAATGGCGCCGACGCAAATGTCCCTTTCTGAGACAGTCCAGTTCTTTGTACCGCCCGTTGGTGTCCGGACGGGACTCGGGGCGGAGGAGGATTGGCAGGGTACAGAGTCTCACTCACACTGAAGATCTGGGGGTAGGTTCAAGGATGACAGTTGAAGATGGTAAGCAGCGAAGAAACGGTAGGAGTGAGAACTAATTGCTGGCGTTACTGCTCTGTGAGAGTCTCCCACGGGGCGAAATGCGCCCGATTATTTTCCCACCCAGGGAACGTCGAGTCGCAAAACAACCCAACACGGGGAAGAGACAAGGCCGAGCGAGTACGATGTCAAAAGACAAAGAGATATCCTAGGGCGTCATGGTGGGCCAACAAGAGGGCCAGACGGAGAGATTGAAGAAGCCACGAGACTGAAGACTAAGAGCGAGAGAGAGGGTGGAGAGGGCGAGAGAGAGGGTGGAGAGGGCGAAGATCGACCGGGAGAAAAGTTGACGACGTTTGATGAAAGTTGCACGGGTTAACAGGTAGTATAATAAAGTAGTAAGGAGTATTCCAAGGTTGTTTGAAGTAGAAGCCTGGGCGAAGGGGGTTGTTAAAGGAAGAGAGGAAGTGAAGTCCGAGAGAAGGGGGAGGAAAGAGACGGGAGAGAGTGGTGTGCGTGTGTGTGTGGGAAAGATGCTAAGATAATAAGATAGATAATAATATAGGAGATGCAGGGTAGGGAACAAGATCCAAGTCAATAGATCAGATCATCGCAAGGAAGAAGAGAAGAATGATAAAGGAGAGAATCGAGAGTCTTTCCAAGAGGCTTCTTCTGCTTCTTCCAGACTTCCAGAAGGTCGCGGCACAAAGTGGACTCGTCCGTTACAGAACTTACAGCGCATATGAAACTGCACTAGACTAAGATACTACTATTAGTAGGACTATCTCAGGAGTACGTAGAGTTATGAGAATAATTTTCATAATTAATTTTCAGCATCCAAGAAAGAACATTAATATCATATCTGTCAAATGAAACTTCCAGAAGACGTGGGCTGAAATTAGCCTCTTGTTAGCACTTCTGCCTTAATCTAATTATCCTCATTCTAGGCGGATTCTGGAAGACTCTTCCTGCGCCCGAGTCTTCTCCATACCGAATGATGTACAAATGAAATACAGTCACTACTAGTAACTCTGTATAGGCACGTGAAGTGGCAAGCAAACTTTCAATCACATCATACTAAGATTAACCTTCGTGGCAAGAATTTCGTTAAAGGGACTCGCCAGTCGCCACTTTGACCTAATTCGTTCCCACGACTTGTGACTCTTCAGGACTTCGATACCTCGAACTCGATGCAGACTGCAGAATGCAGTATTCATAATCCACGTAAGGGATCCGCGCATTCCGTTACTATACAGACAACCCGCATAATTATCGGGAATTTCCCCCAAACAACTACTCCGTAGTAAGGAAACGGAAAATTCCTGAGCACTGACCTTCCACTCCAAAAATATTAGAGGGTCATCTTGGCGATCCTCGCGATCCTCCTCCTGGTAACATAGGTTCGCGCCAGACCGTGTCGCTGTCACATCATCGATTTCATCAACGTAGGCTTCATATAACTGTAATTAACGATGAATCAATAATTTTCGAATATCAAAATGTACTATGAAGCGCTATTGTGTAAGAACCTCCGCCCAACAAGGCTGGAGTTACTATCATCGCCAATGACATTCGTATAACTCCAATATCATATGCAGCTTCGGTGCCTGAAGCCAAAGCAGAAGAAAAAAGCACAACCGATGCCTCGACGCGCATGCCCCGGGTAGTAATTCTAACTGAACAATATCCCAAGTCCCGCATTTTTCCCATGCCAGAAACAAAAGAAAACAGAAGGAAAGGTGAAAAAAATACAACAGAAGCTAGATATCATACACGTCCTTTGGCATCTCTATAGGGATCAATGGTTAGAGCCGCTTCTCGGCCCTATGAAAGGAGGTTCTTCAAAGATGGGCTGGCGCTGGCTCCAGACCCGCCACCGGTTCCATTCGTGGTCGTATGTCGGCCACTGCTCAGCGGCATGTGGCCACCTGCAGGTGTATTCTCGTCCAGCTTGGCTGGCGGGGTTCGTCCTCGAGGGTCCATGTGTGCCTGTGAAACAGGCGGTGACCTCGTCGATGCGCTCAAGACACGGTCAACCGAATACACTCGAGGTGGTGCTCCACCGTTCAAGGCGCTGAGCGAATGCTGGGGGGAGTGTCGCACCACCATGGTTGCTGGTACATCCGGGGGAGATGCGGAAGGTGCATACGGCCGAGGTCCTGCTGATGTTGGTGGGCGCGGTGAAGATAAAGAGACAGGTCCGTATGGGCTCTGATGTGCCGGGTACGGTTGGGGGGCAGGTGGATGCGGTCCGCTAGGATAATGAGAAGGAGCGGGGTGAGGCGCAGGGGTTTGGTAGCCGTTCATGTGGCGGATAGATGGCGGCGGTGGTGGTGGTGGTGGTGGTGGTGGTGGTGGGCCGCCACGATATCCGGTATTCGGGATTCCGTTGCGTAGCTTGTTGTCTCCATATTCCGCCGGGCGCTCATACCCCGGATATCGTTCGGGACTATTGCTGGTTGATGGGCCAACGGGTCGTGGAAGCCCGCCTTGTTGGCTAGGGTGGCTATGAGAAGTGCTATACGAATGATTCTGATATTCCGTGAGTCGAGGTGTAGGTAAGACAGGTCGCTGCGCTGAATAAGGCGACGCTCGTGGTTCCGGAGACGGTTGGGCCTTCGATTTCTTGAGATGGCACTTGTGGCATTCATATGGCACCTGCGAATCCTCCGTAATATTTGCTGGTGCTGTTACCCTGTCTGGAGAGCCGTAATCACCATTGAGTGCTGGAAGGGAAGATTGAAGATGACGGTAAAGATATGGTGGGCTCGCGGAAGCAGCATGGGGATATCTAGATCCACCAGGCTCGCTCAACCCAACTCCATTCAGCGAAGGTGTCCGATGACCGGGGGCGGTTGACAGACGAGGGTTGTCAAGAGGCCACCATCTGGGGCTGTACATGGTTGAACAAGTGGCGCATTTTCTGGTCGCATCCGCGCTGCTGATTTGGTGCGAAGCGCGGCTTTCGGTATCAATCTGCATCTCATCTGCGGTGTCTTCGGCTGCCGCAGGTTTCTCTTTCGTAATCACAGGCAGAGTAGTAGTACCGTTGACGTTAGATGCTCGTCGATTTCCAGATGAGGTCGCATTCTGATGCACGATACCACCCGATTGTTGAATATATGCTGCCCTCCGAATAGTACCAGTCACGCTGAGATCCGCCTGTTTATAGGTGCGAGCATACAGTTGGATTGCATTGAGGCCATCTTCCGCTGGTTCGCCCGATTCATGGATGACAGACGAAACCGAATGGTGAGGACACCAGATCGCTGCGGTCGCCGCCCCGATGTCGTCCCCAAGCCGAACACTGGCCACGGTATCCCTCCTAGAGCTTTTGATTGGCGTAATATCAAACCCAACCTTATACCTATGTTTGATTGCACATCCAATGTGAAAGTGGGCGTTGCAGCCGGTGTGATGGCAAGGGACACATGCGCCCTTATTGGATTTGCAGATCTTGCATGTCTCACGAAACCGATCGGCAGGAATAAGTCCGAATCCCTCAGCAGGCTCTAGGTCTTTCGCATTCCCGAACTTGATTTCAGGCGTGAAAACCGCACAGGCAACATGTATCCAGTTGTTGCCAGCAGTCCTCTTGAGAGGTTCTCTGGGACCGACCGGCTTACCAACAGCCTCCTGTCTTTCCCGATACAGCTTGATAGCGTCCGCAACCAATCCTCGTTCAAGTCTCTCCTTCTCACGGTCTCTCTCCGTCTTCTTCTTGTGCGTCGTCTTTGGCGCCTCCATCAGCTCATGCTCAGTCCATGTTACTGGACACAGAACGCATTCGTAAGACGTGGAGATGATGGGGTTTCGATCGTTTGAACATGTATCGCACAACCACTTGGTACAATTTCGCGTTGGGCTAACTCCATAGCAATTCCGGTGCACCGTCAGACGACAATCCCTACACGAGATGTATTGTTCGTTCATGGGCTCAACCTTGGTGCATATAGCGCAGGGAAGTGTTTTCGCCACTGGAGGTTCCGGCTCGATTGGCAGAGGCTCAGTGATCTTCTCGATCGTGGTCTTTCTCTTCGCAACAGGCTCCACCGAGGTAGCCGTTGAGGTAGTGGTACTTTCTTTCTCATTCCGACTTCGTTTCTTCGAGTCCTGCTGTACCTGGGAGGTCGCACCCACCGGAACGCCGGTCGAAGCCGCGGTGGCTGCTGTCGAGCTGTTGGTACTAGTAGGGGCTTCTGTGGAAGCGAGAAGTTGGGTCAAGAGCTCCTCGTCTACACGACGACGCCACGATTTGTTGCCACTCTGACCAATCTTCTTCGTCACTTCATCTATGCTCTCCCATTGAATTCCGTACTTTCTCCATAGCAGAGCACAGCGTAAGCACAGGGCTACAGTGAGCTGTGAACCCTTGTCCCGCTGTCTCGAAGATGGTTCACTGGGGACTGTAGTCCCAGGGGTCACTCCAGGAGCTCGTCGCCACTGCCGTGATGCTCGCGTCAAGCAGAATTTGCACTGGAAACCACGCTTCTTCTCGATAGCTTTATCATTGTCGAAAGCCGAATCGTCATGATCATCCGCCACATCATCTACGAGTTTCGAAGGGCTGCTTCGTTTGGCTTCCTTTTTACCCTTTCTTCCCTGGTAGGTACCCCATATTTGACGGCCGCGGGGTGTTTTCTTCCACATATAGTAGAACCGCACGATTTGGTAGTGCGACACGGTACCGACGTGTCTGGTCACGTTGCGCAGTTCGGATCCATATTTTGCGACCCCTTGCTCGAAAGCCTTGACCTCTTCAGGGCGTAGTTGGGGCACCTCAAGGTCCTTGTGCTTGTTCACTTGCTTCAATTTTCCAAGCGCCGCGTCCACGTTGAAGCTCTGTGCGTACAAGAGCTCCAAGGCTTTATCAAGAAAATTGGTCGAATACTTCTCGACCCCCAAATCAGGTGCTATTTGTTTCGCTCGCTCCATATATTCGTTGATCATCCTTTCTCGATCTGCTGGGCTGAGATCCGCTGTAGGTCCATCATCTTCTCCCCTGCTCGGTAATTGCTCCGCAGCAGGCATCTTGAAGACTAGCTCTGCGGTGCGCATCTGCTTCCCACCTACTTGAACGGGCTCATCTTCACCCCGGTGAACGAAACCGGAAGGCTCGTCCACAACCCAATTCGGTCGATTCGCCCTTTCTTTCTTCGCGGCGTCCAGGGCAGCGATGGTCTCCTTTGAAAGTCTAGAGTCTCTGCGATTTCCACCGCTTTTCAGATACTTCTTTTTGATATCGATGGGCTTTACATATTCGATCGGACGGCCAGGCCACGGATTCACTATTGCCTGATGTCGAGGCCCTAGTCGCGAGCTAGCCCGAGGATAAATGCGGTCATCGTAATCTAGAACATCCTCCACCCGGCAATGGATGCCCAGATAGCGATAAGGCCACATTCTGGCCTGCGCAGTTTGCTCCTCCGTAGCTGGCC
The DNA here is from genome assembly GCA_027569065.1 of Aspergillus cavernicola. NCBI lineage: Eukaryota > Fungi > Ascomycota > Eurotiomycetes > Eurotiales > Aspergillaceae > Aspergillus > Aspergillus cavernicola. Next base: position 468,528 of record JAPDEK010000006.1, read on the forward strand.
GTACCGCTTCTGTCTCGGTCGGTGCCGGAGTACTGCCTGTGGTGCCATTTAGAGCTGCGCTCGGATCCTCCTCCTCCTCTTCAACCATTTCTTCGTCAGCCTCCGGCGCTTCTGTCGGTGCATCTCCAAGCATAGGAGTCTGACGAGCCTCGAGTTTCCGCTCTTGTGCCCGACTACAGGCCGCACAAGCCCACGCAAATCCTCGAGCCGGTTTCTTCGTTAAGGCGGGTCGCACACAGTACATATGATACGTGTGATGACAAACAGCGCAGTCCACCGAGTCGGTACTAATCAAAGTAAGTTAGCATTCGGCTTCGCTGTAGTTTCGAGATCCCAGGTGTTAGTCATACTTGGCAGCATACAGACTGCACCGCTTACAGGTCTTGACCGCGCTCGTCAGTTCTTTTCGTTTCCCGACTTCAACAAGAACATATCGCCAGCGTTCATCAAGGACCTTTTTGACGTTTGCAGGGACATTGATCACTTTGCTCGTAGGAATCACTTCAAAGTAGCGGTGGATATATCGGTCAAACATCTTGTCGAACCAAAAACAGTCCCGGGTCTTCCTGTACTCTTCGAAACCTTGAATCTCGGATGAATGCTTGATCTGGCATTTGCCACGTAATGAAGTAAGCGGACTGGTGTCGGAGTGCATTGAAGCGAATACAAGTCTCGTATCTGCGGCGTTACGCTGGATGTCACGTGGTCTATAATACCAATTAACTCGTAACGCCTCAATCGGGCCAGATGGCGTATTTTTGTTTGGAAGAAATTCCATAATTCGCGCCAAATAATAAGGCTCCCCTGGCGGTTCACAAATAAGATAGACATGGTCTAAATTGAGGTATCAGTACACCAGTTGGTCAAAAAGTCGTAGTACGGATGGAGGGAAGGCGGGTAGAATAAAAACTGACCGTTGATTCCAAACGTAGTCCCATCGTCGGCAATTAGTTTTCCATTTTTCAACTGAGCGCCCCGATCCTCAAAAGTCATCATGTTCGAGTCACCTTGGCCTTGGGAGAGGCCTGGAGCGGCGGTGAACAATTTCTTGTTGGCATTTTCACCCGTAGAGCTCGCGGTATTGGAGCTTCCAGGCTGCTTTCGCTTTCTTGATGAATTTGATGACGAATTGAGCTCATCAGGTTTTGCGAGAAACGAGGAGGTGCCGGGGATACCATCTTTGGCAGCCGTGGAATTGGACCCGTTCGTTGCGTTTAGGCTTTTTCGAACAGTTGACTTTTCGCCATCAGGTTTGAAACCGTTAGCAGAATTAGTGGGGGCACCACCTGTGCGTTTAGAAGATTTCGAGGCGGGATGTTGAAGTTCAAGATCAACATCGATGTCACGGTCCTCGGCATAGTTAGGCCGAGGGGCATTTCGACCTCTTGACCGCGTGCCATAGGGTGCTGGAGTGGCGGATGTGCTAGGCGGCTCTGTGGCCGTAGCTTCAGAGGGTGATGCGCTAGCCGTCATCGGCCGTGATGGTGATTCATTTATGCTGAAGGGATCTTGGGGGGTGGAAGAATCCGCGGATCCCCTCCGAGACAACAAGCCAGGGGTAGGCATGCGGTTGCCTGCGGCGGGTGGTGTATTGTTGGAAGAAAAGTCGGGCCTCACGTGGTGTTGAAACCTTTGGGGCGGTGACCTATCCGAGGCCATGGCCAGTCTTCAGACGCGACAAATGGAGAAACGAGGTTGGCTGGGGAGCTGCAATGCACCTCCAGTCCTGCGTCGGGCGGTTCACAAGACTGTAGGAACACCAAACTTCCTCGGACGCGAGATGCAGAAATTCAGTAACGGGCCGTGACGGGGAGACGATCCCTCATTAGGTGTGAGTTCGCGGATGAGTGGAGGTAGTAGTGAACAGCATCGGCTGAATAACTATCAAGGGGGAAGAGAAAACGCGAAATTGGAAAATGAATGAGAGTTGGGAAAATCGGGGAAGATCACCGAGCGAGGTTCTACCCAAATGGCCTTGGGAGGTGTAGATATTGCACAGAAAGGGTTAAAAAAGGAAGTCGGGCACTGCAGCTTTGGTGTGCGTCCCAGCAAGGGCGTTGGAAGGCTCGATGCTCCGGTGGTTATTGGGAACAACAAGTGATGAGATATCAAGATTGACGACCTTGAGCCTTCCAACAACCACCCACTCGGGAACGGAGGAGGCTCTTGGTGTGGCAAAAGTTGGGGAGAAGAGAGTAAAGAGCTTGAATGGAGGCGCGACTTATAAGGTAGGTGAGACAATAGTGAGGAAAATAGAAAAGAAGGAAGAACACGAGGTGGGTGGAGGAAAGAGAAGAAGAAAGGAAGAAGGTCTAGGTCTGTGGGAGAAGATGAAATGAAGGTAGTCTAGCGGCGGTGGAAGCCAAACAAGACGAAGACCACCAGATTGTCGGGGCACTCGTGGGGTGAGGGCAAGAATAGTAAGAACCCGATAAGAATGTAGCTCACAGTGGCTGTGGCTGTTGTCGGACGTACTCTACCGGGGCGTGGTCGAGGTTATAATAATGATGATGGGTCTTACTAACTACTAGTAAACGCCCTCTATCAAGTCGTCGATCCAACCCAAACGAACGGGATCGGGATGATTGAGTCCGTAGAAGAGGAAGAAGGGGAGAAGGGGAAAGGCCAAGGGTTCGAGAAGGATGAAGAGGATAACGGGAAGAAAAGGGTTCAGCCCCGAGCGGAAGAAGAAGAAGAAGAAGAAGAAGAAGGAGGAGGAGGAGGAATAGAAAGAGAACAAGAGAGCCTGGAGGGAAGAGATGAGACTCTGAGAAAGATTCAGTAGTCAAGAAAGCCGTCCAGGATCCCGACCAGTCCACGTCCCTCGCCCCTAGTCCCGATGTGTTAATATGACGGATCCTCCATCCACCAAGAACCAGAGGGCAAAAAAAGCACGATCTCTTCTCTCCTTTTTCCTTTTGCTCGAGATTGATCAAATGATCTGGGTTCTGCGTCCCAAGAGTCTAGAAGGCCTCCTGCCGTTACCCTACTACTCGTAGTACCTAGGTAATCCTACTACTAAGACAGAGTAGTCAAGGTAGATATTCGACTGCTCAATCTTACTTTGTTGGCTTTCAATTATTTTATGGGTGGTAAATACTAAATGGTGGGTTCCCCTTACTTGTTCGACAGCATATAGATGATCTACGTGTAGGAGCCAGGCTGGGTGAAAGTAGCAATACTAACAAAATTGTGCTGGAATTGGAGCGCTTGTCGTTGGTTCTGCGAGGAAGGGATTGTGTGGGCCGAGCCACCCGATGTGCAGGCTGCAGAATGGTGATGATATCGGAGAGGGGCCCTGGGAGGATTGCCCGTGCATCAACGGGGAACGGGCCAAGTGCAGAAACAACCTCGCGTTGAAGATACTGTCGTTGGAAATTCGAATCAGAGTCAAAAGGCGGGGGGTTCTTCAAGTTTCATGAGCATTATTGATAGTTGATACCGATTCATAGCCGAGAATAGTACGAAGTATGACCAACTTGAAATGCTCAAAGGAGATGCACTCCGCGGTGTCAGGAATGTAGGAGGGTGGCGCATCGTCTTTTTAGGATCGAGAATGCCAAGTCTATATTGCTCCGGAACTACAGAGCGCTACTAGGGAATAGAGAGATCGTCCACTCCTTGATTCGAGGCAGTTTATGCAATCGAGAAGCTACAGTGACTGGGACTCAATTATCATAAAAGCAGCATTCATGATTAGTGTACCGGTAGTGGTGGTAGCATTTGGCCTGATTTTCTGTTGAAGTCGAAGCTGTTGAAGCGTACCATCACATTACAGCCTAAGCGATTTTCGAACCCAGACATTGGCTCCGTCGGAATCTTTCAGTTCTACGGCGTACTGCAAAATTGTAAGTTACAGCCATGGTAAAGATTGATCATGTTGCTCATCTTTATCTATTATTCGACTGCTTCCTAGGTGCGTACTCTTGGCTATCTTGAATTGAACTCGTTGGGAAAGATATAGTAAGTAGTACAATACTACTACCTGTACTACTAGCCAGCCTCGAGTGTTAATGAGTAGGAGAGGTAGCAGCTGCCGAGATATATAACAATGGGATGCTACTAAACGTAGCGATCAAATGAGTGTAGGTATTACTATGGAAACACGAAGATTCTCTACTTTAAAGGGAACAACCAACTCTCAATTACCAATTGATGATCTTGAGATAGGAACGGTATACTGTGACTCGAAAGCGCTTTGCGTGGAGGTCGCGTTCCCCGCCAAGCTGGGGCCATCATTTAACAGGAGGCTGATATTGATGCAGTTGCCAGTCTTCCAGTCAGGAAAGAAGAGTGGCAAAATACCCTTAGGTATACCATTATACCATTGCGGATACTCCGTTTGTCCGGTCGGTGGTAGCATCTTCTACTCCGGAGAGTATTCGCACTCTTCCCGTAGGCGCCTGGGTGTGAGCGACTGGCAAGTTGAGCGTTTGGTTCCTTTGGAATCTTATCCCTGTGTCTGAGCCAATAATTAGTTCAGAGTCCAGACGCTGTGAAGAATAGTGACCTGTAGTAAATCCATGGAAACCCCATCACGTTGGAAGCCCCTCGGCTTAGGATTGAACTCAGCAAGTTAGCAGTCGCGGGGTGTGACCTGATGATTTTCGACGGCCAAAAGACAAGTCTGAGGATACCGGGGTCGAAACTTGTAAGTCTAAGTGGCGTGATCCTTTAAGATTGATCTCACTCCGAGTCCTCGATCTGTTTCTCGATTTATTTCTTGTCGCATCTTTCTGGTTGGAAACTCGAAAAGCGTTTGAAATTTGATATTGAGCAGCAGCATTTACGAGATCCACTGATTGTTGCATTTGCTAGGGAGATCTATCGCTTCCCCTTGCCATCTTGTGGTAGATTCAACCGCAGATCGATCATGTCCTTCTCCGAGAGTTCCGTGCCTGAGTTTCTTCGCATGTATGTACAACTTTCGAGAACCCAAACAGGCCGACAGCATATAAGCTAGTGATCTGTAAGCGAGGGAAGGCAACATGAACTTTCTGCATCAAGGACCGTGTCTAACTCTGACTGACGTTGCGCAGATCTGTATTTGGCTATCAGGTGTCTTAAAATATTCAGCACAGAGATCTCAGAAAGAACCACTTGAACCTTTCTTAGGGAGATAATAATGCTCAGGTGTCAAACTCCGTTGAGCCAAAGTAACAACAAGCCAAGGAGGGTTAACCCTTGCTCAAGCTTGTAGAGAGTATCGATGTCGACTTTAGCTGTGTATTCATGCTCACTGCTCACCACCATCTTGTTGACTTTTACAAGCCGGATACCCTCGGTTTGCTCGGGTGCAAGTCTATTTTGAACCCACATGACTGTACTAAGTATGGTCCATGGACTAAACTTATTCATAATAATAGAAGTACTATATAGTATTAAAGAGAAGTAATATACAGTATAGAGGGAGAAACACCTGTAGTTAGTTACTGTATAGTATAGGTCATCGCCCGTGTAGATTCCACCGCGTAGATTCTGTCACGGGCGTATATGAAGTAACACTGACACACGTGACTGCGCCGTAGTTTCATTAATATAAGAAGATACGGAGTAGAATAGATAGAATATAGTAGAATATGCTGTAACCTTGGGCCAAGCATCAATTGACGACAGTGGTGGAGTTGGATCCCCAAGAAGCGCCCCAGCCAACAAACCACCATCCTGATTAGGCTAAGTCACCCCTCCCGAAGTTGGTCATTCATCTTGTGGATCATCAGGGCTTCAGCCTTTTCCAGGAACGTCGCAAGTTGCAACCCGCAGGAAAAATAAGCAATAAAAAAAAAAAAAATGAAAGATTTGCTTACACATCAGCGACTAGAAAATTGGAACAGGTATGATTCGTTCTGGTCTAGCTTGTCCTGGATTAGTTCACTCTCGGTCGTCACGACTTCATAGCTCAATTCTCATAGCCTCAGGCATCCGGATTTGCTGATGATGCCTCAGGCCCTAAGATAGGTCGCGTCGCTCCTTCCTTTGGCTGCAGCTTCCCGAAACGATTTGAGGGGAAGGCGCGACGATAAGCACCGGGATTGCTCTTGCCACTATTGCTTTCACGTCCTTACTTCAAGCTCTATTGTTACGCAGACGATTCCGACTTGTGGCCACGAGAGCCAATATCTTCGTTCTTGGTGTACCTAACTCTTGGAGTTGGTCGTGAGACGTGCTAATATCCAACCACGAATGGATATTTTCTTGGAATCAAATGGTATTGTACCGCAAATGAGGGCTCCTTGAATCTTACTCAATCAAAGGCTGAACCAAGGGCCACGATATGTCTGCATTCCAGACCAGTGGCTTCCAGACCTCTGTCGATATCGCCCGTCAGCAACCTTATGTTGTAGCCTCATTGGCAGGCCAGAAACGCCCCCCAAGTGGTCTTTCAAAGGGCGATACAAAAAATCCAATTTCTCATACTACTACTAGTTTTGCCGCGGATTCTCATCGACTTGACATTCCTAAAGGACAGGGACCGGGTTTTATCCGTCCTCAAGTGACCCTTCCAAGGAGTCGTCTGGTTGCGAGCGAGATCCATTCTGCCACTGGCTGTATCCCGGGGAAGAATGATCAACAACAAAGAGCAGACGCTTCCTTGCAAGACCCCGCGCAGGGTTCTCTTCCGTCTCTGAAAGATCCAAGATTTGGGCTACCTCTTTCTCTTGTTACCAACTTTGCTGCTCTTGGTGTCAACAGCATATATCAATGGCAGGCATCATGCTTGCTTGGCGAAGGCCTTCTTGAAGGAAAGCGGCATTTGATTTATACCGCTCCCACTGGCGGCGGGAAGTCTCTCGTGGCCGATGTCCTAATGCTGAAGCCTCCAATCCGATTACAAACGCAATGGTAGCTCTATCGATTGACACGGTTACTGCAGGATACGGTGCATTGGTATTCTGTGGTAGCCGACAAGCTTGCCAGATTCAAGCTGCGATCATTAGCGAGGCTATGCCCGATCCGTCTACACTACAGTTGGATGACCTGGACAAACGTCTCGATCTTTTGGCAGACCTCCGCAGTCTCCCAAGCGGATTGGATCCGGCCTTAGAAACAACGCTCATTAAAGGAGTGGGCTTTCACCGTGAGTAGTCACCCTCCGTTTAGCTGCAGTACTGATCGAGCTTCAGATGCAGGAATGACGACCGAAGAGCGCGAGGCGATTGCACAGGCATATGATCAGGGTGTACTAAAGGTGCTGGTTGCCACCTGTAGCCTTGCTGCGGGTGTCAATCTCCCTGCAAGGAGAGTTATAATAAATGGTGCTCGCATGGGCCGGGAACTCGTTGGCCCAGCAATGCTGTAGGTCGCTATCAAGCAAATTTGTCGCGTTTACTAACAGATCAAGGCGACAAATGTGCGGACGAGCCGGGCGCAAAGGCAAGGATGAGGCGGGTGAGACATACCTTATATGTGGAAAATCTGACCTCCAGGCCGTGTGCGACTTACTGGAGGCAGATATGCCAGCCATTGAAAGCTGCTTGGCACCAGAGAAGAGAGGGCTTAAAAGGTAGTAGCTTGCCCGTTTTTGTCATGATGTCTGTTACTGACCTCGCTCAAGGGCACTTTTGGAGGCGATAGCAACCGGCCTCGTCTCGGGCCGTGAAGCAATCAAGGAATATGTGAAATGTACCCTTCTCTATCGAACAGTTGATAAGAAGCTATCCTATAGCATCATGAATTCTGCACTTCAAGAACTGGCGGACGAGAAGCTCCTACAGACGGAGGACAACGAATCATACGTGGCCACCCAACTTGGACAGGCGGTAGTCTCCTCAGCCTTTGCGCCGGAAGATGGCCTGTTCGTGCATCAAGAACTGAAGCGAGCGCTTCAGGCTTTTGTAATGGACGGTGACATGCATATCTTCTACATGTTCACACCTCTCCAGGTCGCGGCAACGACTCAAATCGACTGGCCAATCTTTCGAGATCAGTTGGATGCGCTTGATGAGAGTGGCCTGCGCGCTCTGCAGTTTGTTGGGATTCAACCTGGCTTCGTAAACTCCATGTACGCCAGTCCCATTGGCTTTTTGGGTCGATTTTCTCCACCTGATTCATCATATAGATGCTAATTTCTCTCCAGGGTACAAAGTGGTGCGTCAATGAAAGAAGACACCCCGGAACAGGTGACTCAGGCTATGGTATATCGTCGCGCTTATACGGCCTTCCAGCTTCGTGATCTGAGCAATGAGGTCCCGTTGCCAGTGATCGCGAGTCGCTACCGGATTCCCCGGGGAGGGGTTCAGACACTGGCTCAACAGTGTCGTGGCTTCGCCGCGGGGATAGTAAAATTCTGCCAACGCATGGGGTGGGGAATGTTAGCGGCAGTTCTTAACCATATGCGCGATCGTTTGGAAGCCGGTGCTCGTGCTGATCTTCTGGAAATGGCCCAAGTGACCTACGTCAAGGGCTGGACAGCAAGGCTACTCCGCGATAATGGATTCCGCAACCTACGAGCGTTAGCTGAGGCGGACCCTAAGGACATTGTTCCCGTGCTGATGACGGTAAGGGAACCTGGGCATTATTCTTAGCATTGAAGCTCATTTTTTTAATAGGTTAATTCCCGGAAAACCCAGCGGAATTCACTCCATCCTACTGAAGCTGAAAGATACGCCAAGAAGTTGCTTGCCAAAGCAGAGGTCATCATTGCATCTGCCAACAAGATTTGGGGTAAGCTTCACTGTCTTGATTGCACTGTTGATGACCGCAAGGCTGATCTTATTTTTTTTTTAGAACGAGAGATGCAGATTGGACTGGACGAATGAAGTTGCAACCTTGAAATTGTTTATTAGTACCGGTAGGACTGCATGCGGTCTTTTACCACATACCTGTGAGGATGAAGCTACACCGTATTTGGAATTGGTTAGAGCAATGGATTTGACGTTGAATATGATACGGAGACGATAGATAGAACGACTATAGTCTACCGCCTGTTTTTGGACGAGGATTCTTTTCTGCGAGGGCTGAGCCACTTAGACGATAATAACCATAGGAAGGAAGCTAGTATCGGAGGCTCATATTAGGGATATACATGATAGTGCTCCTTTGTCGCAATATAACCAGGCCATTTTCCCAAGAACTAGTTTGTGATTAATATTGCCTAGGTTGATGGCTGGTGCCTGAGGCCTTCATTCAGGCACAGGTCACCACGTTGGGGAGATCGTGCCTGGATGCAAGCACATCGCTTGTCCTCGCTCAGGACTTGATTCGAGATATCAAAGTTCTACATATCATACAAATTATGAAACATGCAATTCCGGTATCCATGGATGCAGAGTTGAAGGTGGGTGGAGCACCACTGACAAACCACAGAGGATGCAGCCGCGGGCACAGCCTCCGCCTGCTCTCACTCTGGATGATCTTCAATCACTCCACGGATTCGTGGTTCAATCCTCCGCCAGGTGCGATCATTCCTTTTGGCGCTTTGGGATCTTCGCATCCTAACATCATTCTTGTGTTGAGATTAGGTACCAACCTCCTCCGTCACGACTTTCTCCTCTCCGTCCTCCCGCCGCGACAAGCTCCTGGACAGGCGTTATCTCATCATTCTCTGTATTCGACGTCCAACCGTACCCCTAACTCGCGCATCCCTTGCTGTCTTTTAATTCGGGAAAGTGTGAAGAAATGAGCATTCGAACACACCGCTGATGAGCTCCACGATCGAGGGCCGCGATGACTGGGCCCGAGAGGACGACCTCGACTTGGGCCAGGAGGATGATGAACCGCTTCCAGCGGCAAGCAATGGCGTCGCTGGAGATGGAATTTCAGCGGAGGGCTTAGAAAATAGCTCAATGGCACATATAGAAGAGGATTTCTCGGAGTTAGCTAGCCAGAACCACGTCTCTAGGGAAGCTGTCGATACGAATGACATTTCGCCGTCGCCCCGACCCGCGCAGGTGGGCTCGTCCGATAGTATCGATGACCTTGCTTCTATTCCAGATGATACGCCGTCCTTGCGTGTAGGTAGTGATGAGGAGTTATTGGAAACCCCTGCTGATATCTGACTCTAGGGATCGCTTCAATCATCGCCAGGCACGAGTGCACTGGCATTTCGCAGCTCCCCTCGTCCCAGTCCCAGTCCGTCGCATCGTCCGTTTGACCTTCGTTTTCAATCTAGACTATCATCTGCAACGCTCGGCAGCGTCCGACCATCGTCGCCTTTCCTCACCCAGATCCACTCACGCAAGTCGTCCCTAACAAGCCGGTTATCTCCGGCTACCATCGATTCCGACTCTGAAGCTCGCCAGGACCCTTGGGACGTTGTGCGCTGGACAAAACTGAGAAAGATAACTGGCCAAGCCTTTTCAGAGGTCGGCAAGCGAAATTTCGGCACCCCTACGTGCATGGTGGTCTCTACCTCCATCGTCATTGGGACCTCAAGAGGCATTGTTCTGGTGTTTGATTATCAGCAGAGCTTGAGGGCTGTTATTGGTCCGGGAACAAGGGGTATGGCTTTCTATTGAATACGACTTTGTGTCGTCAAGATATGCTAACTTACCTTTTAACTAAGCTGTCGAATGCGGGGCAATCCAGGCGTTGGCACTTTCTGCGGATCACTCAACAGTTGCTGTGGGCCATGACTCAGGCGACCTATTTACCTGGGAGGTATCAAGGCCGGCGCGGCCTTTTCTTCAAATCCAACCGATACCTGCGAATCAGGTCGAAACTCGGGCATCAGACGGCCACATTGCCGGATCGCCGGTCATACATCTGGGGTTCCTAGGAACGAGGCGCACTGCACTTGTGTCTGCTGACAAGCGAGGAATGGCCTTTTCCCACCTCGCGACTCGCGGTATGGGTGCTATGGGACGGACGGTGAAGACAACTCGGGTACTGGGCCGCTATCCTCAATCGCTGCTGGAGGGCAACCGCCCGCGTAAACCCAGCTCGGTGCTGGCATTTTCGCCTCTCCCCCTTGGGAACGTCGAGCAGCCAACGGATTCTCTTGGATTGGTTGCCATGCTTACTCCTTATCTGCTAGTCATCGTCTCTACGACCCCCGTCGCACAGACTCAGCACAAATCGCCGCGCCCAAAAGAGGTTACCGCTCATGGGGCGATGACTGGGGCGCTAGCCTGGTTTCCAGCTATAAGGCTCAAGGCAAGGGACTCGCAGATTAGCAAAACTAAGCTTGTTTACTGCTGGTCAAACGTGCTGACTGTGTTGGACGTTTCTGAAGTGGAAACGGATGAGCCGTCTAAAGATCGCCCACCTAGTTTGGAATTTCGCGCTCGATGCAGGTGGAGGGCCGACGAGGCTATTGTTGCTGTGCAATGGTTGAGTCGATCGGTGCTGGCTGTTCTTACCATCACGCAGCAACTGCTTATCCTCGAGGACCACACGATGCGCGTGACCAATGCTGTTGATCTTTTGAACCGACATATATACCATGTTGATCTGTTCTCTGCTCAGCTGCATTCGCTGGTTGAGCAGTTCAACGAAGAGGATGCATCCATGCATGGAGTTGTGGCTGATGCCTTCCATATGAGCTTCCGCTCCTACAAGGGACGATTGTTCATGCTAAGTTATAACGAAATGCTAATTGGCAGCTTATCGAACTGGGCAGACAGGCTTCTAGCACTTATGGAAGCTGGCGATTTTATCGGAGCTATCCGGCAAGCGACAGCATATTACAGTGGAAATTCAGAAAAGCTCACAGTGGGCTTACCCGACGAAGATGACCTGAGGCAACCTATAGTTCGGGAGAAGCTTTTGGAGATGGTGTCAGCTTCACTCAAGTATGCTTTCGGGCGAAACACAGAAGCAGCCAATGGCCGACTTGAGCGCCAACAGTTGGAAGAACTAGCCGAAGTGTCTATCTCAGCCTGCGTCTGTATCGCGGACGAGGATTTCCTTTGGGATGAGGTCTTCAACTGGTACGAGGAGCATGACTCGCAGGGGGAATTTCTTGACGCTCTAGAGCCTTTTATTGTTGAAGGAACAGTGTTATCTTTACCTCCGACTGCAGTCAAAGCCCTCATCAACCACTTTGTTATCACCCACAGCTCCGGCCAACTAGAAGAGATAATCTGTCTTCTTGATACTAGCACGATGGACATCGACCAAGTGACCACACTGTGCAAGCAACACAACCTGTACGATGCATTTATATACGTGTGGAATCGCTGTCTCGGAGACTACGTGGGTCCATTACAGGAGTTGATCGGACTCTTCCCATCTCAACAGGCGATGGCCAATGGCGATTTGGTGAACGAGCTCAAACAATACACGAATGCGATGAAGATCTTTCCGTACCTTTCCTTTACCTTCACTTCCCGTTCTTATCCGACAGGGAATGATATGAACGATGACGAGGCCTCCCGGGCAAAGGCAGCCTTGTACGGCTATCTGTTTTCTGGAAACCTTGCGACTAACAAGCAAGGGGCGTTTCCCCAGACGAACGGGTCTTTCTCCGCTCTCCAGGTGCTACTGAAGTTTGACACGTCCAGCTTTATGAGCATGCTGAACGAAGCATTCGAGGATAGCTTCTTGAATGAGCAGGATCCAGAAGAGGGTTCCCACCAAGGAGTATCCGTCAACCGACAATATCTGATTAGCATTCTACTCCAGACCATGGACCCACGCACTTTTGATTCCTCCGATACCATCTACCTGGATATGTTCATTGCTCGGAATCTTCCCAAATACCCCCAATATATTCTCCTTTCCGGCAGCACCCTCCATCAAGTTCTTGAGCGGCTATGCCGATATCCCAACGCGGAGATGGCAGAAGACTGTGAATTAAGTGCTGAGTACCTATTGTCCATTTACCATCCACCAGATATTCAACAAATGATCCCGCTTTTCCGGGAGGCGCACTTTTTCAGGATTCTCAAGTCAACTTATCGCTCTGAGAGACAATTTCCGGAGCTAATACTCACGTACCTGGAGGATCCAAGCGAGCGGGACAGAATCTTTACTTGCCTCCAAGACTGCCTCCGTCCTGGGTCTAACCTGGGTAAGAAGCAAAGGCAAGCTGTCATCGATGTGGTGGAAGGTCATGCCCACGAGATTGCAGTAATAGACGTCCCCAGGGCGGCGCAAATAATGCGTGACTTTGCTCCGGAAACCCATGGCACGTTTATTAGGGCGCTACAAGAAGATGGATATAGCCAATACCAGTACCTGGCTGTCATCGTCGAGCAGCCAATGCAGTATGCGGCGGAGAACCGCCAGTTTCAGCCGGTTGAGAACTGGATGGTCGAACGTTACGTACAGCTACTTTGTCGGCACAACCCTGCTCGGGTGGCCGACTTCGTGGATACCCTCCGAGAAGGAGACATTCGACTCGAAGAGTTGCTTCCGTCGATGGAGGAAAGTGGGGTGGTAGACGCTGCTGTTATCCTCCTAGCTAGGCAAGGGCAAGTTCGGGGCGCGATGGACCGTCTCATTGCACATCTGAAAACGCTGGAGTCAGGACTGGTTGGGATCTTACAGAGTGTGCAGGAAACACCGGACTCTGCTACTACAGCTGAAGCCATTGAAGATCTGCTAGAATCTCTCAATAAATACGCAAAGGTCGGAACATGGCTCTGCCAAGGCCAGAGCAAGACGGCCAAGAATTCGCGTAGTATTGAGCGAAATGGTGGGGGCAGAAATGCCTTGGAGCACCCTCTTTCGTTTGACGAAGAACTCTGGCTGAACCTGCTTGAAGGTGTAGTTCGCATCGCAAGTAGTGTCTTCGGGCAGATTCAGGGTGGGATTGCGAATGCAGAGTCCGCCGAGTCGACATCCTCATTAGGAGCTAATGCCGCCCAACTCGTCTCGTCGTTTCGCACATTGGTGCAACAAGTCTTCACTGTCTTGCTTTCGAGCACAGTTCGCACTAGTGGCCCAGGTCCGAAGACAGGCGAACGCAACGACGTTGCGTTCCTTCGTATCCTACGCGCCTTTCTAAGTAGGGCAGTGAGCTGGTCCCCATCCCTTCTCGAGCTGCGAGCCGTTTTGGCCTCCGTTTTCTCTGCCTACACCTATGAAAAGTCACTGCTATCCCTCGCGCACGGAATGCTGGATCGCGACCTGTTTGTGCACGTTGATGAGGTGACGCGACTGCGTCAAACAGGATGGCGACCCCGTGGCCAAGTCTGCGAGGTCTGTCGGCAGCGTATCTGGGGTCCTGGGGTCGGCTCCCAGTATTGGCATGCCTGGGAAGCATGGCAGGGTGAGCTGAAACAGCACCGCCTCGCCCGACAGTTAAAAGGACGGTTCGACCCTGCGTCTGCTAGGGGAAAGGGCAAAGCGGCGGCGGTTGCCTCCGCCGGTCAGTCGCTGAACCATCTTGACAGGCACGTGGATCAAAACACGAATGGTGGGGGAATGAAGCTTCATGAAGAGGAAGCTGGCGTGACCCGGGGACCTGTCGTGGTCTTCTCCTGTCGACACCTGTACCATCACCAGTGTCTGCTGGATATTGGTCAATCACAACCGGCTCACCGCCGACAGCATCATGTCGAGGAGATGCTGGTCTGTCCCGTGTGTCCTGTACATAGCGAATGAGCGTTTTGCGTGATGGTTTGTGAGCCTGGTTCAATCTCATGTTACATTCCTACTGCCGCTATCACTATATAGCCTGATCCTTTGTCGGACTTAGCCGGATCTGCTTCCCATGGTCGATGGGCGCTTGTATATAAGAATTTAATCTCCGAATTGCATTTTTTATGTGGCAGGAATAGAGTAGAAACGACGGCGCCGGAGCAAGAGAATGAAAGTGGAAGATCAGCAGACCGAATCAGGCACTCAGGCCGCCTTTTGTCGTGACAACTTTCAAAGCTTCTCTTCTTCTCATCTCCTCCAGCGCCAATCAATTTGTTCAGCTGCGTCTTTGCGATCGTCGTTGATTATTTCTCCGAGTCACACTGGTAGATCGCCGGATGCTCTAGTCAGTGGTCACTCGCTTTCCCCACGGTTGCAGACACTCCGATCCCTGCACGATTCAGTTAAAGTAAGTCTAACACGCCACGGGACTCAGGGCTAGACGGTTTGAAAAAGGTGAGAGTCTTCAGCTGAAACCCTTCCTCCTCCATACTAATGCTAGATGGTTTAGCATAGCCGATCATGCTCTTTCCCGGGATAGTTCAGGAAGCTCATTGGACTTCATTGATCACTGTCTTGTCCCTGAAGCTCTTCCTGTCACATCGCTCTCAGCAGATGCTTTTTAACGCTTCTCTTAAGGCTAGGCCCCAGTTTAGCCTCGAGACCATCGTTCTCGGCCCCCTCAGCTAGTTCAATCCCCGGTTGCCTCCGGTTGGCGTGCCATCGGTAAAATAGCCTTTGTGGTCGAGTCCCAAGACTGGGTCCGGTGCATTTTTCAGGGCCGCTGATATCTATCAACCGGTATGGTTGTATCTATGCATTTTCCACGAGGGGATACGACTAGGGGCAGCGCCTAGGTGTATATATTCCCTGGAAGCGCTCATCCGATTATGGCATTCAAAGTTTCGTCCCTCCGGGTGTTTACTACCGCTCCTTATTCATCACAACATTCCTTATTTTAAAGTTGTATCACTCTGCCGGATTACCTCCTTGTCCACAGACCCATTCCTTGAAGTGTGACAATGCGCCTCACATCTTCCTTGCTCCCAGCATTGGGTCTAGCAGCTGAGCTTGCTAGTGCTGCCTATGTACTGCAGGATGATTATACTCTAGCTACATTCTTTGACATGTTCACCTTCTTTACAGACAGCGACCCAACAAATGGTCATGTCGACTATGTGGATCGAGCTACCGCGCAGAGTGGAGGCTTGATATCGACAGGTTCATCTGTCTACATGGGCGCTGATCACACCAACATCGCCAGCGCTGGGCGTCAAAGTGTGCGCCTTTCAAGTGCTAACTCCTATCACCATGGTCTTTTCATCATCGACCTAAATCATATCCCTACCGGCTGCGGTACCTGGCCAGCCTTGTAAGTCACCTACATCAAACTCTAAACCCTAAACCCTAAACCAAAATCAAACTAACAAAGGCTTGCAGTTGGATTCTAGGTCCCGACTGGCCCAACGGCGGCGAAATCGACATCATCGAAAACGTTAATACCGCTACAAACAATCTTATGACCCTCCACACCGGGGATGGCTGCACTATTGATTCAACCGGCTTCTCTGGCTCTGCCCTCACAACAAACTGCTACATACAAGCACCCGGTCAGTCCAACAACGCAGGTTGCGGCATCCAAGCCCCGACCTCGGACTCCTACGGCGCGGGCTTCAACAGCATCGGTGGCGGAATCTACGCCACTGAGTGGACAGGCAACGCCATCAGTATTTGGTTCTTCCCTAGATCCAGCATCCCCTCTGATATCACGGCGGGAACACCAAACCCCTCGTCCTGGGGTACACCAACGGCACGATTCGCAGGAAACTGCGACATCGAGTCTCATTTCACTAATATGCAAATTGTACCTCCCCCCACTCCTCTCCACTCCTCTCCACTCCTCTCCCTCTTCACTCACACCCAAATACCCTACTGAAAGTAGCCAATACTAATTGATGCTGACCTCAGATCTTCGACATAACTTTCTGCGGTGACTGGGCCGGAAGCGTCTGGGGCAGCGGCTCCTGCGCCTCCCTAGGTTCATGCCAGGACTACGTCTCCAACAACCCATCCGCCTTTGAACAGGCATACTGGGAAATTAATTCCCTGAGAGTCTACCAGGATCAAGCGAGCACTAAGAAGCGGGCAGTCGCTGACGCTGAGCCGGATGCTAACGCCAGAATTCCTTATCATCCAAGGGGGTTCTCTCGTAGGTCGTTGAGAGATAGGCCGGCTTATGCTTACTAGGAAGGTGGCTAGATAATTGTTCTGCATTGTATGGATATTTGTGCTTGGGCTGTGTTGGTATATGCGTACAAATATAAACATATACCCTTTGTGGAGTTGTGGTTGAGTTGACTGGTTTCTAACGCAGTTGGGTTGGGTCATAACTACCCATCTGCCTAATCCTGTGGATTAGGTTAACATTTTATTGTAGAGAATTACAGGGTACCTATCCTCCAGAGTTGATTTCTTTACATGGACTGGACTTGAAGAGCTTCGTCGACAAGATCCAGGCCGTGGACGTGATGTGATGACAATCCATGGATTAAAATATTACGTTAAACCTAGGAAGAGGGGGAAAACACAGGTACTCTTGACTGACGAAAAGACGAATCATTAACTGATAATGTAGACTATTGTGGTTCGAGTTTGAATCCCAGCGAATCCCGACGGTCATCAGTCAAGCGCCCCCATTCTAGGAGGAGCCGGAAGAAATATATCTCCATATCTTCCTTCCGTAACGCTGTATCCGCCCACCTACGGCCTTCCTCGGCGATCCAACCGCCTTGAATATCATGGTGTTTTAGCTCGATCTTGCGATTTTCAAAAGTGACATCCACGCCAGCGAAGTAGGCGAGTGTGCTCCACAGTCCGTGCATACGGATATCGATAGGTGCGTAGTGCAGCCATGGCGTGACGCGCGAGTCGAACCATTGCCTAAACAGGCCGGTCTTGAAGGGGAGGCTATGACTCTGCAGAAAGGGTAGGAAGCGGCCGCTGAAGCCGGCGCCGTCAGAGTCGAAGAGGTAGCGGTATTTCCAGTGATCTTGGAAATCGATACGACCTCCTGCGCCAAACTCGTCTCTTTGCTCCGTGCAATCTTCATCCCGGCAGCGGACGATGGGATCTGTGACGCTAACGGAGGCATTGAGGCCGAGGGCTTGGGTGGGGGCGTGGCCGTCGAAGATCTGGTAGGAGTATGTTTTCGCTTTGTCAGTGGGTAGGAGGACCGAGACGTGATTGTATGTGTTATTGTTGATGAGGTGTGCGAGGCGCTGTCGTGGCATTCCTTTCCATCTTCCCTCGTGGCTCACACCTTCTGTGGTACTCCCAACCCAGAAGAGGGTGTTCTCTTTCTCGTGGTATTTGGGATCTGGATGTTCATCGGAGGGTTCATAGCGGATTTTATCGACGTAATTCCACGGGCTTGGGAATATGATGTCGTTGAACACAGACACGGAACTCTGGCTGAAGACGGGTGCTAGTTCCTGAGTGACCTTGAACGATGCAGGGGATATGAGGAACCCGTGCAGGTTAGCGAGATCAGGCTGATGGCATATGTCGGTTGCAACATCCCAGTCAGTCGGGAACTGGCCCATTGAATGCGGACGAATGCATCCGATGCACAAGTTATGCCTGTCCCAGATGCGCTGCGATCGGGCCTTGGACCCAGGAGGACAAGCGGGGGCAATGTAAGGGTCAAATATCTTCTGCAAGGAACGGTCAGTAAACACGACCTCGGGCGTTTGGTCGGCCGGCTCTATAGGAGCCCATGTTGTGTCGCGATCTGTCGACCACTCGCTTGAGATATGGTCATCGGGCGGTTGCACTTTTGCTCGGGTCTGTAGTTCAACCATCTTATCCCAAGGCACTACCACGCGAGGCTCATCGTTCAAATTGAAAGCCAGGTCCATGTCAGGGAGGTGCTCGGAGAACCTTTCAATCATGCTACCTGCACTTTGTACCATCCAGGCGTGTGTAGGTTTGATGCCCTCTTGCACCCTGACCGTGCCATTGCGGATACTTAGAGCGCCGATTTCATTCAACGGATTGGTGGCTAGCTTTTGGGTCATGGTCCGAATTTCCTTGGGTTCTAAGGCGCGGAACGGGAGAAGGTTGGTATGTATTTCGTCGAATTCGTCAATTGTAACGGAAGACCTGCTGATAGCATAGTCGTACCATTTGTCAAAGCCCCTATTAAATCATTAGTTCATAGATCCTGTCGAATCCTATCATAACAAAGACGATTACGCACGGTGGGGGATATTGCTTGTATTTCCTCTGGTACTGTTGAACAGCTTCTGCCAGATTATTACTTGTTTTGGCCATGGTCAACCACGTATCATGACTCTTTCCGGCTTCATGGATAAGCAGCTCTATAGGATGCAGGTAGCCCACACTAGGTTGACTGAAGACCCAGAATAGTCCAATGCCAAACATTGCGATGAAAACGAACCGCAGAACCAAGTTGAATCGGTACAGAAACTGTGGCTCATCCAAGGATGCGGTTCTGGAGAGTAGGAACATTAGCCCCCCAGCAAAGCCAAAGACAAGGGCTGCGAAGGCATGAGATGCGGGTATCAGCGGGAAAGGTTCTTGGCCATTGAGTATTATCGATAGCCAGTCGAAGTAATTTGCGAGAAAGCCGACCAAGACACAGAGCCCGGCTACGCCATAATAGGGAACCTGTTTTGTTAGGTACTCGTCTGAATTCGAAAGGGTTATTTATAGTTGAACCATGGCTTACCAGTTGAGATGCGGACACAATTAGGATTGTAACTAATACTGCCTGGCCCCACGCACTCCTGAGGTAATGTGATGAGACAAAGGAACCACCTTCGGCATTAGCTGTTAAGTAAATTACCCAGCCTACCCAAAACAGAACAATGCCCTGTGGAATGACATGGTTAGATGTGCTCTTGAACCGAGAATCAGCTCCAACTCACGATCAGGCCGTATCCCCAGGAAAGTAAGGTCTGCTTCCTCCTTCCCTCTCGAGGGCGGGCTCCTTCAGCAGACAGTTCATCTGCACCGGCTAGAATCAGGGAATCGAGTAATAGACACAGGATTTTGAACGTTCGTTGCCGCAGGTATTCCCCGGACACTATGGGACAAATATAGGTTGATTGGCTGCCATGTTGAAAAGACTCGACTAGCAGCCCACTCGCTGCCAGAAAAGCGGCCGATATGACATATCGGAAACGGCTCTGTAGAGCGAAATAACGAATGCGACTAGCTATTATAACAGATAGGCGAAGTATGGCGTTCTGCGGGTAATCCGGACGAGTCCAATTGTTGGCCGTTCGTTGATTGCGCCAGCCGTCATGAATCGCAACGAAAAACGGAACCAAAAACTAGAATCATCGGTCATGATTTGCATCTATGGATCCGGTTGCTTGCCAGAGAACTCACAGCATATCCAGTAAGTGCGCACTCAATGTTTTCGGTGATACTGCGATGGAGGGCAATCCGCACACAGCCCATTCCTGAGAGGGCACCGACCTTCAACCACCATTTTAGAGGACGTCGGTCCTTTGCGGCGAGTAGGTCGCCCCCAAGGCTGATAGACGGTAGTGTCTCGGCTGGGGACTGGTCAAGCTCAGTGAGTGGGATGGCGGAAGATTTGTCGGAAGAAGGGGAGATATTCGGCAATTGATGGACGAATCTGCTTAGGATCAAGAGAGAGATGCCTGAGAGGAAACAGGCCAGTATAGCGGTATGGAGGGGATGATCTGGGTTCAAGGGAGCTTTAGCACTTGTGGTCACAAACCAGATCTCGGGGGCAGGTCCTGTATCTACTTACCGAAAGCGAACGTGGTCCTGTAGGAGGTAACAATAAACGTGCAACTGATTAAGAATGCTCTGTGATGAGTTAGCTCGTGAAGTAGGAGTGTGGGGATACACCTGTATACCGACCCTACTGAAGCTCGAAGGCCGTTTTCGACCGATAACCGAATCATTTTCATACTGATTAGAACTCAGGAGCCCGGATGGACCAAAGCCATGATTGGGCACTATCTGCGAATTCCCATCGTTGCCAGCAAAAGCGATAGTGAAAGGTAAGGAAATTGGACAAAGAGTAGTAGATCCCCGAAGCTGTGACGGAACCAGATGGTGGGATAACCTTGGAGGGAAGAAATGGTTGGTTGGATTCTTGGATAACATCGGGAATGAGCAGGAAAAGGAGGCTATTATTACAGTCATGACTCTATCCCACCATGGACGAACACAAAAGATTGCGTCAACCATCTTCAATGGCTTCCAAGTTAATCGTGGATCCAGAATAAATCCAGGCCCGCGTTTGACGGGCTGCGATCATCGACTAGGGGGCGCTAATCCACCACTAACACGACCCCCTAAGCACCTTACACTGACTGCGTGGGTATCGATAATTGAGCTACGTATCGATCAAGTAAAACACCGGGTAAATCCTCATTGAAGAAAACAAGCAAAACGGGCCTGCAATGGATTTGATGACGAGTCTCCTGAGGGTCACGTGACTGACTCGGGACTGAGATTAGCTTGTCAATTAATTAGGCAGGCGGTGTATTTTATTTAGGCGGTAGCTGCTGGCAGTTTGAACACCGCCAACTTTTTTTTTCTCTACTGCCAGTGCAGAAACTTCCTCGAGCTGCATTTTTAAGAGATACAGTTGCGGTCTAAGAAAATGCCTCGAAAGGCAGTCGACTCGCGCATTCCGGCGCTTATCCAGAATGGCATCCAGGAGAAGAAGCGCAATTTCTTTGTCGTTGTGGGCGATCGCGCAAAAGACATCATCGTCAACCTTTACCATATCAGGTCGCAATATGACATGAAACAGAATAAGTCCGTCCTCTGGGCTTACAAAAAGGACCTCCTAGGATTCACGAGCCACCGGAAGAAGCGAGAGGCGAAGATAAAGAGGGAGGTGAAACGGGGTATCCGGGAAGCGAATGACGAGGATCCTTTCGAATTGTTCGTCACCCTCAATGAGATCCGCTATGTATACTACAAGGAAACGGAGAAGATCCTGGGTAATACATATGGCATGTGTATCCTCCAGGACTTCGAGGCTATCACACCGAATCTGCTCGCACGAACTATCGAGACGGTTGAAGGAGGTGGTACGGTCATCATGCTCTTGAAGAGCATGAACAGCTTGAAGCAGCTTTACACATTATCGATGGACATCCACTCCAGATACAGGACGGAGGCACACGACGATGTGGTCGCACGTTTCAACGAGCGGTTCATCCTTTCCCTTGGTAGCTGCGACTCTTGCTTGGTCATCGACGACGAGATGAACGTCTTGCCGATTTCGGGCGGAAAAAATGTGAAACCACTCCCGCCAGTCGAGCCTAATGATGAGAACAACACTGGAACAAAGAAAGAGCTGAATAAAATCAAGGATAGCCTGGCGGAGTCTCAGCCTGTTGGATCTTTGGTCGGCCTGTCCCGCACCGTCGACCAAGCAAAGGCACTCCTCACCTTTGTCGACGCAATTGCTGAGAAAACGCTCCGCAGCACCGTAACATTGACGGCCGCTAGAGGCCGTGGAAAGTCGGCAGCGCTTGGTGTCGCTATCGCCGCTGCGATCGCTCACGGTTACAGTAACATCTTCATCACTTCACCCAGTCCCGAGAACCTGAAGACTCTGTTTGAATTTGTCTTCAAAGGCTTTGATGCTCTCGGATATGTCGACCACATCGACTATACCATTCTCCAGTCTACTAATCCTGATTTCAACAAGGCTATTGTCCGGGTCAACATTCATCGTCAGCACCGCCAAACGATACAATACATCCAGCCTCAAGATGCCCACGTGTTGGGGCAAGCGGAACTACTAGTCATAGATGAAGCCGCGGCGATCCCTCTGCCTCTCGTCCGAAAATTGATGGGCCCATACCTCGTTTTCATGGCCTCGACAATCAACGGTTATGAAGGTACAGGAAGGTCTCTATCACTGAAGCTGATTCAACAGCTCCGTGAGCAGTCAAGAGGCGGCGCAAAAGTCGGCCAGGATGATACCGATATTGCCGAGCGAGCAACTGGTAAGGTCGCGAAAAACTCCGACAAGGGCTTGGGTGGCCGATCTCTGAGAGAGATCACTCTGTCCGAACCGATCAGATATGCCCCGGGTGATTCAGTAGAGAAGTGGTTGAATAAGGTCCTGTGTCTTGACGCCACCCTACCTAAGTCTAGGATGAATACGCAAGGCTGCCCACACCCCTCGCAGTGTCAACTGCTTCAAGTCAACCGGGACACTTTGTTCTCTTTCCATCCTGTCTCTGAAAAGTTCCTCCAGCAGATGATGGCCTTATATGTCGCTAGTCACTATAAGAACACACCTAACGATCTCCAACTAATGAGCGACGCGCCAGCACACCAATTGTTCGTGCTCGTTCCACCGATTGATGAAGACGCTGCGAAATTACCGGAGCCGCTTTGCGTCGTTCAAGTTGCATTGGAAGGTCGCATCAGTCGACAGAGCGTCCTCAACAGTTTGAGTCGTGGTCAACGCGCAGGCGGCGATTTGATTCCCTGGCTTGTCAGTCAACAATTCCAAGATGAAGACTTTGCTGGTCTTTCTGGAGCCAGAGTTGTCCGTATCGCCACTAACCCGGACTATTTGAGCATGGGCTATGGGTCTCGCGCTCTGGAGCTCCTGGTAGATTTCTTCGAGGGTAAATTCACTGACTTGTCAGAAAGTCTGGTGACCTCCCAGGAGGAGATGGTCAGGGTTACCGACGCAGAACTCACGAATTCCAATCTTCTTGATGACAATATTCAAGTTCGCGATATTCGATCTATGCCGCCGCTTTTCGGCAAGTTGTCCGAGCGTCGGCCAGATGCCTTGGACTACCTCGGTGTCAGCTACGGCTTAACCCCATCCCTTCACAAGTTCTGGAAGCGCGCTTCCTTCGTACCCGTCTACCTTCGCCAAACAGCCAATGACCTCACCGGCGAACACTCCTGCGTGATGCTACGAACGCTGGCCGCCGGCTCCAACGACGCAAGTTGGCTCGGTGCCTTCGCCCGGGACTACCACCGTCGCTTTATCTCACTCCTCTCATACCAATTTCGAAACTTCCCCTCCGTCCTATCCCTCAGCATCGGCGAGTCCGCAATCGCAGGCGCCAAACTTGACCCATCCCTAACCCCAACCCCTCTCCGGAAATCCGACCTCGACGCAGTCTTCTCCCCCTTCGATCTCAAACGCCTCGACAGCTACGCAAACAACCAGCTCGACTACCACGTCATTCTCGACTTGATCCCCACCGTTTCAAACTGGTATTTCTCCGGCCGTCTAAACGGCAAAGTCAGCCTCACCGGCATCCAGAAGTCCATCCTCCTTGCCATCGGCCTACAGCGTAAAACGTTCGACGACGTAGAGAAGGAATTGACCCTCCCATCTTCTCAACTCCTAGCCATGTTCCTGAAAATCGTCCGCAAGATGTCAACTCAATTTCGCTCTCTCCAGGAGAGCGCTGTGGCGGATACCCTCCCTGCGGACCAAGCCCCGGACGCCCACACAACGACCGACGCACATGATGAAGTCGTCGAACAGCGCTTCAAGCCTCTCGAGACAAGTCTAGACGATGAACTCCGTGCAGGCGGGGAAGAAGTCAACGCCGAAATGCGTGAGAAGCAACGGGCGCTTATCGACTCACTTCATCTCGACAAGTACGCCCCTCCTTCCCTTCCCTCCCCTTCCCTCCCTCCCCCAGGAAGCCAAAAAAACACTAGGCTATCCACGAATGAACAATAACTGATTTACAGCCTCCAGATACGAGATAGGTAACGGCACCGCAGGCTGGGAAGAAGCAGAGAAGCAAATCCGTGCTGGCGGCGTTCCAACCGTTAGCGTGAAGTCCTCGAAGCAGAGTAAGCGCAAGAAGGGCGAGACCGCGCGTGAGCTCTACGACACTGAGATTGATTCGAAGCGGCAGAAGATTATCCAGAAGGGGACGGAGGGGAGGAAGAAGAAATAGGAGTAGTTATAGTCTAGCTAGCTACCTACCTACCTACCACTGACCTCTGGAGGTGGGAGCATTTTTTTTTTTGCATGCATGAATTGAATGGTGTTGCTGTTCTGGCGATATTCTGTATATACATACTAGCTATTACTATATGGTCGGTTTTAAAAAAAGGTTAATAAACAAAAGTTTTGAATAGAGATTACGCATCGAAGATTGATCATATTTCAATTTCAGCTACTAGTAGTAGTTCCATTTTGTTTTGCATAAATGATCGTAATAGCGATTAATGGTTACATCTAGAGTTCATCATGGTCAGTTTTCTTCTTAGGCTTGTCCTTCGTGACGATGGTGCTCTCTGGAAGCTTGTTTCGGGTGCCTTCACCCAACCTGATAGCATCGATCCATGCTTCCACCCGTACTGATCCATAATCTGCGCTATCCGAGGGGTCGTACTGTCTCCACCAGCCTCTTCGGGCATTCAGAGCAATAATCTCGACTGATTGCGCGCTTTCGGGCAAGCCAAGTCTAGCCCTTAGAGTCTGAGCCGCGCTGTTGGTCGCAGGGATACCGTATAAAGGGAAGAGGTTGGTCTTTCGTTGCGCGTGTTTATGCCCAACCCCAGCTAGACTATCGAGGGCTTCTTTAGAGTTGCTTGAGAGCTCTGCATCAGTTTCGTCGGATCCCGATAGAAAGGCGAGGACGCAAGTACCGGACTTGGGCGCCAGACAGGCAGATTCCAAGGCTTCCGGAGTAGAGAGGGTATCGATAACCGGTGCAGAGGTGGGCACCGGGACCGGGATCGACGGCTTAGGTTCACCGTCGGAAGCTGAAGCTTCACTCGGCTTCGGTTTCTTTTCGGACTCTCCCCACTTTGGCAATTTATCCTTCTTTGCGGGTGCAGGGGCGGGGTCAGGGTTAGGGGAGGCAGCCTGGCTGAGGAATTCGACCATTGGACCTTTCTTGAGCTCGCCGTCGTAGATTATGTGCTCGTGCCCATTTCCAGGGAGTAGAACTAATGTCGGAAACAGTGTGATGCCAAACTTCTCCACGGCATTCGATTCCTTGCTGCGGATCTGCGCGACCTTGATGCTACTCAGGAAATCGATAGCGAGGGCACGGATCAGACCGCTCGTTGTTCCTTTTTCGGTGAAAAGGAGGGCTTTTGGTGACTCTTCATCCTCTGAAAGCCACTCGTCAACGTTTTTATCTGAGAGTCTCTTCACGTGGTTGGGGATCCTGTCCATCACTGAGTCGACAATTCCCTTGGCGGTCCTAGGCCCCTGGTAGTCCTCAACTTTGGGTTTGCCAGGCTTCTTGGACGGTGTAACGATCTTCAGCGTCGGGAATCCCTGTATGCCCATCTGTCCACAGAATGGTTTGTTTGCATCGTCATCACAATCAATGGCCGCAACCTTAGCCAACCCGTCCAGAGACTTCGCCGCCTTTTCGTAGGCAGGCTTCAAACTTTGGCAATGACCGCACCAAGGCGCATAGAACCTAGGAGAGTGTAGACCGTTTAGGTGCTGCTCGTAACACGCAGGTGCCAGGGAGGGTTAGGAGCTTACTCTACAATCTGGTCCAGATGTTAGCTCAATCAAGTCACACTAGGGAGCAGCTGAGATGGTCCTTACCGACGTGTAGTTAGAATTAGCAATAAGCTGATTGTATCCTTTCTGATTGACCTGCAAGACAGGGGATTTCTTGGTATAAATCCCGTCTGCACTGACTGGCAGCGCTGCCAGAAGCGACGCGACGAGGAAAAGCGCAGAGCTTGGATGCAGCATGATGGATTAGTGAGTGATATATGCAGCAATCAATTGGTGAGGCATATCAGCCAGGTAAGAGCTTTGTTTATACTGAAGGGTTGAAGAAGTTGTTGAAGAAGTTGAAGAAGTTGAAGCAAGGTGTCCTGAAGCTCTTGCTTGGCATGTGACGCGGTTTCTAATTCCGCCCCCGCAATCTGACCTTACCAACGGTCCTACTCAGTACAATAATACTCTCGTCTATCGACTACTCCCTGGCTCACAAGAGGGATACTGCATATTATGCTTGCCAGCTGCTAGCTACTAGTTGACCTTGACTTGATATGACCACTTGTTACTTGTCCCGTTTTCAGTGGTTGGGAGCTTGTTAACTGCTCTACCCCGCAGACATCATGGATGGCCTCTCAGAAGATCGTCAATCCTTGGACCTCCCCTTATTGCCACGCGAGCTCTTCTGGATGATCTTGGATTTCCTCAAACCCAAGGATATCATTCGTTGCCGGCGTGTCTCGCGGTTGTGGAACGAAGCTTTCCGAGATCCAGCAAATCTGATCCCACTTTTGAAGAAGCTATTTCCATTAGCATCTGAAGTCAAGGAGCTCTATGCTAGCACCGCACATGAGCTACTCTTAGACTCTAGAGACAGAAATGACTGGCGTTCGTTGTTCGATCGAATCGCCTCGAGGTATGACTACCTCAGTCGCGGCAAGCCCAGATCCATCCAGAGATACAAGCTGTGTGAAGAATTCGGTGTCTCCGGCGAAAGGGAGTGGTTTCAAGTGCAGCCCTGGGACATCCACGCGAGTCATCTAATGCAGCGGGTGGATCTACCCTTCTCTGAGTCTTTCTGGTCGTACGACGATGGTCTGTTGGTGTATCCAAGCGCGGACCATTCCTGTTTGGTTCTCATGGACCTTGTCAGTGACAGGAAATTTATGGTGCCATTCATCATCATAGGAAAGGTTATCCGGAGAGTCAGGTTGCAGAGACAAGTCCTTGTTGTTGAATGGGCAGAACCGAAAGCCTTTCACTGGCTGAACGACAGCGATGGGGTTCATCGTCACTTTGCTTCCTCGTTCGATGTGACGAATACATCCAGTGGTTGGAGCATAACCTTTCGCAATGAATGGAAGATTATGTTTCTTGGTCATCCGCTCAGCGAGAGAGACCGGTTCTTCTCGACTCATAGCCAAACCCATTATGCCATTTACATCTGGCAGCCTAATCGGAGTTTATACACTGCCGACGAAGATGCTCCGATAGAGTCACTTTCTGTTTGGGATATTTCCAAGCCTTCTGCATATAGGCCGTCGTTAGATCCAACAGGGCGCCTGCGGCAAGAAGGAGAAGACTCTGGTCCTCACATTGTTTCACGCTTTGGCTTCAGAGAGTTGGGATTTTATTCCGTCAGACAACGAGGCCTTCCAGGCATACAGTGGCTGAACATCACGGAGGACAATCAAGCTATAGAGATATTCGAGAACTTATGCACAGGCCCTGTTGATCGGTTTGTTGGGCCCGCTGAATGGACATCGCAAGTCCAGGCTACAAGCATACCTGTCACCGGTCATGGCCCCTGTTGGAGGCAGAACCTCGATCTCGTACTGCCTCCTTATCGTGGAAATAGCAGCTTACAGGCGAGCTTTCTTTCCCTCAACGTATGCGATGAGCCTTGGTATACCATAATTTCGGAGACAGTAGACGAAAAGGCTCAAGTGGGCTTCTGTCTCCATCTATCTCAGGCCACATGGCCTTTCGACTTAAATGCTTCCTTAAGCATCAGGACCCTTTCCTCAACTATCACTCTGAAAAACTCTGAAATATTTGAGCTTACAGGCAAGGGAAGGATTTGCGGGACTGAACGATACCTGCTTGGCGAGAACGGAAATCGTGAATTGGTTATTTACAGATTCGATAGATGAACCTACATATAGCCGGCCAGGTCTTTGACACAGGGGTATACCCGGGACAATAGTACGAAGTATGCTCGCCCACACCCCAGTGGACTCGCATAGAAACAAGCTTTTGTTTGTTGAACGATTCCCAACGGAGAATAACTAAACACCGAACTGCCCGCATCACCAGACTTGGCTTCTGGATGGGATTGTTTGACACCTATCCGGGTTGCAGAATCCCCAGATCTATGGACAACCTCGTCCAGTCCCTCACCTCGGTCTAGGCAAGTTGATCTTGCCGCGGATTAAGCGGTCATGTACTCCAGATATACTACTTTAGAGTATAGCCCGCACCTTTCTCTCCGCAGAGTTCGCGCTCTGCACGGTTCTTTACCCTGCTGGAGTTTTTCCTTCCCCAACAACCTTTATCCGGGATTCAGCCGGAAAGCAACTAGTGCATGCGGGTTGTGCCAATGGATTCCGCTCCCACACGCTTCCTGGTGGATAATGCCGATCACAAGTGCATGATGGCATGGTCAAGTCTTCATTATTTCCCGACTGGCCCTGCGAACTCATCCCTGCAACCCCGGTTAGGACGAAAGATCACTCCTCGAGTGTGTCAATGATATGTAGGAGTGGCATGTTACGCTAAAATCCATACTAAAACAGGGATCTTATGGGAATAGCCTCTGAAAAATAGCCGGAATAATGACAGTTGATTTCGTATTAACCCGTGCGCCATCCACATTATCACTTGTCCCGCTGCGTGGGCTAGGAATTTCTGTTTCATTCCTCCTCTGCGACTAGAATTATCGCGAAGGTCTTCAAAGCGTACTCCTATACAAACCGACGCCTAGCATGGGTGGAGCGGCTGATACTACGGCGGCGATGGACGCTGCTGCGCAGATACGACAAGCCAACCTGAGGGCTAAGACTGGCTTACCTGGTTTGATTCAAAATCGAAAGGTCTTTGGAGTCGCGATGTTTGCTTGTCTGGGAGGGTACTGTTCCAATCTACCATTGCTTTACGTACATGAACTAACAGAATCCAAGCCTTCTCTATGGTTACAACCAGGTACGAGCTCTAGATATTTCACTAACCACAGCTAGCTGACCTTGCTTCCTGCGAAGAGCGTATTCTCTGGTGTCTGTGAGTCAACTAAAACCCTGAATGTGCTTGGAGCAGAGCTAATGAATCGACCCTACCATAGTGGTTATGCATTCATTCGAGCAACATGTAAGCTTTCGCTGCGATACAACATGTCGTCTCAATGAGCACTGATCGTCTCGAGATGGGCGATGTTGTTACCAACCAAACCAAGAAGGGATGGCTTACATGTATGATTCGACAATATACAATTTCAGCAGCACGGCTAATGTGAAGGAACAGCTATTCTTGAGCTCGGTGCCTGGTTTGGTGCTCTTTATTCCGGACCTCTCTGCGAAAGGTACTCCCGCAAGTTCACGATTCTTGCGAACGTGTGCGTATTCTGCATTGGAGTTGTTATCCAGCTTACTGCTATCGCCAACAACGGAGGTTCTTCGAAAATCTTAGGGGGTCGATTTGTCACAGGTATGGGCGTTGGAAGGTATGTCAATTCATGGCAACAGGATACTAGAAATCCACTTGCTGACTCCAGTAATTAGCCTCTCAATGAGTGTGCCCATGTACGATGCCCAGGTAGCTTCAGAAGCCATACGAAATGGCAAAGAGAAATATCTAACATCTTGAAGATCGCACCGCCGGAAGTAAGAGGCTCTTTAGTTGCTATGCAGCAGCTCGCAATCACATTCGGAATCATGGTTAGTAGCACCCCTCCCAAATGAACCTATCCATGCCATCAAACATATCACTGACAGGGTCACGAATAGGTCTCGTTCTGGTAAGCTTTCGACTCGATTTGAGTGTCATGGTATTAACGAACCAGGATTAACTACGGAACAAACCATATTGGGGGCGCTGGCGAGACACAGAAAGACACTGCGTGGCTTTTGCCCTTGGCTCTCTAACTCGTCCCAGCTGTCATTCTATGCATCGGCAAAAATCATGCCATTCTCCCCACGTTGGCTCGTGCATCACGATAGAGAAGAAGAAGCGATCAAAGTGCTTACAAGCCTTCGCGAATTACCGGCAGACGATCCCGTTCTACAGCTGGAACTGCTTGAGATCAAAGCGCAGAGCATCTTCGAGAAACGCACCGAGAAGGAAAAGTTCCCTCATCTTGAGAGGACAAACACCTGGAGTTATCTGAAACTCGAAGCTGCCGGATACCAGAGTCTGTTCACTAGTTGGCCCATGTTTAGACGTGTTATGGTTGCTACAGGTATTCTCTCATCTCTATATCGATAGTAAAGCTTCTCTAACTCGTTCTAGTCACTATGACTTTCCAGGTATGCATGTCCGATCTCAATTCCAGATCTAAATATTAACAACATCCACAGCAATGGACAGGAGTAAATGCAGTCCTCTACTACGCTCCATCCATCTTCGCGCGGAATGAGCAACAACACCACGTCCCTCCTAGCCACCGGTGTCGTCGGTATAGCCATGTTCATCGCAACAGTAAGGAACCCCCCTTCCCTTCCCTTTCCAAAACCTCTCTTAATCCCACTCTTCTCCTACCCAAACTAATACCCACCACCAAGATCCCTGCCGTAATCTGGGTCGACAGACACGGCCGTAAGCCCGTCCTGATTGTCGGCGCCATCGGCATGGCAGTCTGTCACTTCATCATCGCGGGTATCTTCGCGGAAAACGAAAACCAGTGGGATTCCCACCAAGCCGCTGGATGGGGCGCCGTCGCCATGGTTTGGCTTTTTGTTGTGCACTTCGGATACAGCTGGGGTCCTTGTTCGTGGATTATCATTGCGGAGATTTGGCCCCTCAGTGTCCGTTCCAAGGGGACGAGTTTGGGTGCTTCGGCTAGTATGTTCTTTTTCCCCCTTCTTCAGTGCTTCACCCATCCACGCAATGCAATTCATTTTGCTAACTCACAAAAAGACTGGATGAACAACTTCATCGTGGGCCAAGTCACCCTCGACATGCTCCAAGGCATCCGCTACGGTACATACATCTTCTTCGGCCTAATTACCTCTCTAGGAGCCGCATTCGTGTTCTTCCTTGTCCCTGAAACAAAGCAGCTCTCGCTCGAGGAAATGGATGTCATCTTCGGCAATGAGGGCACCGCAGCGGCGGATTTTGATCGCCAGGCAGAGATCTCGAGGGAGATTGTGCTTGATATGGCGTTAGCGAGGTTTGCGGATAGGCATGGGGTGGAGTATGAGGGGGTTGAGGAGAAGGTTAATTGAAGACTTCTTTTCGACTTGCATGGTGTGTTCGTGGTTTAGGGGAATGGGGGGGTGGGGGGGTGGAGGGTGTAACTAGGTATAATTTGCCTTTGAGGTAGGATTGGATATTGATTAGGTCCTAGGTGTAAGAGGACGAATATTATTGCTACTTGCTACTGGTTATTGTGCTATAATTATTGACTTGGTTAATCGATGGACCTTTTGGTTAAATCACACTAAGGTCTCTTATTCTCCTCCTAACCATCTAAAGCCACAAACAACGAATCCACCGGCCGCAAAGGGACGCCGAGAAAATTAAATATACTCCAGACGACATAGGTACGTGAAACCAATACCGTAAACCGCCTAGAGAATATTGAACTAGACATGTTCAAACTTGCATCCAACGCACCTCTTAAGTCCACAACCCGGACACACGAGCGTGTATATAGGTTTCCATAAATCGCACATCTCGCACCTTTCGTGCCCGAGTTCCTTTTCCCAGTAACCAAGATGGCGACAGGTCTGTTGTGGATCTAGTTCTGTCTTTAGGGAAAAGGCTGCGCCTGGGATAGTGGCACGGACAGTCTCGAGCCAGCCGCAGTAGGTCTCCATTACCATGCCTTTCAGTTCGATGTGAAAGTCGTCTCTGGTATACCAGCCACTATTGTGAGCGAGCTTTGCAGCGAAGTATGGAACAAAGGGGGCTAGGTGGGGATAGATGTTTGTGTCGTTGAATTTGAAGTCGTAGTATAGAGTAGGAGACGATTTCTTGCCGGAGGGTGTGTCGAAGACGTCGTTTATAGAGATATCAATGGAGTTATCATTCTCTGTCTGATTAGATTGGGAGACTGCCGCGTCACTAAAGTCGTAGTATATGGATTCGACACTCTCATTATCTGCGTTTTCAGTAGATATTGCCGCGGCGTCAACTTGCGGTTCGCTACGTCCCTGGAAAAGGGCGCCACTCATCATGTAATTGTTGGAGGTCGGGGTTGAAAAGGTTCCCTGGGACGCAGTCACATATTCGGTTGTGGCCCCGAAAAGTTTAGGTGATGTCGAAAGAGTAGCCCAGAAACCGGTGGCGTGCTCCTCAGCAGCAGTGTCACCGTCGGCATTAGTCTCTCTATCGGCTTCAGTATCGGCTTTAGGCTGTTCTTCAGATTCGGGTATAGTATCGAGACCAGGGCCAATTCCCTTATTGGCTTTAGCTTTGGCGTCGGCAATGATTGTTTTTATATCGAATTCGGCGTGATAATCGGGTTCAAGTTCGAGGTTGATCGAAGGTTCGACTTCATATTCAGCATCGGGGATAGCGTTGACACCAGCATCAATATGAGCAGTAGTGTCGGCTTTGACATTAACCTTGCTGTTAATCTTAAATGAGGTGTCAAATTCAGGTACAAACTTGAGCTCCACTTCCACTTGCGGTTCCGTTTCAGGTTCAGTATTGACTTCATTGTTCTCCTCAGCATCGAGGACGATGTTGATATCAGCGTCAATATTAACATCGCTGTCAATCCCAAATTCGGTACCGTCCACTCCAGCTTCAACTTCAGCTTCACCAGCAAAGTCATTACCAGCCTCAGTATCCGCTTCGAATCCAGCAGACTCATTCAATTCAGGCCCTGCTCCCGCCCACCAAACTGGAACAGAGCCATCGTATCTTGCCTCATACCCCGATGCTTGAAAGGGCTCTATCTCGGGATTCAAACTGGACCATGTATTCTCATTTCGCCGCAACGAAGCAAGAACTTCCTCGTCTCTCGCCCTCGCCCTCGCCCTATTCTCAGCAAGGATCTCATCAGCAGCCCGGCGGATTGTCTCCTTCTCCTTCTCCCGCTCTTCCTCGCGGGCCCTCGCACACCGAGCTAACTCCTCCTGCGACTCCTGCGAGTCAGGGTTCATATGGACGCTGTTGCTATAGCTGAACATGTATCGATCCCGGCGGTTGTAGTCACTCCTAGACACATTACTCGGCCTCCACCCTGTATAATCGGAGCTGCCGAACAATTTCTCCTCCTCGGTAGCAGGTCTCCGCCTACGGCTCCGTCCATGGCCGAGTCGCTCATCGTGTTCTTTGCGGCGGGGTGGGTCGCGTAGGATCTCGATGGCCTGTTGGATCTGTGATGGGGATTGTGTTACTGCATTGTTTAGGTTGAGAAGAGAAGAGAAGAGAAAGAGGATGGGATTGTTATTATTAGTGATCGCATACCCTCTGGAACTCGATGGCGGCGTCATCTCCCCCTGTTTTGTCCGGGTGGTGCATCAGTGCGAGTCTTTTGTACGCGCTATTGATGTCTTTGAGTGTTGCGTCTTGGGGGATTCCGAGTATTTCGTAGCAATCCATTGCTGCGTACCTAGACGGGGTGGCCATTGTTAGATGGTGTTTTAAGAGTCGTTCTGAAGTCGGCTGTGTTAGATATGATGTTTAGCGGTTGCTCTGGTTGGTGTGGAAGAGGGGAGAGTGAGGTGGAGGAGTGAATATCTCGTCGGATGACAGGACACAGATTCAGTAGTAACAGAGAAGTGACAGGATTGACTGTTATGGAAGGAGGCAGAATTGTGATCAAAAGAATAAGTGAACCAAATGTTCAATGTGAGGTGTTGAATAGGAACTTGTAGTGTTTCTTCTTTATTAAAGAAGACTGGTAAATGCATATAGATAAGCCTGATTCAAAAAGGCTGGGTTTTAAACACACAAAGTTCACTGCTATTCTTGAGGTGAAAACAGGGATCATGGTACAAACGAAATGTATAGAGATAGATTTTACAGGTTGGTGAATTCTAGGTAAGTTTGAGTTGGTCTACACATGGTGACTCCCTCCCAGAAAATATCATGATAGCGTCTATTCAGCGCTGGCGGCGGCACCGGTGATAATTTCAACCAGCTCACCGGTAATGGTGGCTTGACGCTGACGGTTGTACAGAATCTGGAACCTGCAGTGGTGTTAGATAAGATACAGATGCAAAGGTCATTCACTGATACTCACTTGTCGA
Source organism: Aspergillus cavernicola (assembly GCA_027569065.1). Taxonomy (NCBI): domain Eukaryota; kingdom Fungi; phylum Ascomycota; class Eurotiomycetes; order Eurotiales; family Aspergillaceae; genus Aspergillus; species Aspergillus cavernicola. The sequence goes on from JAPDEK010000006.1 coordinate 502,962, forward strand.
TCATTTCACCAGCGTTCTTCGACGCGTTCTAGAGGGATGAGTTAGTATGGCTCAATTTCTACTTTATCAGCGAGGGTACTTGCCTCCATAGCGTTACGACGGGCCTGGGATCAGATTAGCATTGTTGAAGATTGAAAGCACCAATGTACGAAGCTTACCGAGATTTCACAGGCGTGGCCTTCAGCCATAGCCCAGAACAAGCTGTTGGCGAGAGCGTATTCGCGGAGGTTGGACAGGGTCTCCTCATCGGCCTCGTACGCGGAAAAGTTGGCTACGAAGAAATCAGCATTGATAGCTCTCAGAAGTATGGGCGGAGCACTGACGGGACTGGGTGATGGCCTCCTCAGAGTAGGCCTCGACAGTGTCGGGTTCGTAGCTCTGCGCGTTGACGAACTTGTTGTAGATGATCTTAACGCTAGCATAGTCGGTAGGCAGCAGCGCGATCTGGTCGGCAACAGCCTGAGCATCGGCGAAGGTAGGGATGTCCTTGCAGACGTTGGCGAAACTCAGGGCAATGGCGCCAGGGTTGCTACGAGACAATTGAGCCTTGGCCTTCTCGCCAAGAATCACAATGTCAGAGTTGGGAAATTTCTCAAGGGCCCGGCGAGTGGCCTTGCTGAGTCCGGAGTGAATACCACCGCAGAGACCCTTGTCAGAGCTAGCGACGACGAGCAGAGTCTTCTTGTCCTCGAGAGCCTTGGTCTCGGCCTGCTCGAAAAGAGTGTTGGAGGTCTGGCCGTAAGCACGAGATTCGGACATGGCCTTCTGGGCGCGGGTCAGGCGGGTGGACGCAATGACTTTCATCGTGTTGGTGATCTTCTTGATGTTCTTGATGGACTTCAGACGGCCTTCGATTTCACGCAGGGTCGCGAAGTTGGCGGCATTAGAGGGCGCAGTGCTTCGGGCAAGTCAGTAATCTATCACCAATCCTCCGAGGTATCCAGTTCCATTCTCCTTTTTTTGTTGGGAGAGGTTCGCCGATGCAGTAGGTTGACTGGGTTCCGGACGAGGACTTACCGGGTGACCGCAACAGAGCCAGCCCTCACGGCCGGACGAACAGCACGGGAGAACATTGTGAGATCGAGCCGTAGGACTGAGAGAAGGTAGGCACCGGGGATATAAACCAGAGGACGGGGTAAAAGGAAGTACCACGGGGGGTGTTCAATCGCCGGCGGAGGTCGTCAGTAGTGGATGATGAGGAAGTGGTCGAAATCGACTCCTGTTTCTGTTCTTCCGACAGCCGGAACACTAGTCCAGAACGGGTAATTAATATGAGTCGCGAGTAAGACCAAAGCCGCAGTTCTAGGTTACTCACGTGACCGTTCCCTAAATCTGCCGCGCATTGGCATTCAGGCATCAAACAGAGAGAATTCAGGCATCCATGAAATGCTGCAACGGGAGTGGCTGAACGGTTTCGGAGAAACATACCTGTGCAGTGTGAAGAAAGACAGCCTTCGCTCCATTCCTTTCCTTTCCTCGTCCTCTCCTCTTCTTCTTTACCCTCTTACCTCACTTGTGTCTTGTGCACGCTTTGTCTCCGCCTTCCTCCTATTCTCGCTCCCTCAATGCCTCTCTAACCACCAAACCACAACCTTCCATCTCACTTTCTCTAACTCTTTCTCTCTTTTCTCTCTTTTCATTGGTCAGCATTATTGACTTTATTCGTCGTCAAGCGCCAGCCCTGTTCTACAGACTTGGCAGCAGGCCAATTCCGAGTCTCTACTTCCCTACGCCCCGAGTTCGCCTCTACTCTACCTTCGCTACTCGACCCTGTCTTGCTTATCAGGTACTCGCAACCATGAGTTCATCAGAAGATGATACCCCACTCGTCAAGATGAACGGTAGATCTTCTGGTAAGTCCCGGTTTGTCCTCGCCGCACTTCTTCCTCTTACTCCATCCTACCTTGGAGACACTATTCTCTTCTCTTAATTACCACACATCTTATGCTAACCATTTCTTTTATCCGAAAATAGGTGGCCAATCGAACGCGAAGATGAACGGCGCAACGGCAACCAACGGCCATGTCGACCCAGGAGTATCCATTCGATTCGGTCCAGTACAGAAAGACGGTGATGTTCAGATGAAAGACGCAGGCGGCGCCAATGGTGTCAGCAAGAGAAAGGGGCGAACAAGTGTTATTAATTCAAAGTCGTATGCGGAGCCAGAGAGTAGTGGGGAGGACGAGCCCTTGGTACGCCTACCCGCGCCCCTAAGTCCTGCGGCACTATTGCCGTTGCTCTTTGTTTCAGCGGCTGACTATTCGACAGAGCAAGCGTCGTCGTACTTCAGTGAAACACGAGGATCCAGAGTCAGATGAAGATGTCCCACTCGCTCTCAATGGAGGGAAACTTCCCAAGGCCTCAGAAACAGCCATCGGCGACGAATCCGATTCTGATGTTCCGATTGGAAAGAAATTGACTGCCGAAAAAAAGAAGATTCAGGTCAAGGCAGAAAAAGAGGTCGAACCGAGCCGGAAGGGTTCGAAACCCGCCAAGCCAGCGGCTTCTACCAAGAAGCAGGAAAATGGTGTCAAAAAAGAATCGGCCTCCGCCAAACAGACGCTGAAGCAGGTAAAGGCCGAACCAAAGTCCGCCACCCCCGTCAAGAAGAACGGAAAGGCTGCACCAGTCAAGAAGGAGGAGAGCGAAGAAGCTGAGGACGGTGACGAAGAAGAAGAGTCCAGGTGGTGGGAGGACCCGACCAAGAGTGATGGAACGATCAAATGGAAATCTCTCGAACACAATGGCGTGGTCTTTCCGCCCCCCTATGAGCCACTTCCTAAGAATGTGAAGTTGAAGTATGATGGCATCCCCGTCGACCTTCACCTCGATGCAGAAGAAGTCGCGAGCTTCTTTGGCACTATGTTAAACTCCACACAAAATGTGGAGAATCCCATATTCCAAAAGAACTTCTTCGGGGATTTCAAGGACATCCTCAAGAAAACTGGCGGCGCAAAAGACCAGAAGGGCAACAAGGTCGATATCAAGGAATTCTCCAAATGCGATTTCAAGCCGATTTTTGAATACTTTGACGCGATGCGCCAAGAGAAAAAGGCACTGCCGCCCGCTGAGAAGAAACGCTTAAAGGCCGAAAAGGATGAGGAAGAAACTCCCTACATGTACTGCGTATGGGATGGTCGCAAACAGAAAGTGGGTAATTTCCGAGTCGAACCCCCTTCGCTGTTCCGCGGCCGTGGTGAGCACCCTAAGACGGGTCGCGTGAAGGCCCGAGTCCAGCCGGAACAGATCACCATCAACATCGGCAAAGAGGCTCAGGTTCCTCCTCCACCGGAAGGCCATAAGTGGAAGGAAGTGAAGCATGACCAAGAGGGTACTTGGCTCGCCATGTGGCAGGAAAACATCAATGGCAACTACAAGTATGTCATGCTTGCCGCTAATTCCGACGTCAAGGGCCAAAGTGATTACAAGAAGTTCGAAAAGGCCCGCGAGCTCAAGAAGCACATCGCTCGGATCCGTAAGGATTACCAGAAGAACCTTAGGCATGGGTTGATGGCCGAACGACAGAAAGCCACCGCTGTCTATCTCATCGACCAGTTTGCTCTCCGTGCGGGTAACGAAAAGGGTGAAGATGAGGCCGAGACTGTCGGCTGTTGCTCTCTGAAGTATGAGAATGTCACACTCAAGCCTCCGAATAAGGTGGTTTTCGATTTCCTGGGTAAGGACAGTATCCGATTCTACGACGAGGTCGAAGTCGACCTCCAGGTTTTCAAGAACCTCAAAATCTTCAAGAAGTCGCCCAAGAAGGAGGGTGACGAGATCTTCGATCGTTTGACAGTAAGTTAAGCTTTTGAAGACTTTGAGCTGCACAGGGCCGCTAATCTTCATAGACATCTGGCCTCAACAAGCATCTTTCTCAATATATGCAAGGTCTAACCGCTAAAGTGTTCCGTACTTACAACGCTTCGCACACGATGTCCACACTGCTTAGAGACATGACCGCCACTGGCACCAACGCAGAGAAGGTCAAGGCGTACAATGATGCGAATCGAAAAGTTGCCATTCTGTGTAACCACAAGCGAACTGTTGGCGCAACTCACGCTAATGCAATGGAGAAAATGAGCGAGCGAGTATGTTCAATCTTTTAAAATCAAGAAAATAAAAGCAAACATCGCTAATCATTTACTTGTGTACAGATCAAGGGCCAGCGGTATCAGAAATGGCGCCTCAAGCAGATGATGCTCGACTTGGATGCGACCCTAAAGAAAAAGAAGGGTGCCAAATTTTTCGAACTAGACGAAGACATTGACAATGAATGGATCAAGGAACATCAGGCTTTCCTGGTTGAAGAGCAGCGGCAGAAGATCAAGAAGAAGTTCGAAAAAGATAACGAAAAACTTGCAGCTGACGGTGAGAAGGAAATGAAGGCCAGTGAGCTTGAAAGCCGATTGGAAACAGTCAAGGATATGGAGAAGAAATTCAACAAAGAGAACAAAACGGGCAAAGTAGAAGCTGAAGGCCGAGGCCCCAGCGTGGAAAAGCTGGAGGGTGCCGTCACCAAACTTCAGCAGCGCGTCGAAAATATGGAAGTTCAGGCTCAAGACAAGGAGGACAACAAGGAAGTAGCCCTTGGTACCTCGAAGATTGTGAGTTCTCCTTATACGTATCATACTCGGTGTCATCTAACATCCTCCAGAATTATATCGACCCTCGACTCACGGTTGTTTTCAGTAAGAAATTCAGCGTTCCCATGGAGAAGTTCTTCTCTAAATCCCTGCGAGAGAAGTTCGAGTGGGCCATCAAGTCCGTTGACGAGAACTGGGAGTTTTGAATCCAACTGCATTTGATTTCTGGTTATTGGCTATTTACGGCTACCCACTGATACGGCCGCCTCAAAATTCTTCCCATGCATTTTCAAGCACGATAATCTTTATGCTGCAACTTTCCGTATGCATTATGCAAGCCTTATCGCCCGCATTCGCGAGACCTTTCCTTCCCACATGAAGACCGTCAAATAGCGAAAGAGCATATGCACTTTAAACTATACTATACGATATACTATGAGTATTCATTGCATTGTTATACTAGCTACCTTGTTCCCCAACCAGACTATATACAAAATCAAATCCACGTTCAGCCATATACACATTCTAGGCGTTTAAAACCGAACACAAAACATCTTTTGATTAAGACCACCTTAATAGAGATTCGGACTATTCTCTAATAAATTGTTTTGCGTCAGCCATATGGAACGGTGATCCTTGGTTACAACAGTCCTAGTAGATAGAGGTGTTTGAAACCTACCCAAGAGTGAACCCTGAGACAGGTAGAGCACTGTACTTGAATATTCGATAAAATGCTATTATGATTAAAGTACATCCATGGGTAGTAAGCAAGAAAGACTTGCAGGATAGGAGATATATAAATGATATAATGGCAAAAAGGAGATGGATATGTTCATCCAGGAATGCACTCCGTTCAACAGACCAACTTCTAACAGTGTATGGCAAAATATCGTGGCCAGGATGGAAACGCCAACAGAATATGTAGGATAAGACAAAAGATACTTCAGTTTCCTGAGAGTGGATAGGAAGAAGGGAGTTAAAAAAAAAAAAAAGAAAGAAAGAAAGATAGAACAAACCAGTGCTCTAATCCAGAATGAAGTCGAGACACAAAAGAAAATAAGGATTATAAATTACAAGCGAGGGGAGTCCATAATCGGCGGCTCCGGGAACGAACGATATAGCGGAGAGAATGCGGTCTATATGTAGGTGCTTTTGATCAAAAGGATCCATGGGTCGGATTGATCTATGGTGATGCAAATCTGTAGGCAGTCATGCGCGGTCCGAGTGCCACGGTTCTCGTTATTGGGAGGTCATTAGCGGTTTCCACCGTACTCTGCTCTGTAACGCTCGAGAAGTCGACAAGTGAAAGAAATTCTTCGGCGTGACGAAATCGTCTATGGCCACCAGCCCATCCGTTTATAACTTTCAACCATGTCGCGAATGCTGTCAGCGTTGAAGCGCTCTCTAGAGGGTTTCCAGCCGGTGGTGGTCTCGAATAGAGTGCCATCAATTGACATATCCTGATCCCGGATGACATCTTTCTCGAGGAAGGGGCTAATAGGGCCTGGGCGTGCAATGCCCTTTTCTTCCAGCAAGTCAGACCAGCCCTGCAAAGACACCTCGTTCATGTCATCAACCACGTCATCCAGATTCAATTTAGCGAATTGGGATGCCAGAGAACCCAGGAATGAGCATTTCATTCCAAAAACTTCAGAAAGAGCTTCAGCGACATGTCCCTGGCGTGTATCATTGTGATCAACGACATTGAACAAGATGGGGGCGGATCCATCCGTAGGAGCACTGGCTCTCCATTCTGCTGCCGTCCACAGGGCACTAGCGGCGTCTTTGACGTAGAGTGTATTCGCCTTGAGATCTTTGGAGTACAGAAGTTCGAGGTCCCTCTGCATATCCAAGTGAACTCGCGCAAGGCAAATCCCCATAGCGAAGTACCCAGATTCATATTCGCCGTAAATGTTTGGCAGTCGCAAGACAATGTGATGAAGATTGGGGATCTTCGTCAATTCTTCGTTTGCCTTCATCTTCCACTTCGCTAATTTGTGCCAAGGTTGGAGCTTATCGTCTTCTTTTCGCGGAGAGGAGCTAGATTTGTAGACATGGGCGGTGGAACATTCAACGAACGAGCGAATTCCTCGGCGCGCGACCTCGCGACCCAAGGCTATGCTCAAATTGTAACTCCGAACTTCGTAGACATCGTCAGGTTGGGAGTATCTCGTTTCGCCTCCACAGTTAAACACATAGTCGAACTGTTCGCCGTTGGTGCGATCGAAGATGCGCGAGAAGTGTTCTAACATGGGGACGACAAGATCAGCCGAGGAATCCCTTTTTTGGAGTCATCGAGCGCAGGATGGGGCTACTCACGTTCCCGGCTTGCATCAGCTTGAACGAATTTGTCCTTGGAGCAAGCTTCTTCAAATTCCGGGGCCAACCAAGCCAGCTGCGGGAGGACCTTGTCAATAAGTCGCACTTCCGAGGCTAAATTGTTTTTATGAATGTAGAGGGCCAAATGACGACCGACGAATCCTACATTATGACATTTCAGGTCAGTCATGGCGTCTTATTGCTCCAGGCTCGGATAGAGATGTGTGGTGCACATACCCAAGCCTCCAATAATGAGGACTGATGGCTTCCTGTCGGTCATAGTGACAGAGAATTTGAAGAGATAAGGTACAGATCGGGTAAGAACACGCTTGTTACGCAAAGCAGAATGGATTCAATTTGCAGTCCAGACAGAGACTGTTACACCCCGCACCCAAAAGTGATTTGGTTGAAGAATGCGGGGGCTCGAGGAAGAGAAGCACAAGTGTGGTGGTGGTGGTTCGGTCGAGCGGCGGAACCAACGATATGACGGGAGAGACTCGCAAAGGAACAGAAATCAATGCTCCCTGGGATAATCAGCTGTTGATCTGATCTTAAAATGCGCACTGTGAGACAACTTGCAAGAGATTGAGGTTGAAGGAATCAGGGAAACAAAAGGGAGAAGGGAGGTTGGAAGAAGGAGAAGAGAAGAAGAAATAGAGAAGAAGAAGAGAGAGTTTGGGGGTAACCCTTTTTGGGCCAGACGATGATTCAGAATCTCCCACGAGATTCAATAAATTCATCAATTTCAGCAGGTTACAAACCCAGACAGCCGGAGGATCCTCGATCGAGTCCAATGGGTTATTCTCGCAAACACTCGCATAAGGGATATACCCTTGTCAAGAGGCCAGGATCCTGAGGAATGCAATCTACAGTAGTCTACTACACATTACCCCTTCCCGTCGCTAACCATTATTATTCTATGCATAGGCTAACACTGTTCAGTGTTCAACTGTCAGCTTCTCTCTCAGATAGCGCCTCGGTTTTGACCTCCTCTCATCGGTTGCGCCCAAACTCGAGCGACAATTGCTGGGGAACCGAGCAGAAAAAGCAACGACAAATATGGGGATGACGCCCCCTCCAAACCAACGCCCGAACGAACGCCGTTAGTGCTGCATCTAGAAATTTCGACGGCATGAGTCGTGAGCTTTGGTCATGAGGACAGGTCAGAAATCAGAATGTCGTTCCCCTGCCAAGCGACGCGTTGTGGGACGTGTGCACTGACGCTCCACCCCAGGAAATTTGACCGGAGTGTCTCAACTCCTCAGTCTACATTGCGAGGCGTAGTTACCGTCCGCTAAAGGCATTCAGACTGGCATCTAGGGTCCAGAGGCGTCATACGATTGGCGGCCTGATCCTTGACCATAACCCTGATACGCAACGATCACAGGAGAGCGCTTCAGAACCTCGTAAAAATCGAGGATGAGAGGGTTGTCAGAGAAAACCACCACCGAGCTCCACACGAGACATGGATTTCCGCGCAATCATGGAGTCGGTTCTAGCATTGACCTCGCGCTTAATCCCAGACTTTCATGAACCATCTCGACTCTCCAGTCTTGAGTCTGTAGCAAAAATAGCCGCAGAGGCAACCGAGATAGTTAGCAGAGAATGGAGTAGTTCGCGATGATCTTCCTTTCCTGCCTGACTCTTCCTGTCATTGATCCTCCAAGTCCGAACAGGTGGAATAATAAGACACAAATAATGTCACGCAAGGCTTTGGAATTTGGACGCTGGCGCCAAGTGGGTAAGGCAACAGGACGGAGTCGCGGACAACTGCATATGGGGAGCCGATCAAGGATAGAAATCAAATTGGTGTCACTACATCAAGAGTCCAAGACTGAGAGAAGTCCGGGGAAACAATCACAATGAACGCTCTCCACGCCGTGCATGCCAGCAGGATGAAGTCGAACAAGCAGTGGTTCGAATAAATTGCCCACAGTCTTCTACCTAACACACTCCTCATCTCAACGAGACACTTCAAGTCACAGCAGGACTTCGGATTCTCCCCTTAACTAACCCTAGGTACATCTATTTCCCGCTTGATTATCTGCAGGGAATAAACCATGATCCGCGGCTCAGTGGAGATTTTTAATCGAAGTCCACTCTGCTATTTGCCTGCAGTTGCAGCGATTATTAATTTTATTGCAATTCGCGAATCGCAACCCCTCGACGCCTCGTTGTTCTTTCCTTCCTAGGACCTATATCTTGCTTCAACCTCTGTAGTTGGCGATCGGAATCAATTTCAAATATGTTGTCGATGAAGATCAATTGACGTCAGCGTCCCAGCAAATCTCTGATCCGCCATGAGCTTCGCTGTTTTGTTCCATGGTTCGTGGACGCCCTAACCAACTTTCTTATACGGAGTAGAATACGAGCCTCCTTCCGGATGTCCGATGAGCATCTCCTGGATCCCGAATCTATCCTTGAAAAGCCTCTACGGAGTACTTTCAACATCTACCTGATCTACAGAGGATATTATGGTCGGACCTGGTGCTTTCAGCCCTCCGATCATCATCAATATCACATACGCAAGGATTCGATCCTGGTCTTGTCGTCTATCATTGAGTGCTAACTTGGCATTGCGTTCCTAGTCTACACGTTCCAATTGCAGTAATACTTTCAGATTACCTACAGGTAAGCGTGTTTGATCGGCAGGTCTACAAGCATCCAGTTGCCTCATTGCTATATGCAACTACTCCAGGAACTACTAGTAGCTACGCAAGCAAATCAACTTCAATCGAGAGTTGACTAGAACCGACAAGATCAAGAGCTACTAGTCTACTCCGTACCTCTTTGGTATCAATCAAGCTTCAAAATAAAAACCGTTGTCTTGAGTAGAGATTTCTGTATCCTCTTGGTAGTAAACTATCATTGCAAATTCCCATCCATCAATGTCCCAATTCCGCCAATCCCAACTTCGAACCCCAGTCCAAGCCATCCCTCATACACAAACACGTCTCCCCCTCAGCCAATCCAATCTCACTAAAAATGCCACTCAGTAGTAGCCAATCCACCCCGATAAAGACCTACTAGTACTCAAGGTGAAGCACAACACGAATCTTAAAGATCTCCACACCCGAAACCCCAAACGCGAACTCCCTCGCTATCCACGCCTTTTCAATCAAACGAACCACAACCTCCCAATCACTATCATTACCCCAGCGAACAAGAACCTCCTCGCCAGTCCACTCAAAATTAACAGACGCCATCGCAATGACATCCTGCGCGACGGTAACGAAATCCAAAAGCTCATCCGACACTGCACTCTCGATGTTCATCTGCGCGTTGGGCGTCCACCACTCCTCTTCGAGGTCGCGCTCACGGCCCATCTTCATGAGGAACGAAGACGCCGAAGTGATGTGCTGGTACTTCACCCATGCGGGGGAGATTTTCGGCTCGGTGTCTGTGGTCACGAGGAAATAGGTGTCGCGGCCGTATTTAGTGCGGAGGGCATTGATGAGGCTTGCGTCGACGAGGCTAGGAGCCGAAGTGGGAGAGCGCTCAGGGGCGACGGGGCCAGGGGCGATGGTACGAGGGGAGAATAGGGAAGTCAAAGAGCTAGAGGAGATGGAGGACCTGGTAGAACTAGGGGCTCTCTTGCACTCCCTCTCTCTGGCTTCAGCGAGCATGCGTCTCTTGCTGTAGCGGGTGGTTTTGGGGTTAGTTTCTTTGGGTTCAGCTGCAGGAAGAGCCTCAGTGACTTTGTTTTCGGTTGCTTCTGCGGTTTCTGCGATGGTGATCGTGGCCGCTTCATCTGCATTCTTTGCGTCTTCGGCCTGCTTCTCGTCTAGGGTGTAGTCCATGTCTTCAGGCGCGGCTCTCTTTTGAGTAGCGCGCTGGGCAGACTCGGGTGCTTCTTCCTTGAGTTGCTTCATCATGGTTTCGGCCTTACGTTTGAGAAGGAGTATGAGGGTCTTCTCGATCCTAGACATGGTGAGGCTAAGTCAGTTCATCACATCTCATCTTATCTCAACCGAACAAGAAAAGACGAAAAGGAAAGACAAGAAGGGAAAGGAAAGAAAACTCACTCAGGCTTATCCCCAGGATAAGTAACAGCATCACCACGCTCCATCGAGTCTGGCATAAGATACTTCTCACGGTTCTTCTGAATACCCCAATACTCCATCCCAAAGAGATCCAAGAACTGATCAACACAAATACTTCTTGCAGAGTCAGACTCTCTCAGCTCTGCCCAGGTGTAGTACTCTCCAAGGTCTCGAAGTCTTTTGATGAAGGCAGAATGGTGGGTATTCTTGATGTCAAGAAGGTTGGTAAAATCTCGATCTCGTCTGCAGACAGCCAGGTCCTCTATATTTATGGTCATAGCCGTGGCTGTCTTTAGGGTGGGTGTGAATTTGATTCTATGTCTGGTCATGGTGGCGTTGCTGGTTGTGTGGATGGTGCACGGTTATTGGGTGAGATGGGGTATGTAGAGGAGGGATCAGGGACTAATACAGTGACAAGATGAAAGGCGATTGGATGGAAGGGTGTGTTACTTCTAGTAAAGGTTTAGCGGGGTGTTGAAAAGCAGAGGGGTGGATATCAGGGAGTGAATGAACAGAATAATTCTTCACTGCAGGTGCGTGGTTTAGGCTAGAGATTAGAGGTGAACGTCATTGAAGCTTCAATTCACTCACTTTGCTCTGTTCTCTTCACAGATACATTCCAGTTCCTTGCTGGAATCGGAATTGAACATGGACAATTACGTATGGTAGTTAGAGGTCATGATAGTCATCAATGCTAATAATATGAGGGAAGCAAAATAATAGGACACATACGCTTGCCATAAGTCCCTCAATTGACATGCAACACAAATGCCTCCCTCTTTCCTCCCTCTCCAAACTCATCTTGGAAGAGCATTTACTCCAGTTTGCATCACTCAGCGCCAAGGTGTCTCAGAGAATTCCGTAACTCTTTAATCGCTGTGTTAACATCGTCAAATGCTAGCGCAGACACGGCCCACCGAGCATGCTTCTGGGCCAGGGCGATCACTTCGTCATTAAGGTCATTTGAGTTTACTGGGGCAGATGTTGTAGGAGCGGCAATAGGCGGGGTAGTTAAAGGTGTGGGCTGATGTGCTGAATACGACGGTCCACGGCCAGGTCCCGGGGGTGGCGCAAAACGCGAGGGATCAGCGGCGCTGGGCGTGTTATAAAATGAGCTTACATCGTGGGGAGCAGTTGCTGGGCTCGTAGGAGGTATTGCGGAAGGGGGTGGGAATGATTGGAATTCATTCGAGGGGGCGGGACGATGATGCGCTCCAATGTGGGTAGGTGTATCAGGAAGGCTCGTAGGTGCTGCTGACGACGAGGCGAACGTATTCGGTGCTGAAGGCAGGTTGAGTGGTGAACCTTGCTCATCATTTACGTCCACGTCCCGGCTTGATGCTGATGCAGGGTCTTGTGGAGGAGAAGGCAGTTCGGTAAAAGTGGTTGGTGGTTGTGGTAAAATAGGTGGTGATCTTGAAGGCAACGCGTATGGGGATTCGTCTGAGAGGTCTTCAACACTCGGCTGCAGTGGTGCTTGGGATGAAGGTGCAACGGTGGATTCAATATCGCCCAGCTGTCCCTGCAAAGCCTCGTCCACTTGTTCTTCCTCCTCCTCAATCTTTGGGTTCGATGCGTTGGGGTCCTCTCCCGCCTTAATTGCCTTGACAATTCTCACGGCATGGTATTTCGCGAATTTCACCTTCGCAGCAAATTCGGGTTCGAGAGGCTTCCAAGTCTGGCATAATTCGAGAAATGTCGCCGCCGCCTGAAAGGTATCCGCTGTTTGCCTGTATCAAGTTAGTCCCAGCTCAAATAGTATCCGGTTGAGCCGCACGAACTTTGTCACCTTGTCGGCCCGCATAGCGGCCTCCGCGCGACCAAACACCTCCAGGCCAAACTCCTCCACGTAGGCACTAGCTGCCATAGAGTCCAAGATCGCATCGTTGTCAGGATTCTTGACCTTAAACTTCAATGCAGTAGACTCGTCAGCGCCCTGGGCAAGGCCTCAGCTATTTCGGAACGTGGTCCTCAACGTACTTGTTCCAGCTTCTCCATCAGGTCGATTGTGTATAGTTTGACTTCCTCATCGGCGGTATGAAGCCCTTTCTCGATAATCTGGTTGACTATCCAGAAGTTACCTATCATAAAGAAAACATAATTTGTTAGCCTGTGATTCTTTTGCAGGGGGATTGCGCCGGACTCACACCAGTAGGCAATGATGGGCTTTGCCTTCTCGAGCTGGGCCGCTCGCACGGCAAATCGCCCGATATCTGCAGATTTCAAGGCGGCGGGGATGTTGCTCGCCATAGTTTTAGCTATTACTGAAGATTTTAGGGAGGAGAAATGCAATTGGTAGAAATGAAGGGGATGCACGATAAAGCTGGAGGCGGGATGACGTTGAGGCCTTGAAGTTGGAGGTCTGCACGAGGCTAATTTGACTCCCCGCACTCCACCACTAAACTTAGTATGACCATGAGCATGTAGGAGATACTAGGTAAAACAAAATAAGCAACAGAGTCAACGGTATATTACTTCTACATCGATGCATCTTCAACTATCCATTCTCCAATATCCACCCTTTCTTCACCCAAAGCCTCCACTTCAAAGTGATCTTCCACTTGGCCGCCAGGTCCTCCGATTCTCTCAAGCACGATCCAAACCCCACCTCTGTCTTCCAATCCTGGTCGAAAGTCGAAGTCCTCTATACGCACCCCAGATATTGAATCGCTATGATCTCCATCTTCTGATGTTGCTAGGATCTCTTTATATGGTCCCTGTCCAAGTTCAACGGTCATTAACACGGGTGATGGTCCAACAGACCGATTCCCGATTGTGGACTGCCTGCTCCTGGCGATGAGTTTTATTCGAGTCAGCCGTGGAGTTTGCAAAGGAGCAAGCATCCGGTCACGTCCTGGAGCTAAGACACCGATATCAGATAGTACGGCTCGTCGCCCAGCAGCTTCTGGAGGGAGCTGTTTCGCCTCGCAGGGGATATTTGTTGAAACCCAAAGTGTGAATGGGCCAAGCTGATCGGGAGCAAATGTGGAGACGACAATCGTGTACTTCCCTGTATCTAGGTCCCTCCTTTCCGCCAGGGAGCCGCCGCGACGATACTCACCACTGTCTGCGACGATGTCACGGCTCCGAACTCTGGCTATGCGATTGCCATCCGACCAGAACAGCTTGATATGAGTGGCAAGTTCAGAATCTGAGGGCTCAAGGACAACCGACACATCCGTAGGGTCCAAAAGTTCTATACTAAATTGCGGGTTTAGTGAGTACCGTGCAGATTCCGCATTGCCTCCAGCGGTGTACAGTGTCCAGGAGCTCTGCACCTTGGATACACACATGTATCTGTTGGGAGCATGTGTTATACGCAAAGGTGTTGCGGAGAACGCAGAAATTGTGAAATTCTGGCTGACCAGCGGTAGCGACTCTTCAGACACGACAGCGGTATAGGTCGTTCCTGGAGACATGTCCAATCTCATAAGAGTATTCGGTGAGTCGACATAAGGGCCCCGGTGAAGCGCTCCATCACTTAGTGACACCCTTTTTCCTCCCTTGAACACGTATAAACTTATGAACCCTAATTGTTCGCCGCCTATAGCTGAGGCATGAGATTCAATCGTCCTGAAATGTCTGCCCAGTAATAGCCAGACGGTTCCACCACATTCAGTGGTAACAGCAAATTGCGGGTTTTTGACAAAGCACCCAGCCATTCCTTTGCCGCTTGATAAATCCCATGCGAAGTGTATGTCCTCCTGGTGTTTGAAGAGCCCGGGATTCCAATTTAGATACAGGTTTTCAAAGTTTTGGAGGACCTTTCCGCAATCCATCCAAAACGAGCCAGGGGAGAGGGAAGGCAAGTTGTATGAAGGGTCACCTGGTTCAGACTCGGTAAAAAGCGCTGCGTAGACGACGTCCGCCCCGGCCCAGGGGTTTTTCACTAGGATTTGGCGGCATCCTTTAGACTCCTTCATATCCAGTATCGCATAGTCATGCTCACTAACCAGACCTAGCTCTTTCTGCTCCCTCTCCGTAAGCTTCCCAGTTCCTATAGTCAATAGCACATCACCGCTATGAAACAACTTGAAAAGACGTGACCATATCTGGTCGGCAGTCACATCATCATTGTGGAGAAAGACTTGTTCGGGAATCCAGCCCGTCAGCACCCACAAATCTGTCCCAGAATTACTTCCAGGAAATTCATAGCCCCCGCGGAGCTTCAAGTATGCCTTTTCTACAAGAGCAGGCCATATGAAGTTACTATGGTTTCGGTCGATCATGTACAGGGACCTTGAGGTCTTGGAAGATGGCAGGCGATCATCGATGATTACCTTGCGGAAGCATCCGTTAAAGTAGAAGCGAAATATGTACTTTCCAGAGGGTGAAAGTTTGAGGGCCGTTGACTTGTAGATGCAAGGGTATATGACGGGGAGCAGATTCTGTCTCATTAGTCTCCCATACTTTTCCAAGGACGATGCTATCTTACCTCCTCAAGGTCACGTTCCGATCTCGAGGTTGTTGCACAGAGACTGGCAACAACAGAGCAGTCTGTTAACACGTCCTGCACTAGGTCTGTCTTGCCAGAGACAGACATCACCGGAAGGAGCGGCGTTCCTGCCTCATCTACATGCTCCGAGAGAAGCTCATGTGGCCGTTTCCACCCTCCGAATATGTCTCTCTGCAGAATAGACAGATGAAGGTCAGGCGTGTCGCTGGTATATAATTAGAAGGCGAAGCCTCTTGTCAACGGCAAATATAAGTAAGTGAACGTACGTAAATAGCCCATCTCCGTCGGCTCCCTTGTTGAATTCTTCCAAACTCGGATCTCCTTTCCACGGAGGAAATATAAAGTTATTCAGCTTTGCACCCTCCAGGAGGATGATTTCCTCGCGAGTAGTGAGTACGCGTGTTGACACGGGAGTCCGAGATATAGAGCATCTATCCCGAAAATGTGCTGCAGATCGCCAGTCTTCAGCTTGCTTGATTTTCTCTGCCCTTGTGAGCCATTCTTTGCACTTTGCGTCCAGCACATTTCTATCTTTTGAAGATGCCGTCAAGCTCAAAGCCTTCATATAGTTTTCTGCAGCATCTATAGCGGCTTCCAAGGCCTGTGGCTGAGAGGAGGCAGTGGACACATCTCGCTCAGCTTTCTAACCCAGTGTTAGTCTACTACAAAAGCAGGGCACTTCCGAATCTAGGGGCCAAGGAGGTTTGATTACCAGGGCTCGGTTGATTAAATTCTGCGTGGATGCGTTAGATCTGGACATCCTGACCCACAGGAGGGTTAGTTGTTTGATATACTACCAGGGCCTTCAGCACAGCTCACGCTCCGAAACGGTCATCCAGACCTATCGGAGAGCTGGGCACGCAATCGAGCGCAAGCCTGCTTGGATCCTCTCCGAAAGCCTCCGCAGGTCACCCCGGGGAGGGTCGGCCACGTACATCCGAGGTCACTCTGGGAGTCTGGGAGTCTGGTCGGGTTGAGCCAGAAACGACCGGTTCCCCGGATCCACACAGGGGAGAGGGTGGGAATTGAATTAACGTGGAGGTTAAATGGAAACGAAGAGAGCTCTGAAATGGAATAGCGTCAATAAACGATGAAAGTACTCCGTAGTAATGGCATCTGTAGGCTTGAAAGCAGGTTGCTCGGCGTGGGGAGGCGGGAAGCAAAGCAAAGCATAAGATGCAAAACTTCAACCTGGACCTCGGCTCCATTCGTCATGGCTCAACCGCGCCGAGGTGCAAATTGCCTGTCCACCGATCTTCTTGCCCTTGGCTCTTTCAAGTTGTTGAATCTCTCTTGTCTTCTTCCCCAGTCGCTTCTCCTCCTCTCCGTCCTTTTGAGTGGCGCCCTCCTTGACTGAGTATTCCTGTATTTACTTTCGTTGGTGATTCCTCCGTCGGTGATTCCTCCGTCTTCGGCGCTCGGTCACAACCGGAGATTCAGACCCCGACTGTATACAATACAGACTTGTGCGGGCCCTGACTTGTTTGTCTGTCGTTTAACTACCAACCTGTCCTTGATCATTTATCGGAGGCAGAAGTGCCTTTTCTAGGATAATGGCTGGTCAATCGAAGCCTGCGCTCTCTCCGTGGGGTAGCGCCGTTGCGGGTGCTACTGGGGCAGTTCTTGCGAATGCAATGGTTTACCCACTTGATCTGTATGCCACTGGTCTTTTCGTCTACCGCATTAACAGGGCTATATACTGACTACCGCTGTGAACTTCTAGGGTCAAGACCAAGCTGCAGGTTCAAATAAAGAAGACCGACGAATCGGAAAAAGAGGGTTCGGAGGACGCTCACTATAAATCAACTTGGGATGCGATCGCGAAGATTGTCGACAAGGAGGGAGTTGAAGGTCTATACGCCGGAATTTTTGGGTCGCTTCTAGGCGTCGCCTCCACCAACTTCGCCTACTTCTACTGGTACAGCGTCGTGAGGACACTTTATATGTCATACAACAAAGTGGCCACGCCACCAGGAACAGCTATCGAGCTCAGCCTTGGTGCAGTATCTGGTGCTGTTGCTCAGGTATTTACTATCCCCGTTGCTGTTATCACAACGCGCCAGCAGACACAGCCAGAGAGTGAGAGGAAAGGCTTGATTGAAACCGGCAAGGAGGTGGTCAACAGCGAAGATGGGTGGTCTGGCTTGTGGAGGGGTCTCAAGGCGAGCTTGATCCTCGTCGTAAACCCCGCTATCACATACGGCGCTTATCAACGCCTGAAGGACGTTGTTTTCCCTGGGAAAACCAATCTCAAGCCATGGGAAGCATTTCGTGAGTAGCATGATGCCGAAAGTTTCGGTGAACTTGGAAGACTAACATCGGTGGTAGTTCTCGGTGCTCTTTCCAAGGCCATGGCCACAATTGCAACCCAGCCTTTGATTGTTGCCAAAGTTGGTCTTCAGTCACGTCCACCTCCAGCCCGCAAGGGGAAGCCCTTTAAGACCTTTGGCGAGGTCATGCAATTTATCATACAGAACGAGGGTCCCCTTTCCCTATTTAAAGGAATTGGACCCCAAATCCTGAAGGGACTCATAGTCCAAGGTCTACTAATGATGACGAAAGAAAGGTAAGCCCGCTATCCTTTTCAATTATGTCAGTCCATGCTAATGATCCTAGGATGGAACTCATCTTCGTTGTCTTTTTCGCGTACCTCCGGAACCTCAAAGAGAAGAAGCTCCGCAAAGCCGCCGATGCAGTGGCTTCCAAGGCAAAGACCAGCCTCCCAGCGACTCTGAAATAGACATGGCATTTAGAAGAAATGAGCTCGCTTGTTGCATTCTTTTTTCACATTACCTTATCTTATGTGGCGCATGGGTGTAGATCTTTTTGGTTTCTATCTTATAAACCGAGGAGGCTGGGTTTCCACATACATCTTGTATAATAATCGTGATGTATAGAAAACGCTTATTTCTTTAGGTGCTTCCGAGGATCCTTATAGTAGAGGCGCAATTGGTTAAGCTCGGCTTGAAGGAACGGACCAGAAAGCATCTATTAAGCCCCAAGCATGTATGTATACTGAAGCCGAAGCTCGCCTGCCGCCATATCACAACTCGGACCTAACTAACCATGTCCGAATAGGCCATGTTGGCCAGGGCAATTGATCACGTCATTGTTATATGCAGTTGCTTTTGACAGGTGATAGTTTATTGTAGCATCTAAGCTATGAATAGCATGTAGACAATAGGTGTTACTAGAATACACCGCTTTATAGATAACCCCTAAGCACTCGTATCCTCGTAGAAAACACCAAGCCCTCCGCTTGCTTGGCAATCTATCATATTTAGGTCCCTGGTGAGCTGTCCTTGTCAAGTTTTCATTACTATATTGAACCATATTGATGCTATTGCTCTGTTTATACAGTTTCGGGATATTGACCTACGTCAAGATGCACTGGTTTCAAATCCTTGATCCAAATTGTTTAAACTCAATCAATGACTTTCAATTGTTGATTTACAATACCCCAATACAATTTTAATATTTAAGTAGATTGACAGTGACCCTAGTTCAAGTGCATATATAGTCTCGCCCGGTGAATATATATCTTGACCGCCCACGACCAGGGGTAAACCAAGAATCAAAATAATTCGGTCAAACCTTAAGTTTGCGACAAACTCTACGGAGTACTACTCTACCTCAATAACTCCCAATTCCCCGACTCTCAAGAGTCAACACTCTACTCTAAACCCCTTAAGCAAAGAACAAGGGCATGAGCCGTCATGCGATGGCCGCCATGGGATCCCAACCCCGCAAACACCAATAACGACTCCAACAAACCCCAATCCCAACCCCTCAATCTAGACTGGGCAGCCTTCACCGAACCAAGAACCCTGGTCCCAACTCTAATCCTCACCTCCGGAATCCTCACCGCAGCCACAATCCACCGTCGCTATCTCCGCCGATTCCCCGACGCCCCAAGTATCCCACCGCCGTACTTCCGCAGCAGAAGCATCCTCGGCAAAGTCACGAGCGTTGGCGATGGGGATAATTTCAGGATCTATCATACCCCCGGCGGGAGATTGGCTGGGTGGGGGTGGTTACCGTGGAAGAAGGTTCCGAAAGGGAAGAAGGAGTTGAAGGATAATACTGTTTGTTTTACCACTACTACTGCTCGCTTATAGGCAACTGCCATTGTGGTCTGGGTCTCTGTACGAAAGTAGTATTTGCTGATATCCTAGCTGTTATTATAGATCCATATCCGGCTAGCAGGTGTCGATGCTCCCGAGCTCGCACACTTTGGACGCCCGGAGCAGCCCTTCGCCCGCGACGCCCACGAATGGCTAACATCTTTCCTCCTGGACCGGCGCGTGCGCGCGTACGTGCACCGTCCAGACCAGTACCAGCGCGTTGTGGCTACAGTGTGTATACGACGGGTTCTTGATTTCCCAATTCCGTTTCGCCGGCGAGACGTATCATATGAGATGTTGAGGCGGGGCCTCGCGACGGTGTATGAGGCGAAGTCGGGTTCTGAGTTTGGGGGAGAAGCTACGGAGCGCAAGTATAGGAATGCTGAGTGGTGGGCGAAGAATAAAGGGAATGGGATGTGGAAGGGGTTCCGCCGCAATAAGGAGTGGGAGAGTCCGAGGGAGTATAAGACTCGGATGGGATCTGAAGGGAAAGTGAGTGCTAAAGATGGGAAGTGATAGAGACCCTGTTCAAACCTGTTGTTGGATTATGATGCATTTGCATAACTGTATGGTTGATATCTCAAGCCATGATTACTAAATGGCACCCGTAATATATGAATTGAATGATGATATGTGCAATAAAGAGATTGAGGATACGTCAAGCAGGTAATGTATATATGTCCTTCGGACCTGATTCGGGTGCTCACAGCAAAATGAATATAAAGGTTAATAGCGCTGGCGACAATTACGTGCCAAGGTATATAGTAAAAATACAAGAGCGCATTTGGGGTTTATCTCAAGCCACAAATAGCTTAGCAAAATTTCCGCTCGAACTCGGCGAAAAGCTTGGGGGTAATCTCATCACTCGAGTTGCCTTCAACACGCCATAGGCATCCCTTATGTTGATAATGTTGAAGCAGGGTCTTGCTTGTTTCTTCAAACTTGTGAAGACGTTGCTTCCATGTGCCGATCGAATCATCTTCTCTCTGAGTCAAAGGTTCTCCTGTCACATCATCCTTCCCAGGAACCTTCGGAGTATTAAAGTCTGCATTATATATCCTCCCAGACGGCTCGTGCACCCAGCGCGACGCTATTCGAGATAGGATTATAGAGGGCGGCGTGACTAGGTGGACGACAAAGTTTATAGGGACGAGAGAATCCAAACTCGTGGCCTGGGAAGCGGTGCGAGGGAAGCCGTCTAGAATGAAGGAAGCCGAGGAGGAGATTGATGATTTTGGTGTTTGTGAGAGCCAGCCTCTGGTACTGAATTCGGAGGAGATAAGGTTGAGGATCATCGAGTCGGGGACGAGGTTGCCCGCATGAATTGTAGCTTCTGCTTCCAATCCTATCGAAAAAAGAACATTGGTATTAGCACAACGTCCCACGAGAACTTCGACATCAACATACCAAGCGCTGTCTTCTTCCTGACATTCTCCCGCAGAAGATCGCCTGAGCTTATTGAAGCGAGTTCAGGGAATTTGGAGAGTAGCCTTTCGGACTGCGTTCCTTTTCCCACCCCGGGCGCGCCGATGAGGATGATACGGGCAGCTTTCTTGAGCTGCCTGGCCGTGCGGGTCATTTCACCTACCGCCGCGCTGTCTTAGAGAGTGATCGATTGAAATGGCAAACGAGGCTTAAGGACTTGGCGATGCTTATAAAGCGTGGATATTAGAAATGATAGGCGGTACTGTCTCAAGGTGACTCAATCCTATAAGACCTCCATCATGTGTGGGATGGTTGCGGAGGATTTTCGGGTGTTGTGAGGAATGTGGACGAGATATCCGATTGTGTATCCAATCCGCCTGGCAAACCTCACCGGTATCAATATGGATTTCCCTGTTGATCGCCGAGGTGATGCACCGAGTATCGACACATCGACCTGGGGAAAGCACAGATGAGTCCGGGGTGTATATACATACCTGCTCATTTAGGAAGTCGGTGAGCGGCCCCTCGGAGGCTTTTCCGAACTCTACGGAGTATACCTAAGAACAGGAGCAGGAACTGGATATGAAGAGTAGCTACTCTGTGGTGTGAGAAGAGGTCACTGGTGCTTTATAATCAAGGCATGGTTTTATCACATGCGGTTGAATAACCCTTGTTGAGCGTCTTTCCGGTGCCTTGGGTTGATGGCAGCCAAGTTATCCTCGGCTCCTGACCAAAAGCCGTCGATTTAACGGGTCACATGACTTTACGCGGCGCGTGGTTTGTCGCGTGTCGCGTTGGTCCCGTGAATTGGCGACAAGAAGAGAGCCTTGAGCACAAACATTAGATCAACTATCACCCTTTACAAAACGCCCATCAAGCTCAAGATGATCCGTCAAGAATTTCACAGGATTGATCCCAAGCGAAGGGCAAACCTCGACTACAAAAAGCAGCAATTTGCGACTCCCGTTTTCAAACAGCAAGACTATCCCCATCGATTGAACTTCTACGATACTCCACCGACTGCAGAGATCACACTTGAGCAATTTGAACAATGGGCTATTGACAGATTGAAGAGTATGGGATTTCTGAAATCCGGCTGCGCATGCAATTTCATTGACTTCTGATAGTTCTTGCTGAAATTGAGGCATGCTCTTATCGAAACAAGACTGCTGCTGAGACAACGACACACATTACACCTCTCATCCAGAAATTCCTTCCCCTTTCTGCCAACACATCTTCTCGAACCGGTGCCGCGGACCCTAGACTCAAAAATGAACGACAGAAAGACCACTACTCGCACTTCATCCTCCGGTTGGCCTTCTCCGCCACGGAGGATCTTCGCCGACGATTCGCCAGAGCAGAGACTATGCTCTTCAGATTCCGGTTTCAAGCAGACGACTCTAGAGAACGACGCGCATTCATCGAGAGCCTGAACCTTGATTGGGAACCCGTGAGTGATGAGGAGAGACGCGAACTAGCCGAACATCTAGTCGCCGCGACACCGGGGTTACGTCGCTCGGATGAGGAGTCCTGGTATAAAGTGGATTGGGAAAAGGTACCGGAATTGGTTGAGAGACGGGTTGTTTTTTTGTCGAGAGGGAAAGCATACGTACCTGAAAGAGAGCAACTAAGCATGATCGTTGCTGAGTTCACGACTCGAATAGAGCGCGCCTTGGAGGTCAGTAAAATCCGTTGCGCAAGCCTAGCTCCTTGTCACTTAACTAACTGATTTTAGCTCACGAGTAGGGCTGTACCACGACTGGATGAGGATGATCGCCTCTCCCCGATCCTCAACCACCTATCCAAGAATTTCGGAAGCGCCGAGTCTGTCTATACCGAGGGCGAAGGGGTTGTGGACGGGGCTCCCATCACCGCCAGTAGCGTCGATCATCTCTCGCAACATTTCCCGCTCTGCATGCGCAACTTACACACGACATTGCGCAAAAATAACCACCTGAAACATTACGGCCGTCTTCAATACACTCTATTCCTCAAAGGTATTGGGTTATCCCTCGAGGAATGTATCATGTTCTGGCGTCAGTCGTTCAAAGGCTTCACGGACGACGAGTTCAATTCCCGATACAAGTATAATATCCGCCACGTTTACGGAGATGTTGGTGGCGATGTCAACCGAAGGGGTCGCGGCTATCCACCCTATTCATGCCAGAAGATCCTCAACGATTCGAACCCTGGGGTTGGACAGACTCATGGATGTCCGTATCGCCACTTCTCTGTCGACAACCTCATCGGGCTTCTTCAAACTACCGGTGTGCATGATAAGGATTTGTTGCGTGGAGTGCGAGAGGATGTTGAGAAGACTCGTTATCACATTGCTTGCAACCGAGTTTTCGAATGGGCTCATAAAGCTGATATCAAGAGAGTCAAGGAGGATGGATCGGCGAGTGAAATCGACCTCGACACCATTGTTCACCCCAACACTTACTTCAAGCGAAGCTACCTCCTCAAGCAGGGAAGGAATTCTCAGAGGAACGCTTAAAGACTTACCCCAGTATGACACGAAGATATGTCCACGACCTTTTTACGGTGTCCGCGTTTCCATAATGTTCTACCAGAAGGCACATGGCGTTTGGGACTGAGATACGGCGAGAATAACATTGATTTTGATAGATTCGAATTGCAATATGTATAGCTTTGTTGTAACAGCCACTGCCATCCTCAATTGTTCCATATCGTCCTGTGACGGAGTCTGTATAATGCGTAATTGTGATGAAAGAAGTTTGTAACCACAGCTGATTCCCAATTTATCCAAAAGGATCGGAACGACCTTTCAAAGCCAGGTGCCCAGCAACGGGTCTAAGTAGTTCTTCGCTCGACAGAAAATCAACTGCATCATTGAGTGATCGAAGTTGAGTGTTGAGTCGGCAGATTTCTTTGAAGAAATTTGTAAAAAAGAAGATGGAAAAAACTAGGTGGAGGGCTGGAATTTATAGAGCACTAGCGCGGTGCGGTACGGGAGGCTGGAGTGACCCATGATGCTGCAACCTGGCCTCAAACAGCTCCAACTCACACACAACACCTGCGAGAACCCCCCGCATTAGCCTCCGGATAACAGCAGTCGTCGGCCTTTCCCTTCTGAAATAAGGATTATGCTCCAAGGGGCTTTTTCGGTTGTCTAATTTGTGTGATCAAGGGAGAGTCCCTTTCAGTTTCCCTTTTGTTTGCTTCGACTCATTCCCAGCCGTTCTCCGATTGCACGGCAAGATGGACTACGAGGCCTTGAAGGACCAATGGAGCGACGTCGAGGATCGCGATGGCATTAGGCTGAGTTGGAATACGTTTCCAAGCTCTCGCATGGTGGGTTTTAAGCGAGAAGGGTATATGCACTCGTACTGATCTGGCCGCAGGAAGCGTCCCGGCTCGTCGTTCCCATCGGTGCTGTCTACACTCCTCTCAAGGAGAGACCAGATGCTCCTCTTCTTCAATATGAGCCTGTGACCTGCAAAGCCCCGTGCCGGGCGGTCTTGAGCCCCTACGCGTATGATTATAACTTGCCTATTATGAAAGATAGCTTATCGCTAACATGCTTTAGCAATGTCGACGTCCGCGGTCGAATTTGGATATGTCCTTTCTGCCTCATGCGAAACCCCCTCCCTCCACACTACAAGGATATCACAGAGAGTACGATACCTCCGGAGCTTCACCCCATGAGCACAACGATCGAATACCAACTGGCCCGTCCCGCCCCCGCCCCTCCTATCTTCGTATTTGTCGTCGATACTTGCCAGGAAGATGACAGCCTGAAGGCTGTGAAGGACTCGTTGATCATGAGCTTGTCCTTGCTACCTCCGAATGCTCTGGTCGGGTTGGTTACATTTGGCACCATGGTAGGAGCCCCAATGCCAAATCTCACAGGGTTACATCCGTGACGGATTTGTTGACAATCCCTACAGGCACAAGTGCACGAGCTTGGGTACACCGAATGTGCCAAGTCGTATGTCTTTAGGGGCAGTAAAGATTACAATGCGAAGCAAGTCCAGGAAATGCTCGGCCTTACCTCTGGGATCCGCCCGAACGTACCAAATATGCCTCAACAGCCTGCTCGCCCCCCACTTGGTGCAGCTGCTCGATTCCTTTTACCCGTTCAGCAAGCCGAGTTCCAGATTACGAACATGCTTGAGCAGCTACAACGTGATCCTTGGCCCGTGGCGAATGATAAGCGTCCCCTAAGGTGCACCGGTGTGGCGCTCAGCGTCGCCGTTGGGCTCCTTGAATCCTCCTTCCAGAATGCAGGCGCTCATATCATGGTTTTCACAAGCGGTCCGGCTACCGAAGGACCGGGTCTTGTTGTTAGCCCTGAATTGAAGGAACCCATTCGCTCCCATCACGATATTGATCGTGATAACATTAAATACTATAAGAAGGCATTGAAGGTGAGCGCTATTCTCACTGCAATCAGATTGTATGACTATGCTAACTGGAGCAGTTCTATGATGCGCTAGCCAAGCGCTCTGCCAACAATGGCCATGTCATCGACGTTTTTGCGGGCTGCCTTGACCAAGTCGGTCTTCTGGAAATGAAGAACCTTGCCAATCACACTGGAGGTCACATGCTTCTCACTGACAGCTTCACCTCGTCTCAGTTCAAGCAATCTTTTGTCCGAGTGTTCGACAAGGATGCAAACGACAACCTCTTAATGGGCTTCAATGCATCCCTCGAAGTGCTCACTACGAAGGAGCTCAAGGTCACTGGCCTCATCGGCCATGCTGTTTCTATGAACAAGAAATCCAGCTCTGTGGGCGAGACAGAATGCGGCATCGGCAACACCTGTGCCTGGAAGATGTGCGGAATCGACCCCTCTTCAAGTTACGGTATCTACTTCGAAATCGCAAATCAAGGCGGACCTGCGGCTGTACAGCCAGGAACTCAGAGGGGTATGATGCAGTTCTTAACCTACTATCAGCATTCTTCCGGGCATTTCCATCTTCGAGTCACTACAGTTGCACGTAACCTAAGTGGACCCGCCGGTGACCCTACCCTCGCACAGTCCTTTGACCAGGAAGCTGCTGCTGTACTGATGGCTCGTATCGGTGTCTTCAAGGCTGAAGTTGATGACGGCCCAGACGTTCTCAGATGGGTTGATCGGATGCTCATCCGACTCTGCTCGCGTTTTGCAGATTATCGAAAAGACGACCCGACGTCATTCCGACTTGAGAAAAACTTTACTCTGTACCCTCAATTTATGTTCCACCTCCGCAGAAGCCAGTTCTTGCAGGTCTTCAATAATTCACCCGACGAGACCGCTTTTTACCGCCATGTTCTCAACCATGAAGATGTCGGCGATTCCCTTGTTATGATCCAACCAACCCTGGATTCATACTCACTGGAGCTTGAAGGAAGTCAACCAGTTTTGTTAGACTCGGCCTCCATTCAACCCGCCCACATCCTTCTTCTAGATACCTTCTTCCATATTCTGATCTTCCACGGGGAAACCATTGCGGAATGGAGAAAGGCAGGCTACCAGGAGCAGGAGGGCTATGAGAACTTGAAGACTCTTCTCGAGCAACCGAAAGAAGACGCAAGGGTTTGTATACGCATTTGAGTAAACGTTCCGAAACCCATGCTAACAAGGATATAGGAACTGATTTCTGATCGATTCCCACTACCCCGGTTTATTGTTTGTGACGCAGGCGGTTCGCAAGCCCGATTCCTCTTGTCCAAGCTTAACCCATCCACGACACATACAACAGGAGGTTATGGAGGAGGTTTGACGTCGCAAACTATCTTCACTGACGACGTTTCTCTCCAGACCTTTATGGATCACCTCATGAAGTAAGCCCCTAAGCAAATGATTTTCAGCATCCGTGCTAACCTTTCGAAGGCTTGCGGTCTCTGGAACGAATTAAATGACCAGGTAAAGGCGATTGCGAGAGCAATGGGCGGGTTTACGTCAGTCCTCGGGCCGTGTGTATCTTTAGCGGTGATTTGTTGTGCTTTGTTACCCCAAATATAGCAATTAAATACTATTTAAAACCAATAAACTGGATTACTGTGAACATCTTGCACTCGGCACTCGTCACTAGGTACTACTGTACACCGAACGTCGCTAGTATCACGTGACTGTTAATGGGCTTGAGCCCTAAGCTTCCCCGATTAGGCGGCTCGCTTACTCCCTAGCTCTGAAATGCAGCCCCATCAAAACTCCAACTTCCGCGTCGAACTTTTTTTCTTCTTCTCCGTACCAACCACTTCAACAACACACCAAGGTAGATCGACAACCTTCGCACTCGCCATGCGTAAGTATCATCTCCTTGGGAATGTCAGCCCTGGCGACTAACATTGGGTAGCTCCTAAGTTCGATCCCAGTGAGGTGAAGATCATGTAAGTTGTCCGAGTCTTTCTTGATAGTTCCAATTTTGGACCAAAACTGACTTCCTTGATAGCCACCTCCGTGTGACTGGTGGTGAGGTCGGAGCCCAGTCCGCTCTGGCTCCTAAGATCGGTCCTCTCGGTCTGTCTCCCAAGAAGATTGGTGAAGACATCGCCAAGAACACTGGTGACTGGGTAAGAAATGGCTAAATCAATTGCTTGGGCAATGGACTTTTTGCTAACCCGGGTTATTTTCGAACTAAACAGAAGGGTCTCCGTGTCACCGTCAGACTCACCATCCAAAACCGTCAGGCCGCTGTCTCGGTTGTGCCCTCCGCCTCTTCCCTTGTCATCAAGGCCCTCAAGGAACCTCCTCGTGACCGCAAGAAGGAGAAGAACATCAAGCACACCAAGTCCATCCCTCTTGATGAGATTGTTGAGATCGCTCGTCAAATGCGCGAGCGTTCTCTCGCAAAGGAGCTCAAGGGTACCGTCCTCGAGATCCTCGGTACTGCTTTCTCCGTCGGCTGCAAGGTCGATGGCCGCAGCCCCAAGGATGTCAGCGATGACATCAAGGCTGGCGAGATTGACGGTAAGTTTTGAAGTGATGTGTCCTGTATGACGAGTTCTGGAAGCTAATAGTTTGATAGTCCCCTCTGAGTAAATTTGATCGCGGTTCTTATGGCGCTTGTCAAGATGTATTGGCATGCTAGTTACAGAGAATAGCATCATTTGCCTCGGTGACCAAAAAAAAGGTTTACGATTTATGACTTAAGGATTCCCACTCGTGTTCAATTCGAGATTTTTACGATTGTTTCACTGGACACAATGCTAGGCAACTTAAGCTGTCTTCCAGCTTCGTATGGTTCGCTCACCGGATATGAGCTCAAGCATGGAGCGATCAAGCTCCCAGCTACCTTTGCAACACTCTGGCCCGTACTGTTCCTTCCCGCCTTCGGGCCTGGATTGAACCCTTAACACGTGGTATAGGCTTATTTTACGCAAAGAAGATCAAACCAGACCCTCTACTCACCGCGGTATCTTGGGAGAAGCTTGCTTCGAACAGTGGATGCAGTGGTCCATTTCATGGGTCTACATTACTTGTAAATCTTACATCTGGCTTATCCAGCAGGTTACTGTAGATGAACTTGTTTAGTCCTTTACAAAATGAATCTGAATTTACGTTTTAACTTCGTTCCATTTTCCCGCTCTTGTCATGCCAAGTTTCGCCTTCAGTGTGGCTTAGATCGTCGCGGTCAGCGTTCTTTCTGCATTAGTGCTGTTAGAAGTACTAGGGTGTGCTGCACGCATAGCAAGGGATGGATTGGTTTGCATCGAATCAACGAGGCCTGGTCAGTAGGGGTGCGCCAGGGCCTCGTGCACTTTGCCGTGGGCCAACTTCGGGCATCGACATGGGTGTTCAATGAAAGACTTGACGGGAGGAAACAGTGAACAGAGCATGTTCCCCAATATAAGGGTGTATCAACTCTCAATCAAACAAATGCCTGATGATAAGAAGTTGGGAGCAGACCGAAAGCTGGCCAAGATCCCGCCATCCCCCACAGCGCACAAGGATCACTAGCGATGGGTTCCTGGTACAACACCCCTCTCCTTTTGTTGTTCGAATATCGCAAGGACATGA
Source organism: Aspergillus cavernicola (assembly GCA_027569065.1). NCBI lineage: Eukaryota > Fungi > Ascomycota > Eurotiomycetes > Eurotiales > Aspergillaceae > Aspergillus > Aspergillus cavernicola. The sequence goes on from JAPDEK010000006.1 coordinate 531,881, forward strand.
GTCATTTCTCATTGGGATTTCCAGGGGACCCTACGAGTATACGCAGAGATCTCGTCTATCAGGAATAGATGGTACTACGCTGTTGGACTGATACTACCCCATGTTCGAATAAAGCCCCGGAGAAGGGACAGGCCTCCCTAGTTTGATAGACAGCCTTGAAACAAGCAAAGTTCGCCGATCTTCATTGATAGACCACTTGTGACATTCAAGGGCGGGCCTGTTTCTAGTTGGAAAGTTGACATGCTTGCCAGTTGATATCGTCTTGCAAGTTGCAAACGTATTATCGATCATCTCTGTCGTTGGGCGATGCCTGAATTATAACGATGTATCTATCCCAAGGGAGAGGAGAGGAACCTATATCATATACGAGGATTTTCGGGCGCCTCTATAAAAACTGTTTGGATGAATCAAATTCAATGGCATTTATGTGATGAAACTACTTTGATACTCTCCACTTTATATTGCGTGACGTGTATTTATTTTGGTTGAGAGAGAGGGGTTTACCTAGTTTCTATATAGTGGAGTGAGATATATAGCAGATCATGATGAGATTCAGTCAGACTGGTTGAAGTCAACTTGACATAAGGCTGACTAACAAAATAGTTACAGTTCTTCGAATGCGACTTTACACACTTTTCTCAGAGGACTATTGATTCTCTGAAAAAATTACTGCAGTATATTTCCTTCTTCCTGTTGTTGTACTGGCTTTTCGGAATAGGGCGAGATCGCCTTGATCACTGATTTACTACGGGCGCCACTGGGGGTCTGGGACCTTGGCCCACTGACATTTAGAACTTTACTCCGTAGAGTCTCCAGTGACTATCACTTGGCCGTTGGATCGTCGCTTTGAAGTTTGGACAGCGGGATTCACATTTGTTCTCCGTAGATAGTAGATACTAGATAGTAGTATTGGCTTGTATCTAGTTTACGAATTATTTCTAGGATGATAATCATCCTCCAACCTTTGAGTACAGGAGGACTCCGGATTATTCTCGAGAAATGCCGAGACACATTTAGTACATCCTGGCGGCGCCCGCCTCAGCCTCCTCTCTCTTATCCCAATCCGGCCAGTCTGTTCGCTGGCTCCACTACTACTGCTGCTTCTTATCCACCCCCAATCCATCGGCATCATCTTTTCATCGAGCATCCATTCAGCTGTTGAAATCCGCCTGTTCTGAATCGTTATTGGTTTCTGCCGCCTCAGCAGTCAGCACTGGTCCCCCCACCACAAGCCACCACCCCTCCACTAGTCAATGCAAGCTAACAAGCCCTGCCGACGCCGACTGTCCAAGATGTCGTCTGAGAGGCTCCGCTGTGACCGAAATCTCCAAGTTCTCGAATCAGTCAACTCATCATCACCCATGAATAAAGGCTTTTGGGTTCATCTCAACTGTCCCTAACCCTGGCTTGCCATCTGAAACCTCCCCTGGTTCAATCACGGTAATGCTTTATATCTAGCTTTCTATACCAAGGTTCCTCTACCCCAGACTTCGCATTCTTTCTCTTTTAATTAATATTAATCAAACTTTTTTTAATTAAAGTTACTGCCCCCCTTTCCTCTCCTCTCCGCTGACCGTTGGAACTTGGAACCATCTCCGCCCCAAACGAGCTCCTTGCGTCCGCCTTCACCTCGAGTCGTCTTAGCCACTTGGTCCAGATACCAACAGACGGAGAACCCAGAGCACGAGTCTTGCATTTATGTCATGATTTAAAACCTCTACCACTTGAAATTCAAGGGGGATAAGTAGAACGAAAAAGAAAAGAATGGACAATGTGAACATAAAAAAAAAAACAGAAAAAGGAAAAGAAAAGAAAATACTAAAGCAGAGTTGAAGATCAGCTACTGGTGCCATGTCCAGCCATTTTCCTCCACTTCCTTCCTCCGATCATCATCTCTTTGGTTTGGTTTGGTTGGAACCTGGTCTTGGGGCTTTTATTCGTCTTCGATATTATTATATCCATCATCCTGGTTCTTATTTTGACTCTTGTCTATATTTGTCTTGTTTCTTTTCTCTTTTCCTACCGACTCTTCCTCCCTCCCCTCCTCTCCCTTAGTATCTGTTCTGTCCAAAGCAGTCCAGCATACCTGCCAAGCGCCTCCTGTCTTGTCGCTGATTGTGTCTTGCGGACACCTGCGTCATTCTTCCGACTAGGGCTGTGACTTGCGATCCCTTTCCACTCCCTTGCATCGCTGCTCTTCTCATCCCACCTGGCAGCAAATAGCGCTGCTCCGAGCGGATCGCCTGCGTGTCTTTCTCTCAGCCTTTGGAATCCGCCGCTTCCCTACAAGGATAGACTTTTTCGCTCCGCTCCTCCATCATCGTCTTCCTCCGACTACTTCATCCTACAACCTTTCTTATCGGGCACCCCATCGCTATCCGCAGCTCTTCACCACCGTCCGCGTTCATGTCGAGCCCCGAGACAACTCGTGGGGGGCGTCATTGAGTATCAAAAGCGAGTCGGCTCGGCCCAGGATGAGGTGTAAGAAACGTTTCAAGAAGGATGCTCGCTGTCGATAAGTCCGAACTGAATGTCTCTCGATTCTGTTGACCGCTCTCTCTGTCTTGGGTCGTTGCCTGAATACTATCCGAAGTCTCTCCTACCTCCCTCCCCGCTTGTCGTGTTATCCCCTCTCTGTCATTCTTTTCTCCGCCTCCTATTACTATCGCGTTCATATATAATTTTGGACGCCGGTGGTGTGAACTTTGTGTGTGCGGGGGATTAAAAACGGAAAAGGTGACAGGGCCCAGCATGTTACCCTCCGTGGCGCCCTTTCCGCCAGTTCAACCACACCACCACCTGAACCGATATCATGGGACCGAATCGCTCAACGGACCATACGACTTGGATTCGTCATTCGCTGCGGGACTTCCTCCCTATGAACTTTCCAACAACATACCATCCCAGTCGGTCCCTCGAACCCGATTACAATACCCTCATCCCATACAGCGTCCCGACTTTCACGACCCCACCAACCCGGGGGCAGTGACGTTAAATACTGTTGGGGAACATGCATTGAGGAGAAAAACGCCAAATGGAACCCTTGCCGCCGGATACGATGGCACACCGGTAGATATGACTGTCCAACCTCCAGCAACTAAGCATATCCTGGTTTCGCAATTGGAATCTGGTCAATTGGTATCTCCCCAAGCGGGCTTTCCAACAGGCCCCTGGCAGCAACCCATGCTGGATCAGTCATCCGCGCAGCCGTTGAACTTTCCGCCTATGCATAACCACGATCCAAGTCGAAATAATGCCGCCCCGGAAGAGATAGCCCAAGGAATCAATGGGATTAGCTGGATTCGATCGCTTAATGGAATGGACTCGGTGCTCAACCAATCATTGCCTATGCAAGCGTCCCAGCAGCGATTCTACTGGCACAATGGAGCTTACGTGCCCACAGTGTTACCGGCGACATCGCAACCATGCATCGGTCCTACGGCTTCGGCAGGTACTGGACCGTATGGGCCATATTGGCCTGATGGTGCATACATTCCGTATCGTCCTGCCGCATTCCGCGAAACCCATTTAGATCATCAAGATCCCTTCGCGAATCCGCTCGGCCACTCCGGTCAGCAGTACTTCAATGCCGGACAACAGCCCTTTAACCTGGGCTCGACTCCTTCTAACCATCTAGAATTTGGTGACTGGAATCAGAGTCCGTTGGTGGCGTTTACCAATGGGGGTTCGGTGAAGATCAATTTCCCCCCGCGTCATTCGGAACCGAAGCCTTTCGAACCCTCGGGCAACCAACATGTTTTACCATTTCATACACGTCATAGGAACTCCGCCTCTGGCTTTTCATCCCGTCCACCGGCTCATGAACCAATCCCATCATGGTCAGGTACCTCTGGCAGCAGTGGCTTCCAGAGTCCTGGATCAGCTCCGGGTTCCCGGGCAGCGAATGCAGAGTTCAAGGAGAAGGTACTTTCATGGGCTCATGGTGTTTATGTGGATCTACTCGCGTCTATTCACCGAGCACGTCGGCATAGTGCCTCGAATGCTACCCATGACGGTCAGAACCAGCGGCTTCTGAAACCAAGCATTTACCCTAAACCACCACGGCAGCCAGGGTTGGATTTCTCTAATACGAATGGGCCCGAAGCTTCTCGGCACAATAGCTATCCGTCAAGCCAGTATGATCCCCAAAGTCGAGGTGCCACACGGGGGGTTGCCTGTAAAAAATCTTGGATTTGATTCTAACTTGCATAGAAACCACCGTTACGAACGTCATTCCACTTCTCAGCTTCAGCAGCCCAGCAATCATGTTCTCGACAGGCTAAGACATACAGGCCGTCTGAACTCTATATCAGCCTCACCTTTCTCTGCTTCTCCCCTTAATGAGACTACCACTGTAGTAAATGCCGCCTCCTCGCTAGAGTTACTGTCACATCTCTGTATGGAAAGTGGCTGGGAATGGATCGACGGCATGCTCCTTGGTGGATGTCTAGCTTATGGTCTGGGTGACTATAATAAGGCGATGAGATGGTATTCGAGAATCATTGCTCGTGATGCAACGTGAGTAACTGGACATGTTCTTAAGGTCAATACAAACTAACCCCCTCTTTAGGCATGTTGAAGCCATCTCCAATCTGGCAGCCACGCTTCTGGCTCTTGACCGACGGGATGAAGCACTGCAGCACTGGCTTCGTGCTGTTAAGCTGCGTCCGAGCTATTTCGAAGCCGTTGAGCATCTTATAGGCCTTTTATGCAGCAGTCAACGTGGAAAGGAAGCGGTTAACATTATAGACTTTGTACAAAACTCGCTACGTCTCTCTAAGAACGGGGACTGTTTCAAAGCGGATGAACATGCGAGCGAAACTGAGAGTGACGCAGAAAGTCGGGGTTCCAGTGCATCTGACTTGGGTTCCTATGAAAGAGCTGCCTTTGACTACGACGATGAGTTTGGCCAGTCGGTTTTTGTCGGCCATGGGTCAGGGGAAGGCGTTTCTACTGGATATGGTTCTAGCGGATATTCTATCCCGGGCTGCGACAACGGCCGGATGCTGGCCCTTATACACGCGAAAGGGAATATGCTTTACGCCTTGAGTGACTATGCGGCCGCGGCTGTAGCATTTGAGGATGCTATTCTGATTAGTGCGGGACGAAGACGTCATGGTATTCAAAGTCTAATTAAGCAGATTTTTGCCGCCTTTTCGGAAGGGGCACACAATGGATATCCGGCCTCCGACCGTCACGATTCACAAGAGACTATTTTACTCTACCCCGATAAGGCTCTGCAGACATCAAAGATGGTCTTCGCGCCTTGTGGAACGCCGCCAGGAATCAATCATGTTCCAGAAGGGCTGGCGAGAAAAGCAGCTTTATCGACAACAAGCAATTCGTTGCTCTCGCTGGCGAAGATTTACCAGGACGGCATGTCAAACGCTCATACACCTGGTGCTCTTAGGTCTGCCCCCGGTGTTCGGGACATTCTCGCTCTATATTATTTGTCTCTCTCTCTCCAGCCGAGTCCGTCCACGGCTAATAACGTTGGGATTTTGCTCGCCGGCATCCACAATAATGCACCCGGGAAGGGTATTGCTCGCTCCAGCGGGGAGATGCAGCACCCTGAGATACCTGGTGTCATGGCTGGCACCGGGGTGTCTCTCGCCTTAGCTTACTATAACTATGGACTGCATCTCGACTCGCGGCATGCACATCTCTATACGAATCTGGGCAGCCTGCTGAAGGATATTGGCCAACTGCAAGCAGCCATTCGAATGTACGAACAGGCTGTCCAGTGCGATGGGAATTTTGATATTGCACTAGCGAACCTAGCAAATGCAGTCAAGGATGCAGGGCGAGTCAACGACGCCATTGTATATTACAAACGTGCCGTGAAAGTGAATCCGGAATTTGCAGAAGCAGTGTGCGGGTTGGCCAATGCTTTGAATTCTGTTTGCAACTGGATGGGTCGGGGAGGCATCGCCAATGCATTCGGCTTCCGGGATCGGTGGCATGTGAACGAACAAGGCATGCTTCGTGACTCACACGGCATTGACACTGGCACTGGCTGGATCAAACGTGTTGTTGATATTGTCGATCGTCAGCTCAAAGAGGGGGAGACTTGGGGTCGCGGCATTCTGACACCCAGTACTATTGAACAGTTTTGCGCGCAGCTGGTCCCTGCGATGGATGGCCGCCGTCGGTCTGCCGCCGGAACTCTTCTTGCAATGCTCCAGTCTTGGGCTGGGCAGAATTGGGAAGGCTCTCGCATTGTAAAACTTGTGGAACGTGTGATTAGGTCGACCACCTGGCGATGGTATCAGGATCGATACGTCTATGGCAGGGAATATCCTCCGTCTAGGTACCGACGGCCGCATCTTCCTCCTGGCCTATCGGCACCGAACGCGCCTACAGTGCTCCCGTTCCATACGTTCACCTGTCCACTTTCCGCGAAGCAGATTCGACAGATTTCCCAACGAAATGGGCTCCGCATTTCCTGTTCCACTTTACGGTCTTCTTGGCTCCCACCTACAGTGTACCCTCCGCCACCACCCCCGAATCCATACCTAAAAGTCGGATATGTGTCGTCTGATTTCAACAACCATCCCCTCGCTCATCTCATGCAGTCAGTGTTCGGGTTACACAACCCGTCCAAAGTTCAGGCATACTGTTATGCCACAACAGCAAGCGATAAGTCAATCCATCGGCAGCAGATAGAAAAAGAGGCGCCGGTGTTTCACGATGCCAGCGGATGGCCAGTTGAACGGCTTGTAAGGCAGATCGTCGAAGATGGGATCCACATCCTCATCAATCTCAACGGTTACACTCGAGGCGCCCGCAACGAGGTCTTTGCTGCGCGGCCGGCTCCAATCCACATGTCCTTTATGGGATTTGCGGGGACCTTGGGCGCGGAGTGGTGTGACTATCTTCTCGCTGACAGGTTGTCGATTCCTCCGGATACTCTCTCACTAGGTAACCGCAGTACGCGGATCGAGGATCGACCCTTTGAAGAAGATCATGGTGAGGATGCAGAGGACTGGATGTACGGGGAGAAGATCGTCTTCACCCAGGACACGTTTTTCTGCTGTGACCACCGGCAAAGCGCCCCGGATGCCAGAGACCCGTATATCGCTTGGGAACATGAACAAGCGAGACGCTGGCGGATGCGAAAGGAATTGTTTCCCAACCTCAGCGATGATACTATTATTCTTGGTAACTTCAATCAGCTTTATAAGGTAATTCCTTGAACTATTTATATTCAATATCGAAAACTAACAAGTCCAGATTGAACCTACAACCTTTCGTACTTGGCTGCGGATACTCGCAAGGATCCCCAATGCCGTTCTTTGGCTTCTCCGCTTTCCCGACCTTGGGGAACAAAACCTAAGGGAGACTGCAATTGCTTGGGCCGGCGAAGAGACGGCATCTCGGCTTATCTTTACCGATGTTGCGCCTAAGAATGCGCACATCGCGCGGGCCAAAATTCTGGACCTGTTTCTCGATACCCCGGAGTGCAATGCTCACACGACAGCAACCGACGTCCTGTGGAGTGGGACTCCACTCTTGACCCTCCCGCGCTATCGATACAAGATGTGCTCTCGCATGGCGAGCAGCATCCTCAGCAGCGCGCTGCCGAATACCGAGTCTGGGCGACAGGCCCAGGAGGAGTTGATTGCGGTATCCGACGATGATTACGAAAGCAAAGCAAGTCACCTGTGCCGGAGCCTACACTACGAGCCCGGAGGAGAAGGCCGCGGAAGAGGCAGGCTATTAGATCTCCGCAGAATGTTATTCGAAGAGCGATGGAGAAGCTCGCTATTTGACACCAACCGTTGGGTTCATGATTTGGAAGACTCCTATGAGCGAGTCTGGAAGCAATGGGTGAATGGCGAAGAGGGTGATATATGGTTATGATGTGTGCGTTGTGAAATATACCCCCATGAGCGTTTGATTTGGTTTGGATTTGGATTTTCTTTTGTTTCTCTCATTTGTGCCATGCCATGTTACCTATGTCTGTATAAAAACGACAGACAGACCTCTCTCGTCTTGAGTCTCACCGCCTCACCCTAACTTATGAGCCTCTGTCGTAGGGATTGTATTTGCATACTGGCGTTTCGATATTCTTCATCTGATGGGATCCTCGGGTGTTACACAAGCAGCTAGGCTGGGTTCTGTTCTGGACGGCGATTTATGATGGATTCGATATAGGGGATATCTTCCAAGGTTGAATATGAAGGATAGGCGTTTGGGATCTGACTAGATAGTCTCCATCTTACCTCTTTGACGTATGCCAACACTTGTAGTAAATCATGTATACCACTGCGCTTTCAGTGTTGACTCATTTCAGTGTTGACTCACTCTTTTTCTGGCACTTCTATAGACTGTTGATACTTGGTAGCGGTTAGGCGGTCTGCGGCGGAAGATTCAGAGGCTTCCTAGCTTCACCTCTCCACTTGCCTCTCACCTGCTTTAACTCTCATTTCTTACCCGATCTTACTTGATACTACTCATATTTAATCCTAATATATCCCCCCTCTTCTGTTCTCCTCCTTTTCTCCTCTCCTCTCCTCTCCTCTTTTTATCCTAACCTCACGAACTCCCACACGCGATGGATACCTCAATGGATATCGACATGGACCTGGATCTTGGTCCTTTACCAGATCCCGAGCTGAGTGAGACTGTAAGTCTGTTGCAACGTGAAAGAATCGCTTCAAAAACCTTGTCTAACCTATCCGATCGCGTTAGGAACACCTCAATGCCACCACAACCACATCCGACGGAACAGTCATCAACCTCCAATCCGCTGAAACTCAATACGACAAGGTCCACGTTCGCGGCGTTGACGAGTTAACTACAGAAAATATCAAGGACTTCGCCGTTTCACATTTCCCCTTGGAGCGCCCCGCCCGCGTTGAATGGATTGACGACACGTCCGCAAATATCGTGTACTCGTCGCCAGAGATCGGCCTTCAAGCTCTCACTGCCCTTACAGATTCCGGCGAACTTGAAGGGCGCGATGCCGCAACTCCCACGACATCGGGAGAAATTTCAGCGCTCCGACTGCGGTCGGCAAAGGTGTTTACTTCACATCCGGACTCTGTTCTGCAAGTGCGGTCGGCGGTGAAGTCGGATAAGAAGAAGCCGCGCGCGCACGAGGCGAGTCGGTTTTATCTAATGCACCCGGAGCATGATCCGCGGGAACGGTTACGCCGGGAACTTGCAACGGACAGGCGACGGGTTAGTGGAGGCGAAAGCGATGGGGATTATAATCGGAAACGGTTTGATGGACGAGAACTGCGCCGCCGCCGGGACCGCGATTCCGATCAAGGTATCACAGCGAGCATGTATGATGACACGGGTGCGGGGAGCGCGGACCGTTCGGATGGTGACCGCGGTTATGATCGCGGCAGGAGGAGGCGAGGAAGCCGTGGGCACCGTGAGCAGAAATCAGACTTATTCTCCGGCGAAGGCGTAGAATCGGGACGGTTGCGCAACCGAAGCGCATCTCCTGGTCGCGATACGTTGATGCTTGAAGGCGGGTATATGGATGGACAGCAGGAATCGCGAAGAAGGTTCCGCGAGCGTACACCTCCACCAACTCGACGCAATGAAGGTAGAGAACTTCTCGCCTCTGACCGGGATGCGAACTCGCGCGAATTGTTCCCAAACAAGACGGCAAACACCTATCTCAAGAAAGAGCTCTTCCCCACCAAAGTCAGCAATCATCGTCGATCGGACGCCATTGACGTAGCAGATGAGACGGCGGATTTATTTGCACGACGCATCTCCATTCCTCTCGTGGATGGCGCACACGACACCGCTCCAAGACGCAGTCGGAACATCGAGCTTTTCCCTGATCAGACGAAGAGTGGAGTCAACATTCGCGGTGCAGCCGGTCAAGACCAAGGTTTTTCGATTCGTGGCGCCGCAGAAAACGGAATCTCAATTAAGGGTAGAGGAGGATCATCAGTTCGCGAGCTGTTTCCGTCAAAGTACAACGCCAACGTCAATGCCGGGAAGGAGCTATTCAACGACAAGATCGAGGGACGAGGAGGGCCGCGCCGAAGGGCAGAGGATATGTTTACTTAGGCGGGTGCTTTGGAAATAATGGCATGGTCTTGACTACTTAATAGCAACGGTGAAATGAATCTAGTTCTCAACTCTTTCACTTTTGTTATATACTTTCCTCTCTATTTCCCTCTCATTTCCTCTCCCATCCTCATTAAAACCCCAAACAAATCAGGTGCAGCGGATGAATGCCGACAGTTTAGGCTATATTCACATCTCCAACCTCAACCAAGTTGAACCAACCCCTCTCCCCACACAGAACCAATTCTTCCATCAAATAGAATGTCGTCAAAGCCGCAGCAGTTACTCCGAGTACTACTCGTCATTGGATACGACTCCAACAATCATGGAGGTGTTTCAATCGTGGCATGCTGTGCTCCGTGGGGTGACGCATGACGATGCTGAGCTGTTGCTGTTCAACGACTGTGAAAAGGTGCTTTCCCCTCTTCTTCTCAAATTCACATTGCGCTGACTTTCCAGTGTTTGAGAATTGACAATGCTGTACGCCGACGGTGATAAACTCGTCTTCCGCTTCGACGACCATCTGCTCTGGATCGAGCCATGGGGTGAGAATGCATTTCGTGTTAGAGCTACAAAGCTCGCCTACATGCCGACGGAAGACTGGGCTCTTTCCTCCAAGCCCCAGACAGGCAAATTGAACATCGAAATCCCCGCCGACAAGGAAAAGGAAGCATGTATCACCAACGGCAAGATCAAAGCCGTCGTCACCAAACGCGGCAAGGTTACCATCTACGACTCCAAGGGAACAAAGCTGCTAGAAGAGTATGCCCGTCACCGACGCGATCCAACGGATCCGAAATGCAGCGCGTTGGAAGTTGAAGCTCGAGAACTCCGACCCATTCTCGGGGGTGACTTCCACCTAACCATGCGTTTTGAGTCACTCGATTCCAAGGAGAAGATCTTCGGGATGGGCCAGTATCAACAGCCGTCTCTGAACCTCAAGGGGAGTGATGTTGAGCTCGCCCATCGGAACTCCCAGGCCAGTGTGCCGTTTGCGTTGTCCTCGCTCGGTTACGGGTTTCTGTGGAATAACCCCGGGATTGGACGGGCGGTTCTGGGGACCAACACGATGAGCTTTGAGGCTTATTCGTCCAAAGCGTTGGATTACTGGGTTGTTGCGGGTGACACGCCAGCGGAGATCGAGGAGGCGTATGCCAGTGTGACTGGTTATGCCCCGATGATGCCGGAATACGGGCTTGGGTTCTGGCAGTGTAAGCTGCGGTACTGGAATCAGCAGCAGCTGCTCGACGTGGCGAGGGAATACAAGCGACGGAACGTTCCTATAGATGTCATTGTGATAGATTTCTTTCACTGGAAGCACCAAGGGGAGTGGAAGTTTGATCCCAAGTGCTGGCCTGACCCTGGTAAGCCGCCAATGCCGTTCTCAGGACATATAGACTGACCTGATTTCTGTAGATACCATGGTAAAAGAGCTCAAGGAACTGAAAATCGAACTAATGGTCTCTGTCTGGCCAACCGTCGAAACCGCATCTGAGAACTACCCAGAGATGCTTGAACGAGGCCTCCTAATCCGCCACGACCGTGGCCTCCGCATCGCCATGCAATGCGACGGCGACATCACGCACTTTGACGCTACGAACCCGGAAGCAAGGAAGTTCATCTGGGAAAAGGCAAAGAAGAATTACTACGACAAGGGCATCAAGATCTTCTGGCTCGACGAGGCAGAACCCGAATACTCCATCTACGACTTTGATATCTACCGCTACCATGCCGGCAGCAACATGCAGATCGGGAATACCTTTCCCAAGGAATACGCACGAGCCTTCTACGAGGGCATGCAGGCCGAGGGGCAAACGAACATTGTCAATCTACTCCGCTGCGCCTGGGCAGGAAGCCAGAAATACGGCGCGCTTGTCTGGAGTGGTGACATCGCATCCTCTTGGGGTTCATTTCGCAACCAGCTCTCTGCAGGTCTGAACATGGGCCTCGCAGGAATCCCCTGGTGGACAACAGACATCGGCGGCTTCCATGGCGGAAACCCAGACGACCCTGCGTTCCGCGAACTCTTCACGCGCTGGTTCCAATGGGGCACCTTCTGCCCCGTGATGAGGCTACATGGAGACCGGGAACCAAAACCAGAAGGCCAACCCACGGCCCCCGGTGCAGATAACGAGATCTGGTCGTACGGCGAGGAGGTGTACGAGATCTGTAAGCGGTATATCTTGATTCGCGAGGAGCTGAGAGATTACACGCGTGGCTTGATGAAGGAGGCACACGAGAAGGGCACGCCGGTGATCAGAACTCTATTCTATGAGTTTCCCAATGATAGGCGGGCTTGGGAGGTTGAAACGGAATATCTATACGGATCGCGGTACCTTGTTGCACCGGTTCTCGAGGCAGGTCAACGGAAGATCTCCGTGTACTTGCCCTCCGGCGCTTCTTGGAAACTTTGGGGTGAAGGAGGCAAGATACACGAGGGAGGACAGGAAATCGAGGTGGACTGCCCTATTGAATCGACGCCTGTTTTTGTTCGGGTGTGAGTCTATTTTATGATCGTCGGCATAGTGCGCTGCAGGCGATAAGTGAAAGCCCAAGCCTTAGCTTGAGAATCAAATATATGTTGCATAACTACTAAATGTAGCAAAACTTGCTTAAGGTTCTATACATTGTAGTCATCACGGTGTATCCGAATCAAAAGAAGTAGAAAGTAAATACGAAATACCGTAAATGTGCCTGATCGGCTGAGCTGTACTGCGTAGAGCCCTGGCATCTGCCTTCCGCACGGCTGTGCAGCCCTCTAGTTACTTATACGGTTATATCCCCAGTCACTGGCATCCCCAAACATCAGACTTCCAATGGATCCTTCTCCCTCAAAATCCCTCCTCGCAGCATGCGCAAACCCAGACTCCCTCTTCACAACCCCCCAGAATGACATCCTCCGCATAATCTACCGCGATTTCCACCAAGACATCGACCGTCTCCAGCGCGCTTACTCCCTCCGCGATAATAAAAATAATTGAGAGTGGGGAGTTTGATGAGGATCCTACTATCTTGGGTAGAGTTGGTGTGCCTGAGGGGGTTGTTGCCCAGAGGGCGTAAGATGTTTAAGTAATGCAGTATCGAATCCTGTCGGCAGCAAGCAAGACCTCGGGAACGTCTAGATCAGCTTGCCCCAGGCCTTTTGTCCTCTGGCATGTCGTTAGGGAGAAGAATGTATACGCGCTTTGCACAGCGCACGGCATCGCAGATTGTATTGACGTCTTCAGTATATTCCGCTGTTGATCCATGGGAGGCGCAATCGGTATTAACCTAGAACGCCTTGATAAGATATTCGGGATTCCTGCTGTCATCGGTCCAGGGCGAGGAAATCATTTGGACAGACACCCGATATTTGGATAATCCATGTCAGAAGTAGCGTGAGCACCGTGAAGGTTATCCAGTGCAGAGGCTCTTCAAGGACTGTCACGAAGATATTCCTCGCATTCCTCCTCTCCTTCTTTTCATCTTCGCCAACCAGGCTACTATTACATTGACTGAAGCCTAATGGATTAAGGCAAAGTTCGGCGAGTCGGACGACGAAGGGCACATTTCCTTTCAGGCTGCGATGGCCCCAGTGGCGAGGACGTTTATCGTCCTGGGCCTCTAAGGTCGCTTGTACCACCAGTGACGAGGAAACCTCTTGGTTGAACTATAGCAAGCGTCTAGGTCGGGATACTTGACGTGCTCATGGTCTCCCCAAGGGTTCATATACTGAAGTTTCCGGTAGGTGCTTTCAAATTGCCCGGGGGGTTGCTTAAGCTGGGAATCATTGAGCCGGGGCCGTTGGAATTTGATCCAAGCGGACCGGTGGTGGCCACCGTTATATTGCTTTGCAAGGTTTTCGCGCCATTCCCTATGTTCTTCCTCCTGGCCCCCATTTTGAGCTGATCTCGAAGTGAGAAGAAGACAGTCGAGGTAGATCTTGGGCATTAGGGCTAGTTGTCACATTCCTTGGAGCAGAGGAGATGGACCGCAGCACCGGCAGGCTCATGCCAAGCACGTACCTGAACCACCTCCCCTTACTCGGAGCCTTCACCATCGCCGGGGACCGTTTCATGGAGAAGAAGCCCGGCTACACCCTATACAACATCTCGGCGGAGATCATGACCACTGAGCTGGCTGGCTGGTTCTCACGATTGCTTCAAGCTCAGCAGTTTCATCAAGTGCGGAGTAAGGTGACCTGGAGGTTCGATGATCGGCCCAGACCCTGGAGCTGGAAGACCTCCCTTGTTAGCATTGTTCTCGTCAGCTTACCATTGCATGGCATGCTTATTGCGCTGGCGGTGTTGGCGGCTGACTGGTGGGGGTTCGCGAATATGGTGGCCATGATCATCTCGGTGGTTGTAAGATGTGTGCTAGTAGCGAAGAACCAGGACGGGATTGATGAGAATATCAGCATAGCCTGGAAGATGGTGAAGGAGAAGTTGGACAGATATGAGAAAGCAAAGGCGGAATTCGAGGGTCGCCAAGAAGCACCCAGTATGGGATCCGGTGTCGAATAAAGGCAGCACCCCGGCACAAGAGATGGCCGACAAGGCATACTCATAGACTTGGCTATGGAGGCCATGGGGGAAGGAAAGTCCATTGCCCGATGTGAAAAATTCAGCCCATATCCAAAGGTTTCGAGTGAGTCATGTACAAGGGTGTCGCCAAGATTTGTATGCCTGGTTGGGGTTGACCCCGGAGGAAGATGATCGCTTGGTTGCTTGGGGGTTGATTCCTGATAGTAAGGAGTGGAAGGATGTATATTTGGACAAGAAGGAAATGCATTGGCCCAGGATCAGATATCGCAGAAGTTCAAGCTGTGGTGACAACTCGTGAAATCTTGAATAGAGTTAATGATGATAGCTTAGGTATGTAGCAGTATCATCCCGTCTATAGACGCCATAAGTTGTTGAAACTGTGAATCAAGTAGCTACTATTGCGCTGCCTGCCGCTTGGTCAGGTCATGCCATCATAAATATTAGTAGTGATCCTCTTGGCTATCATGAAGAACAGAGTGATTGACTAATATGCGAGACCAGACCACGGAGTCGAGTAAAAACAAACCAAATAGCACCAATACTTACAAGAAAGCTAAGTCGAAGTCTAGATCTCACTGCATGCCAAATGAATAATAGTTTCAGTCACATTCAGCGGGAAGCCCATCGTCCGTTCCAAAACTGGTAAGAGGCCGGGCCAGGTCAGTCCAGGACAGACCCCAGAAGCAGGCATATCGTGTGATTCCATTCCCATGGTTATGGGACCCAAGCATTGGTTCCTGGTGCTGGACTTTTGTCCGTTCAACTTTCTCTTACCAAATTCTCAAAGTTTATGGAATTCATTTCCGCTAAACAGTAGATATAGGTAGCTTTCCCGCTGTGAAGTTTGAACAATGCTGCTAGACCCAAGACCAGGATATTTGTCAAAAGTCAAAACGAGGAGTCGAACGGAACAAGTTTCCAGGGGACAAAGAAGCTAGTCTCGGCTTCTTCAGCTAGAGGCTTGGTAAGTTGGTATATTGGAACTTTGGAAGTAGGGTTCTTTGTTCGACGGTCCGACCATCCAGGACCGTGACACTGGCATGGGGAAAGATCTGCTTGATTTGTCGGTGAGTGACCGGGACCGCGAAGGCCTGCAGAGAATTCAATAGCTCAGTTGATCTCCTTACCTGTACTGCAGCACGTACTATGGTAGAGAACTAGGTAGACTCGAGTGCGTACTCCGACTGCGTTCAGGATTGAGAACGGAGGATAATTGGAGACACGTGACTGAGGGGTTCAAAAAAGATGCGTACAGTTTGTAATTGGCATACTACAGAGTACACTGTGACAGTAACCTATGCCAAACTAAGCCTAAATAGGCAAAATGAGAGCCCTCCGCCAGACTTCGCCGTTCGGCGAGCAGATCGGGAACCACAAAATGGTCCCCGAGAGGAGAAGCCCTGAAGCCCGATCGAAAGGCATCCAATGAAACTCATGGATTGACACCGGAGGTTTCTCGACGTCATGCTCCAAGGGTTCGGTTGAGTACCATTGTCCTCCACTACTGCCGCAGACTGTACTGCAGACTCTCCAGAGATCTTGTGCGTTCCGCCGAACAGACGACCGACCCGTTTCTCCATAGACACCGACCAGTGCTCCGATTTCAGTCTCGACGGTCGCGTTCAAGCCAAGGTTGTGCTGCGTTGGGTTGTACAGTCCTATTTCTTATTTGATGATTGAACCATTCGAGTCGGGCGAATAATGGGTATGACTATAGGTAGGATGAACGCTGAATACGAGACGGATGGGGCAGAATCTGAAACTGTCATCAGCCGTCATATTTCTGACTGACGACTGGAGACGGAGACGCTGGACAGAACCCAAAGGGACTAGATTGACAGGCGCTTGGGCCGCCTGGGTTCGCAGGCCCGACAGTCAGGAAACAGCGGATGCGAGAGAGCCGTTCGCTCCACTCTTCACCACCCCTTCAGGTTCGCATTGGGTCCCATCTTCGGTACGAGCGACAGTGCCTTTGCAGCGAGCAGGGGTTCCTGGTCTGTTCGCCTGCTGGCGTTGCACAGTGGAGAGGGTAGAGACTGCGGGGACTACCATACATTCTCTGTATAGAAACATTGTACAACTTTCAACAAGTCAACAACCACACAGTTATTAATTATGCGTCCAAAGTAGAGAAAGCAATTTTCCGCATTTGATGCCTCAGAGATTGATCGTCAATTCCCCTTTTGGCAACCGAGACCACGGTGGATGCCAGGATGATCGATCCTGCTCGTGCTTCGCGCTAAGAACCGACTACAAGGGTGTATCTCAAATACGTCCCGTGTTTCTGATTGGACTCTAGCCTTGGAGTAAGAAGATGTTGCACCGCAAGATCCTTAGCCTTGCACTGGTTTCGGCTAGACTCCACAGGCGCTTCGTGATGAATCAATAGTTGTCTTAACTTCCAGCTGTCTGGATCCAATCAGGTATCGCGAGGTCGACCTTTGAAGGTCTTGGCTCTTAGTCTGAGTTGTGCGGTTGTTCTCATGGTTACAGAGTACTGTGTAGGATGATAGGATCGTGTTCCTTGGTCAGGTTGTCTGTCCTAGCAGAAGAGTTGGCTGACGGAAGCCATAAGAAGTAGATGCATAATATAGATGTCACGGTTGATCGGTGTACTCCGTATGTGCATGCCTGTACGTCCTTTTCGTTTGCCCACGGTGCTTTGTACCACAAGGCTGGATCGTGAGTACCCGTCGCATGGCATAGTCGTACAATCATCACTCAGATGCGGTTGACGGTGGACACCGCCGGCATCCATTTTGCCCGCTGGGTTCAATAGTGTAAGTATCCTTTCCTGAAAATATGTGTACCTGAGCTGTCAACCTACGATCTCAGGAACCCGAGCCAAGCCAAGAACATTGTCCAGACTCCAGACTCCACAGGAGAGAAAACTTTAGATTGGAAAGAGGCTCTGACGTTAACTGCCAGAAATGCCAGATAGGGGCCCTTTTTCCAAATACGGCACTTGGCGAGATCGCGATCTTCAAAGCTGTATGGAGTACTGCGGCCGCCGCTACTGCCAACAGCTTCAGTTGACTGGTAAGATCTTGATATTAAGACTCTCAACGACTTCGCCTCTTCCTCCTTCCGGCTTCTACACTATTGATTCTCTGCCACCTCGGTTTCAGCTGAGCTCCTCCGGAGATGATCGGGTTTCGTAACGACCTCCTTGGTAGTTGTGGAGTGCGAGACGATATCAAATTCTCTGATGAGATCCGTTTATCTTTTCCTAAAGTGGATTAGTATCAGTTTCCAGAATGACAAATACCTTATATAGGCGGCAAATCAGCGAGCAGGATCGGGACAGCGTCATGCGTTTGAAGACTATTTTAGTTGAAAATTATTATCGTATTCTTCAAAACATTCATCCGACCTCTCTTCTTGATTCCTGTTCCGTCTCCCCCTTTTGACTTGGCGACGGGACCAACGGCGTCTAGCTCGTGGCGGAGATGTCATCCGTCCTTCAGCTGACGAGGCAGCATAATAATTGGATGTAAGAACCAAGAACTTAGAAGGCTGAATTCAGGTACCGGAAAAGATGACAGCTCGGGATCCACTACTTCGACTTCCACTGTGACTCTGGAGTCTACAATCTGCACCGGAGGATTATATTGAAACTGAAACAACGTTTAGACTATAGTCTTCCTTCTTCAGGGAGCATGGCAATGTTCTTTCGCTTCAATAGTCTTGGAAAAATATTGAGAATAATGGAGCATAAATAAACAATAAACCAGGCATAGGAGATTTCAGATCAGCGTATCAAAAATGCACGATCAGATCGGGCGCTAACAGTTGACGAAAGGGGCTAGACTTAGAGGTTACGGGTCATTAGGTTATGGGAGTCGCCCATCGGTGTGCAACTCTCCCAGTTCGTCCCTCCATCACGGCGGGAGGTCGAGATATCAGAACAGTTACCGCATTCACTCCTAAAGGGGAGGATGGGGAGGGGTAGTACAATCTCAGGAGCAGAAGTTGGGGAGGTTGCTGATATCCCCGAGTCGTCGCCGCCGGCGTACAAGAGGAAACCTGGGAACACGCCAAGACGAGGTGATTGATATCGTGATCATATGGTCACCACATTCGATAGTCCAAACTGCGAACGAGGCGATCGATGGCCGCGTGTGCGCCACATTGTTGGGGGGAATGGACCAGGAATCGTGAGATTCGAGAAAACAGTCGAAAGGGGAAAATCCGCCACAATGCGATCTGTCATATATCCGCCATGCATCTGAAGCAGGCTGGATCTGGAGCCAGGAATTGGGTAGCCCCTGCAGAATAAACGTGAGTTACAACTTGGGCCAAGATAATAGGAAAAACCTTGAACATGATTTCTTTCCCTTGCCACGTCGTCAGCGGCGATGTGTCGACTATTGAAGGTAACACGAGGCTTCATCTTGACTCGGGTTCTATCCAGGATTCTTGCTTAGGGAACAAGGTGTTGTTGTATGCCGAAAGGCAGGCAGATCACATGGGCCAATAAATGCGAGTGTGTCTCGCCTATTTGATGCAGGGCTACCTGTGCGCAGTTTTCTGATACACAGAGAGGGTCAAATATAGATTAACTTGGATTATTTTATTAGAAGTTGTACATGAGGACTCGTAGTTATGCACGTCGATCTTCGCCATTCTGGGGAAAACGTCTGAAATCAAAGATTCCAAATCATCAACGACGCTAAAACTGGTCTGCGCCAATCATGATCTCCACCCAAACGGTCATACAGAGTCACCAAGAAAAAGGAGACGAAGATGGCTGGCTGACCTCCAGTGATTCTTACGTATGTTCTCTCCTGAGTCCTACGGAGTGTCCGAGTAATCCGAGCTTGAAGACTGTTGAATGTACTCCGTACTCGGTAATGCACGAAAGATCTGACATTTGGTACTCCACTCATTCGTCCAGAATAGCTCTTCTACTACTCCATAGTACTCCAGCCTATCTACAATAGCACCAGGATCCCTCCTCCCGGGTCGACAGACATCAAATAGCCTACCGCAAATCATGGCTGAAAGAAGTCCGATCTAAAAACTTCCCGCTCTATCGAATCTTCAAGAATAAAACTCCCTACCGAGAATCAGAGGCTAATGCTCAATGATTTGAGATTCAAGATTTCTAATTCCGAAAAGTATAGCCCCGCCTCTACCAGGGTGACCCCGGCTAGTGGTCTATACCATCTCTCCACGACCACATTCCCCATTAGGTTGACCCAGGCCGTTTCTGCCATGCCCGGTTTTCTGTCAGGGCTTTGAACTTTGGAAAGCATTGGCCAATCCATCGCTGGTAGTGCGCTGGCTAGCTCGAGGATCGCTGAATGATGGGTGGGGACTGAAGGGTGAGGGTAGACGTTCGGACCTTAATTGGCATGCTTTCTTCTGGTCAATCTCCAGCCGTCCTTTTCGGAGCTGTTCGCTCATACATGTCCTATAGTGTTAATTTATCTCTGGCCCAATAGTAGCCGGTATAGCCACCCTCCTTCCCTGGCGCTCCGTACTGTAACTGCAGTCTTTGGACAATCGCTTTCATTTCGGTTTCCCCTGAATATGGCTCCACCGATCCCTTTCGCTCCCGTTGATCATCCATACTGATGGGATCCTGCCAGCTGGATGCGATGCGACACTTCGGCAAAGTCGGAGGCTATCGAGCCAAGCACGCACTTTTCTCATGTATGGAGTGCAGGTATTCTCATCCCTCAAGCACGTTGAACCCAGGTCAACCTTGCCATCTCCAGCCGCCAGCGGAGCAGAAATGCCTATAGCAGAAATGTCTATTTTTGTTTCATATGGGTGGAAATTGAAATGGTGAGGATTCCTGAATCCTGATGCGAGTCGGATGCAACACTGATCCTCTGCTCTGATCTATGCCGCTTTGCGATATAGTGGCAAATCTCCCCACGATCTGGAAACGCCAGCGCCTCACACGGAGAGGAGCTATCTTTTCTTTTTCTTCTGCGTTGTATTAGCTCCGTTGGCAATTATTATCGTTCTGATGATGCTCTGGAATCGACTGCGAGAACACTATTTTCTTGGAAGCAGGAGGGATCGAAGGATTGCTTTTTGGTTACCGATGGGTCTGAATTCGCTGCATCGCCGATGGACCAGTGACCGCGATTGAGGTCAGAGTCTCAATGAGTCGGAGATCGGTTATGCCGGTTGTGAGAGACTCTTTGAGTCTTCAGTCATGATTTCATGGTGCTATTCCATGTGGGATGCAGAGTGACTGAGATGGCCCTGATGGATCTCTCAGTCTCCCAGAGTGGATCAAGATACATTACATACCGATTCAATACCAAACCGTAAATCATTACACGCCTAAAAAAGTAAAATATTAATTTATTAAAATATTAAAATGCATTCAAGTATATTATTTCTCTTTCCAGTTTCAACCATCTCTCTGATTATTATTATTATTATTATTATTTATTCCTCCGACAACTGTCAGCTCCAAGATCTTGGATCAGATCTTCTCTCATAGCGTGCTCAAAGTGTGGAGCTGCATCCATTGCTCTCTGACTCGTCTCCCTGGCCGTCATTCCTTAATTGTCCTCCTTAACTCCCTCCTCCCCTCCTCTCTGCAGTATATCTACCTCCCAGACAACTTCATCCTGAGACCTTTCTCCTTCACACCATCACCCTTTTCGCCCTTCACCCCAATTGTCTTACTCTTTACTCGACATACCCAGAGCTTTAGCCTTTCGAGCGCTAACGGCACCACCCCCACAGTAGGCATTCAACTCCCCGCCCACGTTCTCCCAAGACCTTTGTGCCTCATTCAATCTTAATCCCCGCTTCACACCACAAACTTTCCTGTTGTCTCACTTTCTAACGTCCTTCTGCAGACAATCGACTATATACACTTGCACCTGTAATGGCTCCAACTCACCGTCGTGGACCATGGGTCCCTGAGGAGGATCAGTTGCTTCTTCAGTTGGTTCGCGAGCAAGGCCCAAACAACTGGGTGCGCATCTCTCAGCACATGCACTACCGTTCTCCCAAGCAATGTCGGGAGCGGTTCCACCAAAATCTCAAGCCCTCATTGAACCGTGAACCGATCTCCGCCGATGAGGGATTGATGATCGAGCGCATGGTGGGCGAAATGGGCAAGTGCTGGGCGGAGATCGCACGACGGCTGGGGAATCGCAGCGACAACGCTGTCAAGAACTGGTGGAACGGCAGCATGAACCGCAAGCGCAGAGGTCTACACAGCTCGAGCTCTCCTCACTCGCGCACCTCCAATGGTCGAATCGAAGCACCATATCCCCGCGCCTCCCTGTCCACCAGCAGCCCCGTTCTCCGTTCTCGATACCCCTCGATCTCCCTCGATAGGCCTCTTACTTCATGGACAAAGTCGCCCGCAACATCCCGAAGAGAATCTTATTCAACTGACTACCCCCGACAACTCACTCCTATCTACACCCTCCCTGCTCTTAATCGGCCCGTGGAAGCGCCCTTGACATCACCTGCATTTTCAGACATATCCAACGCCCCGTCTCTCGATCCACCATCAATGATCTCTGACCACAACTCAGTTTCTTCCGCCTCTCCACGAACTGTTGACTCGCCACAGCTGCTACCTCTTCCTGTGGATACACGAGCACAGTACGGAGAATCACACAGGCCGCAGACAGCAGATGATTTCTACTACGCCGGTCAAAAGTCCTTTGGACTGTTCTCCGAGCCATCAAAGTCCAGATGGGATCACCAACCGTACTGGTTGACCCCTGAGGAGACCCGATCCGACTCATTCGGACTCGAACAGCGGCGGGATTCGCGAATGGGCCTCCAGAGTCTACTCAACTGACCATGTGCCTAGCCGCATGGAAACGACCGCACGACTCTCCTCTGTTTTACTATATACCTTAATGCTGTGTATTTTTGATATGATGTTCTGGCAGCGTCCCCCCCTGTACATGTCTAAGTCTGACCCCTTGTCATTCTTTGAGATTTCCTTTGTATCTATACCATTTTTTTTTTGGGTTGATCCTACTACCATGTTTTACTGGATGGCAAAAAGCATTATTGTTTTGATACGGCGCTTGTGTTTTGTTAATCCTTTTTTTTTTTTTGGTTGGTAATAGAGAGAAGAGACCAAGGACTGGAGCGATGATGATACCTACTACTACTATTTCCGGATGTTGGATTGGATTGAATTGGGTTGCATATGGGATGTTGTTTGGGCCTGGATTTAATAATACCCCCCGCATGGTTGTTCTCGTTTACCTTACAGATACTTATCTAATTATTAATTCTCACCATGAATATGACTGAAAAAAAGAAAGAAAGGAAAAGCAAAGAAAATGAAAGACCCTGGTAACTCCCTGTCCACTGCATTCAATTCAGTTCGAATCTCCGGAAACGTATCGAATTCGATGTTCATTGGAATCGCCACAGTAACACAACGGCCATCCCAAGTGCATATACGAGATCTAACAGAGTACTAGTAACTACTAAGGAGATGCAGTGGCTGGCTGTCATCACTATCTCCGGCAGAAGCAAGCATGCCCACCCGCGCACTTCACCTGTGCGAAAGTCCTACGACTCACTCACTCACTCACTCACTCACTCACTCCTCACGAGGGACAGCGCAAGGGGGTGTGCTCACTGCTTACCCGACTCTTGAGTACTCGCCAGATTCCGGCGGGACCTAAGTAGGTGCAATGCTAAGAAGCCAGGATCGATAGGTCTATTTCCAATTAAGCCGGTGACCGTTCCCTATCTGCAACTACGAATAGTAGCTCTTTTCGTGCGAGCACTGCATGCCAATAGATGGGGTTAGGCAGGTATGGGAATTTTGGAGGGGAGGGGGAGGGGAGGGTTCATGCAGGTGGGATTTGGATCTATCGATCCATCGGGAAGAAACTTGAGTTGGGAGGCGAACGGGAGGGAGTCAACACTGGGCTGAGAGTGGGAGAGGGGAAAGGAAAGGATTCGATTCCATGTTGCTGGCTGGGTTCTGGGTTTGGATCCTTGTTTCTTTCCTTTTTGGGCTGTTTGATAAACGGTTCAGTCTCTATTGATCCAGCAATTCAAGGTAGGCTTCTAGGAGCCTGATTCATTGCTGTCTGTTTACGGGTAGGGTGGAATACAAATAGAATCCTTAATTATTCTACAGTCCAGTGAAAGAGTCGAAGAGGAAAAAAGAAACGAAAACAGACAAACTTTTCAGCCACAGTTAAAAAAACGTAATCCACTGTTTGTCGAGGTTCTCTGGAAGAGGGAAGACTCGCGAGGCTGACAGTTCGAGAGCATCGCCCCCGGAAAACAATGAGGAATGGATCCTTCTGCGCATCCTTCTGCCTGACTCGCCACAGCGCTTCCTTTCCTTTGCACCACGTCTCATCCTGTTTCTCCTTCGATAGTCCTTTGGGCTTGCATCAGCGCCGATCGATGGGCCGTTGTGGTCTATCAGTGTCCAGTCGATTCCGTCTTCGTTTCTAATTGTGAGGTGAGAACTTAGAAGTAAAGTCCAGCCCTTGTTAAATGCAATAATCATGGTGATATCTACTCCGTAGGAAGTGCTCTAGATGTGGATTTCGACCCTCGGCCGAGCGGCGAGCACGGACCGACAAGCTTGTGATGTCTGCTAGCGAGTCATGTCAAGCAGGAATCCATCAGATTCTTTGTCCGTGGACTCTACGACGACATACTGACAAAGGGATAGAATCTGGACCTTGCAGGACTCGGACGCCTTAGGACAAAGAGATGAATAATACGAAGAGACTAGAGTTACTACTACTTAGTACTGATG
Source organism: Aspergillus cavernicola (assembly GCA_027569065.1). Classification (NCBI taxonomy): domain Eukaryota; kingdom Fungi; phylum Ascomycota; class Eurotiomycetes; order Eurotiales; family Aspergillaceae; genus Aspergillus; species Aspergillus cavernicola. Next base: position 556,181 of record JAPDEK010000006.1, read on the forward strand.
TCTTCTCATGGTTGGATGCCCCACGGTTCTCAGGAAAAGGTTCCAGATCGAGTCGTTGGATCCGATGGTTCAATGAGATCCGATCGTCCGTTGGGTTTGATCGTTCGTCGTAACGGTAACGCCATCATCATGCCGTTGTTTCTGTCAACGGAGTTCATGGCTGGCTGGCCCTTTTGCCACTGACGACGAACTCCTACCATCAGAGCGCTTCTGTTATGGAGTACATCTATTGAAGAAGCTCAGTCGATCTGACCGTTTCTTATCAAAAGGTGCAGACGGGCGGCAACAAACGTTCAGAATCTCCACCGCTATACAGACACTCGTCGCATAAGATCGCATAAGTTCCAAATCCAGCGCTGATCTTTTTCTTTTCTTCTTTGGCGCTTCCGATCTGATTTCAAATACTGCACTTTAGCGTCGCACACTGACACTTCCATGGTGGCGAGATCCGAGGTTCTCTCTACCAGAACCAACGGAGTATTGACAGCATGTTAATTTCCCTGGCCAGATTCTGCCTCATGCAGGACCCAGCAGTTACGTATTTGACAGCTATCAACCTGCTGAAGTAGGTACGGTGTGCATTGCTGTGGAGCCGGGCCATGTCCAAATTTTGAAGTATAGGAGTTACTCCAGAGGAATATACGAGCGCTTCATATTTCTATTTTGGACGAGCTTGTGTAAAGTGTATAGAGTATAGACCGTTCCCGATTAATTAACCTCTAGCTGCAGACAGCGCATCGCTATCACTCCTAGTCTGAGTAGTAGTAGTAGGAGGTACTAAAGTTACTCGATGACGAGCGTTAAAACCGTTTCGATCCAGAAAAAACAAAATAATCCAGATTCAAGAATCTGGTTCGAACTTCTGACCGGATGTTGTCTCCGCCATGAGCCCTCACTGCTCAGCCCATGGTTCAGTACTCCGTAGGCTATTCCGTTTCAGGGAAACGCACTGAAGCTCGAAGAAGTTAGCTACGGAGTCAATCAATCTCCAATCACGGCAAGCTGTGGCCTTGGGGTGGTCCTTGCGGCCCAGAGCCAGAGCCGGAACCAAGGTTGAATGTGGAGGAGAAGGTCTCGGATATGAAACGGTCGCTTGGTTTGGCTTTTTGTACGGTGGTTGTTATGCAAGTTCAAGTGCTGGCTGAGACTTAATCTTCGGATGCTTGATACAGTACTACTGTACTTTGTATATCAGAGATGATTTATCCACCTGTCATGAGATAGCTAATTTATACAGAGTACAAGGATCAGTCTTAATTCTCACGCTCGTTCTGTCCCTACTCATACTACAAAGTACTTACAGGAGGCTTACAAGTCCACATGCATACAGAAATCAAGCTCATCCCGAGCATCTGGATACTCAACTTATTCGAACGTCATGATGACCTTTCCCATTCCGCAGTCTTTCTTCACAAAATAAACATATTCAAGAAGTTGATCATCGGTTCCCATCTGTCCGGAACCTCAGATTGGAATGTATTTTCCCATTCCCAATTTCTTGGATCCCTTTCATGACGGTGAGCAAGGTGGACCCTGCCATCTTGCACCTCCACTCCTACCGAGTCCTGCGCAGAATTCTCGAGATTAGACAGCTTTTACAAGATATGATTGGTTTACGGAGGATCTCGGCCTTTGATATTCTAGGCTGATTTGGGGTTAGTGTACCCGTCTGCCGGTCCGCCCGTGATCTGCGAAAGACGAACTCGGGAAGGTGTATTTTTCACTGGAGGTTTACAGTAAAGCACTGATTTAGTACGAGTGTAAGAAAGTATTAAGTCAAACGTATGCTATAGACAGAGAGAGTACCAAGGCTCCTTGAATAATGAGAAGAATAGTACTGCTCTTTATAAGACGAACCAGAACTCAATACTACTAATTATTGAACTGGTGTTACATCCGTGGCACAGACCCTTAACCTGACTTGGTCTTGAACTGAATCGGGGCTGCTTCTCGAGATCTCCTGTTGTACAAACCATCTTCGCCACAGCCTTTTCCTTTTCGATAGTAGTTACTTGAGTGGTGACCTGATGGTCAGGACTCAGCACCAACTAAGAGTATTACTGGTCATAAATCTACTTCCAGTGGCATGGACAGCATTTCACCTCCAAGGTCGACATGAACCTATTACTTGTTCAGATTACTGACTCTTTCTGGGTATGATCAGACGATCAACCGGCCAGGTTTGAAACACATATTCTATACTCGAAATATCTGCCAGAGGCCAAAGCATGAACTGCTCAGGCCCAGCCGGCATTCGTTAACCACGTGGGATGTTTAAATACCAACCGTTGCAATGGTGCTTTGATATTGTACCTAGGGTACTCTGTCGTATGAACTCATCTCCGAAGCATCAAATGTGTAGTACAAGTATGTCAGTTAAGCACTCTCATACTGAGTGTTAATCCTAGGGTAGTATTCAAGGTTAGTAGTACTTTCTTTTCTTTTTCCCCATCATTTTATTTTTTATTTTTTAATCTCGAGATGACGTGCACATCAAAACACAGATAACAGGCATTAATCCTAAACCGAAGGCTTCAAGTACAGCTACTGCAGACAAAATCATCCAAGGCGTTCGTTGAACGTTTTTAGCAACGCCTCAAAAACTCGCCAGCCCGCTCATCCCCTGAATCACGCCTTATATGATTATGATTGTACAGAGTAATTATGCAATGATGCAAGAATCTCGTTAGAGGGGCCATGATCTTCAAGCTCGGATGCGAATCACATCCACCTGCACGTCTCCTTCGTCTGTCCTCTTTCCTTGTGTCCAGTGGTCCACTGACCTTGTCTGTGTGGACTCTGCAAGTCGAGGTCATGTTAGACGTCGGTATCTCTTCCCTTGCCCTTGAAACACAGTCCATGGGTGAATCGTCAGCCCCTCTCGCTAGTCGCCACGCAGATATCGGCACTGGTACTCCGGACAGTATGCACAACGCAGGCATAAGGGTCTGCCACTAACTGCCAGAATCCGGTCTGACAGCAGAATGCTGATCACCAGTCAGTTGGGCCTGGACGAAGCTCTCACAGCCAGTCCTTGTTAACTTTGCTTATTCTTTGACGCTCGGGGCTACAAAGGAGTTATTGCTTTTTATGGGTGGAGTTGAATACTGAGAACACAACACTGAACAGGGTTTTTGATCCTGGGCGACGTTGGATAGGGTCAGCTGGTACCTTATACTTATCGGTACACCCTGTACTGTACGGAGTACTCTGGAGGTAGTGGGTGGTTTCTGGTGGCAGATGACAGGTTGAGAGATCTGGACAGGGTTCTTTGTTGGATTAGGTACCGTCGGGGAGGAGAGGATGGATATGTGTAGTCTACCTCTTTCCATCCCTAGCCTTGTTTGTTAACTCTTTTAGACACTTTCAGTTAACATTTTATAAAATGAAAGCAGGCTATATATATCACTTTAAGAGAGGTTACCTCATGATTTGATACCACATACAACCAACTAACCCCGTGAAACAATCTCAATGCAAAACCACATACTTACGTCCCAAGTCATGTTACAGCCTGGACCGAATCACCGCGAGTAATGCAATCTACTAGTAATATTATCCTCTCCCTTTGTCCTACCCTACCGTCAACCCGGCCTCTTGGTTCTTGAAACGCTGGTGCTGATGCTCATGCTAACGCTGACGCGGACGCCCGTTAGGGGTTGCTTTGGGATATGCGGGTGATCTGTCTGTTTTGTTTCTTTTGGGTGAGGGTACGTTGGTTCTAGGGTATGGTGCTCAGGACAGGGTAGTAGAGAAAAGAAAAGCGCGGAGATAGGCAAAGGCTACTACTAATCTCCGTCTCTAGATTTGCTGTCTATGACCTATGTTCGATAAATGGCGTATAGTCTCTTCAAGTCGTCGAGGGATAAAACTTGAATTACATACTATACTTAATGTATAGCTGAATCAAGCCACGTTGGTATTGCAACTGCTTCGTATAGTTATGCACACTACTCATTAACGACGACCATTCACCATGTAAATTGCAAATTGAAATTGTTCATGGCTTAGAGCGCGGTGTCTCTAGGATTTGGATTTGGGTTTGGTATGTGATTGGGAACAGGCAAGAGTATTGCTTCATGTCGGTATCTTTTTGGTAGTCAATTGGTGCTGCAGGTGAGGGCCTAGGTAGATACCACTACCAACTGGGATGGTGAACCCGTGGGGGCAAATAGAAGGCGGTTATGGAGGGAGGATTTAGTTTGGATGTCAATGTATGCCATAGGATTTAGCTCTACACTTGTCCTTGTTGTCGAAGGTAGCCCTCTCACTAAGTTCCGTACGGGAATGGGAGTTCAGTTGACATCAAACTGGTCCATGTCAGTCATCAGACGTAGTTGGTAACAAATGTTATTATTTAGTTATCAGCCTACTCTTATCCTAACCTACGAAGGTATGTAGCCCTCCGTCCATGCACCCCGTCGCCACGAAGAAAAGCGTAAGGTGTTTGGTAATTGGAGGGCATGGAATCTTATCTCGGCACGTTGGATAATCCTTCAGCAAGCGCGCATAAATATAAGCACGACGCTGTACACACATATGCCTGGGTCGAATCGACACATTGAATCGGGAGAGTAGTCACCGGGATGCGGCGCCAAAGCACAAAACAAACGAGGAAAAGCGTCAGGAAATCGAATCCATTTGGTTTATTTGACAACCGGGTCGTTCGACAGACGTTTGGGTTTCATTGCACATGAAGAAATCACCAACTCAAATCGCTTTCATTTTCGGAGGAATTCTATATTAGACGACTTAAGCGACCTCGCGCTTACCCTCCTTTCTCTCTTTCTGCAAAATTGTTAGCGGGTGTCCAGTACCAGCTTTGGCGCCCTTCTGAGGGCTGTATGTCCACGTACCAGAGCCTTGGCAGTACCGTGCAGAGCGTGTCTGTGGTTGCGACGGAACTTGGGGTCGACACCGTTGAGGGAGGGGTAACGGTTGGTCTTAGGCTTCTTGATACTGTTTGACGAAGAATAATCAGCGAGACGGTCCTTCCCGAGCCTTGTATTGCGGAACAGAGATTGTGTTGAATTGCAGGCCGAAATATCGCTCAGCGCCCAACAAAACAATAGCGATTTCCGTCAATAGAATCTGGAGGGAACAGGTAGGAATCGATTCGTACGCACCCGTTACGGTGAGCCTTCTGGCTGCGGTGGTGCTGAGACGCGTTCTTGGACTCTGCAAAGGACAGAAAGATTAGCTATTAGGTTCGGACCCTGACGCAACAGGTGGGTAGAATTCTGGGGCCCAAAAAGTGCACAAAAAGCGGTAGCATCGGAGGAGAAAACATACTGGCCATCTTGACAGGTTCTCGACTGAAAGACGGTTGACGTGAGTTGGCGGGTGAGGTTATCCAACGACTGAGAAAGGCAGAGAGACCCAAAGAGTGTCGGCTAGGGCTCGGCCTGTTGTGTGGGATTCGCTTACCGAGCACGGTTAGCGTACTCTACACCAGTTTGCACGACACTTGACAACTACTCCGTATATACGGGGTATAAAGACCACTGTGTTTATTGATTCTAACAAGGTACATGTGATATCTATTTTCTATTTTATATTGACAATTGGTCACAATATACGATTGTTGATGGGGTTTTGTTGAGCAATCTCTGAGATTAACCACGTGATTTATAGATCACGTGGCTTCGATATAAGGTCTTTGATATCAGATGCCAGGGTCTGACAGGGACAGGAGTGTCAAAGGACGTCAATTTGTCAGGTTCGCGTAGACTCAGATGTCTCTGGGAGCTTGGTTAGTGGTCATGAAGAAAGGAGGTCATGTAGATTTGGGGGTCGTCTTCAACTGTAATGACGCAGTGACGATTGAAAGGATAACAGTTGATAGGAGAATATAATAGTAAGAAAGAACATGAGATCAGAAGAAGCTGCTGAGTTGTTTTCTGGACGGCATTGCTTGAATTCAACAGTCCAGCTAGACGTAAGTCAGTCGCTGTTTATTTTCAATCACGTGAGCAAGCGACGCTAGGGAACAACCGGCATCCAGACGTCGACCTTTGCAACTCGCAACCCCAAGTCCAAAGTCGCCGTCATCACCTTTGTCAACCCCCAATTGCAAGATGAGCTCCATCCGTTTCGCTCGTTCTGCCCTCAGGGCTCGTCCCGCTGCCTTCCGTATGCCTCTTCAGCGCAGAGGCTACGCTGAGGCTGTCTCCGACAAGATCAAGCTCTCCCTGGTGCTCCCTCACCAGGTACGATTCCCGCCCCGTGAACTCCTCTTGTACCTACCTCTGCAGACATCTAAGACTGACAATTGGCCTTTTGAATAGACCATCTTCAGGTCGACCGACGTGTATGTCTTCTACCTTCGCTGAGCCCTGGCGCGCCAACCCCCGTTGACCCTTTCGCCCACCCTTACTGACATCGTTTCCCATCCAGTGTTCAGGTCAACATCCCCGCCGAGTCCGGAGAGATGGGTGTTCTCGCCAACCACGTCCCCTCCATTGAGCAGCTCAAGCCCGGCCTCGTTGAGATCGTCGAGGAAAGTGGTGCCAACAAGAAGTTTTACCGTACGTCCGATCCCGATACTATCGCGCATATTTATTCGTCTAGCTGCATGGTCAACAAGGGACAACGCTAACTTGCTTCTGCGCAGTGTCTGGTGGATTTGCTGTTGTCCAGCCCGACTCTCAGCTGAGCATCAACGCTGTCGAGGGTTACCCTCTTGAAGATTTCAGCGCCGAGGTGGGTGTCTATCAGATTCGACTTGCTCTAGTCAGTACTAACAATCATTTCACCTTTGCAGAACGTCCGGGCCCAGATCGCCGAGGCCCAAAAGATTGCCAGCGGCAGCGGCAGCGAGCAGGACATTGCTGAGGCCAAGATCGAACTGGAGGTAAGTTCGACAATGTCCGACCCGATACATTCGTTTGACACTAATTCTATGGTAGGTGCTGGAGGGCCTGCAGGCTGTTCTGAAATAGATACCTGATGTACATATCCACCGTGCTTTCAACTGAACCTGTAGAATTATAGCAATTCCCTACGACTTTTTTTTGTCTCATGGCGATTTTCACAGTAACCTTACTGTCTCCCCGCTATCCGGCAAGAGGGATCTTGCCTCATTCTTAGGACTGGGTCGCTCCTTCCTCAGCGACTTCCGTCAGCACTATGATTTCCCCGAACATCTGGTGCATTTTGTTCCCGCATTCCCCGATTTGCCAATTTATTGACATGCAACGGAATCCACAGTGTACCCCGCCCTGACTCTTCATTACTACCTACGCTCATTTACTGCTTTGCGAGTCGGCACACACTGGTTCAGCGACTATGACCCAAGAACTGCCGACGAAATTTCCAACGCCAATCTCGCGCGAGGCAGGACTTACAGAAGAAGGTCCTTGTCCTGACGGTCATCTGTTCGAAAGCCCTCGGCGATGGCGTACAAAAGCCACCGTCCACGAACGAGAGGGGTCGTCACCCATCCTCACGCAGCGCGGTCCATGCGCGTATGATGCTCTTGGCGGGAATGAAAACTACAAGTGCTTTCTATTTACTTTCCCGAGACTATACTCCGACATGACCTCCGAGAGGGACCCATTTCTCGATAGTCGCGGAATGCCGTCAAATCCATATAACACGCCCATATCTCGAAGCGGTCATCAATCCGAGGTTGGATCATGGGGGAAAAATAAGCAGAATGCGCTCTCTCCCGCCAGATCTGACAAGCATAACCTCGACCAGTTGCACAATGTAGCCACATCTAGCGACAACCTTCTCACCTCGCTCTTCAATGGGGCCAAGGCAACATCTAAACCGCCGAAATCACACAAGCCTGCCTTCCTCTCTGGTATCGATCTCTCCTTTCGGAGCAAAATGGAGAATATCCGGCCTTCTCTTAGAGTAGAATCGCTTGACAGATGGGAGGGGATAGAACCATTGCCTGAGGCCCCCTACCGATCGCTGCCCTTATGGGCTGGTAAAGACTTTGGTCAATTCGTTGAGCGGGCTAGCATCGAACAGGGCTCGGAAGACGGCCCACCCCGGCCAAAGCAATCTTGGGAAACTAGGAGTATCGTTCCTTGTCGATACTTTCCTCGACCGTTTACACGTCAGGAGTTGGACATCTCGGGTATACCGCTGAATAACCCAGATGTGCCATTCCCAGCCCCGATACCGACAATAGACAACCTTCCCCTGCACCGAGGTATCGTGCAGTTCGATTGGAAACAGGTAGATCAATATCCAGAAGATATCGGCCACCTCTCTACAATCAAAACAAATCCAGCAACGATCGCTGTATGGCGACTCCTACAGAAGATAATTACCTTAACAAACTGCCTCCTTGGTGGCCTGATCCCACGGGTGCAGGGGTGCTTAATGACCAAGGAAACTCGGACCGTGCATACGGTAATGACTATTCCATTCATTTCAAACTGCGAGGCAAGCACCGCAAAGCCAGAAGCTTCGGCTTGCTTGCGCAAAATTGATGGCGGATACATTCTGCAGGTCAATTTTGCTTTCTCGTTACTGTATATTAGTCGTATCACGATGATCGCGGCAGCCATCCGCGTTTGCATGTCTTCAAAAATAGTCGTAATGGCCGCTTCTGTTGTGCGAATTCTTGTGGAGATTACAATTCGGTGGCTACTCAAGGTTTTCCGGATCGAGGTGGCTGTTGAATTGAGACGAATCCAACAACAGGTGACTGGTAGTACAGGCCAAAATTGTCAAACGACCTCAAACACACGCACGAATGGCCGACAGAAGCAAGGCTAGAGCAAATACTTTGGTAGTTGGCAGATATTCAATTCCATTACTGTAGTAAGGCATACCAAAGACGCGCATTTACTGCATTACATCCATAAAGTCGGCCAAAGTATGATTAACCAGAAAGGCGCACTATCCACAAGCCATCAATCCAATAGGTGAAAATACTCAGCCAAAGCGAAACAAAGTATGAACAGCCCAATGATTAGCATAAGCGGAATATCGACATATGTCCATCTTATCCCGTGCCCATAAAAAATACATACATGGATTTTTCATCCGAAGTTCACATAACATACATATCTAATCAGGCATTTCAATCATCGGCAAGATCAGACAAATCAACAAGAAACGCGGATATCATTCAATCCATAGTAGTCGAAATCAACACAAGAAAAAGCAAAATAAATCAGCGCTGATGGTCATTACCTTATCAGATCATCCAGGGATATGTAGAGTTCAAAAAAATTCAAGGGTCAGGGAGAGGGTGTGAGAATAAACAGGGAGGCAAAATACACAGCGAAGATAAGGGTGTTGTCTATACAATTGACGAAAGAAGGAGGAAGGAAGAAGAGTGGAAGAGGAGTGGTGGATTAGGTGAATTCGACGCTGTGCCCTTGTCGTTCCTGTTTAGCTCGTGCTCTCTCCGCGCGTCTTCGTCGGCGATTATTTGCGTAGTCACCGCTTGCGTCGGTCCCAGTGTATGTTCCGGGAGATGTGATGCTTCCGTATGGGTTCGTTGATGGCGCACGTGGTGGGTGGAGGTTGCTCACGCTTTGAGGAGGTATGAATGAAGCGGGTGGTATGCTCCCTGAGGCTGCTGGGCCAGGAGCGAATGGCGGCTGTGATAACGGTGGGGGAGAGGCAGTAGCAGCGGCGGCCCCGGCAGCGGCAGCAGACACGGCTGCTTGTTCTCGCTGCATCTGCTCGTGCTGCTGGCGCTCTAGTTCCTCGACGCGACGCCACCGGTCGCGGCTGCCAGTGCCTTCGTTGCCGGAGAGGGAGCTCACGCTTCCATTTCGGCGACGAGAGCTCCGTCTATCTCTGCGGCGTGCTTCCCGACTAGCGGCGGCTTCCTCCTCTGTCAACCGCCTAAGCGTGATGTTTCGGCCGTCATCGTGCATCTTCACCTTGATCGATACGGGCGGAGACTCAACATGGTCGTCCCGTTGCCAGGGACCACTGCCAGGGGCTGGTAAATGGCCGGACGAGGGGTCCGCACCCCCAGGCGCTGTACCGGCCGCGGCTGGGTTAATGGGAGGTTGCATTGGGGGCGGCGGTGCGGGCGCTATGGGTGTCATGGTCGAAGCTGGATCATAATGTATGGGTGGAGCAGGGGGTAAATCAGAGTGTGCTCCAGCGACCGCCCCCGAAACGCGCGGCGCTGCGGAAATAACTGACTCTGGAGGGTATGGGCCACGAGGAGGACGTGGTGTTGGTGTTAGATCGGTCGAGACATCGGTAGCTGTTTGGGAAGCTGGGCGTTTGCGTTGGGGATAATATCCGTCTCCGGTGAACCGTCGCTTACTGTTTGCTCGGGCAATCTTCTCATTCTCAAGCTCGTGCCGCCGCATTTCCTCCACATGACGCTGCTCATCATTGTTCTTCTTGCGCCGGGAAAATAAGTTCTTGAAAGCTGCAAATGCGCCTGCACCAAGCAAAGCATTCCGAGCGCCGTGGCTTCGGCCTTCATCCTCCCGTGAGAAGTAAGAGTAGTCATAATAAGATGATCCTGGGCTTTGCGGTCTGCTGGGGGGTCTGCTGGGAGGCCGATTGAGTGGTGCTGGATAGCTTGGCTCAGGCTGGGGACGGTCGTCCAGGCGACTCAAACTTTCCTCTGTCATGCTGTCAGTTCGACGATGCGCAGGCTTATACCTCCCAGATTCGGCGTCGCTTTCTCGATCACGCCTTCGGTCAAAGAATTTCTTGGCTAGCATAGCACCACCGCCGATGGCGCCTATCTTGAGAAGCCTCCCTCCCCAGCCGCCCCCACGGCGGGACTCTTCATCAGAGTATTTTTCGCCCATGTATGACGTTTGGGAACCATCAGGGGCGTTGTCTCGGTTGCGCCTCCGGAAGAAGGTAGCCAGCCCAACTCCTGCAGCTCCAGCTGTCGCCAAACGTCCGAAGTTACTATGTCTTCGATCATCGTCCGGTGGGCGGGACGCATGACTATAATGACTGTCATAGTCTCCGTCCGGGGAGGGCCCTCTATTGGAGTCGTATCGATAGGACAGATAAAAGAACAACGCTAGTAGAATGAAGGCAGCGACTGAGAATAGGATAAACAATGATTTCGGTGAGCCGTAGAGCGTGAGCCCTAGTGGGATCTGAACGATTCCGAGAATTGCTAGAGCGCGACCTAGCCAACGATGAATCTATTGTCTGGTTAGAGCTGTACTGTGGCCTTGTTGACAGACTTACCACTAGTTTCAGAGGCACACAATATCTTTTCTTATTCCGTTCGATCTTATGGACGAGCCATCCCCAGAAGACTTGAAAGACGATGATAACGTAGATCGCAAGGCCAATTCCGTGGTGAGGGTTTGTGAGGCTTCTATTTGGGCCGACAGCAAACCAGCCAAGGACGAAGACGACTGTGCTCAGGAATAGGGTGAGAACCTGGCACCAGACATGGTACCTGAAAGCCCGGTATGGGTTTTGAAGCGAGTAATATCGAATAAGCAACACAGACATGGGAACCAGGCCCAAGAACACGATCGCAGCAATGACGCCATGAGCAATAATCAGGGTGTGGTAGTTGGGCATATCTCGGAATCTGTTTCCCATCCCTACAAATATTAGTACACAACGAACTAGGTTGAAGTTACCACGAAAACTCACCATTGTATCGCATTGTCTCGAAATTGACGCCCATTAGATTGGGCAGAAGAAAGGTGTCGCGGTCGAGGTCCCATGTTCCATCTCCAACATGTAGAGTATTGGACGCATACGAACTGCCCCCGGCAGCCGTGAGCCCCGAATTGTCCGACATGGCTCGTGGACCGTTTCCGACCTTGTCGCGACCAGACGAGGTATTCAAGGGGTGAATGAGACAGTAGATGTCGATATTACCCAAGGAGATCTATCGAGATCCCCCGCTTCGAGGAATGCACCATGCGACGATAGTTGGTATCAGATCGGGTATCGGGGATAACGTGGATGCCTGGTAGCAACTGTGTGGGCTTGGAATGTACCGATCTCTGGTATGCGATCGAGACCGGCGGTGGAGAATCAAATAGCAGGGAAAGATGGTGGTCAGGATATAGAGGCGGGGAAGGGAATGAAGACTCGAAATCACCACGAAAGAAGAGCTGCTCCTCAACACTGAATGGGAACAATAACAATGCACAAGTAAGAGAAAGCAAAGGTGACTGGCAGACTTGAGAAGCCCAGCTGCATTGGATCGAGATTGATTGAGCTCAAGTCGAGAGGCTGGGATTCATCAGCCAATAATAGTTTGCCGTTTGGGGTTTAGCGTGCCGGCGCATATCCAGAGCAACCGTTGCTGACTGATCAAGGCTGGGCTGACCGCCTTCCGTTTCTGCTCAGGTGACTATCTTATCTTTCTTCCATCACGCGATTTCCTTGCTTGAAGTTATCCCAAACGACCCCTCAGTCGGGTGCATTGCAATGTCGTCGCAGCTCGAAGCCTTTGTGGGGGCACTCTCTCGGTACGTGGTACATCTTTGGTTTGACGGAATCATGCTTCAACGGTCGGTGGGGTTATGAGTACTAACTGCCGATCTCAACCATACAACAGCCTGCTCGGATGGATATAGTAAGTTCAACTACTTTCCTGTCTATTTGATACTGCAGCCTGTGAGACTGACTTGGTAAAGTACGTTCTGCTGGTCCGCTTCCTTCTACCCTCAACCGATTGACAACTTTCGCCGAAAGTCAACCACCGGATTAGCCATCGATTTCCCTACAATCAATGTCCTTGGATTTGTTTGTTATACCATATATACCGCCTCGTTTTTATATTCACCCGTAATCCGCCGTCAGTATGCCGCTCGTCACCCTCTGTCGGAAGAGCCAACCGTGCGGTTCAATGATTTCGCCTTTGCTCTTCATGCTATTGTGCTGAGCGGGCTAGTCTATACGCAGTTTTGGCCAAAGATATGGGGACTCAAAGTTTCGCGCTTTCAGACCGTCAGCAAGCCGATCGCCGGGCTATTTTGGGGCTCGTTCATCGCGGTTGCTGTGGTTATCTACATTGTCTTAGCCAAGAGTCCCGATGATGGCTATGAACCGTCAACTTGGGCTTGGATCGACGTCGTAAGTACAGCCAATAGAAAGCGGATTCCTCGCCCCTATTTTTAGCTGGTCTGACATGAGGTCTTAGATTTATGCGCTTTCATACGTGAAACTAGTGATTACGGTTGTCAAGTACGTCCCGCAAGTATGGGTCAACTATAAACGTAAATCGACACGTGGCTGGAGCATTGTCCAGATCTTGCTGGATCTCACTGGCGGCGTGCTGTCCCTGGTCCAGTTGGTTCTCGACTCCGCTTTCCAGAACGATTGGAGTGGTATCGCAGGGAACCCTATCAAGTTCCTCTTGTCGAATGTCACTATATTCTTCGATCTGATTTTCATGGTGCAGCATTATATCCTCTACCGGGATGCTAAGGACAAGGATGATGGGGCTGGTCCTGATGTGTACAGCCCACTATTGTCGCACTCGAATGACGCTGCAGCGAATGCTTGAGTCACATCCTAGAGCTCGTTTTGATCTTTGTTGGTCATTTTGGATGACTCTTCCGGAGTATGATTTCATTGGTTTGGTACTTAGTATAATGTCTCATATCGGACGATCGTTAGATGAATCAGATAATCTGCAGAACTGAGATTCAACAGTTACACAAGATGCGTGAGTCAATAGACCAGAGACAACTGACAAATACATCCTAGACAATATTCTCCGTAAGCCCTACTCCGGAGTCCGTGACTCCGTAGAGCCCTGCTACGGAGGACCCAACCATCAGTTTGTCAGTTGTCACCTCCACCAGCTACTAGACAGTAGTTTAACAGCAACTATAATAATCACGCGAATCAGAGAATTACCAGCGCAGCCACGTACCCACCAGACAGGAACGTGGATCCGCAGTCCGTCAGGTTCCTGCTTATTGACCACGCCGTAAACCGTCTCGTCTCGTACCTCACCCGAAGGCTGCCCCATTAGCTAAAATAGCTGAATAATAATATAGATTATCAATCTAATTACCATGGCACAGTGCGATTATCAATTGAATAAGCTTGCTTAGCAAACAGTCGCAGCAGCAGCAGTAGAAGTCAGCAACACGAAGCTTCTCTCTCTCGAAATCTGACATTCGGCAAACAAGACCTCGGAGTGGGCGGAATGGCCGCGAGGTGATGTCGCGTGGGGTCCGAGTTTAATCTGAGTCAAGAAAGAAAAGAAAAGAGAGACAGAGCTCAGTGTCTTTAACCAAAGCCAAGATCAGGATCGCGGGGATATTTTAAGAATAGTACCTTGGTGATTATTCGTGCTGCGCATTGTAGCCTGTAGGCTCGCAAGACTCAGCCACGTGATCTGCAGTTATCTGCATCCTTACGAGGAAGATGATGATTATTCGATCGAGAGTAAAATTGATCAAGAAGAAAGCGATCAATCGGCGAAAAGCGAGACTTGGTTGCTGAACCCCAGGTGTCGATGGACAGACGAGCTTAACGCGACACCGCTCTTTACAGAGGGGAAGACCGCCAGTCTGGAGGGGTGCCCGGCGGATGCACGAATAACGGCTGAGGCTCGCGGGATTCCTGGCGGTAAAGAGTCAAGTAAGGACTTGGATCTGCGGTGTGCCTGCGCCTTGGCCTTGAGAAGTCCAGAAGTTCAGGCTTCAGCCACGCGGGGGGCCCCAAAATCGTCCTAGTCTCATACGGTGCGACCAATGAGGATACATTGTGGGACCTTTTCGGACTGGGTTGGGATCTCGAAGTCAAGGAGCTTACTGGTGTTCTTTTCCGGTCCGGCTGGTAGATGGCGCGTCATTCATCCTGTTTGGACTTCGGACTTCAGAGCCATGGAAGAAGCTTCGTCTGCAGCTGCAAAGAAGCGGTAACGGTCGGCGATGCCGGAGGTTGGATACTGATTCACTGCTGGATGACTCCATCAAGGGACTGGAATGTTCAGCCCTACCGGGTCTCCAGGACAGCTAGTCAGTATTAGCCTGAAGAATTACATCCAATTGTAAGTTGCAGGTTATTGCGTATCCGTACTTGATTCTCAGCCAGTAGTGGGGTTTGTAGATCGCCCTCGAGCTGAGACACTGTCACAACTGTCTGAACTGTATGGGAGATATCTGGCATTTGTTCAGCTATCTCGTTGGCTGTCAGCCAGAAACACGACCTAAACAAGTTGCATAGCCACCGTCTGACTTTGACTCGGTTACTGCCATGCTACGTGCTAATATTAAAACTCCGGCTTGGGGCTTATATGGCCTTTTCCATTGCACTACGACAGGTTCTAGAAGGCATCGCATCTACACTTCACTACAACACTCTCAGAATATAAAGTCATGCTGGTGGCGACGAGTCTATCTGGTCTGCATGGACTTCAACATTCCCTCGATATCAAACAGACACGGACATGGAAGATGGAGAACAATAGAGCTGTACGTCCTACTCACAGTCTTTGATAGACCTTCAACTACTAACACAGAGCAGAGACGAAACCGATACCAAGCACCCTACTCCATGCCTCCCACCACCTCAACAGTAGCAATGGACAACTCCCTTCTTCTCCCCCAAGACGACCCTCTTCTCTACGCCTCCACGGCCTCCTTCGCCCCCATGCCGAACCCCGTCGTCCCCGATTACATCTACGGCAACCAGCTAGACCCAAGCTTCTATACAACTCCTACGCCTCAAGTCCAACCCTATGTCCAACCACCTACATACTACCCTCCTACCAGCAGCACCAGCACCAACAGTCAATGGCTTCATCCATCCCAAGTCCAGTCTCACTCCCACTCCCACTCCCACTCAGCTCGGGCTTCTTCATCCGCCTCGCCCTCCTCCCGCATTCATCAACAACCCCAAATACCATACCAAAGCCCCCTCGGCTCCATTCCCTCAGACCTAGACCCAGACTACGACTACGACTATGACTACGACTACGACCTCTCCCTCTCCGACCTCGATCCCCCCTCAACCCCCAACCACAACCACAACCACAACCACAACCACCATCACAAATCCCCCTCCCCCTCAACCTCAACGCACACCACAACCTCGCCCCGCCAAAAAGACCCCGCCCCCAAAGACCTAACGCTCTACGGCCTCCCAACCACCACCCCAGGAACCTGGCGCTGCGCCTACCCAAACTGCACCAGCCCCGCCCTCTTCCGGCGCGGCTGCGACCTCCGCAAACACTACAACCGACACCGCAAGCACCTATTCTGCCGCGTCGATGCGTCGTGTCCGCAATCTAACCCGCGGAATCATTTGGGGGCCGGGTTTAGTTCGAAGAAGGATCGGGATCGGCATGAGGCGAAACATAACCCGGGGATAAGATGTGAGTGGGCTGGGGAGGGGTGTGAGAGGGTTTTCTCGAGGGTGGATAATATGAAGGATCACGTTAGGAGGATTCATTTGAGGGTTTCGAATTAGATTTTATCTTTTGTTGGGATGGATGGAGCTGGTCTCCTAGCTAGTAGGGATATAGATTGTATGGTATGGTATGGTATGGATGGATGGATAGATGGAGAGGCGCAGATGGATGAGTTACGGTTATGCTATGGTTAAGGCGCTGGTATGGGAACGTTTTAAATAGTCTGGCTAGCTGGCTAGCATAGCATGCTTCTTATAAAGTTATTTTTATTTACTTAAGTATCCATTCTGTTTCGCTTGACTCACTTCAACCCTCAACGCCAAACCTGAAGTACTAGTACTAGACTCCATACTTCATGCAGAAGAAACCTTGAAACACTATATTGAAAGTGAAGAAACGAATAAAATAACCGAGTCAAGTAAGTTGGTTGAAAATGGAAAGCAAGCAAACGCCGGAACCAGATTTACACTCCACGCTCCATCTTTACGTTTGACGTAAAGAGATGCAAGAACGAATGACCGAGTACAAATGTCTAACATCTGGTATCGCTGAAGTCGAAACAGAAAGCAAGTTCGTAATGCATGTGCTGTGATCCACCCATGAGAGGGCCGCGTTATTCTCTACGGAGAAAGCCGTCTCTACCAGCGCTGTAAGTGTAAGTGCAATCGCATCGTATAGTCGGCTTGGAAGAAAGGGTTATTGGGCGTTGATCCGGCGTCGTCGTCCTCGTCCGCTGCCTTCTGGTCGTTGCGAGAGAACATGTCGAAGAGCCGGATCGTCTTTGTTCTTGTCCACATGATGAACTCTCACATGTCTACATTGTATAATTCAGTATACTAGTCAATGCAAAGGGGACATGCAAGGGGTCATACCGCTGGAGATTATCGGGCCGTGGGTATTTATGTTGCTGGTCTGGACAGAACGGACATACATATCCAGGCGAGTTATGGACAAGTCCGTGGCGAATCATCTCGTTCTTCCGCTTGAATCCTTTCCCTCCCAGTGCACGTGAGCAGCCATCGACCGGACAAAAGTGAGGTCGATCTTGCGAGTGGACATTGGCGTGTGAACTAACCCTGTCAGCTTCAGTTTGCTATGCTTCTTGATGTGGTTTATCACTAACTTCAGCAGATACTGTGTTTGAAAAGGAAGGGCTTGGCATCCAGAATATCCGCACTTGAATGTACCTGCCGGGGCGTTTGGTAAATTGCCTTGCGATGGAGAGCCATAATTAGCTGAATCACAGGTCCCCGTCGAAGTGTGATCGGTCGGGGTCGGATAGCTGGTCGCAGGACTCCTGGAGGTTGTTGAGGGTGGATCGTATGGATAAGTTATGGTGGGCTTCGGACCACTACGCCAGTATGCTTGCGTTGAGACTGGGGAAGAAACAGCCGATATAGCCTGCGAGCTTGCAGGGGAGAGATGTGAGTAAGGGCTGGGCGGAATTTTGGGTGGCGCTAATGGAGCCAGGCGATGAGGTTCCCATGGGCTAGGTTCCGCGCGTGTCCGAGGTGGTGAGACGGCGGTTACCGGAGGTAGCGGGTATGACGGTGTGCCTACAATTCGTGCGGGAAGGCCATTCGGTGGCGAGAGCACAGGCGCGAGTTGGCCAAGCTGGGTCTGGATGGGGGGTAATGTGGTGCCGGCATTACCAGGCGAACGGGCTGTTGATGGATCACGAAGAGCTGGTAGGGAGTTACGGCTTTCTGGATCGGTAATCAAAAACTTGCTGAGAGAATGAGAACGTTCACGGTCAGGGTCACTGTTGGGCGTAGCTTTCGGGTCTCCTGGGCCATTGGTAGAGTCTTTCGAATGATGAGATTGCGGGTCACGTGACTGTGGTGATTCTTGTAAGAGCAGACCAAGCGCCGACGCTGCCGTTGACGTCAACTCGCCCTTGGTGGATTCGGGTTTGATCGGGTTGGTTGCGCCTCTAGATCTATAGTTATGGTCGACAGGAAATGGGCCGAAGGTATGTGGATGATCTTTTTCATACCTCCAAACTTCCGGCTTGAAGGCAGCTATAGTGCCTTGGAGCAATGCAGCGGTGGCCTCGCGCTCTCCATCCCGAAGTGGTTTCGGGAACCTAGACTTGCGACCCTTACCCGCCTTTTTGGAATCGTCGCTTGTCGGCGACTGACTTTGGTTGCCAAACGGGGGCGGCGTCGGCACCCTGGGTTTGAGGTCTGGTTTGACTACCTCGAGCCCGGGGGATTCGTGATCCTCATATGAGTATGCTTCAGTCATGGAGGCGGAGGTTTTTGGCGCATCAGGAGCGCCACTCTTTGATTCTCAAGCGGTTGGGCTTGTCTAGTTGGCCCTCTTGGGCTTTGGATTCTCAATCTCTTTCTTTTTCCTTTTCCGTTTTCTGATCTTTCCCAGTGGGCACTCCAAAACAGCACCCAGGATGGAAACGGTAAGCGGATTTGTACTTAGATCATGAAATTAGACTAGTAGACCGCATTTTCTAACCTGCACGATGTTAGTGCGTGTAGATAGATTACCAGCACGAGTGCGACAATAGCTTCGCTTCTAGGGATAGGATGGTGGCTAAAGGCGAAACAAAAGCATTGAGGGAAGTTGCACAAGAAATAAGGTAGACAAAGGCTCCAAGCAATGAAACATGAAGGGCGGATAATTTTATGGCAGAGACATGAGTTGGGTTCAGGGTGGTGAAAAGCGGAGGCGAAATAAGCTCACCTGTTTTCCAGGAACGGATGAGGCTCAATCGGAGACCAGTCGCGCACCGGTTGAGGCTCAAGAAAGGGATCCGAGGAGATATCTCAAGAAAGCCGCTCCGCTCAAAAAATCTAGAAATTCGAGGAGAATAAAAGCCCTGGTGTGAGGAGAAAGCGGGTGGTTCTTCAAGCAGTGTGATGACGCCAGCGTCGATCGTGTTAGTTGGTCGAAGTTTGGCTTCAAGCGCCAGCCAGCCAAAAGTGGAGGGGCTCGGGATGTTGAGCTCAGTAGAAGAACGCCACAAGGAGATGCGACAGGCGAATGATACGAGGAGGAGAATACGAAGCAGGAGAGTATAGGCAATAATAGGGAAAGAAGGATGGAAGAGATGCGAAGATGCAAGATGTGTGCAAGATGTGAGGACAAGCGCGTAGATCAGGGAAGAGGGAGAGAAGGACGGAATGCAACGTAGTTTGAGTGTTCAGTTCAGACTCAAGAGGCTTGGCAAGGTGGAAACTGCAGAGCTCTCAGAGCCTCTGAAGCGGTCAACTGGTGAAGAAACGAAGAGAAAAGAATAATAATATGACGAAGATGATGATATCGGCTCGGTGGTAGGAATAAAACGAGCCAAAACCTGGACTCAACTCAACCTCATAATAATAATAATAATTTCTGAAGAAAAGAGTGGATCTGTTTGGCTTCCCGTCAACCCCGTCAGGTCCCCGATGCAATTCAATAATAGGTCTGATTCTCACCAGCTTTCCAAGTTTCTTTTCTTCTTCTTCTCTTCTTGCTTCTTCAGGTTTATTTGCAATCCGACTGATCAACGGGGGCTCAAGAGATCAACACTCGGGTGGACTCGATGATTGTCATCTATGTGGAAAAAAGCAAGGAATTATAACACAGAAAAAAGAGGGGAGGCTGACTTTGGACGCGCCACCCAGGCAAACATCAAAAAAGCGAGGTGGGGGGTGCCAAAGCAAGAAAAATAATTTAATTCTGGGCAAAGTGGACAAATAGTAAGGTGTATTATGACTGGCGGGAAAGGGGGCTTAAAAAGAGTCTAGAAAAGGACAGCCTCAAGAAGGAAGGAGACTGGGAGAGTATGAAATCTAATACAGGGATAACATTGATAATGCCACGTCCGGCTCCACGAGTGCCAGTCTTTTCATGGGAGCTAAAGTTGAACTAATCCCGACTTGGTCGAAGTCTGGGGTCCACTCACACCGATGAGGCTCTGCGTCTGGCCCTGTCATTGGCTACGCCGACAAGGAGGCTGAATTCGACGGTGGCCTTCTGCATCGAACCGCCGTGGAACTTGCCTCCTGAAGTCTGATACGGCTCATAAGAGTGATGTAATATACTATAGGGTCCCTTCCTTCGCCTTTTTGCCAGACTCGTATTCGTTTCTCGTTACTTTTATATAAATCGGGGACTTCAACTTTTGAGTTTGCTGTTCGGGGCGGAGATAACAATCAGTGCGTGAGCTGTCAGCAGAGTTGATACCTAAGGCTGCAATGCCGCATGCTGACCGCCACAAATCCACCGACCGCAAATCCCCAACTTGAGGGGAGACTCGACTCTCGTGAGCGGAAGAATAGAAAAGAAAAAGAAAAAGGAAAGAAAAGAAAACGAAGCTAATGCTAATTCCCTTGGTTCCCGAGCGGGACTTCAGATACGGTTACCGGGTATAACCAGGACTGGCCTAATTTCTCAGGCTCGTAAGTTATCATGGTTCTGCAGCTCAGAATCAGACTTTGAAGTTTGAATAAATGAACGGTCCGTGGTTAGCGCCCTTACTTCCCGCTCTGCTCTTGCAACTTGCAAGACAAGTTGAAGTTGATAACTGAGAGATGCAGAGAGCTGTATCGTGGTCAGGTTGCGTGTGGAAGGAGCTCTCTGACTCTGTTAGACAGTCAGCAGGAATCGTGCTATCTCTCTTGGCGAGTGATGGTTGGATGATTCCTGCCAGCGACTGTTACTCTGCAGTGGTTGATCGGCCACGTTTCCCTGTCTTTCCCCTCTCTCAACTGCAAGCTTGTGGAGGACGAAATCAGAAACGCCCCTCAGACTCAAGACGACTGGTCTGACCACAGAGCCGCTGGTTGATCAATAGATCATGAAATCACATCAGAATCGGATGCAGATTATCGTAAATCTTAAGACGCTCAGGACGCTTGAAGCGGGAGCTTACGGTTCCCCCCTTCCTCTGTCTGCCAGTGTCTTGACTCTGGACTCTAAAGGGGAAACGAAGAGGAAAAAAATTGGTTGAATAAAATTCACCGACAGCACAACTCCCGCTGACTACTCGACCCCACATATTTAACTAACTCCGTAACTAATAAATATCATCGCCAACTAACACGGGGCGTCTGACAGGAAAGATTCCAGGCCTCCATCTAACCACAACTGGCTGGTTCTCCCGACTCATCAAGCACAAGCAATTACGATTCATGCTTGATGAAACTAATTATTATTTTACGAGCCGCTCAATGCTTCACTTAAATTATGCGTTGATCGTCATCAAACACAACAGCCGTTAGACTCCGGAGTAACTACTGTCGAGCGTCTAGTGTCCGTCTGCCTTCCATAATGGTTGCCGGGTTTTCCAAGTCACCAGTTTTCCATCCCAACCGGTCTTTCAGCGAATCCTCATCATGAATGCAGCCATCGGGAAGTTAGGCGATCCTCACTGGTCGCGCCACCTGTGCGTGCAGTGGCACTGGCGAGGGCATACCGGGAGACCTACTTGGGTAGGAACTAGGAAGGTGATCAGATCTGGTCTCATTGGGCGATACGCAAACCCGTGTCGATATAATTCCGGAGTATAGTGTTGAGGCGGGATCAGGCTAGTCTCACAAGGCGCAAGAGCGAGAACATTCAACAGACCAGGAAAGAAAAGCACCGAATGAGCCGCACCCAATTAGTTTCCATTGGACTCGCCTCATGCTGACGATGCGTTGGTTGGTTGTGCCTCACTGGTCCGGGTCTTTCCTTCTTGGCGCATTATACGAAAACCAACTGCCACACCACCTCCTCTGTTTCCCCAATCACTGTTGATCCGAGGTCGCTCAGGAAGCAGGATGTTGATTCTTTGTCCAGAAACATTCTTACCTGCATGTACATTTGCTCGACACTAGCGGTCGAGTTGAGACTTGGACCCCTCCTGCACGATGCTTGGACAGTTGGCAAGCTTACTGAGGGGACAGAGGTGGAGTAGTGTAAACAGTAAGACATGAACGCCTGATTGACTCCATCTCGACGCTCTCAAGTCTGCGTCTATCATATGATCTTATGTCCGAAGGATTCGAGTGAAATTGTCTTCCGCTAACACACTAACTGCGAACAAGATCCTGACGACGTACGTACTCAAAAAGAGACCACACATTTGTTGGTGGATAGGTAAATGGCCGAGCAGACCATGATTCGTGGCTGCAACGCCGCCACGGCAGACGAGAACCGACTCCACAAGGCTCCTTCCGTAGTCAACAAGCTAAAGATCCTGGTACATTTGGCACGGACAGTATACACTACAATTTACCCTTCTGGCGAAGGGCCTTCTGCACCTTTTCCACTCGTTCCCACGCTCCCAATGCAAATGGGACCGTTCTTTGGGCATACTCTGCGGCTCGCGCGCTGCTGGCCTGTCTTAGCGCGTACCGTGCTTTGATTCCCTGCATGATGACCGAGCTCCTCCATGAAAAGAATGCGTCTCCCCAGTTGATCTCTGGAGTCGGATCCCATCCGGCGTATTCGCTGTACCACCGAAGACAGTCTTCTCGCGTGGGCAGTCCTGGGACGGCGCCAGGTCTAAACTGCCCCACCTGATACTCTGGACCATCGAGGAAGTACGGGCTGGTGAGGTTACAAAAGTCCGATAGCGGGTGTCCCACCGTGGCCATCTCCCAATCCAGTACGCCGATGACACGAGGTTCAGTCTTGTGGAAAACCATATTGTCAATCTTGTAGTCGCCGTGGACGAGGGTGCCGCGATCTTTCGGCTGGGCATATTTGTCCTGGAAGAAGCGCACCATCTCCATGAAATGGGGCAGGTCTCCGACCGGCTCCTTGGTTTGGACATCGACAGCCTGAGCTTGGGCCTTGGAAATCGTGGTGAATGTGGCGATCTGTCGATCATAGTATCCAGACGGTTTTCCAAAGCTTTCCAGCCCGACATTCTTGGGAACCACCCGGTGGAACTTGGCTAAGGTGCGAACAGCATCTTTCCACCTGCGCAAGGTTAGTCACTGATCCATGGCAGTCAACAGGCATTGTTCCGTACATGTCATTCCTTTCCGCTGGAGAGACTTCTGGGATGGCGGGGTCGGTGAATATCCTGCCATCAAGAAACTCCATGATGTAGAAGGGCGTCCCGATAACGTTGCTGTCCTCACAGAGGCAGTACGCCTTGGGTACAGGCACATCTGTTTCCTCCAACGCATGAATGATCTTGTATTCCCGTTCGACCTGGTGTGCGGTTTTCGACAACAGTTTGCCTGGCGGCTTCTTGCGCATGACGAATTTATTGCCATCGGGGGCGATGAGCTGGTAGGTCGGATTCGACTGGCCGAAACCAAACTGTGACAGAGAATGAGCGCTGTCGTCTTCTAAACGGGTTTCATGGCCCACGTTTGGTCTGTTGGTTATATTACCTGCTTCACCTCCAACGGCGTCTTGATGATAGGGACATTCTGTTCGATATACCGCTCCAGGGACGGAATATCGATCGGCTGACGTATGGCTCCAGCCATGATTCAGGCGATAAAAGAGCGATCAAGTCGAATGAACCCTCCCACAGCTTAGATGGAGATATTGAGGACTCATACTCAGATCAGGAACATCCCCGGTAATAAGATGGCTCGGAGAACAAGGCGTCTCCAGCTTGCCCCCGGACCGAGGCTCATTCTTGCTGGACACAATTGGATTCTGCGGGGCGTCGGCACAGGTTGCGGTTGACTGAAAAGACCACTTATGCACTGGCTTAGTAACATTGCAAACAGAGCAAATCTCAAATCCACTTTACGCGTGCCCGCTCACCGCCAGACGCGTTCCATCAATCCAACTGCTGTATACTCGAGAATTCCGGATACTTCTCGCCCCCTCAAGTCCATCAATTCCACTCACACACTCTATCCAACCCTATCAGTCAGACCATGACCAAGGAGACCACTCCTCCACCCCGAGAAACTACAACAACGACGATCCCCCACGAACCCCCCTCCCTCCCCGCCTCTCCCCTCGCCAAACGAACCAAGCCCGACACCACCAAGACCACAGAAGAAACAGCCAAAATGGGATCCAACGAAACCCCTGTCACAACAGCCCCCGCGGCCTTAACACCCATCCCCCCTCTCTTCGTCAAGAAGCTCACCCCCTCGGCTCGTGCCCCAACCCGTGGCTCCGCTTTCGCGGCGGGATACGACCTCTACAGCGCAAAGGAGATCGTCATTCCAGCAAAGGGGAAGGCGCTCGTTGACACGGGGCTGGCGATCGCCGTTCCGGAAGGGACATGTATGTTCCGATTTCCCCCCTCTACTCTGCTCTCAAACAAAGAGATCTTTTATTAACCTGTATTG
This sequence comes from Aspergillus cavernicola, assembly GCA_027569065.1. Lineage (NCBI taxonomy): Eukaryota > Fungi > Ascomycota > Eurotiomycetes > Eurotiales > Aspergillaceae > Aspergillus > Aspergillus cavernicola. The sequence goes on from JAPDEK010000006.1 coordinate 580,739, forward strand.
AATCATGGTAGACGGCCGCGTCGCCCCTCGCAGCGGTCTCGCGTCCAAGCACTTCATCGATACGGGTGCTGGTGTGATCGACGCCGATTACAGGGGCGAAGTCAAGGTCCTCTTGTTCAACTTTTCCGATGTCGATTTCACAATCAAGGAGGGAGATCGTGTTGCGCAGCTTGTTTTAGAGAGGGTAACTTTCCTACCTAATTTCTTCTTCTAAACCGAGTACTGACATGTGTAGATCTATACCCCTGAAGTGTTGGTTGTGGAAGAATTGGCCGAGAGTGTCCGCGGCGCTGGCGGATTTGGAAGTACAGGAAACTAAATCTAGACTACCATGTCTCGGAAATGAAATGGCATGTGCAACTTGAAAAGAAAGAAAAGAAATGCACGATTACGAAACAAACGACATGTTTAGACGGGGAGACTTGATTATTCTCCTCATGATCTAGAAATAAAATAACATATGGATCAATGTTTCTATCCTCTATATCATATGTATATTCCCGTCCAAAATGCAACCGAATGGAATAGGAATAATCAACTCAAAAATCTCTCTCCCACTCCTGCGCTTTAAACTCCACCGTCGGCTGGCGCAAAAACCGCACATTCCTAACCAACCGCACCTCAGCCGCCTTCGTCCGCCGCAAATGTTCCCGCTTCCTCATATCCTCCTCCTCACCCACAACCGCAGCAGTAGAAGCCAATTCCGCATCTCGCGCCTCAATCGTCTTCTCCAAGATATTATGCATACTCGCAAGGACCTTCTCGGTTGCTTTGGCAAGCGGCAACGCCGTAGGCGGGACATCATCATTCGAAATCCACGATTTCGTAGATCGCAAGGAACCATCAGGATCAGCGAAGACGGCTTCGCGGAGTCGTGCGACAGTCAACGCGGCAAACATGTCGCCTGTTCCGCTGAAGAAGCAGTCTAGGGCTGGGACGTCGACGCGGAAGAGTCGAGGTTGGCCGGTTGAGGTTGTGGTGGAGCCAATTACTGTTAGGAGGTTTTGGGTTGAGGGGGAGGATGGGGATGCGGATGGGGTTTCCGCGGAGGAGGAGAGTTTGGAGAGTTGCACGGAGGTTATTATTACGTGGGGGATGTTGTAGGTTGCGTGGAGGGTTGAGATTGCTTTTGCGAGGGAGTGGAAGGAGGTTATTTGGATGCCGGAGAGGACTCTGGAACCTTGTTAGATTTCCTTCACAAGATTAGGGGGGCGGGGAAGATAAAGGGAGACGCACTCGGCTTCGAATTGATTGGGGAGGATTAGATCGGCGTGTTGGATTGTGCTCTTGTAGGCTGGGACTACGTCGTCGTTGACGTATAGACGGCCTTGGTCGCCCATTACTGGGTCGAGGACTATCTTACAGGTTAATTGGAGTCGAGATCGACAGAAGGGGGGCGGGCGCACCCCAGAAGAAAGAGCCCGGCCGGCCTGCAGCCTTGCGCTGGAGGTCTTGGGCAATGGCTCCGACGGCCTCGACGGCGGCGGCGCTGGGAGCGTATCCGGAGAGCATAACATCGAAGTCTGTGAGGTTGTTCTGGCACAGGCCTTCGTAAAGATTTCTGATTTCCTCAGCTGTGGCCCTTGTGCCCTTGAATTGGCGGTAGCCGGTATGGTTACCTGTTTATCATGTCAGCTCTGTAGATGGATATTTGGTGAGTAGATACTGACTGAAGTCAACAGTATTCAAAGCAGCGACATCACAGCCCAAGGACTGCATGACGAGGGTCGCCATTTTGTTGCCGACATGGCTATTCCGTGTCAGCTCAGGACTACTATATACAATAGAGTGGCATACCCATAAACGACCTAGGAGAGTTAGTTTCAGAATCTGATAGTGGTGCGTGTGGGCAATCAGAGTGGGGGTTGGAGGGGCATACATGGCTGGCAACTGCCAGGACCCTGGTCTCGGGTACCAGATCGGCCGACATGATTGAGAGGAGGGGAGAGGAGAGGTTGTTGGAGACTGCAGGGGTTGATTGATTAGTGTATATGGAATGTTGTAGGAAGAGTCATTCTGGCTGACTCCGATAGAAGAACTGGAAGCAGATTGTGTGGAGTTGGAGGGATTCTCCACTCTCTGATTGGTTCTTCAACTTGGATATTCTTGCCATGATATTTTATCATGATCCTGTTCAGTTACACCTCTTCTTGGTCCTGGATAGTGGTAGTAGACTTCTACTACTGTATACGGATGGGAATCCAAAGGAACTGGTGTTCAATCCTCGACTCGAGTGCCATTGTTATCCGTGATGAGTTGCGAACGCAGTCAGCCCTAAGAAAAACAGGAATTTATAGAAAGTCAACAACCAGATTCTTCTCGTTCTATGAATGTCATTGGTTAACTTAAGAGTGGCTGTCGTATTGGCGGAGAGTCCAGACGGTTCGATTGTCTGCCACTAAAAACCTCCTTCTCTGCCTTCAACACCCCTATCCTCGTCCTCTTCTCTCTTGATTCTTCCCTTTCTCCCTCTGTCCTTTCCTCTTGCGCGTTGCCGTCCATTCTCTGGTTTGCACATTCATTCCTTTCATGTGATTTGGACTTCACCGTCCATCTAGTCGCTCTCTCACTCCTAGGAGTATAGAATACCATGTCTTGCCCTTAACACGTCCGGCCGGCACCACATTCTTTTTTTCTCTCTCTTTTGCTCCCTCGATGTTGCTATCTTACTCTTATTATTCTCTAATCATAATCATTGATGCCTAAAGTCACTCGTTCATGTCACCAATCATCCATCATCGAAGCCGACCGTAACGATTCCACGCCCTGATCAGAATGCAACAACAAGCCAGGAACAACCTCTCTAGGCTCCTACGGAGTTTACTCCTATGGACTCTGATCCTTCCAGCAGCCTCTGCTGAAGAAACGGCGACAGAATCTGCCGATTTGCTGCGACCAGGCCCAGACCAAAAGATCGTCGACATAGTGCCCGTTGAGTATACTCCACCGATATCCGTGAATATCAACTCTCCGATTGCCAACATACACCATCACGGACACGGACACGCGCACGAGCACGAGCATGTCGATCCAGAGGAAGAATATGACAGATCGCTTGTCCCCCGATCCGCTTCGCTGTCCTCTATCACATTCCCTACATCCTTCGACACCAGCCTCTCAAACAACTTCACCTCCGACAGCTGCCCCGACTTCTTTAACAACTTCCTCTCCGACTCCACCTTCACCGACTGCCATGCCATCTCCACGCTCCTGCGCGACTCCACCTCATTCTTCCATATCCTCTCCTCCGCCGCCTCAACCTCCCTTGTCCTTGACATCGCCTGCAGCGCGGACGTTACCTCCTGCGCCGACACCATGTCCAGCTTCGCCTCCGATCTCCTAGACGACAGCAACTGCGGCCAGGACTACGAAGAAAGTAACCCCCTCGTCACAGATGCCTACTTCAACATGATCACCTACGAACCCATCTACCGCGCCACTTGTCTCCAAAACCCAGATACATCAGACTATTGCTTCGTCGACGCCGTCACGAACACTTCCAACCCCACCGACTACGACGTCTACCTGCTCCCTTACGGCAGCACTATCGACGCCGCGCCCTACCCAACCTGCGACGCCTGTCTCCAAGCCACCCTCGACATCTTCAGCCAATGGGCCGAGGTTGACGGTCAGTCACTTGCAGACTCGTATCTCCCCACCGCCGTGGCAATCAACCAACGCTGCGGCTCGGGTTTTGCAAACGTCAACATCACCGCCGGTCAAGGAGATGAGTCCCCATCTTCTGCCTCAGCACGATCAACTCTGCCGCTCCCTCTTTGGGCTTCTCTTTCAATATCAATAAGTATGGGCATGCTATTTGGTCTCTAATCATTTTTCTTCTTCTTTTTGTTCTATCCTACCTCTTTACAAGCGCTGTATGATATCTTTCTCTACCCTCCTTCCACTGTTTTATACCTTCAGCGTGTTGTCTCACTTTGGATCATGTATGGATGATGATCGCGACTGTTTTTACTGTTAATAGCTAGACCTCCGCACATATTATATAAATCTAACATATCTATTATCAAGATAAAATCTACACAAAACTACCACGTAGGGATGTTGCTTGAGGAACAGGTGTACTATACATACTAGATAATATGATGTACTAGTATATGTTGTATGTACACGGTACAGTAATTTGTTCATTCCATCATGCCGTGTTGCCACTTCCTTTCTTTATTTCTCTCTCTCTCTCTCTCACTCTCAGTCGCCCAGCTGGATTCTCTGAATCCAGTAGATAGATAAATTCTAACCTAATAAACGAGGTATATCAACCATATGTATGAGAAAACAAAGGACAAGTATGCATAGTGAATCGAAGAAGAAGACAAAAAGTCATCGCTCAATAGGATCAGGTTTAATGTACGAGACGAATGAATGAATGAACAAGGGTTAACTCCCATGAGACCGCACCCCACTCATCGCAACCCCGACTAAACTCTGCGGGGGACCAAAGCTATCGCTCGGCGATTTCGATGATCCGGCGTCTCGATCCCGCTTGATGCGGAAATACGCCGTCTTCGCAAACCGGTTGAGCTGCGCCCAGAAGTGCCGGCCTGCGGGGTGGAGAGCAATACGTTCAAGAAGATCGGCTGTGGCCTCGCGGGTGGTCTGGTCGGGGTGGAGAAGGCCCATGGCGAGATAGAACAGGCCTGCCTGGCTCTCGGGGGTGACGGTGAGGAGCTGGCAGATGCCGGCGTAGTCTTGGATTGCGTGGGAGAAGGCGATGTAGATGGCGCTGGCATCGGCGGGGAGGAGTTTCCGTGTCCGGAGGCGGTCGTGGTGGTGGTAAAGGTCTGGTTTTTGGATGGGGCGGGCGGGGTAGTACATTGCTGCGATGTCTTGGATAAAGGAGTAGTAGGATCGGGTAGTGCGCCAGCCTTCGATTCGGGAAACGGAGGCCATCAGTTCGCGCTGTTTGGCAGCTTCGTCTGACCAGACGTAGCCGTGGCCGCGAAGCGTTGTTGGATCCGCTGGATCCGCTTGTAGGCCGCTGGGGCTCTCTGGGGAGATCTCCTCATTCGGTCCGATAATGTATATATTTGAGGCGCCGTAAACCGTCTCCTCGAAGGCGGCTGCGATCCGTGTGAATTTGGTGGTGTACGCTCGCCATTTGGCTCTGATCGCGTTTTCGCCGTATCGGTTTGCGATGCTACGTAGCACGTCTTCCATGAAAAGGTTGTCTCCACTTGGGTCAGCATTGGGACCTGGTGGGATTACCGGGGTTTGCTGCTGAAAGTACAAAAGACCATCAGTGACTGGTGCTGGCTCAATGTGGTTACTGATCTTTATCCGGCCCGTAGGCAGGTCGCAGAGCACATCCCACCACTCAGGGTGGTTGGCAAATGTCGGATTGGTTACTCCGGCAATGAACCCCGGCACCATCAATAGGTCGTCAATTTTCGTCAAATCTGTATAGGGAAAGGCATGGCGGGTGAAGCCTCGCAGGATCCCACCGGATGCCAATGCGCAAGCGGCTAGTACTGCTTCTGCGACCTCTCCGGACGGGCGGTTGTGGCCAAGGAATACCACACGTTTTTGCGTCAGCATCGCGTTGACGAGTACAATGATCGGATGGGTGTATGCGCCACTTGTAGTTAGATGGGGGTGAAGGGGGAATGGTTGTGGTGATGAAGTATGTGGTGCGGAGAAAGTTTGGATAAGCTTGACGAGCGAGAAATCGCCGACAATCTCAGGCCAAATCACCGTCGGTACCTTGACCGGAATTGGAATGTTTTGATAGATAATCTTAGACTCAAACTCATGCGTATCCCGGGGGAGTATATTGCGCGGAGAAGCTTTTTTGGGTGATGGAGGATTGTCCTCATTGGTTTCGTTGAGCTCGCCATCTGCGATCATTCGCTGATTGACCATCTGCTCAAACTTTTCGATGAACATGTCTTTGCTGTTACTAGCTTGCAGTATCTGACGTTCAAGTAGGTTGAGCTTCGGCATGTAGGATAGATCCATGGCATTCACTGCATTGTAAAGCGATTCAAGGGTTTCTGGATATGGAGATTTGAAATAGTCCTCTAGGGCTAAGAGAAGTATAGGCTGTGAGTCGTTAGCTAAAGATCATTCGACAAGGTTGTATCGGAGTGCTGCGTACTTTATAAATATGAAGGAAAGAATGCCTTGTACATATGGCCATTGCCTTGACTACGGCACCCCTAATATAAAGTAAGCCGTGATTCTCATACAGCAAAGACTGGAGGATCGTACCGTTTAACAGTATTATCTTGTTTCGTGTTGACCAGATTGAGCACATACATCAACGGGGGCCCTTCGCCACCGTCTTCTTCATCACTGCTTTGCTCCTCCTCCGTAGTCTCTCCAGACTCATCGTCCAAGCCGTCACTAGCCTCACCATCGCCCGAGGACGTCTCTGTCTGAGCTTTCCGCTTCTTCTTTTTGGTCCCCGTCTGTTCCTCGTCCTCCCCCTCGGTACTGGTATCCTTATGCAGGAAGAATATGGTCCAATCTTGGCTACGAACGTGGGTCTGATCAGGAAGCATCAGCTCTGCCAGCATACTCTCATCGCCGCTGATGGGGCCGGGGTACTGATGCTCCATGATCGGGCCCCGATCAATGTGAAATGAGGCGACGAGGATAAACTCGACATGGCGCTCGGGGGAATCACGAGGGTATTGCGATTTGCAGCGGCGCGGTTTTGAATCCCGCGTAGCAGTGTGTTGATCCCCGGAGTGGCGCGTTGAGGTTTGGGAGCTTCTGGGTGAATGCTTCGGGGCGATGGACGGGGAAGGTGATAGGTGAGGAAGGCCATTGGACTTGGCCGGACTTGGGGCCGAATGGCCCTTTTCATATGACGTCCGTATGGGCAGTGTGGTACTCATTCTCGGGGAAATGGCGTTGCGGAGGGGGAATTTGAGAGCAAGAGTAGGCGATTAGTCGAGGCGGGATAGCTCTAGAAAACCGACAAACAATAATAGCGGCATACTCGACCAATGTGCCAATCGAGGAGCTGATAGTCAAGCCATTGAGTCAGTTCCACATGTAAGACGTCAGTTGAAGATAGAAGACTATTAGCCGTTAGTCGAAAGACTCAGGCGTTGTCTCATCGGGACTCAGGGGGAACTTGGAAGAGGAAAGGGGAATCAGATCAGACCGATCGGATCTCCACAGCGGGGAAGCCTTACTACTGACTTTCAATGTGTGGGCGGGTTGATACAGCACCCGGGGTTTTAGTTCATTGTATATAATGGGAATGTTCAAATTCTGTAATGGCCAATTTCTTTTCTGCTGCCCATGGCTCTATTATTCAATCGTACGGAGTATAGTACACAGTCCTCTATAGCAGAACAATACGCCCCGCACGTGTTCTTTTCGGGCCGACTCAACCGCCGGACTCTGAGTTTGTTTTGTTTGGGTGTTTTTCCCTTCTAGGAAGTATGTATAACATCATCATCCTCCTCGGTCTTTGTTCTCAGCAGCTTTCTTTGCTTAAATATAGTATTGACTGCTAGTGCTCTCCTCGTCATGGTAAGAATCCCCTAAACCAATCACGTATACACCGTTCTAACCGTCAACCCAGGTGCCTTCCAGCAATGCTCCCTTTCGGCCCTCCCCGCTGTCCTTCAACTCGCCTCGTGCATCACCTTTCCGACGCCCCTCTACCCCCAGTTCTCCTCCGACACAAGCCCGTCCAGTCACACCGGGAAGTTCTCCAAGCCGAGGATACACGCCTATCGTATCTCCCAGCAAATTAAATCAATCCTACACAGTTGGAGACCACGATGCCTCTCCCAGAAGCAGAGACCCGATTCCTCAGCCCCGGTTTACCAGAGAATATCCCTCATCTCCGAGCAGAGGTGCTAGCCCGCTCGACTCTTCGCCCTCTAGTATGGAGGCAAAAGCTACCAGTATGATGGCTGCGACATCCGACGCCGCGGCCATGTTATCACCGGCACAACTCAGAGAAATACGGGAAGCTTTCCAGGTCTTAGACAGGGACAATGATGGATTCGTGGACAGGGACGATGTAGCGGATGTGCTTGCGAACGTGGGTGCGTGGACTCCCAACGATTTAGTTGTCTAAATACAGTCTCCGGGATTAGACTAACGAAAATGCTTAACTAGGTCAAGATCCCTCGACCCTGTCCCAATTTTTCCCTCCAGGAAGCAGCTCAACGATTAATTTTCCTACGTTCTTGAGCACCCTCTCTCAGCTGTTATCGCCCCTCTCCTCGAAACAAGAACTCACTAATGCTCTAGCTGCATTTGACGAAGACGATAGCGGTCAGGTCGACGTGGAGGAGCTACGCGACGCTCTTCTAAATACGGCACCGGAAGATGGAGAGCGTCCGCTGACGGAGCGCGAAGTTAACGAAATCCTTACCGGGTTTACAGGCCGTAGAGCATTCGGAGGAAAGGGGGGGAAGGCTCAGGGGAGCGGGAAAAGAGGAGAGGTGCTGAGATACCAGGAATTTGTCAACACGGTGATGGGAGGGACCGAGAATGGACAGGCGAAGCCAAACTGAAGCATCATTATTTATTCTGGTCTTAGTTGGAAATAGGTGTTCTAGGCGCAGTTTGTTTATAGATAATTCCGAATAAGAAGAGCTCTGGTAGCTGGTCAATATAATTTATTCCGATGGTGCTAATGCTGCAAACTAAGCGCCGCCGTCGCGTGGGAACGAACGAGTTCCCGCATTCCTGGATTCATTGGCAAAAATGCCCGCCACCGAATTTGGAACTTCATCTCCTTCAGAACTACTGTCATTATCCATGGACCATCTTCCTGGAGCTGGCTAACTGGAAGATGGTGTGTTTCCCACCACAATCGGCGACCGAGTGCATCTCCATTCCACCAGCTCAGAGCAACCAACTGCACCATGTCCTCCTCCCAACCACCTACTCAGGCTCAGCTAAACCTCGCTGCTCTGGCTGGATCTCCTTCGCCCCGGACAATGCGAGGTCTGCGTAAGATTCAATCTCATCATAACCTCTCCTCTGGCCCTTCTCTCTCTCAGCTTTCATCCGCTCGTTCCTCCGCAGGACCTGAGGAGCTCTCCAAGCCAGCCCAGCTAGACTCCCCTGTCCGTCTGCGATCCCATCGTCGCGCAAGGTCAAATAGTGATGCTTCGTCCCGTGAGGTCCCAGCATTACCCACACAACGACGGCCTGGAAGGAAAACTGGCTCTGGCTTTGGGGTAAAGAGATCCCTGCTGGAGACGCTGTTGCGAGACGGGCCGCCCCAGCAGGGAAACGTCGAGGAAGCGCTCCAGGAGCTGAGATACCTGGTACTGTCTACCAGAGTAGAAGCAGACGGCGATGGCATGGTACGAACTCATCCTTATATATAGCCGGGAATTGAATACGCTCGAACAATCTTCCCCCCTTTTCTTTTGCTATTAGCTAACTCCTTACATCCAGTCAACATATCGAGTCTATCTATGGCTGATCCTCCTCGATATACCTCCTCTTCCCGCCGATGAATACCTCTCTCTCATCCATCGCGGCCGTTCCCCCGCGTATACCAAAATCCGCAACGATACCTTCCGCACCCTAGCCACAGACCCGCTCTTCAAACGCCGCGTCACGGAAGCCAGTCTCATCCGATTGCTCAACGCAGTGGCATGGAAGATTCAGGATGCGAAAAACAAAAGCAAACCCAAGTCACGCCCATCATCTCGCCGACGGGAGATGGAACTCCTCATCAACACACCCCCAAGCATCGCAGAAGAAGAGCCGTCAGCAGACGAAATGACACCCAGAAGCCTTATTAGCAGCAACAGCAGCGCGGCGCCAATTAACCCTGGCATCACCAGCGAGACAGCAGTCTATGTGCAGGGCATGAACGTCCTCTGCGCACCCTTTCTCTACGCAGCCCGCAGCGAAGTCGAAGCCTTCGCCCTCTTCCACAATTTTGTCACCCGGGAATGTCCCGGATACATCCGCGGCGCCATGGACGGCGTCCATCGTGGTCTCAACCTCGTCGACCGATGCCTAGAAATTGTCGAACCAAAACTCGCGGCTTACCTCTTTTCCAAAGGACTACAAGCAAAGCTCTACGCATTTCCCTCCGTCCTTACCCTCTGCGCCTGTACACCTCCTTTACCAGAAGTCCTTCACCTCTGGGACTTCCTCTTCGCCTACGGCTCACACCTAAATATCCTATGCATCGTGGCGCAATTGATCCGGATGAGGGATACCCTCCTCAAAAGCCCAAGGTGCGTAATGTCACCTTATCATGTTTTCTTTTTCCTTCCTCCCTTCCACCTGTTTCCCAGGCGGCCAAATTCCTCCACAATAATGGACTCTGGAGTCATAAACCATGGCAGGTCCAATTTTCAGTCGACCAGTCACATCCACCCATCGCTTCTTCCATTCCAAATGTTTTGCGTTTCGTTCTTGCTTTTTTGCTCCACCGAAATCGATCAGTCAATCTCTAACTTGTCTTGCAATAAACAACAGTCCAAACAAAATCCTCCGATCCTTCCCACCCCTCGATGCCAAGGAGATTATCGCCCTGGCCGTCCTCATCGTCCGCAAGATCCCTGAACCACTGTATGCCGAGTTGATCGACCATGCGAAGTAAATGCATGCAGCAGTACCTAGACTGCATTCTATGCATCCAACTCCCAATAGAGTTCAATTCGGACGGAGAATTCTCCGGGTCTCAACACTCAAGTTTCATCCGAGCTCTCAAATAACTCCGTCTCGACCTTGTATTATTTTACCTTGTTTGTTTTGTTTCGTTTTGCCCCGTCCAATGAATAATCCGGCTAATGCATGACGTTTTTTTGTTGATATCTTGTTTTTTTGTTCTACTTTTATTTTGTGGCCTTTTTTTTTCCTTGGATTCACCGAGGAGACTATATTTGAGATGAGATGAAGTGAGATGAGAGCAATGTTACCTAGCAACGACTGGTTGCGGAGGGCGAGTCCATGACACAGCACATCATGATGGATGTATCGGATAAGAAGGAAAGGGAAGGGAAGGGAAATGAATAATGCACGCATCATGATGGACTCTGTACTAGATTAGATGACCTGATGAATGAGCTGATTATATTGTGATTGATGATCGCATCAACTTGATTATAAAATTTATGGCATAACATAACATAACATAACACAGTGATACGTCACTCAGAGGGTTCAGATCTAGTTGATCGGAACTATTGCATTGTTGGGATGAATGTCGAAATATGATATGATATATATGCCTCTTTCTAAATTCATACGCCTATATACGCCTATATCTCAATATCCTACCTAACCCGCCTATATAGAGACGATAATGACACCTGATGCAACAAGAATAACTCCAAGAGAAACAGAAATGAAAACGAAAAGAAAGAAGATCAAATATAACCATAGGGAACAAACAAGTCCCCCAAGCAAGAAATAGATGTAAAATATAAGTACCGGCCACAAGGCTGGAGCGCTGGAGAAGCGACGCATCAGATCGCCACAGCGGTTCTTGTTCCAATCCCGGATCCATTGACGACTAGGGGCTGGCACCTGTCAGTTGATTTTGCTTTGTTGGTGGGGCTGAAACAGGTCCCAGCCTCTGTCTTCTCGCTTTGCAAGCTCTTATGGCTGTGACGCTGTTCCTCGGAGTCTGAGCATGAATTCTCAGTTGCTGGCGGAGAAGACTGTAGTTGATCTGTTCCACACCAAGAAGAGAAGCCGCTTTGACGGGGGGCTTGATGATTAGGAATCGGATTGTTTGACGCGGTGTGTGGAGTGCTTCTGTCAACCTTAACCCGGATTTTGAAGTCCATGAAGATGGCATTGTTGTACAGCATCGCCGCCCGCTTGGCCTCTTCGGCGGAACGGATTGTGACACGCGCAGACGCCCTATAGCGAGTGTTTTGGGCGCCGAACCCGGTGCCTGCGGGTAGTATTTCGCAATTCTCGACGGCGGCTGCTTCCCGCAAGAAGTTGTGCAGGTCTTGGTCTGTGGTCTTCGGGTTGAGGTTCTGAATCAGGAGGGTGCGGCGGGGATTTTGGCGAGGGTATGTCGGTTGTAATGGGCTGCTGTAGTTGTACAGATTTTTGTGTGGGGTAGATGTATTGAGGGAGTTTGATCTGATGCTGTTTGCTATGGTGGGTTGGTGCATATGGTGGGACATGGCATAAGCAGGGATGATACCAAAGCCCATTGGGTCACAGAAGGAAGGTTGGAGAGCAGGCGAGTTGGGCAGAGCCGAGACCGGCTGACACACGGGGTCTGTGAAGATGGGAACGAAGGTTGGATGAGACACAACCATTGGGCTATGTACAGGGCCATATTCTGTGCTGTGGTAGGTTGGACTTGACGAGATAATAGACCTTTTGAAGTCATATCAGCATAAACCCTGGAGCTTCGTTAAGATCCTCCGCCACTGTATGGATTGGCTTACTCTGCAGATATGGGAGAGGGGGGGATGGCCATGTTCTGAGGATTCCTTGGAGGCGTCGAATATCCTGCTACGTAGCTCGGTGGGACACAGGATGGGCTCTTCGTAGGTCCAGCTATTGGTCGAGTAGGCGAGCTAGTCCGCGCAAGCATAACGACCAGGCTTTGACCTTCCCAGCCGTTTGTAGATAGTCTGTCTAGAAGCCAGCACTCGCGTCAGCCATGCTTCCCAGACAGCAAGGAAGAAGTGTTGCATGGCTACGTACGGTATGTCCGCCAGGCCTCTTCCTCATTCTTCACAATAATCTGACCTAGCCCCGTGGGAAACCCATGAGGGTCATCGTAAACGACAGCTTGCCGAATGTGTAGAGCGGTTTGGCGGACTAAGTCCTTGAGTTCTTGCCAGCGACAGCGAGTCGGGATCTGCCTTTTCAGTAAGACAATTTTGCTGGCGAGAACTCTATTGGGAGCTGAGAAAACTCACCCCCTGCAGAAACAGCACAAATTCTTCCTCAGACCCCCGAGGTCTGGTCGTCCGGCCTTTCTCTCGCGGAGGGGAGGACATCGTTTCCATAGCACAAGGCGGCCCCTTGGTGGATAGGATAGCTCTCGATTAATGTATGGTGACAATACCAGTTCTTCGAGTAAGTCCCACGGATTCCGATCCGATCAGTGGTCGATATTACAGCCCCGGGAGAAAGGTGGAACTAGGATAGAGGTCGCGTAGGACAATGGGTAACGTTTGGCAGAGCTGCTATCCTACCTTGGACCGTTCTGATATCGTCAACGATGGCTAGGTCTCGTGCAGCAAATCGACAGGTCATTAACGACAGAATCTGAGAGGAGTGGGAGATAAGAATTCCGTCCTTTAAGCCAGACAGGGCGGAGCGAGGAGGCAACAAGTTGAGCTAAGGAAATCGAAACAGTGCTCCTGTACACATCTAAGCAACTCCTCGGCGTGAGTAGATGGAGGGCAACAGTCACAGCCCCCGGGGTGACCGTGTAAGGTAGTCCAATAACAGCACAGAGCAACAAATGAAGCAGAGGCAAAGATGATTTGATTCTGAGAGGGCGAGAGCGCGGGTTCTTCATTGAGGGGCGGATGGCAAAAGGCAAGAGCAGAACACTGGCGAATAACAGGGCGCAGCTCTGATGGTGCGAGAGGATGAAGATGTGTCAACTTGACTGGGATCTGGAATCGGAAATCCTGATATGTCGTGCATGATCAACTGTGGTGGAGGAGGAGGATGAAGGAAGAAAGGAAGATGGAGGACTGAGATGAAGAAGCAGAAGCAGAAGGTGACAAGCAGAACTTTCTTTTTCTCTCAGTTCTTTCCCCTCTCGAGCCTCTACCAATCCTGGTGGTTATTGGAACCTCTCTTTTTCTTTTCCAAATCTTATCCTCATATACAACAATCACATTGACAGATCCTAGTCGACGACAGTGACCTTGCACAACCCTCCCGTCTTTCTCCAGATAACCATCGTCGGACAAGAACAGGATCAAACTGGCGGTGTAACTTCGACCTTGCATAACCTATCTTGTTCTGCATCAAGAATGAGGCGATGGCAAATCAAGCTAGGGGTGGAAGGGAGAAAAGCAAAACACCTTCAACGGACGATCCCGAGATGGAATTCCAATCTTGGAGACGATGCAGTCAGAGTCATGATTGGAGGGCTTCAAAATAGATCTCTGGGGACAGTTGTGATGTATCACCGTGTCACTAGATTCACTCAGGGCCATCGCCTTGTGCGATTCAGGTCATCTGCAGCAGCCCTCTCGAGGCCCTCCGGTCCAACTTGAATCATCCCTGTTCAACTGGAAGGAAGTACTGCACTTGTACTTAGGTAGAATCAAAAACAAAAAAGAATTGAGGCTGGTCCGCCTCGATCGGACAACCTTGAGATCTAGAGTCTCTCAACCAATTGCAGGTAGGCATATTTTTGGCTCTCCAAGCCGAGATCATAGGTTCAAAACGAAGTACGGAGTAGTATACAGCGTTAATATCTCCACCATTCTCCTATCGGCATTAGAGCAACCCTCTGATAATTGATTGTTTATAGAATACTCCATATACTAGTAACATATTCTTTTACTCCTCACGAGTCTGATCAGACGTAATATATGGCAGTACGCCTGTCACTTGAAAAGACACCACCTAGAGACACTGAAGATACCTCTATGCATATCACTACTTGCTTGTTAGCTCTGTCCCGGTGGTTTTCGCATCTCTTCCTTCATCCGTGCATGATCCGTCCTTGAATATCTCTCATTTTCGATAATACTGCAATGGCATTGAAAATCTTTAATTATTCGCGAAGATTTGATATATGTATTGTGTTTAACCGGTTCTCAGATAGTTGACTCAAACTCTACTCAGATGCGAGAGACTTTTCAGAACACTCCAATTTTTACCTTTCTCTTGTCAAGTGTGCAGGAACAACAATCTAACTACAGCCACTGTGATTCGCATTGGAACTAATTTGAAAAAAAATTAGCGACCTCGAACTTGCTTCGAATCATTCAAAATGAGCTTGATCAGCGACCCATTCTCACTGACGAAAAAGATTATTTGGATGGTAAAAAGAAAATGAGGCTGGTCCGTCTCAACCTTGAGATCCGGAGTCTCACACGCTACCAAGACAGATCTCAGTGATATCTCGAGGCAACATCTGGTATGAGAAGTACAAGTGCATCAAAGCACATGGATGCCATATGACTATGTACAAGGTGGTCCGTGGCATTTTACAATTATAGTGACTGACTGGGCGCCTTCACATTTCTAGGCTCTCTATTTGGCGATTTAACAACGACAATCTCGACACTGCCCACTCTTCATCATACCATACTGGTAAGTATTTGTCGCAACTAGGATAGACCGCTGTTTCGTCTCTTCATTCTATGATTATCGGTGTAGCTAGATGAATAACAAACCTAGTCTACCGAAACGAAACCGCTGCAGACCGCAATTCAAAAACCATGCGTACAATTCAAAATACGAGGTCATGAGCTCACCCCGGTCGCATCGTGTGAGACGACAAAAAATCTCTTCAAGCTTCACCTCGATTCTCACATGAACCTGGTTAACCTAGTTTTCCACACTATTGATTTGAAGTTCCGTACCAAATCAAAACAGGCGAGCGCTCGAGCCTCCCTGGGGCGATGCGAGGCGACGCCATTCCATTCCTGGAGCCAGACAAGGCTGAGGCTGTGTTCCTGCTCAATGAGCATTGAATCGGGATGGATTGTGGCGCATGTCCACGAGTCTCGGAATGATCTCGAAGGGCATTCTTACTGGGAGACGTTTCTGAAAGAAGGTTGCGTTACCGACCGTGTTTGTGTCAGGGGACGCCGAACGAGACCGGATAGACCGGAGTATTAGACTCAGCCCGAGTGAGACAAAAAGGCCTCAATGAGTTATCATCTGGCTGCTCGTAGGAGTCCGGTAGGTAGTCATCCATGACTAGACATCACATGGTTCGGAGACGTTATTCAAGTCATGTTGCACTACGGAATATTGGGTTTGACTGACTCATTATTAATAATATTTGATATATCACTAAATACTGTAGCTGCTAGTTCCAAAGACAACAATTCAACCCCTAGATGTGGCAAAAATCATGAAACAAGTCCCCCAAATAATAAGGCTTTCTGAGTCCACGGTCCAACCTTCAAAACTCCAGCTCGACTACCGCAAGCCCGCCGACCCACTGATCAACAAACTCTCTCTCCACTATCTCGGGAGTCAGACTTCCTGGCAATCTCAGCACAAAAAGAAAAGAAAGGGGGAGGAGGGCTCTTGTCCTAGTTTGCTTTTTCCGTGTGGCTGTGGCAAGCTGGCGTCCCAGTGACTCTGTCAGACCGAGGAGTAGGTACCAAGATAATGGTTGAACTTGATGCAGGGCACAGACAGGCCAGCCACTGCAGCCGCAAATCTCACGGTGTTCTCCGAAGCTACCAGTAACGCACGAACCCCGGTCCAGCCAGACACAGCTCTCGGCATAGCTCAGCTCAGCTTTCTCTGATTATTCATACGGAGTACATACGAGTAACAGCAAGGGGGAGAAGATGGGGACATTTCAATCTCCGTATCTCCGTACTGCAGGCAGACAAAGAATTTAGTGAACCCGACTAACTTGACCACCGAACTGGGGGCCTCAAGGAGCAGCACTTGGCAAATAGCCCTACCTACTGATCAGGACCCAGTAAACTAGAGTTGGGCTAGGTAGTAGGTACTGGTAGTGCCTGCAGCAAGAAGTGCTAGGACCTTTTGGCGTCCCCAGATTTGAGTCACACGGGATTTGAATTTTGAACAGTTTGATTTCCCCCCCACTGCGGGGTACATAAGGACTCAGGAACTTCTCTATGAGTTAAAAAGGGGGTAGAGAAGCGGGTTATACTCAACTCTGGGGAGTGGCGAGGGGGCCCAGGATGAACTATGTGTACTCCGTAGGGAATGGTGATGATTGCTTTCCCGAGATCGTGAATGAGTCGGGAGCAAGCGATGCAGCACCAACATGCTGGTTTGATCGTGCCATCTGAAGCAGGATCTACATGTCTAAAATGTTGATCCTATCATCGCATGGTGGGACGGAGCGAGGATCTCTGGGGTTAAACGCGGATTGTCATTGTGATAGGCAAGGTTTGTTTCCTTGATAGGTAGGTTGCAATGTTAAAGCTGCACGGAGTGCTGAGCTCCCCTTGCATGGGGGTAAACGTGGGAGAAATGATTTGCATTCGAAACGCTAGTTCGAAGAAATTTGACATAAAGCTTTCATCTAATCTAGAGACTAGTATGACTGGGTATCGAGCAGGGAAAACTAGACAAAAGTTGAATGATACAGGAGACAAAAAATGGAATGTAGCTCGTATGATTGGAGATAAGACTATCGCTATCAAACGAGTGAATCGGGATAGAATAGAGCCTTCGTTATACGACACACAATGCTATTGCGTTTCGTCAAATCATAGCAAGATTTCGTATCGTGGCATCGGGCCACAGAACGAGTGTGGCTCGCCCGGAGTTGCAGTATGTGTCCTCGTTCCGATATGTAGGATACAGAGACATCGTCGCAGTTTCGATCGCGCACGAGCAGAGTGAGTCGTCGGTGAGCATTTATTGGGCCAGCCATTGCTCTGATCATCGAGGAGGCCGACCTGCACCAGCACAGAGAAAATGTCCCAAAAACATATTCAAAGTGAGGGGTGAGGAGAGGACCGTCTAGAACCGAGGCACTGTATCGAAGCCTGTTACTCTTCCTTGTACCGTGTGTAGGGTGACGAGGGTCGCGTCGGTGTGGTTGGTTTCTCTTGAGTGTGGAAGTTGACGTGTGTTGGTCTGCGTTCAACCGTTGAAGCCCACCATGGAGGCACAGCGACTGCAGTAGTACGAGTTCATGCCGAAGCGGACGACGCCGGGAGTGGATTCGTTTTCAAGGCTCATGGAGCGCTGGCACCGAGAACAACGGACGATATCGAAACCAAGAGAGCCCGGGGTTGATCCGGCGGTAGAGTGTGAGCTCACGTCTTTGCCTGATGTGCCGGTGGGCGGGCGTGCGACCTGGACGGAGGAGCTCATTGTGAAGAGTATCGGTGGTGGGGTGTAGGAGGAAACCCAGAGGTGTTTTTCCCTAGTGTTCTCAATTATTGAATCGTCAGGGATAAGTAAAAGAGCCAGCAGAGATCGAGGGCAGCGAGGGTTGAAACTTGAGAGAAGCTTGAAGTGATCGGGCAGGGCGAAGCTGTGTCTATGTAAGTCGTCTAGTGACTATAAGTTTTAGGGTCAGATCGACCCACTTACCCTCAGGCTTCCGTTTTTTTCTTTTCCTCCCTGTTTTTGTCCCCACCCCTGTTCAGCCCAAGGACTTTACAGGATTTAGTCTGTTTTTTTATTAGAAAATATAAATATTAAAAATTAAAATTAAAATAATAATGAAAATAGTAAAATACTGCATATTACTGACAACAACAAGAAAAAAAAAAAGTGTACATTTTCCTGGAAGAATCGATCGATCTTAAGCTAACCAAACCCCAGGTAGATAAAATATGGCTTGTTCCAGATTTCAGGAAATGGATATGAATTTTGGTTACGGAGTAGTCTCCCAAGTGTGAATCAGTGATTTGTGGGTAGCTGCGTATCCTTCCTTGGAATCATGATGTTGTACTCGTGGAAGGTGTGAAGCTTAATATTGAATATTGTCATTGTGATCATATTATTTGATTCTAAGCCTGTTCTTGTTGACACCTCCAAATAATGGAGCGGGATAATATGCATACGCAGCAAATATTGATTATCACCGAGAGTTTTCCGATCATGTCATCATGATTGATTTCGAAGAAGTGATCGCCCACACTTATCAGTCCCCGAGCCCAATCTCTTCACCTCTGGTGAAGCTGTATCCATGGTTATCGTCCGATCACATTGTTCGGCTGCTCATCCCGCCGTTGAGCTGCGCCATTTCGACGGCCCATAGTCTACAGAGGACGCCCATACCCACGGATATGTCATGCAAATACAATGGTCACAGCTAAATGCAGTATGCTTGTTGGTGGCTTGTCTTCACAGTTTTAGAGTATGGTAATGTTATCGCTGGCTTCATCATCACCACGTCGGGCTGACAGAGTACGTATACCTACTATCTCTATCTCGGGCAGTGGCTGTGAACTTTGAAGCCATGCAATCATCCGTCTCACACCCATGATAGCCTAATCAACCACAACATACCCTGTAAGACCTAGGTAACCATAAATCACGCATAGGTATCCTGTCTTGGGCAGTTAATTCTGAATCAACGCTCTGCGAATAGACTTGGATCCACCCCGGGCGTTTCATGATCCCGCCTGTTGTGCTCCATGCTTGTCTATCTTGACGATCATTTGTCCATTGCTGTCTTTGCTTTATTGTTTATGATGGCTCTATTTCTTTCTTCAATCAATCAATCCATACGTGGTCTTGTATCAGGTTTTTCCTGAGTCAACGTGATTGGTTGGGTGCTGTCCCGTTCCAAACTTCTTTCAAGGGCCTCGACTACACCCCAGACAATAGATGACCGCTTCATAGCAGATGATCAGACCATGGATTGAGATAAGCACCTTTGGACTGACTGATTATCTGCACAGACATCACTCTGCTACAGGGTACTCTAATTCTACTCCGCATGCATCGGGTGCGGTGCGGGGTTACCTGAAATACAGTCAACTCCGCATACTGCGTCAAAAGTCTTTTACTATCGACGTGGAGGAGAGTTGTAGTCTACTCCGGAGTACATATTATTATCCCTTCTTTCTGGCCCGAATCCAGAGCGAGATTGAGGCATTTTCGGTATTAATAATAATATGTGGAATTTTCCCTTGTCCGCAATTTACCGAATTCGCCGACCATCCTTCAGCGTTAATCCTCTTGAACTGATAACAGATGTTGCCAACAATGACATCCTCAAATTGTATCCAAAAGCATTCAGTATTCAATATCAAGAATCTACTCAAGTTACTGTCATCCTCTGCAGGGCAGTATCATCATCTCGTTTGTTCTCTGGCTCAGTCTCCCGTTGCCCCGCGAGGGGTTGTCTGCGGAATTTCCTTTCCCACAGCGGCTTCCATAGGGACGGAGTACAGAGATCATAGCCAATACAGAAGGAACGGGAGGATACCGAATATCTCAACCAAGAGGCTGTGCTTCTCCATCATCTCGCGTTAACCGAATCTCCCTTCCTGCATTGACTCGGCGTTGCCCCGATAACCAATGTCAAGGCGCAACGCCTTAAACCAGAAACAGTAAAACTGTTTCGAGGCGCCTGCGGGATGCTGTAATAGTGCATGAACGTGCGGTCCGCTTCTGGATGGTGGTTATGTACGTGTACGAAAGGGTCAAGGTCTAGTTTCACTGCTGCGGGCGCTCAGACACCATAAAAAGTTATTAGACATGCGAGAGATGACGGTTTCCTGATTCGATAATCCAATCGATTGATCGAGGAGCCAGCTGTACCTTTCATGAATGAGATCGTTCCTCCTGATCTGCATGGAGGGCTGTTGGAGATGGACCGCTGACATCATCGCAGATGCTCTCCCCAAACCTCCCCTCAATCAACGTTGATCTAGGCCCTGGTCTTGTACTCCGGAGTACAAATGTCTCGACCTCCAGAAGCTTTGAGAGGGGACACGATTCAAGATACTTAGAATTAGTACTGTTGCACGAGGCCGGCTGTCTCTATTGGTGCCCGGTTGTTGCTTCCTTCATAGTGCCGACGTCATCGCAAGGTGGATGATACTGACGACAGATGGAGTAATCGCGACACTCAGCTTTGCTCGCGAACAGCCTTCTGAGGTCTTACTGGGAGCTTCAAGTCTCTTATCGTGCTGACAAGTCGCACCCAGCTTTACAGTTCGAGTTTCCCATCATCCTTACATCTCACGTCCAACACTGTTGAGGTCCGTCGCTTCCGGCAAAATAACCATCGTGCATCCATTGATCCCGTGTACTTTCTCCTGCCCCGCCACCCCACCTACCGGTACACCTGAATCACCACCACCCCTCCAGCTCCTTCGACTTGTTCTTCACTTTCTCTTGCGCTCAGGCCACTGATTACCTCTTCCCTTGAATTATACCAGAAAATACTCGAGGAAACTCAATTCCATCACCATGCCTGGCCCAGCACCGAACCTCTACAGCTTTCCAGACACCGACTCTCTGGCCAAGCAATTACGGCTTTATGTCCTCCGCAGTCAGAATTCAGCTTTGAGCCGCCATGACACGTTCCGCGTCGCAGTATCTGGAGGTTCTCTCCCAACTGTTCTCGCCAAAGCACTCCTTACCCCTGGCGACGGAACCTCAGATGATACTGCTCAGTTTTCCAAGTGGGAGATCTTCTTCGCGGATGAGCGCGCAGTTCCTCTCGACCATGAGGATAGCAATTACCGTCTTTTGAAGGATGAACTCCTCAACAAAATTCCATCGGACCTAGGCTCTCCCAAGGTGCACCCCATCGACGCGGACCATGTCAACGACGATGACCCCCAGGAGCTAGCGGATCTGTACCAGGAGGAATTGATGCGCTCTTTCGCGGCCAAGGACAGTGTGAAGTTGCCCGTATTCGACCTCATTCTCCTCGGCTGCGGGCCTGATGGCCACACTTGCAGCCTTTTTCCCGGTCACGAACTGCTACGAGAGAAGGACGCGTGGGTGTCCGCAATTAGCGACTCCCCGAAGCCGCCACCAAAGCGCATCACACTCACGTTACCCGTCGTCACCCATGCTGTGAACATTGCTTTCGTTGCCACGGGGGGCGGAAAGCAAGATATTATGAAACAGATCTTTGACGCGGAAGAGGGAAGAGATCTTCCATCTGCCCTCGTCAACCAGGGGGGAGGGGGAAAAGTTAGCTGGTTCACTGATCATCCAGCCATTAACGGTGTTGCTTTTCCAAGGCGAGGCAGCTTGTGATTGTTGTTAATCCCCCATAGTCTGTTGCGCCCAGGACCGAGCGAGACAAGAAAACCAGTCTTGATTAAGTTGTTGACGTCTCATGCATCCGCCTGTATCCGTTACTTAACATAGAATAGGGATATGGAAATCTTAGCTAAACAGGATTGATATTCTTTTGGTCGACGATGATCATGCCTGTTGGGCTATTGCTTACAATCTCTTTCTCAATTCTGATTTCCCGTTCCTCGAACACTCCAGAAGTAAACGATGTCTCTATTCCCACCTGTACCCAGTAAGCAAGTGACAGTACAGAAAGCATCCAAGGTGTCTTCTAAAAACATAAATGTCCAGGCTGGATATGTTATTAGTCGTTGATTTGCATCCTCTACATTATGGTGGAGGACTGAATAGTGCCAAGCTTTGGGGACCTTTGTTGACGCGGAATCTCACCGCAGCTTCACTCTCGCCATCTTCAGCTGCCCGGACCTGGAGGGGCTTCATACCTAATCAGGCTGGCTGCCCATTCTTCTTTCCTCCTATATACCGAATCTACCTAAATTCGCCCTACTTCTGGAACCATGCCAATCCCCACGCGCTCAGTTCCAGGACGGGATCCCCGTAAGCAGGTAAGCTAGTGTCTGAATTCCATTAAGATATGTACTGTATCTCCTTGCAAACCTCTTCTGACACCTGTCCCAAAGCCTCCCACCGTAGGGCGCACGACCACGAATCTGAAGCCTCCCTCCGCTGCCACACAGTCAACAGAGGATATCCCCTCGAAAATCGCCCCCTCCACGCTTCCAACCCGTCGCCAAAGCCTTGTCCGCCCGAGTCAATCGAAACCCCCATCTTCTACCAAGTCCACCACTCTTACCACAAACACAAGAACCGTTGGAAGAGGTCCGAGTTCTCCTATCAAGCAGAATGACGCTGTTAGGCAGCAAAATAGACGGTCACCGTCGCCCAAGAAAACAGACATGCCCCCGCCCCCTCGACCGAGTCGATCGGCCTCTCTGAGACAGACTTCAAGTTTAAACTCTGGCACTCAAACCGCGCCAAGAGGCCATGCGAGACACCGGAGCCAGGTTGTTACGCCGGCTTCCGGACACGCTCCCAAAGCTCCTCAAGCTCCTCAAGCTCCTCAGACACCATCCACGGCGACGACGCCAAGGTCGAGAAATCAGTTTACGGCTTACCAGCAGCAATTCTCTCCGAAGAAGACACCGAAACCACCAACTCCCACACCCTCTGCTAGCGCCGCTCCCGACCGGACTTCCTCCTTGATCCCTTCGTCCTGGCCCGAGATCGCGGCGTTGCAGACTGAGCTTTTGCAGCTCAACCTTCTGCACAAGTCCTGGGGGCAGCAGAACGCCGAGTGGGAACGCGATGCTGAGGCACAATTACGGAGCAAATACAACTCGGTCGCGGAAGATTACAAAGCTATCTTGGACGTGGAGAAAGATTCGCAGAGGAAATTGAATGCGCAGGCGCTGCAATACTGGCTCAAGAACTCGGAGGAGCATAATGGGCAGCAGGGATATGCGGAACAGGTTCGGCTCCTATCACAAGTCGCTCAAGAAGTGTATGATGTCTGCGATAGTCGTGGAGGGCGGTACACCATGGCCATCCTAGAGTTCGAAAACTGGCTTCAAAAAGTCGAGCTGGTTCAAGACACCCGTTTCCCGCATGGAAGAGGGCAGGACCCCGGGATTTTCATTAATCCTATTGACCGCAAGTGGAAAGAGGAGATGAATGCTTTGATAATGAAACTAGAACTTGCATCGAGACAGCTCCAAAGTCTGGATATTCTAGGCTACAGAGAGGTGGAAGCGCTCGATCAGTCTGCGCTGCTTCGAATGGCCAAAGGTCTCGATGAACTGCTCAGCCTGATGGTGGAAGAACTGAGCACCATTCGCAGAATTGAGACCGATATCGTGAAGTTGGAAACGGCACGAGTTAGTCAGCTAGCCCAGCATTTGATCGAGACACAACCACGGGGTTTACAGGTCAATGTGGGTCAGAAAAGGCTTAACATGGGTCAGAATTAGAAACTGGGCACAAAAGTTCCAAGTTGCATGGATCAGACTAATTATTCTCCCTACTAATATTCCTATATCTTGCTTATTACTACAGGAGGTTTCCGAAAATTCACTGTTTTGGCAGTATTATGATAGGGCCCCAGGTACCTAGGTAATCACCAGCTGCCAGGCAAATAGGGAATAGGCTTTATGGAGGAATCTCTGAGCGGAACGCAATTGAATTTCAATTTTACCTGCTCACCTGCTGAGTGGATCTTCCGGATACTCGGAGAGATATATCTTCAAGGTTCTTCCCATCAACCTCAAAAGTTGATGGAACAAAAAAATCATATGCCGTCAGCACTAGGGTTCGAACCTAGGATCACGAATGAACTTGATGGCTCGAATTAGTAGTAACCCAAGTCAAGCGCCTTAACCACTCGAGGATAATGACAAATAGTTGTAGAAAAGTTCAACGATTTGCTTGGTATAATAAAGGTAATCATTTTAATTTTTATTTTGTGTTTTACTGCGGAGTACATTGATTCAAGTTCTAACTACTACATGGTACGTAGTAGTACAGCTCAAGCTTCGGTTTCTGATCTGCAGAGACCTTACTCCACAGTACCCCAACATCCCGGTGAAAATCCGGAAGGGTAAACAAACATAATTACAGTACGTGGCACACCGTAAACAGCCCTCGGAAATAAGGTAGTATCTATCTACGCCACAGCCTCCAGATCATTCATGGCTATAGATACCTACCTGCCTGAGCAGTCCACCATCACGGTTTGAATGGGCCCAAACCTGCCGGATGGATTTCGAGGTACGCTAGATCGCTGCAATGAAGGTCAGGAGCAATCCTTGACATGGAAACCTGGGGAGGCACCATCCGGGGATCTATGAATCTTCCAGCCCAGACTCTATGCCTACTCTACGATCCCAACAATTTACTTTCTTTCTCTTCGCTTCTCATCCATCGCACACTCAAGGAGGTTGTCTGATATGTGTTCTGTTGTCTATTTCCCCTCCTTAACCCTCATCTCTTCCCGCTCGCTAAACCGATCACCGAATAGCTCTAAGTGAGGCCGCATGAAGAGGGTATATTTCACAAACTCCTCCATGCAATCCACCAGTCGGTCCCGGTTATTACTCGGCAAAAGTCTCTGGTCTCCTGGTTGACCTTCATCGGGGAAATGTGTATATGCTTGAGGGATAGAGGACTGATTCGGAATAGTAAACATGCGCATCCACCGGCCGAGAATACGCAGGGAGTTGACAGCGTTGAATGATTGCGACCCGCCGCACACCTGCGCAATCGCAAGGGTCCGGCCCTGCGTGGGACGCACGCTCCCGGTGGTAAGCGGGATCCAGTCGATCTGATTTTTGAATACGGCAGTCTGGGGATCCTTAGTAAAGAGATACCAGGCCGCCTGGTGTGGGGGTACTGACCAGATTCCCGTGCTGTTCAGGCGATACCCAAATATGCCCATCGCTCCACTTGCTGAGCTCCCGGAGCTCCTGCACCTTAGGATGGCCGTAATCGGTATCATTCTTCACTGGTAATCCCTCAGGATTAAACACGCGGACATCACACCCCAGACGAAAGAGGATCCTGCTGGCTTCCAGCGCCACCAGACGAGAGTAGGACCTCCGACGGAGACTGCCGTACAACACCAGCACTTTTAGTCTGTTGTTTGACCTTTGCAGTTCCTGCGCCGCCATGGACATGGCAGTTGTCAACTCCAAGGTGTTGACCCAGTCCTCAGCAGCGTTGTCCTCGAGAATGAAGGGGCGATATTTCTGGCGGATATCGGCGTTATCTTCGCTCTCTGATAGTGCCAGAGACTGGTGTTCAGGGCATCGCGTGCTCTCCTGCACATTGAAGAAGCCGTGGGCAGTTGGCCCCACCTGGGAAGCAGTGGGATGGGTCATAATGGTGTATCTGCCGGGAGGAAAACGAACCGCGGAGGGAACGACTGGGGTGAATTTAGGTACCAAGGAAATTCGGAAACGAGTGATCATTGAGGAGCTTTGTATAATCCCTTTGGGGATCTGTTGATGGTATAGTGGTCTGGTGGAAATTTTATAGATTGGAAACGATGTCACTGGTGAAAGCTGATTGGATGGTGCTCTAAGCCTTGTTAGCATCCAAGATTTGAAAAGAACTGGACAAACAGTCAATAGCGCAATCAAGCGAGGACAATAACTGAATCCAACTCCGCAATATCTCTCACAGCCTCCTTACCCCCACCGCCACAGCAAAAGCTCTGAGGCAGATACGAAGACCCCTTATAGAGGTTAAGGTCCGACTTTGCATCAACAATGAACAAACACATCGACGACCAAGTTAGTACACAAGGCTCTCTTTATAGCGGTGTACATACCTTCGAATCCAGCCTGCCTAAGATACTCCCCAAGCTGACTGGCACCATCACCTCCTTGGACACAGAGAACACGAGTAACATAGCGGTTCACTCGAGAACACAAGTCCAGAAGCCTTTCTCAACCTGACTTCTATCCATCACTATCCACATCCCGAGAGAAATATCAGGCTTTCCTCCAGGAAACCAGCTGCCTCCCAATTTACCCTCTACCGGAGCAGGATGTCCCAGATACCGCCCTAAGCACAGAGCTATCAAAAGACGAGTACCAAGACACAACCGTGTGCGCTGTAGCCCTGCAGCTGGTCATGAATCGTAATACGAACCTAAGCATTCTAGAGGTTGGTATGCGGCTTCGATGCGGGTATAGGAACGCGCGATTCCAAGGGAAGGAAGGCTGCAGAGTTGAGAATCGCGTTTTTTGTTTGCTGTGCTTGCTGAGGTTATTACATGATGAAGTTTACTATTTGTCAACTAGGTGATATTCGGTATACCCTCGTAATTGTACCCTAGTACGAGTGAGTAACTGAGTATGAGAGGAATTAAAAGGCAAACTTCAAAGGCTTCCCGAGAACCAGATTCTGGAGACGATCGTCGGTAGAGTCTTGAAAGTTGACAGGTTGACCCCAGCCATCCTATCCCTATTTTCCCCTGAACCTATTATCGACTTTGATCAGTTGGAAACAGGGAAAAGAACCTGTTTTTATTATTATTTTCCTTTTGCGGGACTCTACAAGGGACTTGACTTGTATTTGACTGGGCAGACGCCCCGGCCGAGCCAGAGGGAAAAACCTGTTTTTGCAAGTATCTTTCCTTGAGTTTTGTGTGAGGTCTTGATGGATCATGGGATGAGAATGGATTACCATCGTGTGGATTATTAGAAGCTGATTCTACACAGCCTAATCCTCCTTTGTGTTGTCCCCAGGATGCGCGCTCCAAGTTATTTATCCCTGGCGGTTGAGGCGAGGCGGACAGTCGGTAGTGTCTCACATGCTTCTTGCAAGTACCCGAAGGTGGAATCTAGACTTCGATGGAGGCCCGTCGCTAACTATAATTTTTGGGGTGGTGGAAAACAGAGATGATGCTTCTATCAGTAGCTGACTAAGTCCAGTCTGTCACTGCGTCATGGGGAAGTTAATAAAATGTAGAGAGTATCGTCAAATCATGGTACCCCTCTTCTTTGATGGAGGGCGAGAGTCGACCGCGATGGAATTATTGTCAGAAAACTTCCCAAGGTTGAAGGCAGAGAGCGACCGACGAATGTGACATCACCACCCAATCGTCGTAAAGTATTCGAAGTCCAGTCTTGTAGACTAACCGGTTCCCCAAGTATCTGACAGTACTGAACCTCTGGACGTGGTGGATCTCCGATCTGCCCATCTAACATTTCTTCCTGCTCTGCCTAAGTTTGTTCAAGACTTTTAAGTCCCTTCGTTAGGCAATTCTTCTCTGACCTACCCTGATCTCATCATTTACTTCCCCGCTCATCACCCTTGATTCAGGAAGTACCACAAGCACGATATCTCGCGATCTTCCTCCTTCATACTCTGCGTCTTTTCCCCAGAGTAATTGTCCATGATCCCATGTGTTCGCCATCCTTGCGTCTTTTCAAGCTCACCCTGCCCGGTCGGTGGTTGCAACTTGCGATACACGCAATGCTTCAACTCCAAATAGTCTAGGAATCAATCTTCGAGGTCCCATCGCCGCCATCGATCTGAAAATGCCGAGCTCACTGTACGACCGTATCTGGCGCCGGGAGGCCGGAGGGCTTTCGACCTCGGCCAACATACGCGCCCTTTACGGTTCTAAAGAATTGGTCGGCGACCTTGACATTGTTAACGAACTTGGAGGACATACTGGATGTGTGAATGCTCTCAGGTGTGTGCACTTGTTTTTTTTTTTTTTTATATATATGTATATTTTTTTGGCTCCACTCACCTAGTCTTTCTTCCATCACTTCACTTGGGAAGCTAATGCTTTGCAGCTGGTCGCGGTCTGGTCGACTTCTTGCGTCGGGCTCGGATGACTTCCACATGAACATCTATTCCTACCAACCCGACTCGTCGACTGCGCCTTTTGCTCTCAATGCCAGTATCTTCACCGGTCACACGGGGATTATATTCTCTGTCGCTTTCATGCCACATTCAAACGACCGGACCCTTGTAACGGCAGCAGGTGACTCTCAGGTGCGGGTTTTCGACATTGAACATTCTACCCGGACTGGTTCCCAGGGCACCCCACCGGGCTTCGCTACTCAGTCAAGAAGGCAGCTGCTGAACCCACACTATGGCAATGTACGATTTCTCGACGTAGAGAATACCAACACGCGGATCTACCGCAGCCATGCGGATCGAGTCAAGCGTATCGTGACAGAATCATCCCCACATCTCTTCCTGACATGCTCCGAGGATGGTGAAGTTCGCCAATGGGATTTGCGCCTACCATCCTCCGCGTATCCTAAACCCCGAGGCGGGCTTTTATACATGAACCAACGCTTTGGACAAGGACATGATGATTCCAATGTGCCCCCTCCTCTGATATCGTACAAACGACACAGGCTTGATCTGAACACTATATCATGCTCTCCTAGTCAACCGCATTACATTGCGTTGGGCGGGGCTCATCCCTATGCCTTCCTTCATGACAGACGTATGTTGGGGCGAGATCTCTCGGCCGAAGGGGGTGATCCTGGCACTTCCTTAAGGAACGGTCATGATGAGGAGTTGATGGGCAAGGCAACACGGTGTGTCCGGAGGTTTGCGCCGAACAGCAAGCAACGGAGCAAGTCATGTCATAAAGGCCACATCACGGCGTGTAAAATCAGTAATGCCAACCCCAATGAGATGATTGCGAGCTGGTCCGGCGACCACATATACAGTTTCGATCTGATCCGCAGTCCCGACGCATTAGACGCCCAGGAACACAGATCGTCCATTCAGGGCAAATCTAGCTCACGTAAGAGGCGGAGCTCAATGGTCAGAAAGCGTAAGCGCCAAAATGGACCCGCGTTGTCCTCCTCCCAATCCAATGGCATTAGGCACATATCCCAGCGAAGCCAGGCCGCTCAAGAGGGCCAGGGAGAGCTAGCTTTCCGGGTCCAGTATGAGAACGGACAAACAGAGAATATTCCGTTTC
Source organism: Aspergillus cavernicola (assembly GCA_027569065.1). Classification (NCBI taxonomy): domain Eukaryota; kingdom Fungi; phylum Ascomycota; class Eurotiomycetes; order Eurotiales; family Aspergillaceae; genus Aspergillus; species Aspergillus cavernicola. The sequence continues at coordinate 610,068 of JAPDEK010000006.1, forward strand.
CATCTCCGTTGCACGGGGCTTCGGCGGATATTATGGAACAGGCGAGATATACGGCGCTCAATGCGGCACAGAGGCATAGTTTGCGCATAGCCAGAAGCCTCGTTAAGCTTCGAAAATTTCTTTTCTCATTGGATACGTCTCTTCGTGACGAGGCGTGGGCCTTGGCCCCGTCCTCTGTTTCGGCTTTTCGAGATTCATTCTCCTTTGCGCTGAGGAATGCATTTACCTTCCTACCTCAGATGGAGAAATTGATGCGAACTTGGAGGTATCCTCTCAATCCTAGCCCGGAGGTTGTGCGTATTCAGGGGGCGCTGCGTCGTAACCGAGAATCGTCTTACAGGTTCGTGCAAGCCGCGGGTACGCTTGCGGTGGCTCTAGGTGGCGGCCTTGAAGATTTTGGAATAGACGATGACCTGGAGAGGTTTCAACAAATAAGACCTGCGCCAGGAGAGGACAACATGATTATACGGAGAGAGCAATTTGGATATGACTTTTTGAAGGCCATCGTCCTATTCATTGAAGGGGGTCGAGAAGCTCTTCTCTCTGGCTTCAAAAGCGGCCCCGGCCATGGCCGCAATCGGGATCGATTCCCGATACCAGAAAATTCTGGTGATGATGCTCTTGAACGAGTGTTGATCCCGTATTTGCAAGATCTTGCGGGAGATACACCTGTGGTGAACGTTGATAGTTCCAGATTCGAGCATGATGCGACCCGCATACTCTTCCGGACCCAACACGCGGCAGTGGATGCTTTTGCAGGCGTACTGAGAACTGTGATACCGACTGAAGTAGAAAGAGCCGAGCTTGAGAGGACTCCTTGGGATTCAAATCCAGCTCATAGGGCTACCGACCCGTCTTCGTTAACACGCTTCTGGCTTCTAGAGGTAGGGCGTGGGATTCTGATGGATGCAGGAATGGGGGTAAATTTCGAGTATGTCAACCGAGCCTTCGGAGGCCTCAGAACGCTGGTTGAAGATGATCCCGACGATGGAATGGCTGCAGAGAGGTCTCAGGATGACCCAGAGATGAATGTCGAAGAAGATGTCATCCGAAATCTCAGCTTGGCGGTCAATCGAAAGTTTTGCCGCCGTCATACGGAAGTCTCGAATATCTCTGACGACTCTGATGAGGATAGTGAGGACGACGGTGGTGGCGACGATGATCACGACGATTCTGAGTCAGATGAGGCCGAGCGTTTGTTGAAAAGTTATGGAATTGAAAGGCATGGAAGAGAGGATGTGGAGACTGATGTCCCAGGCTCATCGTACACCCGGGTTTATCGCGGACATTGCAACGTCAAGACGGTCAAGGACGCAAACTTCTTCGGGCTGAACGACGAGTATGTAGTGAGCGGGAGTGACACGGGCCATTTGTTCATCTGGGAGCGGGAGACCTGCAAGCTAGTCAACATCCTCAAGGGTGATGACGAGGTGGTGAACGTCGTGCAAGGTGAGTTTTATGTTTCTCCGGCCCTATATGGTCTAACATTCCCGAACACAGGGCATCCTTATGAGCCCATGATTGCGGCTTCCGGAATCGATGATACCATCAAGATCTTCTCGCCCGACCAACGTGCGCAAGACGACGCCCGCCAGGGTATAAATGTTCTCGAGCCTAATAGCAATTTTAATGGATCTGGCTATATTAGTAAACTGAACAGCTGCAAGTGCATGCAGGACAGCTATCGTATCATGAGCGAGAGCGATGTTCAGCGACATGGGGGGATAAGTGACGCGTTCGTGACTGTAGGTTTGACCTGGTGCATTGCACATCATTAATCACTGACTGACTTGGGAAACAGAGAAACATGCTGGCTCAATTTACAGCCACGCTACTGCGGCAGCAGCAGGGCGGGCTGGTTGAAGGCGAGAATGCTACCAGAATCGTGCTGGATGATAATTGCAGTGTGAGTCTCTTCATCTCTTATCCTCAGCGAGTAGTATTTTTAATAAAGCTGTGGACAGATAATGTGAGCGCCCTCCAAGCATACCTGACTGAGTAGTTTAGGTAGGTAGAGGACCAAAGAACTTAGCATGATTGATGATTGCTCTAAAACCAAGCGAGCAGCTCTCAACTCTTTGGAAGGATTATTTCGCAATAGCTTTCTCGCTTTCACGAAGAATTGCAAGTGATGTGTATGCACATATCTATTTCAAAATAATAAAGCTCGAAAAGAGCGATGCGATGATCTTATTTCCCTTTTATTTCCCCTCGGATTAATTGTTGATCTTCAGCCATGACGACGTCAGTGGCTTGACTCTATACCGATGGCCAATCACCGTTGTTTGCTCCCCAAGCACTGAAGTACCTCAAGTCTTCCTCGGGTCTGTCGGTACCTGAATGGCTAGATCTCCGGAGTAGTCGTAGACATTCTCCTTCAGAAGTGCAGCAATATATACACTGCGACACATTGCTATTAAAAGTTAGAACAAGGCGGACGACTGCTAAAGGCCTTGTCAATTTAGCCGCTTATTCAAGTTTATGCACAAACATTGTATAGCGCTGACTAAGCTAGTATTTATGCCACTGTACATTATTGACTAAGCTGCATGAATTTTTCGATGAAGCATCTACTCTAGACTAGACTCGGGCTTTGACTTGAAGTTCGCTGCGGTTGCTGATTCAATTGACTTATCAGTTCGAGTTACAGCGCTCGTTGCCTAGGATCACCTTATCATTGCCATCCGTCTCGGTTTTTGCCAAGCGATTGAAATTTTATAGATCTGCGGGGCGGATTGCATACTCCCCGCAATACAAATCTTGAAAGAAGATATTAATCACACAACAATCAGTGCCTTAGAGCTGCTAGTTTCAACATGCAGGACGCACTGCAACACCGCGCCTCTGTCACCTCCCAGCTCTATGCAGACCCCCACAACCCCCACCTTCACCTAGAACGGGGCCTGGTCCATGAACGTCTGGGGTTTCCGGATCTCGCATCAGCCGATGCATACCGTGCGCTCTCATTACTGGACTCTGTCATTGATCCGGACGGGTGTGAGTTCCATGCAAGGAAGAGGGTAGCACCGGAGTCAGCCCCGGCACCTGCTGAAGATGAAGACGAGGAGGATGACGAAGATGAGGGATATGTACCTATCACTGAAGACGAGTATCACGCCATGATTGGGCCTGTGTATGCATTACTCGTGACGAGTCTCGTCAGCTGCGGATGTCTACGTGATGCGTATGAATTTGCCCTGCGCGGACTGGATTTGGAGGAGATGGGGCCTTCGACTTCTGCTTCTGCGAAGAAAGTGCTTGAGGAGCAAGTTGCGCTTATCAAGAAAGCATACTATGCATCTATCAATAAAGATCCGCAAGAGGGAGGGGAGATCAACCCTAGTACCTTGCAAGCTCAAGGATACGCCCGTCGGGTCCTCTATCCCTGGAACACGCACGAACCAGATCGCAAGTCCCCTGAGACTTTGAATCTCCTAAACGAACGCCTCAAAGATGTCGCTCCAAAGTGCGAAGTCCGGGCTGTCGCATTACCCGTCCTCCACCCGTCCTCCTCTCCCACAAACCCGGAAGACCATATAGAAAAAGAAGAAGAAATATCAATCCAACTCGGCCTCTTCGCCAAAGAAGACCTCCTCCCAGGCGAAACAATCCTCCACGAATCCTCCCTCCTAACCGCAACAAACCGTCTCCACGACGACCTCTGCGACGCCTGCAACAGCCCCCTCCCCTCCCTCTCCTCAGAAAACCCTCCCGTTGCCTGCGCCGAATGCGCCGACACAATCTTCTGCTCCCAACCCTGCCACGATAAAGCCCAGGAAATCTACCACGCCGCCGTCTGCGGCCTCATGGAGAACCTCGAGTCCATCGGGAAAGACATCCCCGATCCAAAAGATAAAGCAGACTACCTCTACCTCCTCCTCCTCGGCCGGGCCCTCGCAATGGCCGCAACGCAGGAAACTCACCCGCTTGATCTCCCAGAAATAAAATACATCTGGGGTGATTTTGTCCCAGACAACGAGAACTCAACTAATACCAACACCAACACCCACGAACATGAAACCGAAACCGAAACAGGAACCCTCCCATTCAGCTTCCACCTCTCCATCCTCCAACCCATGCGCCTAATTGAAGAAATGCAACTAGACCCCTACACCACCCTGCCGCACCACGACACATGGGTGCTAAACACGTTGTATGCGAAATTCCGAGGAACCGCATCAGGCCGGCTTTCGACGTGGGATGGCGGGCCAGAACTCTGCGCCGTGCATCCGCTGTGGTGTCTTGCGAATCACTCGTGTGATCCGAATGTGCGGTGGGAGTGGGGAGGGGAGATTGCGTTTGTTGTGAGGGGGGTTGGGGAGAGGGTTGGGTGGAAGCGGGTTGGGGGTGGGGAGGAAATGGACAGGGAAATAGAGGGAGGGGGGGTGAAGAAGGATGAGGAGATTTTGAATCATTATTGTGATGTGGGGTTGGATGTTAAGGAGAGGAGGGAGTGGGCAGCCGGGGCGTTGGGGGGGAAGTGTTTGTGTAGGAGGTGTATTTGGGAGGCGGGGGAGGTTTAATTAGGTGTAGTTACATACTCCGTAGAAATTAAAATAGAAAGTGCGATTGTACTTCAATAGTAGTGATACTAGAGTTATGCTGAAATGTATCTAAGTGACCCGGAAACCCTCCCATTATCAAATATCTTGATGCAGTTTTTATGTAGATTATCGACGAGGCGGCGGAGAAGATGAGTTTCGCCGGCGCGGAGGGGGGGATCGGGATATTGAACTGGAGTTCCGTCTCGGTTGTTGATCTCTTGCGTAGCGCGGCGGACTAGGCGAGCGAGAGACGGAGTATTGTCGCCCTCGACGGCTTGGAGGTGCGCGTCTTGGTGAGCGAGATCTGGATATGCTTCGCTCGACTTGCCGGCGGGGAGGCGATAGCGACTCCGACGAGTAGCGTCTGCGTCCTGCGACTGTTCGACGAGGTGGTGGAGAAATAGAACGCGATGGTGATCTTGAATAACTAGGGGCTTTTCCACCACGAGCCCGTCGAGGAGGGGTGACAGATCGGGAGAGACTGCGGCTCCGGCGTGGAGGTGGAGATCGGGAGTCTGGACGTCCGCGGCCTGTTCGGCGGGGAGGACTGCGGGGCGGCGATCGACTGTACGAGACTGAACGTCGGCGGCTGCGCGAGACCGGCGATCTAGAGCGCGAAGCACTAGAGCCAGGGGTGAAGCTGCGGCGGGATGAACTTGACAAGGACCGCGTGTAAGATCTGCCTCGGCTGACTGAACGATGGCGGCCACGGCTCCGAGAGGGTGAGCGAGAGTAGGATGGGGAGCGTGAGTTTGAATATGAGCGGGAGCGTGAGGAATAAGACGAGCGCGAGCTGACAGACTCCGAGTCCCTGCCGCGAGCTGGTGGCAGGGCAGGAACCGTGGGTTTGGGCATATTCTTCAGGAACTCGCGCATCTCTTCTGTCAACGCACCAAAACCAATGCTGGTGAAGTAGTTGATGGAAAATCGCGTGTTGCGCGGGTTGTCTGTTGGGAACAGGCCATCGAAGCTGGGGCGCAGAATCTCATCAGTCATATGCTCCCGGAGTTTCGGTATACCAAGGTGCTCTGCGAGATCCTGGAAAAGGATCTTGATGAAGATACGGCTGCTCGACGTCGTCTCCTCCTCGTTTAGGTGAATGATAGACATGACGTGCCAACCAAGTGCGTCCGTACTTAGCATGTGCCCGAAGAAGCGGGCAATGTTGCGTAGCCGGTTGGTTTCGTAGCGATGAATCGTGTCGTAGTATTTGGCGAATGCGCTCTCAAAAAGGTCCGACCAGAGACGGTTGATCTTCGCAAACCTCTCGCCGATAAGGCCGTAGAACTTCGAATATGTCCGCTCTTGAGAACAACATTCGATAACCATGGACGGAAGCTCAGGTTCCAGTCCGGCTGGCAATGAAATCTTCATCAACTTGTGGCAACATTCTTCGAAGTCGATACTGGACATGATTGTCAAGTATATAGTCCGGCGTAGATTCACTAGGTCTGTGTTGCTCTGGTCTTTGATGTCTAGCTGTCGCTCTTCTTCGGATTCCTCCTCTGAGCTTTCGTCATCCCCATCGCTTTCATCCTCATCTTCGCTCCCCTCCCCTAGGATCTCTGCCTTCAACTTCTTGTACACCTCCTCGTGCTCCTCCCACTGGGCATCAAACTTGAAAATGTTCAAGGTGTCTTGGGTTTCGATCTCGTCATCCAGCCCAAGCCGGTGGGTGATTTGATCCTCCTCTTCCACCAAATCAAGCTCTTCTTTAACGGCCGGGCTATCCTTATATCTATCCTTGCGCACTTGGAAGAGTACTTCGATCATGTATTGCACACGCTTGTCAATGTCGGCCTCGTGGAGGATGTTCCGAAACTGGTCGAATACTGCCAAGGCAATGGGGCCACTCATTTCTTCCAGGTGCTGGCCGACCTCCCGTGTTAGGCCGACAGCGATCTCAACGCTATCGTCCGTGGGTTTGTGGAGTAGAAGAAGCAGGATTTGTGCTGCAAGCATCTCGTGCACGACTTGTTGGTTGCACAGATGAGCGATGAATGTCGTCGAGGATATACACACTGCCTTGTCGTTTCGCTTGAAAGCCTTTCGGAACTGAACAATCAATCGGCTCAAAAGCAGTTCTCCCACCTGCGGCAGCTTGGTATTGACGATTGCCACCATCGCAGCATAGATCGGTGTGAACGGCAAACTTGCCGCTTGAGCTTTCATGATACTCCGGCAGAATAGGCCACGACCCCGTACAAGATTCTCGCCGAATAGCTCTGGGACGATGAATTTGATGTTTGACACGTTGATCTTGTTGATCAGACCGTTGATCGACTTCTTCAAAGCTTCCCAAGCCATACGTTGGTACTCTTTGCTGGTCTTGTCCGTGATCTGCGCTTGGAGAGCACGGAGCCGCGCAGGAGGAATATAGGTACCTCCTGAGCGCATGTTGAGCAGCTTCTCATATTCCGCTTTGGCCGAGGCTTGTTTTTCTTCCTCCGTCATCGGCTTTCGCGCAGCTTCCTGTTTCTCATGTTGGCGAACTCGCTCCGCTAACTGACGCTCGCGCTCAATCGCACGATCTGAATCAATACGTGGCACATCGCCATCGGGTCCTAACGAGTCGCCAGGAGGTGAGCGTCGCCGATTCGGTGAAGGTGAACGAGAGGGAGGCGATCGCTTTCGTGGTCCGGAAGGTTGAGGAGAGTAAGAAGCGCCTGGAGGAGGCGTGGGCACTCGCACCGCCGACTGTAGGACGACAGGATCCGACATCTTCCTCGCACGGCAGGAGATGTAAAGAAATCGCGGGTCGTCAGCTTAGATAAAGGTCTTTCGGACGGGGACGAGAGGCGGCGAAGGAGAAAGTCTTAGCGCGTCCCAAGTCACGTGAGGGCTCAGGAGCCAGGCTGGCCCAGTCTCCCTTGTCGCGTATACCACAAAACCGCCTTCAAGATTCCGACATTGCCTGGTGTTCGGTCTCAGATTTTCTGTCACTATGGTGAGAGCTCGCTCTACTCTTGATTGCTTGATGACAACCGGAAATTCAATTCGCTGACTGGAAGCTTCTAGCTGGGCCAACTTGTGGGATCCGCCATGCTTTTGGCCGCTACTGCGATCTTCCTCTACTACACGGCGTGGACTCTGCTCATGGTAATTATTCCTAATGTTTTTAATGTCTCATTCTGCTGAACAGCTTGCTGATATTTGCCAGCCGTTCGTCGACCCCGGTCATCCCCTCCATGCTTTCTTCCTCCCTCGCGTCTGGGCGATCCGCATCCCCGTCTTCCTTACGCTGCTGGGCTCGGCAGTGGTTGGGACATTCATAGGAATCGTGATGATCAATAGCAACAAGAAGAAGGCGGCCAAAGCCAAGGCAGCGGCAAAGAAGAAGACTTGAGACTGCGTCATGAGGAATGGGAGGGTGCGTAGGAGGACGATTATCAAGGCCCCAGGGGTATCGGCTTGATGTTTGATAACTGTAACAATATTTCTTATTACTTTAATAATTCGTGCTTTTGTCGAGGAAAATATCTGGGGTGTTTGATAGAAGCTGCTCTATAACATACCCTAGTAGAGGTATACTTCAAGTAGGACCAACCAGGAGGACAACGGGCTGACGCTGCTGGAATATACAGAATAACTGGATACCAAGAATCAATCAGATCATAAGCATCATAAACGTCATAAGCGTCATATTGCTAACCCCTTGCACTGACCTGGCAGCTGATGATATCCAGCGCTCGTAGCTGGGGATCACGGGATACTCTTTGACTCCGTCAGGTGCTAACAGAACCGGTCGTTTGTTGAGATGAACCACAGGAAATAATAAGCAGGAACCATGGCATATAAATACCTTCAATGGTGCTGATTGTCGGCGTCGGATTGTTACCCCTCATGCGTGACTGTATTGGTACTGTACAGTTTACTCCAGATTGCCAGTGTACGGAGTATATTATACTCCGGAGTAGGGTGACGGTGGAAAGACCATGGTTGTGCGTGGCTTTTGAATTTAGAAAGCGTGGCCTTTCCATGCTGCGCATTGCTGCCTTACATACGGATATCCCACATCTCTGGCGATCGGCTCATACTTATAGTCGCCGCCATCAACCCACTCCCCTTTGTCGACACCAATCTCAACACTCTCCCATGTCTCTTCCGCAGCTACACCTGGCGTGTTGTTCTCCTGAGATTTATCGCTTGTAGCAAATATAGCACTGTTTCTGGTATCGAGTTTAGGAAGGCAAGTTCGACGCGATCTACTACAGAGGGAAATAACGTTAGCAGTATTCCCAAAATGCAAGTAGGTTACACTGGATAAGGCACTCTTAATCTAATAATCTTATTGAATAAGTCAAGCTGCTCTATTACGTTAGTCCCTAGTGCACTTATCCCAATCTATATAGTCATGATAGTGACGAGCATCTCTAACGTTCTTAAGTGTGCAATGTTACAGCGGTGTTCATGGTTAATGAAGCCAAGATCCCCATATCTCGATGCCTCGGAAATGGTGAAATCGAGAAACAGGACTTTCGCCTCGCTTCCATTGCATCCTGTCTATTGTCTTCACGGAGAGTTGGCTCTCAAGGGGAATGATTGACCGTCTCACATGGCTTCCAGATCATCGGCATACCCATTTTTGTCCAGCGAAGGAACAGCTGTAGGATTATTTGAGGGAATCGCCTCATCCTCTCGTTCCCGCAAAAGCGCCTCCAGATCATCCTCTTGCGGAGCATCGCCCCTGTCGACCACATATTGCGGTTTTCCTTCAACTGACATGAACAGATCATTAGATTCATCGTTTCGACGAGGTGGCTGGAAATTCGATGTATGTTTGAGATGCTGTTCTGAGGCATCTAGTGTTTAGGTAGCTGTCGTTGTTTCATATAATATTATGGTCTTGTCAACACCTCTACCAGCTCGTTTTGCTAAAGACATCGCGCAGGGCGAAAGGCTAAGATATACCTAAAATACGACGTTAATTAACTTAAGACGTCATCCGTTATGTATCCTCTTGGACATCTGCAATATATCTCGTTCTATTGGAAGTTTGGAAGTCTCCTACTGAAAAGCCATTTCATAACGATGGATTCAACTGCTAGAAAGCTAATAAAACATTACTTGGGCGATTAGCGACAGCCACACTCAGCCTATTTTCCATATACAGGAAAACACCACCCCAGCTGTCCATCATTGAGGTTAAGCAATAGTCTAAGAATGGGGAGTGATACATGCCCGCGACTACTCCTGATAATCCCCATCTCCATCATCCTGACTGATTGGGCATGCAAAATCAAATGCGCGCTCAACAGCGTCATCATGAATTCCACCAAGTAAACAGCATCGAAACTCCTCGAGGTCCAAGTGGAGCTTTCGTGACGCATCGAAGTTCGGAAGGCTAACCTGGCTGGATAGAGGGATTACATCGCCAGCATAAATAGGAGGTAAACGTCCGGTCAGCTCAGGGAACACACGCTAGTAAAAGTTATTATAGTCAGCTGTGCCTGCAGTCAGAGGAAAATTATTATAGGTGAAGAAAATTATTATAGGTGAAGTACTCACAGCACGGCCTCTTCTATAAGGTTTAGAGTCCTTCAGCACCCAAAATTCAAAATCGGCAGTGATTGGACCTATCCAATCCTCCACTTGTACTACATCATCAATCTCATGATTCAGTCCTTTAGCCGGGGCACTGGAGATATCCGTTGCTCGATCTCCCTGGTGAACACAGTCATCTGCCGTCAACGACAGAATATCGGCATGTTTACTTCTTCCAAGCGGGGTCCCGAAGTCTTCCAAAATCTTAGCAGCACGGTCTCTAAAGGAGTCGCTTTTCTGTTGTTTCAAAAGCTGTTTCTTATCCTCATTGAAATCCGCCAGGATAACAAGCTGAACTCGGCCACGACTGTGTAGGAGCCATTGCTTCATATCCCTTATAAGATCGTCATGTGTTTCACTGAAGCCCGCTTCAAAAATAACAGTACGATAGCGGCGGCAGGTCTGTGGGTCAGAGAAAACAAATGATTGATCGGGGGACTTTTTTGATGCCTGACGCTTGGTTCCACTGCCTTTGATTTTGCCGTCAAGACGAGTTGAGGCAACTCCAGCCCGGAGATTTCTCGCTTCTTCTGGCATAAGGATCTCATTCTTCAGTCGATTGAGACACGAAACTGCAAATGACCCCAAGCTTTCATGAATAGAACTGGGCATTGCATAAATAAACAGATTATCTTCGTCGAAGTAGTATCTCACTCCAGTCTCATCAAGAAGCTGGGTGATCTGTCTGGAGTGTATCAGTTCGTGATCGAGTTGAAGTTCTAGACTGGATTCCCGATGGCCGCTTGAGAGATGGGCCTTGATCGTTCTGATGGTCTTGTCCAGCTTCCGTTGGACTTCCTCGGGTCTGTCTTGTCTGGTGAGACCTTGTACGAGTATACGTGCCTCAGGTATCGAAGCTTGAGACGTTGAAGTTACCGACGACATGTTTGGAGGAGCTGACAAGCAGCGAAAAAAAGCGGACTTGGAAGAAAGAGGCATGAAGGTCAATAATCGCGGTATGTAAAGGTGGAAGGAACGATAGAGGCTGAGTTGGCGTGGAAATTTTGGAATGGAAGTTTGGAATCACATGACATTTGGAAGTGAGATCATATGAGATTATAATCCGGGGACACAGTAGAACGGGGTTCAGGATTTTCTGAACGGGGTTTGGAACTCCCGCCAAGGAAAATTTTCAAATTCCAACCCCTGATCACCTTTCGCCCGAAAATCAAAATTCCAAACCCTGATCAGTGGAAAAGAGAAATTCCGGCCCCTTTAAGCATATGTCCACTCCATTACTCAGCATATGCGTAGCATAACTTTAAGATAGGGTTGATCGATGCCAAGTATTCTGTATAGACTATGCGA